>CM041631.1:43932743-44125526 GCA_023333625.1 Bothriochloa decipiens
CGACGAATGTCGGGCGGACCCTCGACTTCGTCGGTCGGACCCTCGACTTCGTCAGGCAGACCCTCGACGAATGTCGGGCAGACCCTCGACTTGTCGGGTGGACCCTCGACGAATGTCGGGCGGACCCTCGACTTCATCGGTCGGACCCTCGACGAATGTCGGAGCATAAGCTGAGCTACGTGGCTGGTCGGCTTGGTGCTCTAGCTCGGGGAAATCGACCCTCAAGCCGGTGGCGGTCAGCGAGGCGCGGCAAAAGGTTGTATCTGATGCCACCAAACGAGTTTACTAAGTTTAAGGTTCAACTAAAGTACTATTTGACAAGAATCTTATCTCGCTAAAGTTGTTTAGACAGAAAAGTGTGAAGTAGTTTTCGTACCTTACGATAGTTGCTAACCATTACTTTTGTCTCAAGCAATTGGATATAAAGGAACTTTTGATGTGTTCTTTAATGCATCCAAGTTGGTTTTGGATATGTCCTTATGCATGATGGATGGGTAGTTGCTTGTGTCTCATGCTAATTGAGAATGCATGAGGCCAATTACCTAATATATAATGGAATTAATAGCCGTTGCACATGCGTGAAGGTAAAGAGGCACCACTTACTTGGAAATGTGTACAACGTCCATGAGGATTGTAAGCATCTCAAGTATATTTTCACCCAACTGAAACCAGATATGAAGTGCAAAAGATAGTTTGAGTCAATTAAGGACTGTGACATGAAAGTGCACTATCATTTGGACAAGGCAAATGTAAATGCAGATACCTTAAATCGGAAGCTACATGCAATATCTTGCAACTGTATTTGGAGATGGTCTCTTTTGATGCATCCCGAAGTGCTGTGGAATATCAAGATCATTTTCTCTTGAAAAGTAAGAGCATGGAAGTCTGAAAGGCTAAAAAAATTGTTCTTACAATATGATGAAAGTGCCTATGGAGCTAACTAAGCATCTTTGGAATCAGCTAACAAGCTATGTTATGGGTTGTCAATCACCTTACCAAGTCAACACTTTTGACCTATTAAAGCTAAGGGTCAACCACCTCAACAATATGACTGGTACTTTGCAAAGAGATTGTTTGGTTGTATGAAGTATATCTTGAAGAACATCATTGTGTCTGATCAAGGACCACCACTACAACTCAATCTTATAAGCATCTACAGTAAGGTGTTCCATAGTTCAGAGTAAAGAGAAAGCTTGCACTAAGGTATGATTGGACCATACCAAATCCTGCAAGACAGTCAGAATGGTTTTCAATTTGCAGCTACCCCAGAAGCGACAATCATTTTTGTGTCTCATATGTCATAGCTAAGGAATGTTACCTCTCCCGAAGAAAGGATCGAGTCATGTGGACCCGATATCAAATCAACCATGGAATACCAAGAGAAACCATCTTGGATCTTCGAAGACAAGACTGAATGACTTGGAATCGAATCATAAAAGTGGGACAAAGTGTTGAGAACCATCATGACAGGAGATGCCATCTATGAGACGAAAAAAGTACGTGTGTGAGGTTGACCGCTTTTCAAAAATCAAAGCTAATAACACAAATCTCAGGACGAGATTTCTTTTAGGAGGGAAGTACTGTAACACCCTGATGTTAAGCATGCATAAGCACTTGCTTTCATTAGCACAAGCATCATTATGCATGGCATTAATAAAAAGGTTAAATGTCATTTCATGTGTGATGCTTGATTTGTTCAAATTGTGTTGGAATTGCATGTGAACATGATTGGTAATACAAGTGTTTGACCTTGTTTGCTCATAAACACACTTAGACATATTAAGGATTCAAAATGAACTAATGTTTATGTTAACAACTTTGGCTAATTATGCTTGCATGATTGGTTTGACCAAAGTGGACCTTCTGAGTGCTTCTGTTTAAATAGTTTGAAAGTGATAGCTAGATGCAATGCATGTGTGTGTAGCCTTAATCAACTTTGTAGAGAATTTTATAAGGAATAAAAGTTGTAATTCTCACTTTTCATGAAAATGAATGGAAAATGTTCAAAAAGGTTGAAAAAGGCAGGTTTAGGGGCTGTTTTCTAATTAAAGTTATTTTATGAGGTATTTTCATTTGGAATTTTGTATTTCAAAATCTAGGCAGAATCTGGCCATGGTCATTGGAGATGAAATGTTCTACCCTCCATGGAATACATTTAATTCAATATAATCATGGTCTAATTTTGCTTAATTTGAGAGATATAGAGCAAGAATGAAAACATTTTGGAAAATGAAAATATCATTTCTGTGACAGATTCCACTTGGCCATCAGGAAAACGGCGAGTCCAAAATATCGGGCCGACCGGTCGACTGTGCGTGCCACGTGGCGATCGGCCACTGGCGGCCATGGGCTGCAGCGGCCGGCCCGACCGCGCGTTTTAGGCCTGGACGCTCGCCCCGGCCTCCCCACTGGCCTCATTTCCTTCTCCTCTACTCCAGTCTCCCCTCCTCGCTCTGCTTCTTCCTCCATGCACGGAGCAGCAAGCCATCATTGCCGGCCGCCCGGAGCTTAGGCACCGCCACCACTCCTCCAGCGCAGTGCATCGCGTCGGCTCGCGCACATCACTCCACCGGAGCCCGCTCGAGCTCGTGTTGTCGTCGCCTTTGCCTTTCGCGCTGAGGCAAAGGCCAATCGGTCCATTTCATCACCACCGGAGCCACGGCCGCCATGGCCACCGTGTCCTTCTCTGCGTGGCTCCACCTCTCCTGCACCAGCACCCCAGGTGGCAGCCTAACGCCGTATTCGTCGCCCCATGAACCC
Source organism: Bothriochloa decipiens (assembly GCA_023333625.1). Taxonomy (NCBI): domain Eukaryota; kingdom Viridiplantae; phylum Streptophyta; class Magnoliopsida; order Poales; family Poaceae; genus Bothriochloa; species Bothriochloa decipiens. The sequence continues at coordinate 43,935,504 of CM041631.1, forward strand.
AACGCGTCTCTTCCCTACCGCTCCTGGCTGTCGGAGCGCGTCACCGTCGTCGTACAGCCATCGTTGATGCATGTGGCCGGCGGCCTCTGCTCCATCGATTAGCCGTGAAGGACCGAGCTAGGGTTCCGCCTCGGCGTCTCCTAGCTCGCGCGCCTCGCCAGGCCCCGCCGTGGCCAGCGTTGCCGCCACCACATAGCAGCGCAGCCACGAAGCTCATGGCTCACGTGGCCTAGCCGCCTTGTGCCGGCTCCTTCCGCGATGGGGGCACCAACGGGTGCAACCCGCCGCCGCCATGCTCCGTCGCCTCATCCACGTCGCTGGCAAGCCTCCACCGACCGTCACCGGCCGTCTTCCCCGTCATCCCTACTCCAAATCGCGTCGGGGACCGAGAGCATGAATTCAAAGAAGGGTAAGGGTGTGGGTGCAAAAAGGTCAGAAATAATCTCAGATCTGGCCTCGGTTAATTTTGAAGAAATTTAGGGACCCGATGCAAAGTGTTTGTCCTATATGATTTTCGGTTTTAAAGAAAATGCATTTCCAGATTTGTTGATAAATCTTACAAAATTCATATCTTCTTGAATATTGATTCAAATGAGGTGATTCAACTTGTAGTGGTTTTGTATTGATGAGATCTATCTGTTAAAAATGTTGCATGTCAGTTTTGAGATAGCTTTATTTAATGTGCTAAATGCCTCTAATCTTTGGAAATGCATGTTAAATCCTATATTGCTCCTAAAAATATGATTCTTGTTTTGTTAGTCTTCTTATACCATAAGCTATCTACGAAAAATATATGTGGCTTACTTCTTGTGTAAAAATATGAAGTTGTAGTTCAAGTGTGATAAAAAGGCTATTCTTGGAAAAATTCATAAATATTTTGTATAAGCCTAGTTTGAGGTTGATAATTTTTGTAGGCCTTTTATATTCTATAATGTATCTATGGATTTGATGAATCCTGAGGTTTGGCATACTTGGTAGTACAAAGTATTTTTAGGTGCCTTTCTATCGGGCTCCTTGGTATTTTTTGTAGGGTGATTGGCTTATTGTTTTGGGTTGAAATATTTATGGTAGACTCTAATAGAGATGCTTAAGCTCCTGTAATTTCTATAAAATTTTCTGTGCAATATAAATATATGATGCAGTTCTGCCCTTAATTATATATGTGCTTGTTAGTGCTTTGCTTTATCATTTCATGGTATCTATAATGCTTCTTTATAATCTTGCAAAGTATATAATCGGTTAGAGCTATTTTTTAGGTTTAGTTTGATGTTTGGAATATGTTGATGCTTTATAATTGCTTTAAGTGTGCAAGCTCATAGTTATGTTTATATATAATATGTATGCATAGTTGTTAGGGTTGTATGCATGATTAATTTTGATTAACATATCATCATGAGTTGCTTCTATGAATGTATTAATAGTGGTTATTTGCTGGTCTTACATATTCATGACTTGTTGTTGTGCATCTTGAATAGTTTAGATAAGAGAATGCAGTAGATGACATGTGCTTATAGTATATGTTCTTTGATGATGTGACTGCCTTGTAGAATTCATGTGCAAGCATTCATGTTCATCATCATATACCATTCCATTTCACGTGCATCCTTAGTATTCATGTATGCATACGCATACAGGATTGCACGAGAGAACACCCGTCGTGAAGCCAAGGAACCAGAAAGAGAAGTCTCCGCACAGGAGGTGATCGGGAACAAGGGGCAAGACATGCAGTTATATGAGAGCCCGGAGAAGCAACCTCGCTCTTCTGAGGAAGGCAAGCCCCTGAGCATTTCTCCTTGTGATTTGCAAATATCTAACTTGCGTCCTTTTACTTGTTTGATGCATTAAGTTTTAAGAGTTGCGTGAAACCGTTGATGCATTACTTATATTCCTTGCCTACCTCGATATATTCTTTATACCCTGTTAAGTTCAGAAATCAATTTATCTGCTTAGCCCTGCTTAAATTAGATCGGTAGAAGTTGGATGATTTTCTGTCATCCGCGAGTTATATGTGGTGATTCAGAGATGGTTGGCTACACTGTTATACTGGAATAACCATGTGGAGATAATAAATCGAGACCGGGCAGGATTGGTGTTGTGGATAGAATTAGAGGTTCTATGTTGTTTTATCCTGTCTGTGTTGAACTAGGACCTTGTGCGTTGTACGTCCTCAAGTCATATTGAATGCATGCCCCACATTTAGTTGGAAGGATAAGTCGTTCCGATCGTGAAGCCATAAGTTTGTTTGGGCCAGGAACCGACCTGCTGTACGCATCGTATTGGAGATGATGGGGGCCACGGGGGCGCGGTTGTAAGGGCTGAATATAGTATGTGCGCCCTGCTGGCAGCCGGGCGGTCCCCAGGTACGATGGTACCTGTTGAACTCGCGACTTTACCCGAATGGACAGTTGGTGACCTGTAGCTCACTTTAGTGGGTGAGTGTGGTTTATGTGGGGAATAAATCATCAGCTGGTTAGTAATCGATTCGAATCGCCATCGTTCCTAGACAGTGAACACTTGACTTGAGCAACGGCGTCGTAGTAAGAACTTGAACAAAGAGATGAGATGGTTACGATGTTGATGCTGAAAGATGCTCAACTGAAAATGGTTACTATTCTTGCTTAATAATTATACCATGCTTGTTTAGTTCGTGTTAATTTAGCAATATCAGGTTAATGACTTTAAAATACAAAGCTAGAGGGTTATAATAATTATTCTTAATAAGATCAAGTTTTTTTGCAAATATATATGAGTCAACTACCCCACTTATAAAGCCTTGCATACTCCTTGGAGTCAATTTATTTTTGGTTTATGATGGGTAAGTCTAACTGAGTATGTTATCATACTCAGGGTTTTATTCTCACTTATTGCAGGTGTTTATCTAGGTTGTTGTGGCTGCAAGATAGGGTTTCTATCCCTCTATGGGAGATAATCAGACCTTGGGCACGGTCATTCTTTATATCTTATGTCAGATGTTTTTATTGGATTTGACTATGAGCCGGTCCCGTATTTAAACAAAATGTGAGTGTGGGTATTTCAAAATAATTTGCTTCCGCTATACTTTATTTAAAAAGGTGTTGTAATAATTTCTATGTAAACTCAGATGTAATTGAGCTATGTGTGAATTTTATGTAACATGTGGACTGTGGTTGCTGAACTATATACGATCTTGGTTGTAAATTGGTTTGAAATTCTTCGTGATTTTATGGACTACCGGATTTATATAGACTTAGAAGCAACTTAAGCTGTCTCGACAGGTTAAGTTGGACTTAAGCTTATATAAATTGGACGGTTCTGTTATAAAGCGTGACATGAGTGTGGTGACAGAGGAAACGAGGCTGGGTTGGGGAAACTTACAGATCCCGGCGGGGGCGACCGCGACTTTGGTCCCAGCGGAGGTACCAATGGTGTGCTTAATTAGCCCTGCTGGTGTGTTCTGCAACTTATGATTCTATATTGTGGTTTTATTGCCATACCTTAGTTTCCTGTTCTGCAACTTGACTATATACATCTATTTAGTCTTCTATGTATGTGCTATATACATTCAAAGTGACGGTAATTGTTCTGGACACTCGAAATGGCAGTTCCAGTTTTGACCTATTATGCTTAATAAATGAATATATATTTATGGAATTTAAATTGGTTTAACCATATTGCTTTTTACCAAATTTGTGATGTATATAAACTGCCGGTATGATTGGTTGGGATCTTTTTTTATTGGTTGTGTGCAGCAAGTTAACGGGTGTCTTTCTCTAATAGAAATTTTCTTATTTCAGGCCAAGCTCACGTCAAGATAATAGAGGATGTAGGTGATGCATAGAATTAGCTGGAATAAAAATTATAACTTATTTTCCATCTTTGTTTAGTGAATTCGGATGTTTCCCTGCAAACTGGGTTGCAAGCTCAGGAGGCACAATGATAATGATTTGTTGCTGTGTATTAGCCTATTAATTATTAGTGTGCTAGTCAATCCACTTTCTATGTCTTTGAGTCTGCTTTCCTGTAATGCTCTGAAACAATAGAATCTGGTACAAACTTATGGTTCAGTTTTGTACACAAGGCCATTGTGCTATCGTGCTTGCATATGTGCCTGTTGTATGCATACCGTACTTTGCCTGCATATTAGCTTGTACGAAGCGGCCATCCTGCTTGCTTGCGGATGTTAGTGGCTTGCCCACCAGTTCCACTGGGCGTTCGCGACGATACCTTCGTGGTTTGCGGACTCTCGCAAAGCCCGTTTAATATCTTCGTGGCCAGCTTTGTGGCCGGTGGGGACTCGACTCGCTCTATCGATTACAGCCAAGGAGCACCGATATCAAATTTCTATGGGCTTGGTATCCGATTACGGGTTAGCAGACTGCAGGCTAAGGTGAAATAGAACAATCTAGCACAATCACTCTGTTATCCATTATTAACGTTACAAAAGCATCTACCAAAGGTCTTTGGGAATCTTATACACCATATGAAGTTACCTATTATGTATTATCCCAGTTATATGTCGCTCCCTCCATGCTAAGTCGCTAGCACATGGGCCCTCTCTCTCCACTCGCTGACGTGTGGAAATATCGACTGCTTCTCCAACCTCTCGCTTGGGCCTTGGGGTTTATGCACACGCATTTCTACTCTAGGAGCTTGACTGCCACCGTGATAGCTTCCCCCCACACGCCAACGCTTTAATTCTTATGGTTCTTTGCTCCACGACAGCGTCTGTCCACCTGCAGGTTGAGCTTCTCCCACTAGGGTTCTTGGACCGAGCGAAGGAGTAGAGGCTTGTCTGGATGTCGTGGGCGCCGCAAAGGGCCCCTAGTCCACCACACCGAGCAGGCTTCATGATACTTCAGCTGGAACTCGGTGCACGAGGCCTTGTGGTCAGGCATGATGATGGTGTGGTTGTTGTTGTACGCCGAGCAACAACTCAAAGCATTCGAACTTGTGTCCTCCGTATGGGCGTCGTGTTCTTGATGGACATGGACAAGAAGAGGAATAACTTTATAGAGGCTAGGGAGGTGGTGCGAGTCGTAAGGTGCCTTGCTGTCGGTTCATATAATAGCTAGGTTCGGCTGATATAATAGCTAGGTTTATTGTCAATTGATGCGTGGATAAAATCAGACATGATACGAACGGATATCACGAATATTGAATATGAATATTTGTTTTTTTTTGGGTAGAATGATATCAGAAATCTTCATTCTGTTTTTATCGCTAGGTTCATATAAGGTACTGTATAGCCTTTTGTTTTCTTTTGAAAGTTTGGACGATGGCTTACCTTGGCGCGTAGTTACCCTTTGTTTTCTGGTTGGGTGTCAAGTGCATAAGGTGAATAAGTGATTTGCTTGCCACCTTAATTTTAAAATAAAAAATTCAAAAATTTTGCAACAATGACCCCTTTGTTAGGATGTTGACTAGGTAAATACATTGACAAAAGTGCCTTGGAATAAAAGTATTTCTATGAAACTAAAAGTTTAGGTTGAATTCATGCTCCGCTCAAATTTGACGGGGCCACCACTTCTTATATGATTTATTAATTTCTTAAAACAAAACCCTAACTTTTCCTCATCCCTTGTGCATTTCATAAAAGAGCATGTTCCTTTGGTTAGGGAGTGTTTGGAGTTTAAGGGTTGTGTGGCAAGATTTCTCCTGAGGGGCTTCTTGGGAGGAGCTAAAGCCGTTTTGGAGGAGGCACCTCTAGTATGAAAAACAACTAATCTATAAAATGTTTGATAGAACTCAACTAGAACTAGAGTCGAAGAGAAGCCCTACCAAGCAGGCCCTTTAGTCTGTCTTCAAATCAGAAAAACCCCCCTTTCTTCCCTATCCCAACAGACCCACTCCTCCTTCTAGGGCAACCACGTTGTTAATGGTAATTAATACTCATAATAAACCCTCAATATATCTTGTTCACACTATATACTTTCTTGTTGAAAAGTTTGAAATACTTTCTCACACTATGTTATGGTGGGTGTACATGTGACTTACAAGAGTAGACACGTGGACTTGTGGCAGACTAATATATGGACCCATAGTAAATTGTGTGAAAGAACTAATGCATCCACTTGTTTTCTGAAGCACCGAACTTCAACCAAACAACATAGACTGCTGTTTTTGAGGCTGTGAACTTAACCAAAACAAAATAGAATGGTTGTTTTTTGAGGCACCAAACCTCAACCAAACAACGCATGCTAATGTTGCCCGAACAAACAGAATAAACTACATTAAATAGACTCTTTTCAAAAAAAAACATCAAATAGACAACTTGCAGGCAAGACATCAAGGGTTACAACCAACCATGCCTACTGTGCCAGTTTATATATAATACTCCCGTTTAAGAAAAGATGTAAAATTGTCACTTTTGAGGCGTCAAATGTTTTTAAATTTGACCAAGGTTATGTAAAAATAGAAGTACTTATATGATAATTAATTATGGAATACATTTTTCAATAAAGTAATTTAATAATATAAATGTGAATACTATTTATTATTATAATTTGATCAGATATGAACTACTTTTATGGGTATGAATATATAGTTACTATATTCTTTCGTGGACCAGAGATAGTATACACATTGTGCAACACTAACTACTACCACGTGTGCCTACACATGACGCACGGTCTAGAAGCCCGGAGCGGGGCAGAACCATCGTGGCAACAGATGAATTGTGTTCAGATGCAGCCAAATGGGGAAAAGCAATTGTTTTTTTTTTCTTTTTGAGCATGAACTTTGTAGCTTTTTTTTTTTTTTTTGGGAACCAACGTGCAGGCTTATGTCTGACAGTATGGACTTTGTTGAACTAACGCTGCCCACGTGGTGCCTCGGCCAGCTCTGCCGTAGAAACTAAAAAAAGCTAGTAATAATGCCGTAGAAACCAAAAAAGCTAGTAATAACCGAGCTCGGAGCGCGTGGCCGGCTGCCGTGCCTATGCGGAGCCGCGGCCGTCCCGTCGGCGACGAGCCACACGACACCCCAGGCCAGACGCACCAACCCCGGCAGGAAAACGCAACGCGGCAACGCCCGTCCGGTAGCGGCTGCCAGGTGCGCCCCACCCATCCGCCGTATTCGTTCGCCGGTCCCCTTCCCGCACCACCAGAGCCGCGTGACCGTGACCACCCACCCCAAACACACACACACACACACACACACACACACAAAAGCGAAGCTCACTTGGCTCGCCTCTTCTGCACTCCACACCGACACGCGACCTGCACTCTCTTTAACTACACCCACCTGACTCCCCGAGCTAAGCTCAGCGGCACCCGCCCGGCCCAGACCAGCAGATCTGCTGCGAGCTAGTAGAGACCGACCGACTGACCGACCGACAGGAGCTGCTAGCTCGCTCGCTCGCAATGGCGTCCATCATCGTGCAGGCGGTGGTGATCGTGCTGGACGTGATCGCCTTCGGCCTGGGCGTGGCGGCCGAGCAGCGCCGGAGCCGGGCCACCGTCGTCCCGGACGCCGCCAAGGAGTACGACCACTGCTACTACGACTCCGACATCGCCACGGGCTACGGCGTCGGCGCGCTGCTCCTGCTCGCCGCCGCGCAGGTCGTGCTCATGGTCGCCAGCCGCTGCTTCTGCTGCGGCCGCGGGCTCAAGCCGGGAGGCTCCCGCGCCTGCGCCCTCATCCTCTTCCTCTTCTCATGGTAACAACAACCAACCGCCGAATCTCTCCTACCCCCTCCATCCCGGGATTGCCTGCTACTGCTACTAGTTCCTGTTTCTTCGGATACATACATGGAAATAGTTAACAAGCAGAGCTAAGATTTGGTTGGGTGATGATCCCTTGCTCGATCCTCTCTCCGAGATCCAGACTCGGGTGGGGTGGATTCTGCTCTGTCCCCCTTCGCTCGTCTAGTTCTACTTCTACGAGCAGATTGGGATGGGATCTGCGTCGTGGTTTGCGTGGTTGTCAGCTGCGGGTGCACGGCGCTAGCTGAGATCCGGTTTCCGCCTGTTCTTGGCCTAGATCTTGTGCTTTTCAACTGAATCTTGTGATGACAGAATGTTACGCACCATCTGTCCTGTCCATGTGGTGAACTGGCTACTGGTTTGCAGCTGCTGCGCATGTTTTCCATTTTGAATCTTTTTTGGTGAAGTGTCGCTCTGTTCAGTGGCAAAATGTCACTGTCTCGTCTTAACATTCAAGCGTTTCACTTTCACCAGTGCTTTACTCTATTGCTTTTGATGAACGAGGGGTTAGATCCATCAATTAACGTGATAGTACTTTTCTAGTAAGCAGAGGCAAATCTTTTCTCCCACCTTCCAGTTAGTCCCTTGTTGGCATGAGGCTTTTGCTTTTATTGCTGAAGCTGCACTGCACGCAAATGCTCCACCTCAAAGCTGATAGCAGAGTCAGAAATGTCCTTTAGTATTGCTGTTGCTGTATTGTTTAAACTCTGTAGCCTCATGCAAAGCTAACCTCTGCTTTACATAAGTACAGTTTACTACCATGTTTCAGAGATTTCAGGCTACATGCCCCTTCAATAGTAATTTAACTAATTCTTGGTAGGAGGCTGCACATGTCATAGATCTCTGAAACTTATTCAGAAATTTATCTTCAGTGCTTGTCATAGATCTGCTAGATTTCTACATTGTTTGATTGTAGATGTCCAACTACTCCCATTGTCCATTTTTTTTTTTTTTACAAAAAGGGGAACTTCACTCCCACTGTCCTTGTAACACAAACTGCTTGGTACTGGTCGATTTAGTGTCTGGCAGACTTTATATTTCTGTGATATGATGGATGTGTTGAAAACCCTTCCCATCACAAGCAAGTGTCATTTTAGACGATCAGTGATATCCCGACAACTTTCACAGTAATACATTAAATACAGTCAGCAAGTTTAACTTTGCACAATAATTTGAGATAAATCTATTTATATATAAACTATAAATATCCACAAAGATACACATACCAGATTCCTTCAAAATTTGAATGCACGCTATTGAAATGTTGTTAGTTATATTTAACTGGAGGAACTAGCAACTACTATATCTTTAACGATTCTGGGTGGCTTAGCTAATCGGTTGGTCAAGGACTTGCAATAAAGTAATGAAACCATGTTCGGCACCTTGATACACCACATCTATGCTCTGATATTTGTTCGCACATGAATCGACTTATGTTAAATTTTTCTGATGAACTTAACCACATTATTGTTTTATAGTCTGTCATTGATTTGTTTGTCTGTTTCTCTTGAGATCACCATGTGACAGTGATATTTCCTAAGCAATTCCTAAGTCAACATCAATTAATAGCCTTGCTTTCTGGGTGTCCCTTGCTTAGCCAGCCTTCTGGAGGAAGCATCTTTCATAATCTATTCACAGAGGCCACGGTTAATTTTCATTTGGAATCACTTGAGTTGTCTGTCTGTCTCTGGATGCTGCTTGCTTTCCTTCCTCAATTCATATAATAATAAAGCCTCAACTAGGTACTATTGACTGCCGTGGCCAGCTTCAAGCTGTTATGACATGAACATATATTTTCTTATTTCAGTACCTACAGATTGGAAATATGTACTATATTTTCTGGCACATTTGGAATATGTCCAACTGATTTGGGTACCCAAAACATCAAGCTAGCATATCTAAAAATAAAAGTTTATTGTTCAAGTAAATATCAACTGCACTTCCCATCCAAATGTTTGACAATAACATGTCTCATTCCCAATGACAGGGTGACCTTCCTCATCGCGGAGGCATGCCTGATGGCAGGATCAGTCCGCAACGCGTACCACACCCGGTACAGGGGCATTTGGAATGGTGAACCCCTCTCATGTGAGACGGTGCGAAAGGGAGTCTTCGCTGCTGGTGCGGCCTTCACCTTCTTCACAGCCATCCTGGGCGAGGTGTACTACCTCAGCTACTCGAAGTCCCGAGATGCTGCTGGCGGTGCCCCCTATGGCGGCTCCAGCATTGGCATGGGCCCTTACAACTAAAGGAGCTTTGCTCAAAGGCAACAGTCTTTTCAACTCGCTTCATGGTGGAGGAATGCAGTGTTCTTTTTAACATTACCTTAGTAGGGACGGTGTAATTGGTTATTGGATCCGCTGTTTTTTCTTTAGGTTCTTGTATGAGGTTACTTGGTTGGGCTGTATACTGTTTGGATTATTGGGTTGCTTCCTGGACATGGAATACACGTATCGTAGTATGCTATGCTGTTCATATCATCATATGTATGCACGTCTTTCTCATGTTTGTCTGATGTTTTCCCTCGTTTCGTCCTGGTATTGTCATTCACCATTTACTGATGGTGGTAATGTCTCGGGATTCACCATTTACTGATGGTAGTCAAGTCATTTTTAAAAACAGCATTATATTAACTTGACCAGGTTACTACAAAGGATGGCACTGATTACATCTGGAGTCTCGTTCAGTGTTAGAGAACTGATCAGCTAAGCTAACCTAGTCATTACACGAGCTGCCTCATTGTCATTGCAAAAGCCTACGGGTATACGTGAAAGAATAGGAGTTTAAGCTCACTAAGTTTTTAAGATCGCACATGATAGCTCTAATATGGTTTGACAGTCTGAAACTACAATGATATTGTGAAGATTATGTTCTCTTGCAAAAACAACACTACACTGTGTTCTTTGGCAGCAGCACCGCCACCATATCAAACTGTCAACTGCTTATATAAAGTCATTTCCGCTGTTCCAGTAACCCTGATGGCCTGATGGGCTGAACGAAGATCTCATGGCCACCAAACTGTGTAAACATGGTATGGGTTTTTAACTTTTAACGATGAAGATATCAAAGGAATCATCTGCAAAGATACCAGTTCTATCAATTATACAAATATGCAAGCAGAAGACCTTGGTGGCGTTTATTACAAAGGTCCATCAGTTGATGCTCATGAGCAAGATCTTGGAAAGCACAGTTGCAGCCATAGTGCAAATGTTTCTTCAGAAAAGATGCAGAGAAAAATGAATGCCGTAACTGTGGATAATAAAGAGATTAATAATATTATGATGAATAAAGAGATTAATAATATTATGATGATACCACAAAACAACTCTTCGCTATTACTGAAGCCCTCCTGAAGAACAAATGCGTGTGGAAGATTTTCTAGATCCAAATGACCAGCTGAGAATGACCAATGGTGCTTGCAGTTGGCAGGCCCTCTTCAGCCCCATTATCATCCTCTAGAGAATGTAACATATAGACGATCAGGTGACTTGCAGAACACCCAACAGTATCTCTCTTCAGGACAACAGAGTTATTCAATTTACTTGGATAAAATGGAGTTTTAAGCCAGCAGCAGCCTTAACTCTCCAGGTCTGTCTTCCCTCCCAGTGAACAATCCAGCATTAGTTATTGAACCCTTCTCAAATCTGCAGAATATGATCAACTACAGAAGACTAGCGACATTGGAGCTGCCTCCTACCCTCTTCGGCATGCAAAGAGCATCGAACAGTGAACTAGTCTGCACTCTGCAACCTCTGGCAGTCTGGCAAGCAATTGTTTGGCACAATCTGCTCCGTTGCCCGGGCAGGTGATTGCTATGCCGGTGTGAGTTTTCCAACTAAATTAAACCATCCTATTTCTGAACAGCATTCTTATCCTGGTTTTCCTTCCATGGATCATAACAGTGAGGGGTTTCAGTTGCATGCTAATAATTTGTCTGGGTTGGAGCAGGGCAGCTTAACTCAGACCCTGCAAGGTGTAAGCAGCATAGGTGGAACTTTGTTCAGTGCCATATCTCAGTTCAAGCAGACATCAGGAGGAGCAGTACATATGGTGGGTCGAGCTCCATGCAGCTGCCTGAAGCAAGGACACACACATGTTGGTCTGCCTATCTCAGTACAAGCGACATCAGGTGGAGCAGACAGTGGTCAGTGGATATGCTGTGTCGAGCTCCAGGCAGCTGCCTGAAGCGAGGACACATGTTGGTCTGCCTCAAAACTTCCTATAGGACTCAAGACCCAAACACCCCAGTTCCAAATATGTATGGAGACACTCATAATATGGGCAGTATTGGAAGCATGAATTGGGCAAAACTACACACGGCAGAATCCTGGGATACCACCAGACCTCACAAAGCCCAGGCCTTATTCAGATGGCTAGAAATTTCAATCAAACTCCTGTAGCACTTTCGTTTGTATTTGACAATTATTATTTAATTATGAGCTAACTAGGTTTAAAAGATTCGTCTCATAATTTATAACTAAAATATACAATTAGTTATTTTTTTACTTATATTTAGCGTTTCATGCAAGCGGCAAAAAATCGATGCGATGGAGAGAGAGTGAAAAAATTAGCAATTTTGAGGTGAACTGAACAAGGCTCCAGTTCCGAGGAAACTTCTGAATGCTAAGTAGTAGATCTTAAGTGCAGGTAGGGTTTAATAAGGAAATTGGGGCAGACTGGCAGCCAATGTTTTCCGGCATCAACCGACAACATGCTGGGTGAGCAAAACAAAGTGAAACTTTGAAATGCCTACAATGTGTACGAGTTTATGTGTTTCTTTTCGAGTGCTTATTAGCAGCTTCTATTGACATACTGGCATACTGCGATTGATATCTCACATTGACATGCAAAATGAGGGACTCTTCGTTAATATGGGTATGGTGTATGCATTTCAGAGACAAGCATAGGCGCGTGCATAAGTGTTGTTTCTATTATTGTAAAAAAATGGAATACTATATAGAGCAAGGATGTGTATTACGGAAGTACGGAGAGAAAAGAGGGCAAAATGGGAAGAATGTTTGCCGCCACCTGCCGACCAGCGGCCAGCGGGCAGGAGAAAATAACGGTCAAACACTTGGGAGCCTCTGCTTCCCATCACCTCCACCTCCACTTCATCTGTGTCGGATCCAAAACCTTGCGAGTCAAGAAGACACCTCATACGAGCGGCCATGTCGTCCTCCTTCGACTCCATCACGGCCGTTGTGGGAGGATGACGACGCGCTACCTCCGGCCCCCTTCGACGACCCCGCCGTCGACGGAGCCGCAGCCGAGTACGTTGGCGGTGGCGGCGAGGAGCAGCAGCAGGGCCTCGGCATGCGCCGCGGCCACCACTTCGCCGCGTCCTACTCGTCCTTCGGCACCGCCGTCTCGGAGGACGATCTGGGCGGCGGCGCCGCGGGAGACGGAGGCTTCGGCATGCCGCCGTACCCGTACGCCAACGGCGGCCTCCCCGCGTACGGGTTCGCCTTCGCCCTCGCCGACACCGAAGCGAACGGCGTGGAACATGTCATGGGCGCCCAGGACGTGATGGAATGCGCGGCGCACGTGGACGTGGTGGGGGGCATCGGCGGTGGCGGCCTCGACGAGGACCTGTTCAGTGGCGCGGCTGACGATGGCGCCGTCCTGCCGCCGCCGGAGGCCATGAGGGAGGAGGGCATCCTCCGCCGAGAGAGGCGCCGGTGAGTGACTCTCTTTGCCGTCACAAGTTCCCTGATCTGAACATCTCATCGCTTCTTCTGCCAATTTCCGTTTGAATGCGGAGCGCGACCTGGATGATTTCTGACCAGAAGATTGCGATTTGCCAACTTCGAATGGCTGGGTTGATTTGCAGCCAGAATGCATTGATGCTGGAGGAGAAGGAACGGAAGGAGAGGGAGCGTCGCAACGAGATCATAGCCGAAGCAGAGGCGTTCAAGAAGTCCTTCCTTGATAAGCGCAGGCTCAACTGCGAGACGAACCGAACGCAGAACAGAGACAGGGAGAAGGTATGTATGCATTGTACGCAGAACAACCAATACCAAACCAACAACAGCTGTCCCTGGCAAACCAAGAGAGGTTCCACAAGGAGGCAGACCGGCAGTACCGGAAGGCGATCGCGGAGCTGGTGCCGCACGAGATCCCGGGGCTGGAGAAGAGGGGCAAGAGGAAGGAGCAGGAGCGGAAGCCGGGAATCGTGGTGGTGCAGGGTCCCAAGCCTGGCAAGGCCACCGACCTCTCCCGCATGCGCTAGGTGCTCGTGAAACTCAAGGAGAAGCCACCATCACACATGGTGCCGCCGGCCAAAGAGGAGGAGAAGAAGGACGCCAAGAAAGATGGCAACAAGCAGGACGACAAGAAGGATGGTAACCAGGTGGCTGGACCGACGGAGAAGAAGACTGATGGCAGTGATGAGAAGGCTGCCGTGAGCGCCAGTGCTGCTGGATCTCCGCCGGCGGCGGCAACTGAAACGCCGGCTGGCAAGGCTCCAGAGCAACCGGTTAAGAAGTGATTGCCATGTGCCGATGATGATAATGACATCTATTTGCTCCTATAATAAGAACACCTGGAAATAATGTTCTTGAGCCGTGGTTCAAGGAAACCTACACTGCATAAATCTGCATAAATCTGTCTCGGTTTTAAGTGCAGTTTTCGGTGGCAGGAGTAGCTATCTGTCTATCCATCTCTAAGTTAGAGATTCAGATAATAGTACTAATACTTTTGCTCACTGAACCCCGAAAAGTATGGATTCATCGGATTTTTGTTTTTTAGAAAATATATAAGAGTTTGATGCTTTCAAAAATAAGATGGCGCTTGTGAGGTGACTAGCCCTTATTACATCGCTTGAACTTATCAGCCAGGCTTATTAGTTAGGGTACATTGTTATGAGAGAAAAACAATATACCAGGGCTGATAAGCTGGGCTGAGTAATTAAGAAAATCTACGTTGTGAATAGTAATAATCTATGTTGTTTGGATTCGTGGAACATGATATCCAGCAAGCAAAGAAATATGAAAAATTCTTTTATATGCTTTTGTATAGTTATTAGTCACGGGTGCTAAGGAATTTGAGGACAAATATTCATAGATATTTGGTTGTGGTATAGGAAATTATCCTTTTAGATACCTGGGTATCCCTATGAATCACATAAGACACAAATAAAAATGTCATTGTGAATAGATTTGAAAAAAACAAATTAAGCAGTTAGAAAGGAAAAGTTTGTCTTGTGGGGATGCCTTGTTCTAATTAATTCAATCCAGAGTAGTTTACCAAGTTTGAAGTGCATAAGGGCATTCTACATAAGTTAGATTATTTTACATCAAGATTTTTCTAGCAAGACGATAACCACAATAAGAAATACATGTTAGCCAAACAGGGGACTTCATGTGTGGGGGTCTTGGAATTCTAGACCTTGAATCACAAAATAAATGTTTGTTAAGCAAATGGTTCTTCAAAGTTATAAAGGAGGATGGTGTCTGCCATGAACTTCTTAGGAAGAAGTGCTTGAAAGACAAAACTCTTGCTGAGGCGTATTGGAAACCAGGAGATTCTCATTTTCATTTGGTCTGGGCTTATGAAGATGAATGGTCATTTCCCAGACCTGTCTACTTTTGTTCTTCATATTGATACTTCTACATGATTTTTGGGCGGATAACTAGTTAGGCGACTACTACACATTGAAAAGCCAATTTTTATCTTTGTATAATATTGACAGGAAGAAACATGCAATCGTTTGTGAAGTCTTTTGTAGTGTACCTTTAAATATATCGTTTCATAGAGCTTTGTCTGAGGACAAATTAAACTAGTGGCAAAAGTTGCAGTTGTACTATACAAATTGCTTTTGGTTCAAGTCTTTAAGCAACCACATAGTGCAGCTCATTTATTTGGGAACTACTAGTGGCAAGGGACAGATAGACACGCTTCCAAGTTTAGGTTGGAGCGAGTGTTATTTGTTGGTCTCTCTAGTCAAGTACCAATAATATTGTTTTTGATAAGAAAAGAATGCATTCTTATATGCAGATTAGCTTCATAACTATATGTTGATTTGATTTTAGTCCCAACTATAAAAGAAAAACGTTCGGGTGACCATGTAGTGGCATGCCATTTTTTTCAGAAACAACCGGAGATCTTCGCGCCAAGCATCATATATGTTTTCTAATAGGGTTGAGGCTTAGTTGCCCTTTTAAACTCTCTGTTTTCAAAATTTAATTGCTTTTTGCTAGTTTAGTTTTTTTGGATTAAAACTAATGGTTGGTTTTGTGCAAAACAAATGCAGCATTTGAAATATAACTTATTCCTTAAAAATAGATAGAATGAAGCCATGGTGATGCATATCACTCACATGAAGATCAAGAGGATAATGAGATGAAGATAGGAGCAGGATGTCCCACTTGGCGTAGGTCATTGATTAGACGGTGACCTCTTATCCGCGCGCGTTGGCAGCGATAGCAACACACACGTTGCCGCTGATAGGAGCGCTGCAGTAGTTACGCTCTCTATCCATGCACGTGCGCTACGTAACGACGCTAGCCCATGTTGCCCTCACGCTCAAAGTCATGTTTTGTTGACGAGTGACATGCAAAACATAGTTAATAATTGTCCAGTCCGAGCGTGAGCTCGTGTTGCTATGCATCAGAACCTTGTAGAAGGGGAATACAAGTAGATCGAGAGAGATGAGGATCCCAAGTCTCTGAGGGGGACAAAGGGAGAGATTGCGCACTCCGGGCTTCAGTAGCCAAGAGGCAAGGCTTGAATATGAGAGACAAGCCTTAGGTTAGAGAAGGTCCCTGCCTCCCCTTTTATAGACCAAGGGGAGGGCAGGGTTACAATCTTAGGGTAGAAGGAATTGGTTAGGAAGAAGAAGAATGCATAGGTAAAAAGGTAAAACAAGAGAAAGGTAAAAAATGGGCCCTTAGACGTGCTTCTTCCATTTCCCTGGGTGGGTGGTGGAGCTAATGGCGTGGTGGTCTGGGGGCTGTCCTCTCCACGCGCAGCGGCGTGCTGAGCCATGCTTTGACCCGCGTCTCCAGTACCCATGGCATGGGCACCGGCGTTGCGAGCACTGTAGGATGTCGCTGTGAGTTAGGCAGCATAGTGGGGGTGAAAGATGGTAGCCATCTCTGGATGTACCATGGGCCATGCCTTCGGTACGAACGGCACGTCGCGTCCCATCGGAGTTGGAACAAGAGGGAGCATGGCTGACAGGTGGGCACTCCGGCCCTCCTGGCCAGAGGGTGACGTAAGTGACACGCTCGGGCGCAATGGTGTTAGTCGTGATGTCAGCCCACTAAACTCCCATACGGCTGGTGCCCTAGCATCGTGACATGGGCTTAGCAAGACGATTTGCCTCGCTAAACGTGTCGGTCCTTATTCAGGCTTGGGCTAATACCATTTGGTTTATCACTTACTCCGTATTTCTAGCTGTCATTTGGGGATATCCATTTGGTTTATCCCCAACAGTGGCCCCTGAGCTCGTGAGGGAAAGAAGCTTTTCTTCAGGGGTTGTTCGTCCTCCGAGTCATTTCAAGTTTTCTTTAACACGCTCGTTGGTTGCAGGGTGTACCCCTGAGGCCTTGAAGGAAATAGGGTTTCCTCACGGGCTTAATCGGATGGCCAGTGGTGTTTGCAGTGTGCTGGTTCCACACCATGCATCGCTTCGAACTGTTTATTTGGTTTGCTCCTCTGGCATCGCCCATGAGTCACATCGTTGGATCGAGTTTTGTACTATGTTTTTTGCTTGACCCACAAGCTTTGGCCCGCAGACCAGTTTAAGGTGTTACATTTCATTTTTGGTTCCTTCCCTCATGAGATTTCTCTTTCTCCATGGGCCTATTTGGGGGAGGTTCCCGGCCCACGAACGTGGGCAGGCCCGTTTTCGAGACGCTTCCCTGCTCCTGTCAGCCAGCCGCTCTGAATCATCAAAGATTTGCAGGTGGGGGCCTGGGGAAGCAGGGGGAAAGGCGTCCCTTCCCGTGGTGCGGTTTGAATCCGGCTGCCTCGAAAGTTGGAGCGATTGGTTGGCGGGTGGATGGGCATTGATTGTCTCCGGAGCTGAGCGGCCTGCTTGGGTACCATAAATACCACACTCCAGCCTCTCAAGACAGATCAACTTCCATCCTTCTTGGCATCCACCTTTCTCACTTCTGTAGCGCGTGAGTGACCATGGATGGCGCTTCCTCCTAGTCCTCGAAGGCGGGTGGTGGTGTGCCATCGGGGTAGCGGGCGGAGCAGGAGGCGTCGAGCCAGACCTATCATTGTCGTTGCCTCATCCTTGGCGCGATCTCCACCGCAAGCCCCTCAATCGAGTTCGCGTTCAAAATCACATGCCGGCAGTGCTACAGATGATGAAGGACACCCTCGCCAAGACAGAGCAGGCGCTGAAGCTGGGGGACAATGATGATGTTCTCTCCCGCGTCCACCTCGACCAGGATGACGAGTGCGTTGTGGTTAGGGTTTTTATTTCCATTTGAAGCTGCTGCTTTCACTCCCCCTTCTCTTCCCTAACGCGCTTCATTCTTTTAGCACTGGAACCGGAGTTGGAGGCCCTCACCATCCTATGCTTGACGGATGGGCATTGTTGATAGACAATGACTAAAAATCTATTGAAAAGCTTCTCATATTCCTTAAAGAATTTTATGATTCTACTGTTCTTCAGTTTTTGAAGAACTTCACATAGTCCTTAAACAATTTTATGGTTCTACTAAGTTTATTATCCAACATCTCCACCAATTATGGATCATGTTATTGAGACTGCTAGACATTTAAGCACACATGAAAGAGACATGAACCAAAGAAATGTTGTTGCTGCCATGAAAGAGAAGTTTGAGGACTAGATCCTCTACATTGGGTTTTTCTTCTTCAGGTTCTGTAACAAGTGTAACACTAGAGCCACAATTGGGCGGTATTTTTGGGGAATTTGAGGGAGATTGGCAGCGAGGAGCGGCGAGGCCGCGCCTGGTGGCGCGCGGTGGCAGTCGCGCAGTGGTGTGTGCGGCGTGGGCGGCATTGGCGGCTAGGGTTTTGGGGGAGGAAGAGAGCTAGAGAATTGGAGAGCTGGGTAAAAGGGATTTGACCTCTATTCTTTACTTGATCTGAATGGATAAACACCCCTTGTATTTATAGGCCGGGGATTTCTTAGCGTCTAAGCGATCTAACCCTAACTTATCGCGGAGGCAACGACGGTGGCGGCGGCGCCGCCCACCAGGCCGCATGGGCCCTTGGCCCGTTGCAATTAACGTGTTATATCACTCCCTCCCTTTTTCATGCAACGTGTCCTTGCATTGCAACCTTGGTGGCTCCTTGGTGCTGAAGGTGCTGACGTCGTGTGGCAGCGTGCTGCTGTCGCTGTCGTTAAGGCCGGCTTGATGAAGATGTCGTCGATGGCGCGTGATGGCACCGTGAGACGACACGTTGTTGGGGCGGGTATTCCATCGAACAGTTGGTAGGCGTCGATGCTGACGTCCTTCCTGCTGATGTTGTTGGTGGAGACGATTGCGATCTCCTCCTTGATCGTCTCCTCCAGATCCAATTTGGGTTGGACCTTGGTGATAACAACGTCGTTGAGGGTGCTGGTGATGAAGGTCGCCGTTGGTGGCGTGGCCATGACGTCGGCAGTGAAGGCGCCACGCATACGCACGAGCTCCTTCTCCTTGGCCACGAGGCGTTGGGTGATCTCTCCAGCGTGGTCTCCAAATCAGATTCGATCTGAACCTTCTCCTCGTGTTGCATGAAAAAATTTTGAGATCCTGAATTGCACCTGCAAGTAGAGCGTGGATGTCGTTGCATATCTCGTCGATGTTCATCGTCGTGGTGGCGGCCATGGATCGTGGCTGGCTCCATATACCAGATGTAATAAGTGTAACGCTAGGGCCACAATTGGGCGGTATTTTTGGGGAATTTGAGGGAGATTGGCGGCGAGGAACGACGAGGCTGCGCTTGGCGACGCGCGGTGGCGGCGGCGCAGCGGCGTGTGCGGCGTGGGCGCTGGCCGCTAGGGTTTCGGGGGAGGAAGAGAGCTAGAGAATTGGAAAAATGGGTAAAAGGGATTTTACCCTTATTTTTTACTTAATCTAAATGAATACAATACCCCTTATATTTATAGGTTGGGGATTTCTTACCCTTTAAACGATCTAACCCTAACTTATCGCGGAGACGACGGCGGTGGCGGCGGCTGTGGCGGCGCCCACCAGGCCGCATGCCGCATGGGCCCTTGGCCCGTTGCGATTAACGTGTTGTAGGTTCATTGCTCTGCTCTGTACACTACTACCAATAGCTGGAAAGAAAAGGCAGCTTGACTACATAACATTATGTGCTCTCTCCCTTGTTTGTTTGATTCATATACTATATCGAAACCACTATTCTACATTGCATATTGTAATAGCTATAGAAAACAAGAATATAGTACAATCTTTAATACTATTATCAATAACCCGAAATCTCGGGTACAGCAAAGTCGCAATCCTGAGTGTGCGGTGAAAGCTTGGCAACCTCCACCGGAAGCAGCTCTGACTGTGAACAGGCCGGCGAAGGTATGTGAAGCAGGTGGGCTTGCTCCTCTTGCTCCAACGATGGCATGCAGTCCGTGACATCCGGAACAGGGTCATAGCTTGCACTTGGCAGAGCGTCTGGAACGGCAGCAACCGGCAGAAGAAGACCGGTGGTGGTCAGGACGTTGGAGCCGGTTGTCACGACGTATGGCTCTTGGTGTTGGTGCAGCGGCGACGACGACGATCGGCCGACGTACCACTGAGCTGATGGAAATGGAACAGCCGTGACTGGGACGAGCAGAACTTCGGAGGCAGTCGTTGGATCTGGAATGGGATAGGACGACGACGATGGTAGATCATCGCACGTGTGTGCCTCAAAGTAGGTGATCTCCAGCTTGGGCGGGTCGGCGTCGCATTGCTGCACGTGCTTCTTCGCGGGGCAGCCGAGCCTGCGGCCACATTTGTAGTAACTCCTGCAACAACCATCATACTAACTTCAGAACAAAACTAGTTTCTGTCCCTCAAATCTCTCACAGTTAACAATTTTTTGAATGCTCGTATGCGGCTTCTTTATAGAACATTGGGTGTAATTGTACAGTCAATTAGAACAAAAACTGATGACAGGTGGAGCATAAAAGCATTAAAAAAGAAGAGATAGCATAAAAGCATTCAAAAAGAAGAGACTCATAATTTAGTAACAGTAAGATGCACTTTCAGTCCGTGATGGTCTGAGTGACAGGGCGTGGACAAGGCAAATTTCTAGAGGTATGTCCGCAGGTGCTATCCTTGAATATCTCTTCCTATGGGGCACTTTGTGCGACTCAACGAGCAGCCGGACAAGACAGTATGGTGTTGGACTCCAGATGGGCAGTACACTGCCAAATCGGCGTACAATATGCTCCATACGGGTTCAGTGTCATTTAAGGGCCACAAACTCTAAAGATTAAAATCTTCTACGGCTGGCCTTTAGGCGTCAGCATTGGACCGGTGATCGCAGGTTGCGGCATGGGCTAGAGGCTCGCGACGAATGCTACCTCTGCGAGCAAGAACAGGAGACAACTGATCACGTCCTATTCGAGTGCCCATTTACCAAGAAAATTTGGTTCTACATCCTATTAGAAACGCCAAAACACTTATGCAAAGACTGTCCGTATACCAAAAAAGTCTGGAGACTCATAAGACAGTGGATGCATCACAGAATTACAGTCGGTCAGTGATTGAGGTTCTATACACAATTACTGGAGAAGATGTCGTCGTAAGGTTCAGCAATCGGAAAGGAGGAAACTTGATGCGATCTTTATTTATTTTTGGTGGAATATTTGGAAGGAGAGAAACCGGCGACAATTCCAACAACAATTTCTTAACCCTTCTCAAGTAGCAAGTTTGTGTAAAGAGGACATCCTGCAATTCAGAAGAGCTAGCTGTCCACTTGGTGTACATACGGATAACTAGTTGGCAGTAGTGTTTGGCTTCTTCTCTTTTCTCTGGTGTTTTTGGTTCCCTTTTGGTAGTTTTTTCAGTTGCTCAGAATGGGCAGTGGAGTTGTAAATTTTCTGTAATTGTCTTGTTTTATTTTCCCTTTTTATCGTCTAATAAAAATACAGCGAAGATTTCGTCGCCCTTTTGGGAAAAAAAAACATCCTATCGGCAATCGGAAAGCACTGTCCACAGCCTATAGCTTCTCTGATACGCTGGTGGAGATGGCTACGCGGGTTATTAACCGGTGATAAACGCGCCAGGTTTGACTTGCTATTTGCGCTGGTATCTTGGGAAATCTAGAAGGAACGCAATAAAAGATGCTTTAGGGACTCCTTAACCCCGACGAATGACCTGTTGCGGATCATCCAAGCGGAGGCTGACCATTGGATTGAAGCTGGAGCGAAAGGACTTCGAGCATTGGCTCCGCCTTGATTGTTTGATCTCTGAGGAAAAAAGGTAATAGTAAGATGCACACGAAAAGAATCTGAGTGGCATACCTTGGAAATCTGGCGCCCAGAATTTCCTTCTGCCCGTACTTCCTCCATGTGTACGAATCATGAACTCCATTCTGTAGCACTGTCATCCGGGACGCACCATCCATCCTGGATCATGAAGAGGTCAAGACTCAAGAATACCAGAGAGGGGACTGATGATGAATTCACAAAGTAGTTTCTGAAGCTACATGGAACCAACGAAATAGAATGAACTGTAGTAGCCTGGTGTAACACTACAGTCAATTAGCAAAAAAAATGAGGGCAGGCACCTGGCCCGTTGAGAAGTTCTCCTTGGCGCTGCTGATCTCCTGCTGCTGGCACCGGCTGCGGCTGGGCTCCTGCTGGCGCCGGTGCTGGCAAGCCGCTGGCTGCCCAGCTGTGGGGATCCGCAGAGACGTGATCGCCTGAGACAGTGAATCGGTGATGTCCGACAGGAGGGCGTCAACGGCGCTACCATTACCACAGGACTGATCTGCCCCGGCGCCATAGCCTCCTCCCGACGCCGGCAGCAGCTTGCCCAGCAGTGCCTTGAGATGGTTGGTTGACTTCTGAGCTCTGAAGATGAGCTGCTCGGTCGTGGCGCCACCTGATCCACCTGCCATCTCAATTCTCAAAGGAGTGTTGTGCATGTGCAAGTGGGGAGATATTTGCAAATGACAAGTATAATTTTCTCCATGACTATTCAAGGTACCAATTTGTCATAAGTGACATATATATGCAAGAATGGTGTACTTTATTTATTTAGCATAGGTCAGTCAAGACAGAGACCACTCACCCACTCACACTGCACGCTTTATCTTATCCTTAATATAAGAACCTCTATTTCATCCTCACGGAAATGTATGGAAACATTTTTGTGTCAAAACTTTACAAAAAAAAAAACTACGTGTAAATCTCAGGGCACAGTAGCTGCTTCTACTTATTTGTTAAATACAAGATCATCTAAAGTGCAACCTCAACTGTTTTGTAATGTACCTCAGTCCTTCCTAGCTTGTTATGCTAGGACGTTGTGAACGACGTAACAGCACGCGGCATGACGGACGATGCCTCAGTGAGCGCCTACGCCTCCCATGCGGTGCCGCTTCCTTCCGATTTCGTCATGCACGCCATAGCAGCAAGTATTTTTTTTTTGTTATGCCATGGTTAAGGAAATATTGAATTGAAATAATGCTCACAAGAAGCCAGTACATGCTGCCAATCAAACGGAAATATTCAAAGTTCATACAAAAGTTGTTCATACTTCATATATACACGTACCGTCCTAATCACTCTCTTCTAGCTACCAAAGCATTAGCAATATTGTCAAATAAATCGTTCAGACTTTGGTCCTCGTCTCCCACAAGATTGTTATTCGCTTACCTTCTTGAGATGATGACGACTTCAGAAATGGCACGTAGTTTTTCATCAAGATCACATCTGTTAAAGTCGGGATCTACTATTTTTGCTCTGTCGAATAAAGCTGTGAAGAGCCATGCAAGCGAGTATTATTTTCTTTGCTTTACCGTGTGATAGCTTGGTAAGTGTAATAAATCATTCACTTCATCTTTAAAACCCTAAAAGAATGCTCAATGACATTTCGAAGTGATGAATGAGCATAATTGAATATCTCCTTTTTTTCCCGTTTGTCTTAGCCCTTGTCGATATTCGTTCATCCGGTAAATGATATTTGGTCCCTTTGTACGGCACAAGATAACCCGATCAATTAGGATATCTCAAGTCGACAAGATATCCTATGTGTTGGTACGAATTCATTTATTACAAAATGTAGAATAGGCATAAAAAAAATGGACACAAGTGCTATAAGATGGCAAGGGTCTTTACTTGCTGGTGGATGTGGAAACTTGCCACAATGTCACCGTGTTTTCGTATGGCATTCTTAAACACTCTCATATCATATACTGATCTGGCCTATCCCGCAACAACAAAGGTGGACCTCATATCAAAGTCGCAAATGGCTAACAAATTTTGAGAGGTGTATCCCTTTCGACTCACACGAATTGAAGGACCTTCAAAGCAGGCACCACAACAGGAACATGTGTTTCATCAATTACACTAATGCAATTATCAAAATATGGTGCAAACCTATGAGCTTGTAATCTTCTTCCAATTATGAGCACCTGCAGTGCTAGCACCTGCAGTGCTAGCACCTATAGCAAATGGAGGAAGCCGCCAATACAGGCACCATGACTACAAAAAACCTTTAGACCACCACAAAGACGACAATAAGTTTGCTGGTCACCGATACATCCCGGCTGTCAGGTCTGGCCACAGCGTGTCAGCAGGTAGCGGTCTAGCTAGGGCACCGACAGCCACCATTGGGAGGTCAGTCGTGGTCTCGTACCACGACAAGGGGAAGCTAGCTACCTTAGTCTAGCCACGACCGGTGCAGGATTGCTAGGGAAGCTAGCCATGACAGGCATCGGCCCACCCTAGCTAGGCGCGCCCACCAAGCGCCAGATCTTACTACCTACACCAGCTATGGCTAGGCACTCGTGCAGCCCAACTAGGGCCTCGACCTCGGGTAGCCTAGCGAACTCCATGGCAACCCCAGATCTGGTCGCTCGTCGCATCAGGCCACGGGATGGTGACCTATGTGGAGACGTATCTTCCTTGATCTAGAGTGCTCTCCTGTTCGTCACTAGTGTGGTCGCCCCCGTCGCAACAATGCGACAAGCCTTTAGCCATGCGGCCAGCGTAGCGACCACAACTGCGGCGATGAGGCCATGGCTGCTAGGCGCAGAACGGGAGGCCGAAGGCCACCCTTGCCAAGCACCCCTAGCACCTTACTGGATGACCGAACACCGAGGGAGAAACTATCACTCGGGTTAGAGCAACCGTCAAATCCACACACGGGGACCAGATCTACCGGTTAGTTGGCCGCACACCTCGCAGGAGAAGAAGACGAGTGAGGGTGAAGGAGAAAGGGGCAGGGGTACTACAATCGGACTCCTTTCTAGGCTGCTTCTAGTAGAGCGGCGACTATGGCCAGAGGGGAGGCGGGGAGGGGTGGCTGCTTTGGACACTGACGAAGAAGGAAGGAACCAAAAAGCTCGCCTGCATGATAGAAGTAACTAATAGCGTTAGTGGCATTAGCTTTGATAACATATGAGTAAAATACGAGCCAAACGTGTTTTCGAAAAAAGAACATATGAATAGAATAAAAAAAGAAGTGAAGTGACTATGTCCTTTTTAATCATTTTAATTATTCGCTGATTCATCTTGAAAATGCGGGAATAATCGCATTCTACTGCGGTACTGGAGTAGATGCGGGGCAGTGGTACCCATGTAAAGCAAAGGTCAACTCATTGTCTGCCACAAAGAAAGACTGCACCGTAATGGGGTCACTTTAGACTACTGGCAAGCCCAATTCGCGCAATTATGCAAGGACCTGAGGTAAGTGCCGACATGTGTGTATCTTGCATTGGGCCTATACTATTTTAAAAATCACTAGGGTCCTCCCTGAAATTTCAAACATGAAAGTACTATAATATTTCGTTTGTATTTGATAAATATTGTCTAATCATGATCTAACTAGGTTTAAAAAATTTATCTCGTAATTTACCACTAATTTATATAATTAGTTATTTATTTTACCAATATTTAATGCTCCATACATACAACACAACATTTGACGTGAGAGAGTAAAATTTCTAACCCTTTTAAGGCAACTAAACAAGGCCTAATTATATATACTGTCTAGGTGAAAACTATCCTGTGTGAATACATGCGGCTAGTATAGTTAGTATATGTCATCAGCAAGTGGCAACCTCCTGTTTTCGAATAACAATTGATAAAAAATACAAATTGGTGTTGGATGCCTCGCTCTAACCAAAGTACTTCCTTTGTTTCAGAAAAAAAAACTTACAATTTTAGCGTAGCGTCACGCTTTAGTACTTAAATTTGACCAATTATAGATAAGAAGAGAACGAGCGCGTAGCTCAGTGGCTTGCCTCTCGGGTGTGAGAGCAGCCCATCAGAGTTCGATCCCCAGTGATCGCAACTCTGGTGTCTCACCGGGGTGTATTCTCAAATAAATTTCGTTGTCTCCTCACGTGGTGCTACCTCAAGATGGACGTGATCTTTAAATGATGTGTGTAGTTGTAGTTTAAATGTTGTGTGTAGTTGTAGGTCTGTAGGCATGCACAGAGGGATGTGTGTGGGGTGTGAGTTTGTATGCTGAACAGATGCTACAACTGTACCAGTACCAGTAAGGAGGCAGTCAAATTATAGATAAGAAATATAAATATTTATGATGATAAATAAATATTATTAGATTAATTATAAAATATATCTTTATAATAAATTAATTTATTTGCCATAAATATGAGTTCTATTCCCCTCCGTTCCAAATTATAAGTCGTTTTGATTTTTTTTATATGCATTTTATTATGTATCTAGATATAATAATATGTCTAGATACATAACAAAGTACATGTACCAAAAAAAATCAAAACGACTTGCAATTTAGAACATTGGGAGTACTTATTTACTAGATCAGATGTTAACCATTGCAATTTTTTTGACAGAGGTACTAAAATTTAAGGCAAATATGAAAGGAAGATACATATGGTTCTCCCTTCTCTCATGCTGCACGCTATTACTGTGTGGGAGCGTGTGGGAGCCAAGGCCGGCCGGCTTCGTTGAAGGAGGATGATACGTTGTCGGGCCAAAGCGACGAGCACGGTAAGCACGGGTCAACATCGTCTTCCACTGCCCAAAAAGGACCAATCGGGCACGTCAATACGTAACTTAGCGCAAATAATTGAAGGACCTCATGTCAGTGTGGACACATCCAGATGTGTGTCTAGCTCAAATTCAACTGCTCTTCGTACACCCACACTAGCAAGGCTGCAATGGAGGCGGCAATGGTGAGCGCCTTCTCGGGGGCAATGGGATGGCTCCTCTCCAAGCTCGCCGGCTTGCTCGAGCGGGACTAGTGATAGAACCAACCAATTTATTAGAGCATAAGCATATAATCCGTCATTAAGATAGTAAACTTACATGATTGAGACCTAATAAACCCAGTAGTTATTTCTAAAATCTTGAAGGATTTCTAACTTTTCGGCATAGCCAAGATCGTAATAAGTTTAGTCATCACCATTCACAACATACATAGTTCACACATAGTTTAAAACATCGGAGTTTGAAATAAGTTATTACAATCCAAGTTTAAATTTAAAATAAAGCGAAAAAGATTTAGTTCAAATCCACACACACCCTTAGTTCAAATACAGTGCCAGGTCCTCAGTCAATATCTAGCAAAAGCATAAGGTAGAGTAGAGTGACCATGTCCAAGGTCTAGTCATCGCCCATAGCGGGATAGAAACAGTGCTGACAGTAGCCATAAAACATCTCACCATCTGCAACAACATGGAAAAATAAAACCCTGAGTACGAGAATGTACTCAGCTAGACTTATCCGTCATAAACTAAAAATAAATTGACTCCAAGGAGTATGCAAGGCTAGATAAGTAGGATAGCTGACTCATAAGTTGCGGAAAAGCTTGCATTAAAGAAAGATTTGATCATAACCTTCTAGTATTGTATTTTAATTTGATTAACCTTATCATGCTAAATTAGCATCTGTACTAAACAAGCATGGTAATAATTATTCAACAAGAATAGTAACCAATTCCGGTTGAGTGTCTTTCAACATCACGGCTCAACCATCTCATCTCTTTATTCAAGTTATTACTACGATGTCGCTGCTCAAGTCAAGTGTTCACTGTCCAGGAACGATGGCGACTATAATCGATTACTAACCAGCTGGTGGGGTATTCCTCACACAAACCACACTCACCCGCTAAAGTGAGCTACAGATCACCGAAAGTTCAACTCGGGAAAATCATGGGATCAACAGGGTACCATCGTATCCAGGAACAGCCCGGCTGCCTTATTTAGGGCGACCCTGACCTCGGACTTACTCTCCGCGTAATCTGTGGTCCCCCATCTTCTCCAATACGAGAGCGTACAGCAGGTCGACTCCCGGCCCAAACCAAACCCAGGCTTCGCGGTCGAAACGACTTATCCTTCTAGCTAAATGTGAGGCATGCGTTCAATATGACTTGAAGACATACAACGGACGGGGTCCTAGTTCGACACAGATGTGATAACCTCACCGAACCTCCAATTCAGTCCCAACACCAATCCCGCCCGGTCTCGATTTATTATCTCCACATGGTTATCCAAGATAACAATGTATTCAACCATTTCGAGTCACCACCTATAACTCGCGGATGACAGGAAATCACCCGACTTCTACCGATCTAGTTAAAGCAAGGCTAAGCAGATAATGGTACCTGAACCTAACAGGGTTGAAGGATATACAGTGGGTAAGGAATATAAGTAATGCAACAACGGTATAAAACAACGCTTATAACTTAATGCATCAAACAAGTAAAGGACTCAAGTTAGATATTTTTGCAAACCACAGAGAGAATGCTTCGGGGCTTGTCTTTCAGGAAAGAGCTTGGCTGATGGTCGGGACACTCGGGAAGATCAACCTCGGGATCCTCTTCTGCTGCTATCCCCTGCACCAAGGCTTCCTGCTGGCCTTGCTCTCCTTGTACTTCGGAAACTACCATTTCGAGCTCTGATGATCCTGTACGATGCATGGTGCGTATGAATACCACGAATACATAGTAAATACAAAAGTACATGCTGATGGTGAATGAATACTCAGTCGAAGATAATTGACATGATTTTAAAACATGTATGATAAGCACATGTCATCTGCATTCTCTTCTACAATCAAATCTTATACAAGCCTCACATTACAATTTACTTACATATTAAAAGGAATTATAAACGACAAATAGTTTGCACACTACCCTTTACTGAACCAAAATCAATAATAGATTTCACCTATCACAAACATCAGAAAAAGCATTATTATACACATGAAATAATGACTTAAAGCATTATTAATTATTAAAAGAAATCAGGGCAGAATTGCAACATGACTTTAGATTACTTAAAAATT
The DNA here is from genome assembly GCA_023333625.1 of Bothriochloa decipiens. Classification (NCBI taxonomy): domain Eukaryota; kingdom Viridiplantae; phylum Streptophyta; class Magnoliopsida; order Poales; family Poaceae; genus Bothriochloa; species Bothriochloa decipiens. The sequence goes on from CM041631.1 coordinate 43,964,601, forward strand.
ATGTAAAAATTACAGAAGCTTAAACATGCCTAATGTAGACTACCATAAAATTTTCAGGTCAAAACAGTAAGTACTTTATCCTACACAAAAATAACAAGACAGCACAATTTAATGGGCATAAAATATTTTCTACATAGAAAAATATCAAACAATAGATCTCAAAACCTTCTTAGCTCTAGATTAGCATCAAAACACTCTCCAAAAAGTTTAATGCATAAATCACTTATATATTATTTATTATGAATTATTTATCATCTATTTATAAAAGGCACCATAATTAAACAGGACAATATTTACATATGGCATAGCCTTTCAATATTTTTCACAGATAGAACATGACATAAGAAGACTAATAAACTTAAATTCACATTTTATGAGCAACAGAGAATTACTTATGTATTTTCTAAAATAAAGGCATTTAATAGGGATAAATAAATCTATACAGAAAAGTATCACAAAAATCATATTTCATATTTTCATGCATAGATCTACTCATAAGAAAAATACTACAAGTTGAACCAACTCATTTGGACTAAAAATGAGTGAGATATGATTTTTCAAAGCTTTTACCAAAAATCTGGAAAACAGATTCTTTAAAACGAAATAGAAAACAGTTTTGCACCGGAAACCCTGGACTTTCTAGTAATTAACCGAGCCCTAAAAAGAAACTCTTTATGTCTGGCAGTTTTGCACTTAAGTCCGAAAAAAACATAAATGACGCACGCGGTCCACGCCGAGGGGAAAGGTCGCCGGCGGTCGGCAATCTCGCCGGCGGCGAGGTCTCCCGCCAAACTACGGCCACCATTCGACTCAACTCAACGTTTGCAAACCCAACAGTGTACAAGATGAAGGCTATTAGTGCGGTTTTGACCAACGGCCATGCGCGACGGCGGCGAGGGTCGGCGGTGCGCCGGCCACCACGGGCCACGGCGGGTCGCAAGGACTAGCCTACCGGGTACAGCAGGCCAAGGCGACCCGGATTAACCAGAAAACGTGAAGGAGATGTTGGCCGGAACGATGACGGTGATGCATGCCGGCGAGCGGCGGCGCGACCCGCGACGGCGGTCGGCCAAAATCCGATGAACCCTAACCCTAATCGATCCCATAAACTACACCAACCTGTTCTACTCATGCAGGCGACCACGATGCGCAAGATAAAGGAGGGAGAAAGGGGTTGCTGGTCATGGCGGACCGCGCGACGGTCGAGGCGGCCATGGCCGGCGAAGGGGAAAATGATCGATTCGACCTCTACCTTAGGTCATTGGGGCAGGGAGTGTGCGCATGGTGTGCCTCGCACCACGGCGGAGCTAGTGGCGAGCTCTGGGAAGAAAATGGCAGGGCTGTGAGGTGCGGTGAAGATGCGAGCTTTGGGCGGCGGCAATGGCAGGTTCCGCGTCCGCTTGAGCTCGGGGAGGGAAATGCGAGGCGAGGAGGGGCGTCTGGTGGTGGTGGGTGGAGAGTGAAGGCGAGAGGCGCGGTCGGGACGCATTGAAGTGAGCCAACGGCCGGAGGGCCGGGCCATGGTGTCGGGCTTCGGCGTGCGCGTGGCGCGCGGGCAGGCGATGCGGGACCGGGATGAGGGATGCGTGGGCGAGCGGTGGGGCCAGGCCGAGTGCGAGGGCGAGCGGCACTCGGATAGGGAGGCCAAACAGTGGGCAGCGGCGTCGCCCGGCGTACGGACGCCACGCGGCCGGCGTCGGCACGGACACCGTCCGCGCGAGGAAGAAGAAGAGAGGGAAGAAGGAGGCCGACAGGTGGGTCCCACTGCGCTAAGATTCGTGCAGAACTGATTTACTCTATATTTCAAAAATTAAGCCGAATTTGAAGAAACTTTTAAAAGATGAAATGTTTCTCTCAAAGAGTAGAACATTTCACTTTTAAACATCAAAGCCTAATTCTTCCTAGAGTTTGAAATTCAAAAATGGGGATTAAAATCCATTTAAAATTAAAAGAAAAACATTTTTATAAACTATTTTTGACATTTTTGACCCATTTCCAAGCCTTTTCATGAAATGACCCAAAAATAAGTTTTGCTCCAAATAATTTTCTCTACAAACTTTATTTAACACTCAACCCTAAACAAGCAACCTATCACATAGCTCTAGTTCAAATCAAAGCAAGCATATTTTTCATTTTATCATTTCATGTAAATAATGACTATGCAAAGAGATGATTATGCTCATGATATGCAAGATAATGCATGCTTAACACCATGGTGTTACAGGACTTAATTCAAGCTAGCGAGAGGCGTGAAGGAGGACATCGTCTCCCTGAGAGACGAGATGAGCACATCAACGCTTCGCTCATGGAGCTGTCTCAGCTGGAGGAACCAATCGACGATCTGCACAGGGAGCTACGTACCAAGGTGTGCGAGCTGGCCTACAACATATGGAGGACTGCCTAGACATCTCCATGCACCGCCTCGGCGACGCTAGTAAGCCTGGGTTTTTGCGCTAGCTGAAGACGTTCAAGGTGCGCTGTGAGATCGCCAAGCTCATCAGAGCCCTCAAGGCTCGAGTGGCGGAACTGGGCAATCGACACAAGCTGATCATCTAGCTGCCCGAGAGTCCTCACGCCGTGCGCCTCGACCCTCGGATACAGGCGCTCTACCAAGATGATGCCGCCAACCTTCAAGGCATAGACGGCCGAAGGGATAAGCTCGTGGACCTGCTCCAGGACGGCGCACCTCAGCTGAAGGTGGTGTCCATCCTGGGGACCGGAGGGATTGGCAAGACAACTCTTGCCAACCAAGTTTATACTGCCATCCAAGACAAGTTTGACCACACCGCTTTTGTATCGTTGTCGTGAATCCCAGATTGGGCCAAAATCTTGTCAGATATAATCCAACAGTGTGGGTGGTATTCTAGAATCCAAGATGATGAGAACAAACTCATCGGTGACCTCCGTCGACATCTCCGAAACGAAAGGTACTACTGCTTTGTTGCACACAGAGGAAGGCTATTCTTTCAACAACAAAGCAAAAAATCTGCCTCTGCCTTTGTGTTTTTGTACATACACTAACCACAGTCTTTTAGAAAAGTCACACTTAATAATCAGAGAAAAAAGATAGATCTAGTAGTCTAATGCGAGGCGAGTGTAGTGCAGCGAAATGGAGTATGAAGCTCAATTTAGCATTCTCATTTTGGTCTTGATATTGCAGACACATGATTTTTAAATAACCTTTGTGCAGCATCTTTGTTGTTGTGATAAGCGATTGTCAACATACCAACACTTTGACGTGTGGTTGGTTCGGTGGTTATACTGATCCCCTAGCACAGGGTTATGTGTCGAAACGTGTCTCTTGGCTCATGATGTGCAGGTGTGGAGTCCGGTGACGGTGGCAACGGTCGGGAGAAGGTCAATGAGGGCGTGCCGTGACGACAGACCGGTGTGGTGATGGGCGGACGCGAGGCTTCGACTGACGAACCAGACGGCCGAGTGGCCTGCCGTGGTGGCTGTCACTCAGGACATCGACAAACGCAAGTGTACATGGCGGGGCACGTGTATGCGGTACGCTACTCGCGGGTAGTTTGATGGTTTGGCCTCAAAACCATCGACGACAGTTTGGTGGTATTGCTTCAAGACCACCGGTGGTGGGTTTGTGCCTCAAAACCTGGGCGGAGGTCTCGATGCGGACGGACAACACGTGACGGCATCGGGAAGATTACGTCAACGCAAGACTACTAGTGAGAAGACACGGTGGCCGTCAAATCAAAAAAACCTAGAGTTGGACTATAACGTCCTCCGATGAAGTAGCTTGGCTTAAATTATGTATAAATAAAATGAGGATACACAGTAGCCTGTTAAATAATAGTCTGTTAAATAGGATGAGAAGTGCCCCCCTCACCTCACCTCTCCTGTTCCCGATTTTCTTTTTCAGTGTTTTTCTTCTCCCTCCCGTGAGAGTTCTTGAGAGAGTGAGAGAGGTCCACACCAAACTAAAATTCGGGATTATATTTGGCTGTGTTTTTGGTGTGGGAATGGAGGCCCGAATCCTCTTTTGTCCTCCGGGATTCGACATATAGCTCTGTGATTTTCGTTTTCCTCCAGTGCTGCGTTTTGGTTCTGTCCCGTTTTTCCTCTTGCTCGAATTTCTTTGATTCACGGAGTCACAGTCAAAATTGGGCAATGATCTTCCAGGAGTAGCTATCTATATCCGTCGTGAAGCTCTGTGCAAAGTTTGAGAGCATGAGGTTTAGTTTTCTGCGAGTTTCATGAACTTTTGGATCTGGATGGCCTATCGTTCTTCTCTGGTTGTCAGGCGTCAGCTTTGTGTTCGTGCGGTTTTCCTGGAGGTCAAGTGGAGGGGAGTCCCAGCAGCAGTGCTACCAACGCCAAGCGCATAGGTGCTGTGCGAGTTCTCTTGAGAAGCATTTGCTCCTGGGTCAAGGATCCCCGTTCACTTGTCAGAGTATTCCAGCTGCTTTTTTTTCACATTTGGTACGCGTCGTGACCCATAGTGAATCCATGCCTAATCTTGTTCGGTCAGAAGCTTGCTTCTTGTCTCTCGTGATGGTGTCCAGCTTTCACCAGTGCTTCTTGCTTTGATTCTGTTGAGTTTGTGGATCTCCGATGCCAGCTTAGTCTTGGAGCCTTTTTTACTGAATATCTGAACAGCACAGCTTGCACAGGCAGCTGATGCCGGTGGCACTCCAAGTTGGTTTTCTGCAAGATCGATCTTCCGCTCTTTCTCTCTGAGTTGCAGTGCAGGTTCACTTCAGTTTGTCTAGCTCATGAGCGCCATTTCCAGGAACCAAAGTTCAGTACGAAAATCCATTTTCTGGCATCCGTGAATTCCTACCACTAGCAATCATGAGTTTATCATTGGAGCATTAAATTATCATTTTGGTTAGAGTGGTATTCACGGTGGTCAAAAATTGTTGCTTGCTTCGCATTGCTTGTAAGGCCTGTTGTTTAATATCTCGCAAGTTCAGCAAGGCAGTTTGCCAAGTTTAGCTGTGGTTGTGTTCATCTGCAGTTTCAGCAGCCCGGGTATTCTTGCCCCCTGCTGTTTCCTTTTGCATGTGTCTCGGAATTTTATTCTCTACGGTCAGAAGAGTGCAGTAGTAGTGCACTTGTTTTTCTGCCGTTTGAATGAACCCAAGCAAACAGTAGAGATTGTATGTTGATGATGGTTCAGTTTAGTGAATTTGACCGTGTCGGTTTCTTCCGCGGTTTGGTCGTTTGATCTCTGATTCGATCTCCGTCTGTTGCATTGGCTTTCTGGTGTCCTGTCGTATTCTTAGAGAACATTCACCCACTTATTTGAGTCGTTGACGTCACAGTTTTCTATTTACATGTTCGGCGGTGAATTTTGGGACAGTGGTGTAAATATTTCGAAAGAAAATTTACGGTCCCATTCACCCCCCTCTAATCACAGTTTCCGGTCATTCGGATATTCTCATTGCCTTCCCCATCACCTCTTTCTCAACCTCAATCAACCCCGTCTCTCCCCTACCTTCCTCTCTATCCACCACCTTCCATTCACTACACTGGCCAGGCGTAATATTATGAAGAGGTGATGTCAGTGGTACTGGAATCGCAAACATCATCACTGGCCATGCATACCTTAGGGGCGTCAAATCTCAGTGTGGCCAGGAGCCATTGTCAGTGGGCAAGGTTGTGAGAGTTACAGAGAGAGGGGATACGAGAGGATATGAGACTCTCATGGTTGTCTCAAATGTTAGGTTCAAGTCATCTCATAAGTCAGCATGCCACATGAGCAATTTATCAAGAGTTCTAAAAATTTGGACTTCATGTAGTACTATTAGCGCTTTATCTAAAAAATGTAGTACTATTAGCGATCTTAAGGTGCCAAAATTGCATTTTGAGACAGCAGGACCTGATAAAGGATGCGGGACAAGTTCAAGTACTACTTATCAAAGTTTACTTCTATAAATGTGTAAATAAATTTTCTAGTTAAAATACTTGTTGAGTCAACATCTCAACTTATGGACGATGTTGATGGCCAAAACTTTTTATATCTGTGATAGGAAGAGCACATGTTATGTGATTGACATGTACTAATAAGTATGAACTGAGAGTAGCATTTTTGTTTTGACCTTCACTAACCTCAGTTGGTTATGTTACTGTAGTAAGCATCATTCTTTGAGTAGCAGCCAGTGTCATAGAGGCACCTGTGGTGTATTCAATATTTCTAAAGGCACCTGTGGTGTATTCAATCTAAAAATTTATTGGCAGTCTTTCGACGATGGACTTTGTGTGCAACTATACTAGGATTAACTTGAAAATAGACAGCCTTTAAAAAGTATAGTAACTATGACCACATTGCATTTCTTGTACTATTAAAGTGGCAAATTCATAATTGTACTGTTAATGCCTGGAGCCAAACAAAGTTACACTGCATGGAGCCGGGGTTACAAGCTATAAGCATAGAGATGAGGAAAAGAGTACATCCACGGGATCGAACTCCAGGTTTGGCGAAGCGAAGGAGGATTTCTTGGCAGCCGGCACTCCCAAAGCTGGGCAGTGTTTTTGCAGGCTGTCACTAGGAACACCACATCGTGTCGGTGTTTCCATAATTCCCAGCAACACAGCAAGATCAGAGTGGGGGAAAGCTTCTGTGGCACTCCGGGGGTGGGTTTGGTGAGCCATAGCTCTTTGACATCACGGATCGCACGTGGATCCCATCCAATCCTTGTCCAAAACTGTTGTGGCGACGGATCGACTAGAAACGCATCGGAATAGCCAAGTTTGGTTAACTGCCTGCACGATTTTCAAATTTTTTGGATTTACCTGTACTCACTCTTCATATTGAACTAGCGCAATATACTCTCTCGATACTGATTATAAATTTGATTTTGTACTTTTCTGATTGTGGGAAGATTTATGCATTCAGTATTATTTCTCTCTCTCAAACACAATAATATGTTGGCAGAATTGCACTTGAACTTTTCCCTTTTGTCTAATCAAGCAAATTAAATGTAGTCTAATTTTTTTTATTTCAGCTAGCTGCTTTAAAATGCTTAGCCAAGCTCTTATTAATATTTACTGTTAGATAATAATCTGGACCCACACGCCTGGAGAAACAAGTGACGATTGTGAACTCCTATTTTTATGCAATATATATGTGATGAATTTCATTTTTTTCCTGGCAGGTACCTTATTGTTATTGATGACATGTGGACAACAGTAGCATGGAACACTATCAAGTGCTGTTTTGTGGAGAATAATCGTGGTAGTAGGGTTATAACAACTACACGTATTGAAGATACAGCTAAGTCATGCTGTTCTAGCTTCCATGGCCATGTCTACAAGATGGGAACCTCTTAATGATGTTGACTCGCCAAAGGGTGCTTGGCCTGGCGGTTGAGACACTCGAGCGGCACTCCACAGGTCCTGAGTTCCAGGTTGTGGTTAAAAAAATCCCCTCGTCGGCCCTGTGTGCCAAAGCACTAGTTTAGAACCGGTCCAGGTCGGCCTGAGGACAGTGTATGGCCCAGGTTAGCCTAAGGACAGTGTATGGCCCAGGTAGGAGTTCACGGTTACGGGTCCCAGTGTCAGGGCAGGGCCAGGGTTCGGGGGTTTTCTCGGCCTTCGTGAGAAGGCCTTTCTTCTTACTTTGATGCCCGGAGGGGCGGTTTGCCTCCTTGCAGGTCGAGTTTTTTTTTTTAATGATGCTGACTCGAGGATATTATTTCACAAAAGGATTTTTCGTTCAGAAGATGGTTGTCCGGAGCATCTAAAATGTGTTTCCAGTGAAATTTTAAAGAAATGTGGAGGGTTGCCACTAGCGATACTTACCATAGGCAGCATTTTGGCGAGTCATCCTGATGTTGGATCAACAGAAATCTGGGAGAATATAGTGCATTCCTTTCGTTTCCAGATGGAAAGAAACCCGGCTTTTGAATGGCTGAGACATGTGTTTAATCTTGGCTACAATGATTTATCTCTGGAACTCAAGACCTGCATTCTATATCTTGGAATTTTTCCAGAAGATCACAAAATAGTTAAGGATGATTTGTTGAGGCGATGGATAGCTGAGGGCTTTGTTACTGACAAGTATGGTGACATCCAAGGGGAGATTGCAGAGAGTTACTTCAATGAACTGATTAGCAGAAATTTGATTCAAATAGCCGAGTTGGATGACTGTGGGGAAGTATTTTCTTGTCGAGTGCATGATATGTTGCTTGACTATATCATACTGAAATGCACAGAGCAAAACTTCATCACTATAATTACTAGCCAGCATAGCCCGAAAGGCCTTCTGGATGTTCGTCGGTTATCTCTTCATGGCAGAAACTTGGAAAGCAGTGACATGCTGGAAAAGATGTCTCTCACCAAGGCTCGGTCATTTAACTTATTGGGGCCTTCCCAACGGCTGCCTAATCTGACAAAATTTCAATTTTTGCGAGTTCTATGTCTTGATATCTATGATTCCAGGGACAGGAAGTATGATATGCCTTGTATACTCGGTTTGTTCCAATTAAGATACCTGAACCTGAGAACCAGTGGCATTCCCTGTGAGAAACTGCTAACACAACTGCACAAGCTAGAACAATTGAAGACACTGGAGGTAGTCAGTGAAAAATGTTATTTCGTTCTGGATCCTAAGATGTTACCCTCAACATTGTGGCATCTTATTGTTTATCGGGTAGCTGTGAAGCTGGCAGGTGGGAATGGGATCGGCCATTTGAGGAACCTCTGTACATTAAGTGAGTTTGGAGTGCAACTCCGAGATGTGAGGAGAATGAAAGAGCTGGGTCAGCTGAGTAATCTCAGGGAGCTGAAGCTTTTTCGGCTTTTCATATTGTGCGGGAGACACTAGTGAAGTTCTACTCTCTTCCCTCTGCAAACTCGTCAACCTTCGGTCCATAGTCATCCGCGGATCCCTCGACGAAGATGCCTTGGCTCGCTGGTCGCCGCCTCCGCGCCATCTCCGCCGTCTACATGTGCTGGAATGCCTCTTCTCCACCATCCCAGCTGATTGGATCACACAACTTCATAACCTCAGCAGCTTGGAGATCGAGGTCCGGTCGCTGCCGAGCGATGGCATCGACGTTCTCGCTAGGCTGACCATGCTGGTGCACCTTCAGCTGCACGTCAAGGAGCATGTCCCCCTGGAAGGCTTCGTGGTTTTCCACTGCGTGGCGTTCCCAAATCTCAGGGAGTTCTGGTTCCGATGGCAGGCGCCTTGCCTTGTGTTCGAGGCAGGAACCATGCCGAAGCTTCGGAGCTTGGTTGTTGATTGCTACGCACACGGGGAGCGGCAAACCGATGGTGTGCTTGATGGCATCGAGCACCTTGGTAGCCTCGTGGAGCTTAAGGTACATGTTTATGCGTGCGACGGCTACATTCCCATAGAGTTATTGTTGCGCCGTCGATGAGAAGCCACAAGTGGAGGAGCAACGGAGGTGGGACGGGAGAAGCTTGGAGGCTGCGCTCAGGGAGGCCATCAGCAAGCATCCGGCAAGCCTTCGCGTTGTCATCGATAAAAGCCTTCGCTCTACGGAGGTGGGTCAAAGCATGATTTTTTTTGTGACTATTATGTAAAATAAAAAGGTGCATTTTCCCCTCTTGGAGCAAATAGGCCAATAGATGGTGTTACACGTAAAGATATGTATGGTTAGAAATAGCTGAATCATACAAGCTCTGGAAATAAAGAAAGGAATAGAATCCTAGATGTGAAAGAAGATTAGACCCAATATCACTTATCTCTCCTCATATGTACCAGTACCTATAAGTATCTATTGAGAGTTAATGCAATCAACATGTAGATTCAACAATATTTTATACGGAAGAAAAATGGGGAATTCAGTTGCGCACCTACTGCAGAACATTTTACTTTCCTTACCGGGATCGAGCTCGTCCATGGATCTCGCCACTGAGGTGTGCTCAACACATGCGGCCGTGTGAATGTCGCCATCTCCGGGTCCTCCAGCGTCACAGAGAGGTGAGTGTCTTCTTCCCCGTCTCTGGCCATTGCGCCTACAGTTGGAGCTCGTCGGCGTCGTCCCTTTCCCTTCTTTAGCGCCGACAGTTGCAGTTCGCGCCACAAATCTTAGGTATTGAGGGAGGGGTGGGTTCCCTCATCTTTGAGGGATTGGAGGTGGGGTTTTGAGGGGCTGAGCAAAAAAATAATTCATTGGGGGTCGAATTGAGGAACTGCCGGAGCACTCAAATTTCTAAGTCTTAACTTTTTCTCATTGGGGTTAGAAGTTGGGGGACCATTGAAAATGCTCTAATAATCTAATACCCATGTCGCGGTGAGCATAAGCAACTTTTTCTTAGCTATTACTGGCGTTTTAATGCCATGGAGTCATGGTAACGGTATCGGTAAAAATCTTTAGGTCTGGTTGCACATGATGATGAAGTCGTAATGCTTCCATTGAGCAAACCACGTCCTTCTCTCACAACTGTACCTGAAATGTCATGCCTATTCAGAGAAACAAATGTTATGCCAACTCGTTCTCATGCGACCATTTATTTTTTTTTAAAAAAGTCATTCTCATGCGCTTGCTACTCATCCGTCTTGCAGCATGTGCAGCAGCGCCGGCCCTGAGGGCGGGCAAGCGGCGCGGCCGCCCTGGCCCCTCGATTCCAAGGGGCCTCACCCCAGGCCTCATCTGCCATCGCCAATCCAGTCAGTCCATGCACCGGATGCAGGGCCGAAGCCAGGGCGGCGAAACAACAACGCGCCGAGCCGTCTGGTCCAAGCGATTCGATTTCTCGTGGACCACGACTCACGTTGGCCTTGTAGACCACTCGTGCGCCAATTCCTCCTTCCCCCTCCTCCTGTATATGGATTGATTGACTCCGTTAAAGGCCCACGGCAGCTTACGAAGCTGGGATTCGCGATTTGCCCTTGCTGCTGCGACTCCTCGACGCCCACCGCCCGTGACTCATCTAGAAACCAACGCAAGGAAAATCACCCAACTCAAGCTGCGCGGCCAATTCTGGGAGTCGGTGAGTCACCGTGCCGAAGTCTCCGACTCCTGACTGCCAACGACGTACATACCTGAACCTGATAGCTCCTTCGCACAGAGATGCACCAATGTGAAGTCCCAAAGCCACCCCCAACGAACTTGAATTTTTTATTAGATTTTACATCAGTGTTATACGGTATCTCTGGATAGTCCTATGTTGATGTATGAGTTGTTTTTCATGAACATTATCCGGTATCTGTGCAAAATTTATCGAGGTCGGTGGCTCTGTAATTTCTAAGATAATTTAATACGTATAAGTTGTTTTTTTATGAACAATATATTTACATATGTACTCTTAAGTGTTTATAAGTAGCATTCTGTTGTTCATTGCATTCTGTCGTTCATTCATATTGTGTACATAAGGGCCCCCTTTTTCGGTTTCGCCCTGGGTCTCTAAAAACTCAGGGCCGCCACTGATGTGCAGGACGTGCATATCATTTGATAGATAAGACAGCTCATAATAACAGATCTTTTGACTGCCAACGCAAGCAATTTCCAGCAGTATGGCACCATTTTTCAGCTAAGAGGCGCACAAATAATGATATGCATAATTGAAAACAGTGATGACGACTTAACGATGCTTAAGATGATAGAAACTAGCAAACTTAGACAATAACATAACAAGTTCCAGGGGAGCAAATGCTATTTACTCAACAGCAGGTAGGACGAAACCAAGAAAACATTAAGGCATAATAAATGTTACACACCAATAAATTTTATACAGAAGAAAAATGGTGGGTTGAATTATTCGATGCATCACACTTACTAAACTATATACTCTTCTTTGGCTACACAACAGTCCTCCAACTTTGCTCTTCCGTCTTCCCCCATTCGCCCAAATTACTCACAAATCACAAAGTATAAAATACACTTGCCAAGAAGAATTTCAATATAAATACAACATATGCAGGCAACAGTGTCGAAAATGGTGGTCTTGGCCTTGAAGCTAACCACTAGGCGCCGCAATTGGTATGTCTTCCATACTCTTTTGGAACATTATCTCAGTAGGTTTTAAGCACCCACGAATGTACTCCTGCCCAAGTTGTGCTCGCTCATTGTCCCCAAACCCAAATACAATGCCCTTATTTGTCACTGCAACAGTGTGATACAGTCCAGTGCTTATTTGGGAAACATAGTGATCCTGCAGACTCTCAAGAACGTGGGGCCTCATTACTTTTTCCGATGATCCTCGGTCAGGAAACCCTAAACTCCCAAAGGCCATCCATCCAAATGCAACAACTGAGCCCTCATCTGTGAGGACAAATGTCTTTCTCTTCCTTGCACATACCTAAATAAATTTAAGAAAAATTTGAAAGGTTTCAGACATGGAACTGATATGTAACACATGTGTCAATAGCAAGATCACTTTAATTAGACCAAAAAATTTGTGTAGATCATGTTGCTGTATAAAAGAATTGATTTTTTTACAACTGAGCCCTCATCTGTATAAATTATGCAACAACAGACCTGCACAGCAACTTGGCCCTTCAGGCTGCTGATCAATTCTGGGCTAGTTTTATCATTCTCATCACCATGACCTAAGGCTCCACAGTATCCTCTGCCCCAAGTATAAACCTGTAAAGTTCACACTATAATCATTAAGCCTGGAGAGCAACCATTAACAATATATATATTTGAATGCTGAACAGGAAAATATAGACTTACGTATCCTAGTGCGTCAAGAGCCACAGCATGCTCATCTCCAGCAGAAACACGAACTACATGAATGTTCCTTCTCTTAAATGATTGGATTGCACGTGGAAGAAGTTCGTCATGTTGATCCCCATGTCCAAGGCAGAAATTGGTGCAAGACCCAAAGGAATGAACTGTTCCATCATCCGTTACAGCAAATGTATAGCTTGCACCGGCTGCAATCTGCACCACCTGAGTGGGGCCTTCAAACAATTCAATAAGCTTTGGAGTTGCCTTGTCTATGGTGTCACCATGACCAAGTTGACCATGTGTGTTACTTCCACAAGTATATACCTGTTCATCCCTTGTAAGAATCACAGTAAAACTTAGACCAGTAGCAACCTGTGAAAAGTTAATAAGATAGCATTAGATCACGAATACTGAATTGCAGAGGCAAAATGAATATTTTAATGGCTCAGACCAAAATCTATGCAGCCTAGTGAATAAACAGTACAAAAATGCAGTACAGACAAGTGTAGAAAATAAATAGCCTCAGAAAGCTTAACCCAGTATGATATAGATACGTATAAAATGGCGAATGAGTGAGTTCATTGTTAAATAGGGAGATGATTTAATATGTAATTCAAAGTATGAAACTGAAGCAGCAGCAAGGATCAAAAGATAAGAATCACTTGTCCCAAAAAGAAAAACGAAGAGGATTATGTGGTTTGCCCTCAGGACCTGAGCTGTAAGATAGTTCCCAAAGATATATGCACACGCACATGATTAAGCAGGGAAGGGATCATTAACATGGATCAAGTCAATTTTGGTACTGACATATAGAGAGAAATCATCACAGTGTGAGGCATTTATTGATAAAAATTCTTCAACATGTGAGTCATACTGATTAGCTAAAGAACGTGATTTCAACAAGGAACAGAGAAATGGTGATGAAATACACATGTGCAAATACATTACTCTAGAAATAAATGGAAATCTTCAGAATTAAGTTACAATTTCACAGAAAACTTACATGAGAGTGGTGGGACACATTCAATTTAGGAAATTTTAAGTAGATCAGACTTAGGAATAAGTACAGGAGTATCATTAGAGACACCAAAAATAGAAGGATGAGAAAGATCTGTGGTCCCACCTGCTTGCAGGGAATCCCTTTAAGGGCTTCTACTTGCATTGGTCGAAATATAGTTCTCCCCACCTCGCCATGACCACAGCATAATGATGAATTATCACCACAGGTGAAAACCTATTTAGACAAAACCCTTCAGAACGCCAAGGCAAGGAGAAGTAGTAATACAGCAGTAGGCATAACTGGCTTCAATTAAGGAGACCATCAATTACCTCCCCAGACTCAGTAACAAAAGCAGCATGGTTGTGTGAAGCAGAGATGTTTATAACACGAGAAAGTGATGGGAAGGAAACCCGACTGAATGCCGCACACTGTGTAGTATCTGGGCCATGACCTAGCACACCACACAAGCTGGACCCACCAGAATAGACAGAAGAGTCATGGACCAAAAGTGTGTGATATCTTCCTGTGGCTACTTGCATCTGGAAACATACAGGAGGTTCACATGTATAAGAAAATAATTTGGAAACATAAAACAACTTGTAGTGGTTTCAATGCCATCCACCATCAGGAAAACCTGCCTCCAAATACAAGAAGACAACAACATTTTTCTGATTTTATATTATTACTAGGAGAATACACCGTGCATTGTTGTGGGAATACGGATTAGTGGATTGCATGGCATGATGATATGGGCAAACAAAATACTTATGTGTCTTGCTGACGTGGACATTACAATTATATGGCTAGTGGATTTGTGTGTAACAGTGCATTGCTTAGTTGGACCGCATGCATGTTGAGACAAATATAGTGACTAGATGACGTGGACACTACAATTGCATGGGCTAGTGGAATTTTTAATTGTGTGTGATAGTGGGTTGCTTAGGTGGACATCTTGCATGTTGAGACAAATAGCTAAGTGGAGTTTGTTCTTATAGGAGGTTATAGATTTCTTTCTGAAAAAACATATAACGTGACAACTAGCAGTGAGCTCGAATACTAGTAAACTTGTCGGTTGTCGCTTTGAAACAATATTGAATAAGCCACAAGACTCAATATATGCAACCATGCACTGTCCAGAACAAAAAAATCCACTCTAGCAGGAATTATATGCAACTATCATTACTATGAGAAGTACAACTGCATCAATATGTAAGAAATTAAGGCATAATTTATACATTTAGAGTAATTAGGACATTTGTGGCACAATAGCAACTCAATTTACCAGGATTTTGCCATCACAAACAATCACTTCCAAACAGTTCCAGATTGTAATTGCGCAGCAGTGTATTATGAAGTTAGCCTTGTTTGACCCAGGAAATGCATATCAGCATGTCAATACAGGAACATTTACATTTTAACCAATGTGAGATAAGTTGTTAGGTCCCGTCCAACTCCAGAACAAGAAATTTTAATCTACATACAGGAGACTAGCAGAAGAATACTTCTGTTTAAGATGACAAACATTAGAAAAATGTCGAATTTAAGCCAAACATGCATGTTTTTATCAGCTTTGAATTAGCTTATTTTGAAGCTTTAGCATATATAAGCCATGCATGATTAAACATGTCTTGGTAATCACAGTATTATTACAAAGTGGGCAGGCTCCAAAGTGTGAGGCGAATATTTCTAAGACACAATATAATCTCATCATTAGGCCTGTGAAGTGAAAAGGAAGACAGGAAAGCATGCTCACGCTGCCCGACGAGGTCTCGACCGTGCCAGACGACTGCTCGACGGACTGCAGGAACCTGAGCACCTTCTTCCAGCTCCCCCGGCACCTCTCCAGCAGCTCCCCGCGTGCGGCGGGCCCCATGGCCGCGAAGGCCGCCCGCGCGGCGCAGAGCTTGGACGCGGCGTACTCGGCGAGCGGCCTGAGCGCGCGGCAGGTGGCCTCGAGCCTTGCGAGGTCGGCGGCGGCCAGCCCGCCCGAGGTCAGCACCTCCCCGATGAGGTGGCCCGGGAGCTCCTCGATGGAGAACGCGCGCGGCGCCTTCTCCCCGGCCATGGATCCACCGCCGCCGCCGGGGCCCGGGTGACGAGGTAGTGGTGGAGCTTTGCGTCTCTTGTTGGTCCCGGATCGATCGGAATCATCCAAGGATCCGGCCCCGCGGGTCGAAATGGCGCCGGGGTCCGTCAGCGGGGAGCGGCGGCGGCGGCGGCGGCTGGTGTTGAGGACCGAATCAGATCGAGCCGCCGGGAGGGTACCCGGCGCACAGGCTCAGCTTGAGCAGCTCGGAGCGCACCGGTGGCGGGCGGCGGAAGCAGCAGCACAGCCCGATGCCCGATTGGAAGGAACCGAAGCGAATCACGCGAGGGAGGTGGAATTGAGGGAGGAACAGCACCGAATTCCAGCACCGATCCCGACCTCGTCGGCAGCAGCACCACAAGCGTAGGCGAATCGAGGGCGGGTCGCGGTGGCCGGTGGGGGGATTTGAGGCCGGGGAGCGAAGAATGTTTCCTAATCGGGGGATTCCTTGCCCTCGCCTTTTTTTTTCCTTTCGACGAAAATCGGCGTGCGTGTATTTGCACGCAATTACTCGTACACGCACACGAACGAACGAACGAGTAAATACAGGGGGAGCAGGACTCGACTCAAAAGGCTTTTGCTGTATTGTTTTGCTATACTATACGCGAACAAAAGGAGAAAGGGAAGAGGAGAGCAGAGCAAGGCGGCAACCAGGGGAAGGAATTTCTGTGCACGGGAAGGAATGGAGACGAGGAAAAGAAAGAGAGTTTTATGAGGCGCTGCTGCTCCTCCTGCTGCAAGCGTGCGTGGATCCACACAAGGCCTTGTCCAGCTCCACCCAGCCCTCGTTTAGTTCACCGAATCGGTGAGTGCAGAATACACTATAGCGCAATAAATATATATTATAGTATTTTATTTATATTTAATAAAAATTATTTAAATTTTGATTAATTAGGTTTAAAATATTTATTTTGTAAAATATAATAAAACTATATAATTAATTTTTAATTTTATCTATATTTAAAACTTTATATATTTATTGGTATTTTAATATAACGGAGAATAGAAATTTCCAAATTTTAGGTGAACCCACAGCCCACTAGGGCGGCGCGTGGTCTCCCGCTTGCGATCGCTGTCACTGACACTGAGCCTCTGGGCCCCAGGCGACGTGGGCTCAGCTGCTTGCGGAGGCTGACATGGCGGATCGTGACGCGGCTGGCCCGGACGTCGGTGAGCGTATCTGCGTTTCTGTCTGTGGAGATGGGAAAGGCTTCGAGACGGAGGAGAAAGGACGTGGCGGGGAGTGATGCCTCGGACGTGGCCTCACTGGATGCCTGTCGCCGTGCGAAAGGTTGTGATGCCTGTCGCGGCGGGAGTGGCCACCGCTCGCCGTGCGACGGGATGGAAGGTTTTTCCGGTCCTGGCCGGCCGGTCGGCCGCCGTCGAATCGTTTTGCCTTTCCGGGAGGAGCAGAGAACCACGAGCTGGTACTGGGCTGGCCGTGCGCCCCTACCGTGCGCGTGATGTAACGGTGGTCAAGCCACTGCTTCGTCTTTTGACACTGGTTTATCAAAAACTGGTTTTTCTTTTCGTTATAATTTGGATAAAGTTGTTAGGTATACGTACTTTATGGAGTAGTATAGTGTCAGAAACGGCAAAACTCTTCTAACCTCGACAAAGCAGGAGGCCGTCTATGCTTACCTTGTCGGTTAGCAACTTTGCGGATTAAGAAGGCCAAGCCCTTATATTAAAGTACATGCATAAAACAGAGTCAAATGGTCGTCAGTTGGTGCATATCACATACAACTTCACTCACGCAACTTCGAATTTGTCATCATTGTCGTGACACCGACGGAATTAGGCCATGAAAAACAACCCCGTACTATTGCAGAATCTTATTTCACCGTAGCAAGGACTCCTCCGTTCTAAATTACAAGCCGCTACATGTATTTTGTCACGTCCTCTGTCCACAAATAACTTATTTTGAATTTAAGACACAATGTTTGACCGCTTATTTTATTTAAAAATTTTATACAATTTATAAAATAAATAAATCATTATTAAATTATCTTTAATGATAAAATAAGTTATATCAAAATGGATGATGTTTATATGAAAATTTTAAATAAGACGGATGGTCAAACATGATGATTGAAAGTCAAAAAGATAAGTAATTTTTGGACAAGGGTGTATGTATCTATATATAATACTATGTCTAGGTACATAGCAATACATTTATTAAAAAAATCAAAACGACCTATAATTTGAAACAGATGAAGTACTAAGCAACCATGGATGTCGCTGCTTTCTTTTCCGTTCCCTGTCGAACAGAAGACATTGAAACGTGGCTAAACATCTGTTTGGTCGGGGTCCCTAGTCATTTTAGACCCTAATATACCAAACACCTAGTTGAAAGTGACTAAAATAGTTTAGTACTCTTTTAGTCTTATAAGAGGTGACTAAAAGTGAATAAACTTTAGGGCATGAGAGGAACCAAACATCCCGTATGCATAAATTCTAGAGCTCTTTTGGATTATGGGATTTCTTTTAAGGAATTTTGGAGGACAAAGAAAAAAATTCTTCTACGCAGAGAAACTGGAGGTCAATTATGGCTTGTTTAATACCAATTAAAAAGAGAAAGCACTTAATTATAAAGCATGAACTTATGTTATTTTTTATTTGACCTTAACAATCCTGTAAAACGACTAGCTTTCTTCCTATATACCCCAATCAATTTTCATCCAACTCTAATACGTTTTACAATCCTCTATTTTATACATGGAACCTTATATTCTATTCCTATGTTTTTTTTAATTTGTATCGTCTTTAATATAACTTGTTTTGTTCTTCCGATTTGTTTTTCTATATGCTTGTAATGAAGGTTGTAACGATGATATTTGTTTTTCTTTGGATCTTTTTTCGGTCGTGTTACATGTCAAACCCACGAAAGTCAAATTAATAGGTGAACTTATGATTATGAGTAATGAACTGATCCAGCAATGTAGCAACACAGTTTGTTTTTAGAGTACAACATGATGTGTCATATATCTGTATACTTGTTGTAATGAAGGTTGTTTGAAATATAAATCTAGATTCGAAATGACAAGAATCTGAAACTTTGCTAAACACTTAGAGTCCGTTTGGTACAACTTCTTATGGCTCTAACTCCTGCACTAGCAATTGTACTATAGCAACATTATTTATGTGAGTAGGTTTTTTTTTCTTTCTCATGCTAAAATGAACTAGGAGCTCGAAGAAACTACGTTTCGTAGCTTTTCGATTCTGGTTCCTCCAGTACTTGTAACAAGCAGCTACATTCTTTTTTGGTTAGAGCTGGTATAGACTATTGAGCTCCCGTCAAAAGTAACGCAGGCTAGTGCGCTTGGTTTAAAAAAGCCTACTCTTTGTAGAAATTAGGATTTTGTGTAGACCAAAATTTTAAGTTTTATAAAAAAAATCTATATATATGTCCCCCCACTAGAGATTTCTCCCAATATACAAGCTATCCACATCAACAATCCACTATAAGTTATAATTATAGTTTCTCTTTATCCACTAACATGCATTTAATTGTCCACAAAGATATGTCAAACCATATATATGTCCCTCCACTAGAGATTTCTCTCAATATACAAGCTATCCACATCAACAATCCACTATAAGTTATAATTATAGTTTCTCTTCATCCACTAACATGCATTTAATTGTCCACAAAGATACATCAAACCATTCATAAAAATTTGTTCAAGATAGTTTCATTCGTATAACAATAAATTTAAATAGTCTATTTTTTAAAATTTTCTGGATATCCCGTAGCAACGCGCATGACATCCACCTAGTATTAACAATAGTTAAATCATAGATTCGCTAAAAACATATTCAATGGTAATATAATGATACTCATCATAAATATTAATATTATATCTTGTCTATATTTATTGAAATTGAAACTATTTGACTTCTCAGTGAATGAGTGATACTCTTTGTCCATGGAGAGAGTACATGTTTTTATTTAGACCCTTTCTATCTTTTCTCTAAGGTAGCCCCATGGTTTTGTATAAGTACTACTTGTTACCTAACCAAACCACTCACAGTCTATAGAGCTACAAGGTAGTATTAGGTTGGGAGACATCCAGTCTATAGAGCTACAAAGTAGTTTTAGGTTGGGAGACATCGTGAGCTTGGACGGTTTTTAGAGCTACAAGGTAGTTTTAGGTTGGGAGATGGGAGACAACGGCTTGTCTCGTGTTTGATCTCAGCAAATAGGAAAGGTGGAATCAGTCATCTGCTTAAGTGGGACGCACCCATCAGTCTTCCATATTTTTTCTTCCTTTTTCTTGCTCTCCCTTCCTCTGAACTCGCCTGCCTGGCCTCACATACCCAGTGTCGGCCCTAGGGGAGGGGTAGGTTGTGCGACCAGACCCTGGTATGTAAAGACCCCATAATCTTTAGCTAATAACAGAAAGATGGCCCATCAGTAAAAGGAGAAGTGAGAACGTCAACCTTTGTTTCCAGGAGACGAGGAGACGATCAAGCTGCAACCTTCAACGCCTGCGGCTCGCGACTCCAGTTCACGATCGTGACTTCACAAGACGCATGCAGCGCCGACGACCGATCGGGCGATTGGCGATCTCTAGGAGACCACGACGGCACTTGGCATCAGACTAGCAGGGCTCCACGAGACAAGGTTATGTAGATGAAAAAAATTTAATAGCATTTTGGTTTTTGTTCAACTCAGAAAATTTGAAATTTTTAGAGGAAGCTGATCTTTGGCTGCACAGCAAGAATTTTGTAGAAATATTTTCTCTTGATAACTCATGCGATGTTCAGATCAGTGATTTTTTCAGAATTAAAGGTGCTGCAATTGGCTTTGCCAGATTCATCTTCGATGTCAGCGCTTGATGATTTTACATCAATAAATGTCTAAAGAAGTATTTTTAAATAAGAAGCAATGGATATTACAGAGTTTTATTCTTGGTTAAGGTAATCATATTGGTTCTAGAAGAACAAATATACTGCTATTTTAGTGTACAATTATTTCTCGATAACTATCAAATATGATAAATTAGTATCTATATATGTTACAAGACTTTATATATGGTATACGGGGCCTAAGACTAGGGGAATACGTGGCAGCGGTGGGCGGCGCGGCGTTGGGCGGCGCACGCGCGACAGTGGCGCGGTGGTAGGAGGCGGCGGCTGGTGGGAGGAGAGGAAGAAGATAAGATTTACCCCTTTCTTTATTGATTTGATCCTAATGATCACATCTCCTATTTATAGTTGGATTAGCTTCAATTCTAATCTAACTAGGAGATCCTTATAATCATGGATTCTTCTTTTACAATTCGACTCTTACTTTATTTATCTAACTATTTCCAAACCTTAAAAACTTAATTTGGAAAACCTAATTGACGACGGATGACGGCGGCTCGTGGCGGTGGCGGCTAGGCTCCTCCTGTTGGCCCAACTTAGCCTAAATTCTTATCTAATTCAAAAAGTCTGCGTTCTAATTGTTATATATATAGGGTTTGGAGCGGCCGTCACGTGGCCCGCGCGGAAGCGGCGGCGTAGCTGGCCCTCGCCGGAGCTCCCCGTGAAATATCAAAATAATATTTTGTTTTCCTTCATTATCGAAGTAGTGGATAAACGATTAGTTGCATAGCTGGCTTTGTACAGCGGAAATGGTATATATAGTATCAGTCCGTATATATACGTATATGGGTTGGTGAACTGAACTTCATTTTCCATTAATTTGTTTGTCACCGTACCATATTCTGTAGGATGCACGCTGCACATGCTTCAGCGGAAAAAGACACATAATCGGGACGAATCGTCTTTCACTCGTCTTTGTCGGCTTCGATCGATCAATGCCTACCGGCTACCAATTAGTCCGTGATCCATTCTATCCATATATTCAGCCATCCGGCCAATATAACAAAAGGACACGTGAAAGGCACTGTAGGCAATAATGGCTCTGCTCCGGCCAGCGTTAGCGTTACCCTTCCTCCTGCTGCTGCTCCTCCTCGCCGCGGCTGGTGGGCTGTCCGGCGCCGGCGGCCGGACGCTGGTCTTCATCCTGGCGGGGCAGTCCAACATGAGCGGCCGCGGCGGCGCCACCAACGGCACCTGGGACGGCATTGTTCCCCCGGAGTGCGCGCCGTCGGAGCGCATCCTCCGCCTCTCCCCCGCGAATCGCTGGGAGGAGGCACGCGAGCCGCTGCACGACGGCATCGACGTGGGCAACGTCGTCGGCATCGGGCCCGGCATGCCCTTCGCGCACGCCGTGCTGTCCGCGGGCGGCAAGGGCGCAGCCGTTCCGCCGGAGTCCGTCATCGGGCTCGTGCCGTGCGCGCAGGGCGGCACGCCCATCGCCAACTGGACCCGGGGAACGGAGCTGTACGAGCGGATGGTGACGCGCGCCAGGGCCGCCGTGGCCGAGTGCAGCGGACGCGGGGAGCTCGCCGGCGTGCTCTGGTTCCAGGGGGAGGCTGACACCATGCGGCGCCAGGATGCTGAGCACTACCGGCGGCGGATGGAGACTCTCGTGCACGACGTTCGCGGCGACCTCGGCCGGCCCGATCTCCTCGTCATCCAGGTAAACCACGGATTCTTTCTCTCCGCTCTCTGCACGTACGTCCTCTCGATTAATGTGCGTTCATTCAATTCTAGATTAATGTGCGTTCATTCTATTATAGTACAGTTGTATAGATAGTATAGTACTAGCGGTCATTTTCCTTTCTTTGACCACAGCAAGGCCGAACCACCACAGTGTGCCGTACTGCCGTGTGCGGTCACTGTTTTACCCACATTGCTCTTGTTTCTAGTTTCCCCCAGCGCAACACCTTTTACTTTTCTCTCTTTTTTTCCCTTTTCAAAAGTCATTTATAATCCTAGCAGTGTAGAATTGCTTGTAGGCTCGTAGCTATTTTTCGTGTGGGCGGTCCCGTATATTAACTGCAGCTGCTAGCTAACCGCAGTACAGCAAATCCAATTTAGCTATGATTCATTCTCGCTTCTGTTTTTAGCAAATCCAATTTAGCTATGATTCATTCTCCCTTCTTTTTCTCCTTCTTTTTTTTATTTTTTCTTATTTCTCTTTCCTTTTTTTCCATATTGATATTGGTCTTGAACAAATTTTGTAGATAAATTTAGAAGTTTGTATGCAACAAAAATTGTATAAAAAGCCTACATTGAATAAGTTGTGTATAAATATTTTTCAGGAGATGTTGTTAAACAAAAATGTATATGTATGCGTTACATGCGAGAAATGCTAAGCTAAGGAATTTTTATGGAAGGTTTATCCACCGATGATTATGAAGAAAAGTTGCATTTAAAATATAACGAGTTACGTGCTAGAAATGCTATGTTGAGGAATTGTTATGAAAGGTTTTTTTTCATATTGATAAGTTGTATATATATAAAATATATATAAACTAATGTAAAAAATGTATTGAAAAGGTTATGGTATGCACAAAAATTCTGAGCGTAACTTTATGAATTTCCAAAAATCAAAAGTTGCATAAACATTTTTTTTTCAAAAAAAAAGCACAACAATGTCTCATTATTCGCTTGATTAAAATCCAATCGATGTTCATTGATTAGTGGGATTGAGAACCATGTCAATCATTCATCTAAGGGCTTCTTTAGATGCATTAGTATTTAATTCAATCCACTACAACACATGTGAATTGAGATGAATACATGCATATCCAAACCAAGTCTAAGAGAGCTTTCCAACTACTAATTTATGCAATAGTCTCATGTGTTGGTAATTGCACATGAATACATGCATGAATCCGTGGGTAGGTGAGTGCCCCATAGCTAGAAACCATCCTGACTTAATTTTCGATGTGTATGTAAGTCGCGGTTCTCTTCTCTTGCATTAATAGACATGCGTCGATCTAAATTTCATTTTTCAGAGGAATCGATTATATTTCTTGTTTGCTAACCTTTTGTTTATGTTATGTTTTTTTGTCTATCTCTACATATCATACATGTATATATAGGTAGGGATTGCAACTGCGCAGTACAATGGCAAGTTCCTCGACGCCGTGAGGGAAGCTCAAAAGGCAATCACGCTGCCAAATGTCAAGTACGTTGATGCCATGGGGCTGCCCATTGCGAGCGATCACACGCATCTTACCACGGAGGCTCAAATCCAACTCGGCAACATGCTGGCCAAGTCATATTTGGAAACGCTGTAATAATTTTCAAACGAATGAACACGACATTTCTACCCACGTATCCCTACCCAAATAAGGCATGCACATTGTCTTCGATTGGGGAAACGGGCACAGCAAGCAATATAGACGGTCACACTGTATTGCTATCATTGCCACTCCCTTCTTTATTCTTGTAGCTACCATAATTTCACTTCTTGTGGTTTTTCTTGTGCTGAGACTAAAGAGATATTACCAAACCATGAATGAGATTTATACTTGGAGTAACAAAGAAGAGAGGGAGGCATACGACCCCCCTACGCCACTAGCAATTTTGATTGGGGCTCTTTACGATTTTTTTATTTTTAGCCCTCTTTTAAAACTATTTTAAAGAAATAACATTAGCTGTTTCTTCTTTGATATATCTCGTTCAAAATTTAGTTTGTCCAGTTCTTTTTGTGTGTCAAACTCATACGTAAATATTATTTGATATATATATATATATATATATATATCAAATAATAGTGACATGCAGTGCTATGAAGTTGCTTTATCAGCTTTTATGCTCTCTCTGTCTATGACCTTCATAATATTAGTTTTACATTAAAACTTACTTTGAAGCCGCACGACTCGTTTCAGCAATTCAGCTCGAGAGATAATGAAGGGTTGGACCAGCTTCGCATCTGGTTTGCACTAGCTGTAATTGTACCATGCGCCAATCAATCATTCAATTTACGATTCATTTTGATAGTGTAAAAGGTTTTGGATTAAAAGACAGAGTGCAATGCCAGGTCGTCCTAAGTGCCTACTGTGTAACAGTCTATAAAGTTTCATGCAGATCAGATCTCCAAAATGACATTATCTTGCTCAATCATCGCTGCGAAACATACTGAACTAATCTAGCTTATATTAGTTCTTCACTACAATTTAGGAGGATCTAGCTTAAATGAATTCTTCACTACAATTTAGGAGGAAGGCTATTTGGTTAACTCCGTGTCATTAGATAATTTGGTTTTTCTACTTGAAGAGAATATTTTATTTCAATGATTTTTGCAGAGGTTTCACTGAGCCAGCATGTTGAATAATTCTAGTGTTATTTGTTTACAAAAATTATGTTTGATGGTTTTTTCCCCTATTTTGTAGCTACTCAAGTGCATTTACAAGTGTACATGGAGAGAGGCCATCATCAGAGTATGCAAAGATCAGGAAGAAGTCACTGGAAACCCAGTTTGGAAGAATCTTGGGGTCAAGTTCACGCAGGATTTTTGCTGACCGTGGCTTTGGTCCATTCCTTGCTCTGTACAGGGCTGCCACTATCTCTTTTCATGTTGTAAAACTCACTTTTTGGCATTTGTTGCTCAGTGACATGCATAAAAGAGCAGAAAAGGTAGATTTTCTTGTCTGTTGTTGGTGGTGGAACCGAGCATCATGCCTCTGATTGTCATTTCCTTACTGCAGTTTTGAGAGACCTTGATACGCTTGGGTCCTTTTTACATCAAGGTATGCCGATTGACATAGATCTGTAGAATGTAGCACTGATCTTTTCGATTAAATTTTGATTCTTAACTTTTTAGTATGGTGTATCTCCTTGTTAAGGTGGAAGCAACATCAATGTAACATGTCTTATGACCATCAAAATCACTGCAACTATCATTATGGTTTTGTAATATGATTATTATCTAACTTAAGCATTCATACATAATCAATCATGTTGATGGTTGTGTTGACTGCATTTTTAGTGTCCCATTGTGTCCATATCTTGTTTCTGAACTACAATACTTCATTAGCTAATATTGCCTTAGGTGTAATATTGTCTTATTACAAACTAGGGAATTGATGATATGTTCTTTTACCAATTCTCTTCCATCGTGCAGCTTGGCCAGGCATTGAGCACACGCCCTGATATACTTCCTAGTGCGTACTGTCAGGAGCTTGCAAAGCTACAGGTACCTCCCCATTCTATATTTTTTCTTTGTGATGAAAAGAATTGTTAGATCTAAGAACATGCTTTCTCCAGTTTATGTTAATGTCCTAGAATTATGAGGATGAGTGTCCTAAACTTGTGGCGTGAAAGTAGGTCCACTGACTTGTTTAAGTCCTAGAAAGGATTTTAACTCAGTTGGAGGCCCCAAAATAGCCATTAGTAATTCATAGTTCAAAATGAAGTCCGAGGAACTTGTACTAGTAGCTTATTGATTGAGTTCAATGTTTTGGCTGAACAATTTCTTTTCAGGATCAAATACCACCGTTTCCAACTCGCACTGCGCTCAGGACCATAGAGTCTCAGTTGGGCTCTCGAATTTCTGATTTGTTTGCTGATATCAGCCCGGAGCTGATTGCAGCAGCATCACTGGGGCAAGTTTACAAAGGTTAGACATTTCTGATAAGACTTCTGCTACTAACTGGTGATTCTTCTTCTTTTTCTGTACTGATTGTTATTTACCTTAGCATATATTTCAAACCTGAGTTCTGCAAGTTGAAATGCATTTCTTTGATACTTCAAGTAATGCAGCTCATCTACACTCTGGAGAGCTTGTTGCAGTCAAAGTTCAAAGGCCTGGAATGGCGCCTTTGCTGACTCTAGATGCACTTTTGTTTCACATGATTGGAGGACAAATGAAACGATTTGCTAAGGCTCGCAAAGACCTATTGGTGGCAGTTAATGAGATTGTGAGCTTCTACTTTCTGAAATAGACTTGTCGTTGCCTGTGCTACTTTTTTTTTCTTTTTCATTTACATTTGCCATGACCAGTTGATTACTATGAATTCCAAAGACCACTTGATCTGGATCCAAAATTTATATTGTCAGAATGGTTTAGAATGATTTTCGCATTTATATTATCAGTAGCTTCCTATCCACATAACATGAGATGGATGAAGCTCAGCTTTGCTCTTTCCTCACATCATTCATAGTATATTGTCTTTGTATTATGCATAGAGGATATAATTTTAGTAGGTGTAGTATTCGTTGGACTATCCTATGTTTGTTGCCTTGTCATGGCCCTCTACCTGGTGTTGGACACAAAGACTCAGAATTGGTGAGCCAAAGGCACTCTATCACCTTGGCATAGCTTTCATTATATAGAGAGTTCATCTTGAGATACAAGTTGCTTCTAGAGCATATTTCCTAAGCATAATGCATAAAGATGTAAAGGTAAAGCTTTGGCAGACAAGGGAGCTCTAGCTTCCAATCATGGCATACCAAGCACATGCTTAAAGTAGAATTACATAAAGATAATGCTAACAAATTAAGATAACTTGCAGCAGGGATTATCAACTACGGTTCTCCCCCTAAGCCTTGCTGCAGCTTGCCTTGTTGATCTTCTTGAGACCAATCTTGCTCCTCATCTCTTCAAACTTGGCCTTGCCTAGTGACTTAGTGAGGATATCAGCCAGCTGCTCTGCTGTAGGGATGTAGTTAGGCTGAATACTCCCTTCATCAATGCAGTCTCTTATGAAGTGATGCTTGATTCTTATATGCTTGCTCCTGTCATGGAACACTGGGTTCTTTGCTAGGGCAATTGCAGACTTGTCTACATTCAGTTCCACAACTTCCACCTTTCTTCCCAGCAGATCAGCCAGCAACCTTGACAACCAAAGTGCTTGAGTTGCTGCTGTACTCATGGCCACATACTCAGCCTCATAACTTGACAGTGTTACTACCCTCTGCTTGATAGATTGCCAACTGACCAAGTTGTTGCCCACGAAGAAGAGACAACCAGTTGTGCTCTTACTTGAATCAATATCACCTGCCAGGTCTGAATCACAATAGCCCACAAACCTGACTGGACTTGGATCCTTAGTGAAGTGAAGGCCATAGTCAATGGTCCCAGCCACATATCTGAGGACTCTCTTGACTGCTTGCTTGTGCTCAGTGGTTGGCCTCTCCAGAAACCTGCTCGCAAAGCCCACTGCAAAGGCAAGGTCTAGTCTGGTATGGACCAAGTACCTCAGGCTTCCAACAAGCCTCCTGTAGTGAGTTGGGTTCACTTCCTGAGCTGTGCTGGCCTTGCTCAACTTCAGGCGCTCCTCCATTGTGGTGGTGGCTGGATTGCAGTCAGCCATGCCTCCAAGCTCCAGGATCCTCTTGGCATAATGGCTTTGCCTAAGAGTGATCCCACTGCTGCTCTGCTGAACCTCAACCCCCAAGTAGAAACTGAGCAATCCCAGATCACTCATCTCAAAGATGGTCTTCATTTCTGCCTTGAAAGCCTTCACTTCTTCCTCCTTTGCTCCTGTGATGATCAAATCATCCACATAGACACCCACCAGCAGCACTAAGTCACCTGTGCCTCTCCTATACATTGCGGCCTCATGCTTGCACTGCTCAAAGCCCATCTTCTTCAGAGTTGAATCCAGCTTCTCATTCCAAGCTCTGGGTGCCTGCCTCAATCCATACAAGGCCTTGTGGAGTCGATAGACCTTGTCTTCTTCTCTAGGGATGGCAAACCCAGGTGGTTGCTGGACATACACCTCCTCCTTGAGCTCTCCATTGAGGAATGCTGACTTGACGTCCATGTGATGGATCCACCAGCCTTCTTGAGCAGCCAGGGCAAGCATCAGCCTCACTGACTCCATGCGCGCCACCGGAGCAAATGCATCCTCATAGTCAATCCCCTCTTGCTGAACAAACCCACGAGCAACAAGCCGAGCCTTGTGATTCTATTATTTTTGGGTATAGGTTAATCTTTGTTCCGATCCTTTCTGAATTTACTTTTTAACTTCAGAGATGCTCGTTCTGAAAATGATGTTACATAAATCACAAGACCATTATGCAAATTGTTAGTCTCTTTTGAAAATTATCATGCCCTCCTGTAAATTCTAGATTGTTCTGTATAATTGTAACCTTTGTATGTTGCGTTATATTGTCTTTGGTTCAACAGGTCAGGCACATGTTTGATGAGATTGATTATAATTTAGAAGGAAAAAATGCTGAAAGGTTTGCTACTCTTTACTCTTATGGTGAGTTTGGACACTTGTTTAATTCAATTCTTAATAAATTATTGATATACTCTATATCCATCCGCCAACTATGGTCTCACAATACCTGTTTCTCTAAAGTTTACATGCTGCAAGCTCAAAACCATTGATTTTCTAGCAGGTTCAGGTGGGGTCAATTCTGAAGGTAGTACAAGTATCAAGGTCCCAAAAGTTTACTGGAATTATACATGTGAAACCATACTGACACTGGAATGGATTGATGGAATTAAGCTAACTGATGCTGAGCGCATCAGTAAAGCCAGTTTGAACAGGAAAAGAATGATAGATGAGGTATTGTCACTTGGCTGCTTGAATGTAATTATGTAAATTGCACTGCAACATGAATCCCGTCCTTCGTCTCTTATGTGATTCTAATGTATGACCTTATCTTGCATCCCTTAAAATACCATCTCGAGGTGTTTTACTGTGTTTAGTGTATGTCCTTAGTTCCTTACTCTCTATGCTTTTGATATCATGCTTGCTGACTTATGGACTAATTTTTCCTCGTGTCTCACAGGGTCTCTATTGCTCATTGCGACAGCTGCTTGAAGAAGGATTTTTCCATGCAGACCCCCATCCTGGTAATCTAGTTGCAACTGAAGGTGGATCTCTAGCATATTTTGACTTTGGTATGATGGGAGATATTCCGAGGCACTATCGTGTGGGGCTTATACAAATGGTATGTGAGACTATCTTAACTTGTTCTGCATTCAACTTATGGATCGTACGAAGGGTATTGTTTTTCACTCTTATTGTGGAAACTGGAAGTTCAAAAAGGTTTAGACTTAGATATTGTGCTGCTAAATCACTTAACTACTTTTGTAAGTTACAGGCTAAGTGTTATTGGTAAGGTCTTCAAAGGGCAGCAAGTTAGGCTAGCAATGCTGGTGTTTGATTTTCAGGAGTTGGTTAAACTTTAACATGGCTAATATTATTTCCTGGACTAATCACATTGTTGATAAATTTCATTAGGAAGTCTAGCAAGAAATAATTTGCTGAATGATCTTACTGTTTACAGCACTTGTGGTATAGCATAAATGAAACTGAACATTGATATGCGAGTCACTATGCTATATAGTCCTGTTTCTATCATCAGGTGTGTGAAACAGTATACTTTTAGTACTTTATTCTTGTGTAATTTAATTGAGTTGGTTAGTTGCCCAAGTAGCACTCCTCAGGTCATGTGTTTGACTCTCCATGGGTGCGAATTTCAGGTTGGGGGATGAATAAATCCCCTCGTCTGTCCCACACCAAAGCATAGGCCTAAGGAAGCCCCAGTCGTGGTCGTTCTCACATGGGCTTTGGTGCCACTGTGTATGGGATAGGGCAGGGTTCAAGGGTAGGGGCTGACTTACACCCTACAGGCTGAGTAATTATAAGCTTTGTTGGATTACTTTTTGCTGCATGAAATTTGTATAAATTAATAACCTTGTCTGCTACCATACGCAAGCAGGTAATTGTAACTTTGTTTTGTGAAATATTTGGTGTATTAGCTTCATGTTTTAGTTTCCTGCTATGTTATTTCATTGGTCTTTCTTGTCTTCGATCAAGAAATTGACTTCTGAAAAACTGAATTTACTTGTTTCAGCTTGTACATTATGTTAATCAGGACTCCTTAGGCTTGGCGAATGATTTCCATTCACTAGGATTTGTTCCTGAGGGAACAGATTTGCTTGCAGTTGCAGATGCGTTGCGGTTTTCCTTTGGTGATGTCAGGAGGCAATCAAATGATTTCTAGGTTAGTTAGTATTTTTGTTTCCAGTGGATGTGCATAGTGAAGTAAGGGATGGAAAGGAAATAATGTAAGGAGAGGTGGGGGGTCAGCTGGACATAAATGGGAGGAGACAATGAAAAGTGACTTGAAAGGATCTAATGTACCCGGAGAATTGTCTTGGACAGGAGTGCATGGAAAGCAGCTATCCACGAGCCCAAACCGTGACTAGGCTTTAGCTCCCCTAATAATATCACTGTTTTTTTAAAGAGTTGCCTCGACTTTTATTGAAAGCCATTAGTTCATTACAAGAAAAAGTAAAGCCGGGGTTACCAGCTCACCATGAAATGGAAACTAATCCACCCATTAAACAGAAACCATCCACAGAACGAAAACTAAAGCAGTGATCAGCATTGGTTCTATTTCTGTAGCTGCTCTATCAGAGCTCAACGACTTAGGACAAATTGACACTGCTTGCTTTGAAGTTCTTCAGTCTTTCCATCCCCACCGTCTTCATTTTCTGAAAGCTTTCCTGGTCCTCCTCCCTTAGGACCCACACTCCATTTCTGCATATGTGATATGGCAGCGTATAGAACATCAGTAGTTGCTTTGGGCATAATTTTGGAGATGGCCATCTTATTACGTGATAGCCAGAGCGCCCAAGCGATTCCTGCAAACACAAATATGGTCATTTTGTTTGGTAGTGGAACACTCCCCCTAAGCCATGTCTGACAGAAATCATCCATAGAGAAAGGATATGCATCCAAATGAAAAACTCCCTTAATAAAGCTCCAAACAAAACTAGCCATAGGGCATGTGAAGAAAATATGATCAACACTTTCGAGGTGGCCACAAAGGCAACATTTGTCACTCTCCTTCCAGTTTTTCTTGGTTAGGTTTTGGGCAGATTGTAAATTGTCATTGATCACTTGCTAGAGAAACACTTTAATCTTTAGAGGGATTTTACACTTCCACACATAACCTGCTACCCTGTTAGTTGAGCCCTTATCAGTCAGAAAACAGTACAGAGACTTGGTGGTATATGATTTCTTACTGTCAAGCTCCCATTTCACCACATCTGCTTTGTTATCAGTCAAAGCGATATATTAAGCTCCCCCAAAAGACCTAGCCATCTATCAAAGTCTTATGTAGTCAGAGGTCTTTTGAAATCAATATACCATGAGTTATCACTTCTACAGTCACTGACAAAAGCTAAAGGCTCCCTAGCAAGTTTGTATAGATCGTTATAGCAAATTCTTAAAGGCACATTTGTAGCCCAGCAGTCCTCCCAGAAACGGCATTGTGTTCCATCACCCACTTGGAAAACAGCTCCCCAATTGAAAAGGTGCTTGACACTATGGATGCCCTTCCAAAACTGAGAGCCACCAGCCCCACTACAGTTAAAGAAATATATTTATTTATTTATTTTGTTTATTTTCCCTTTTTGTTGATGGCTCATGACCAACTTGTTGAGGCATGTGTTATTTGGAATTATTGTTCTCTGAAGCTACTTCAAAGCCTGTCAATGCTAGCTTTTTTTTTTTGGTTTCGTAGGGATAATTATTATTCTGAAACTTGGGTAATTAATAATAATGATGAAGTCTTCAGATTGATCTATAACTGAAGGGAATTCGAGCTAGCTTACTTCTTTGAAATATTAATATAGCAACACCCTTTTATTCACGCCTGTGCCCTTCCTAGCTGACATTCTATAGCTAAGTCTAATTGAATTTTGAGGTATGGTATTTAAACAGCTTGTCTACTTGGATCTCTATCTTCTTCCTACTTGGATCATTATTATGGCTTAGTTTCTTGCATATAGTTGCTGCTCTCATCTGCCTGGTTCTATTTTCCTTTTTCTAATCTCATCCATCCTTTGATCCTTTCTAAGTTCATTTGTTCCTTGCCTTGCAGGGCGTAATGAACCATTTGTATGATGTGATGTATGAATTTAATTTCTCCCTTCCCCCTGATTATGCGCTGGTGATAAGAGCGCTTGGTTCTCTAGAAGGGACTGCAAAAGCACTGGATCCTGAGTTTTAAGTTATTGAGAGTGCATATCCTTTTGTGATTGGGAGACTCCTTGCAGACCCTAGCCCCGATATGAGGAAAATATTAAGGGAGCTTCTTATACGTGACGATGGATCCATCAGATGGAATCGACTGGAAAGGCTGGTACATATTTCTTAATTATTGTTCGTTCTCTTGTTATTTCATTTTATCATGATTTTTTTTTTCCAAAACCATGTGATCAAATTACAAAAACAGTCATGAGCACGCTAAGGAGTTTCATTTGTCATGATATAATAATATACATTCCTGATTCCTCTATTTATATGCGTGGAAACAGTTTCATGGATCTATCCTTTCTGTGAACATGATTACTAATTTGTGGTAGCCCTCTTAATAGAGGGGAACCACTAAGGCATGTAGAATAAAGGACAACAATAGGTATCCTGCTCTATAGATGTGGAATTATGGAAAACGTTTACTGTTGGTTATCTAATTTTGTTTGGGCATCCTGTATCTTTTCCTCGGCTGTATGATCTGAGCTAGCTCAGTTTGTGAGAGCACTCCCCATCGCCCAGGTTCGAGTTGTCTTTGGCTTGAATGTGGTTGCCTATTTCTTTCTTACTTACAACGTGACCTAGTTCCTCCTATTTTGGTCGACTTTTTAAATATATTTTGTGCCAGTACCCTAGTGTTGCTCGACGCAAAATTGGGCAGGTTCAGTTCTGGTACCTATGATCATTCACACCACAAAACCTTGTTTCCAATTGACTTAGAGTAAATTTCACAAAACAGTAACTTTCTATGTCCAAAGAACCCCTTGTCTAAGGACCACTTCATAAACTACAGCTATTTGTGCTCCTATTAACACAAATGAACTTTTCACCACCCTGATGGTAGTGCTGATTGGTCCCACCCCTTAGCTGGACAAGTATGCATCAACCATCCTGGGTGTCCTCATCACATCTGTCTTTGTCTGTAGGGACAGATGTCATCAAGCAGCCATTTGACAGGGTTTTAAAATTATAGTTTTGTGTTACTATGGGTGAAATAGTTGTACTTTGAAACTGGTCCTAAAAGTTATACTTTATTGAGTTAGGCACCCAACTTTGCAATTAATATGGTGATAAGCTTGTAATTGCGTTTCTTAACAAGTTTTTAAGCTTCAATATGCAACAGAGGAGAAATATCAATAATCTGAAATATTAGAATATAATAACAAATCAGTCAAGCTTTCCTGGAAATGGGTCTTTGGTCTCTATCATGTTGTGGCTCCTAATCCTGGTGTTGCGTTAGGGTTAGTGTCATGAGAACAGATATCATTTTGATCTTGTGTTATACATAGTTTTTTTTGTTAGGAAAGATGAAGCTCTATCAATTCCTGGGGGCAACGGCCCAAACATGTACATGGGTTGGGCATATATGCAACAAGGCCCTTATACAAAGAAGAAAATACAAAGAGGACCCTATATCTAACACCCCCCCTCAAACTCAGGGTGGATCACAAACACTGAGTTTGGAAAGAAAGAACCGATGGTGTGATCGCGTCTGCCCTTTGGTGAGGAAATCAGCCACCTGAAGCTCAGAAGGAACATACTGAAGAGCAATGACATCATCCTGCACCTGAGCTCGAGTGTAATATGCAGCGACTCCAATATGCTTTGTGAGCTCATGCTTCACAGGATCACGGGCGATGTTGATAGCACTGATACTGTCTAATAGAAGAGTAGTTGGTGCAGAAACTGAGACACCAAAATCCTCAAGTAACCATCGGAGCCAAGTAACTTCCGCCGTTGCAATGGCCATAGCTCGCAACTCAGCCTCAGCGCTGGAACGTGATACGACAGTCTGCTTCTTTGTCTTCCAAGCAATGAGAGAGCCACCAAGAAAGATACAATAGGCAGAGAGGGAGCGACGCTCAGACTCGCTAGCCCAAGTAGCATCAGAGTAAGCTTGAAGTTGAAAGGAGCTAGAACGCGGAAAGAAAAGACGACGAGTGATGGTCCCACGAAGGTAGCGCAGGACGCGAAGGAGATGGCTATAATGGATATTGGTGGGAGCAGAAACAAATTGTCTAAGAATGTGCACAGCATGGGATACGTCAGGATGGGTCACAGCCAAATAAACAAGACTTCCAACAAGATGACGATATCGAGTGGGATCAGGGAGAGGGGTACCGTCAGTGGCATGAAGCTAGAGATTAAGCTCCATGGGAGTCTCAACAGTGCGATGGTCAGGGAGGGAAGAGCGATCAAGAAGATCTTGGATGTATTTTTCCTGGGATAAATAAATAAATACCGTCAGAGGTGGAAGAGATCTCAATTCCAAGAAAATACTGAAGAGGACCCAGATCAGACATAAGAAACTGCTCACTAAGACGTGCCTTGACAAAGGCAACATACTCAGAATCATCACCAGTGATAATCATATCATCAACATAAAGGAGAAGAGTGCGACCACGAGGTGATGTGTGAATAAACAAGGCAGGATCATGATTGCTTGGGGAAAAACCAGCAGCAATGATCATAGAGGCAAAGCGCTGAAACCGGGCACGAGGAGCTTGTTTAAGACCATAAAGAGAGCGACGAAGGCGACAAACCATGCCATCAGGAGCAAAGTACGCAGGAGGTGGTCACATGTAGACCTCCTCACAGGAGCTTGTTTAAGGCCATAAACATAAAGAGAGCAACGGAGGCGACAAACCATGCCATCAGGAACAAAGTACCCAGGAGGTGGTCGCATGTAGACCTTCTCACGGAGTTCACCATTAAGAAAGGCATTTTTGACATCAAGTTGAGAGATGGACCAAGCACGCACAGAGGCCACAGCAAGGAGAGTGCGAACAATAGTCATGTGAGCCACAAGAGCAGATGTCTCATCATAATCACGACCATGCTCTTGCTGAAAACCACGAGCAACAAGACGAGCCTTATAACGCTCAAGAGAGCCATCAGAGCGAGTCTTGATTTTATAAACCCACTTGCACGTGATGGGCCGAGCATGAGGAGGAGGGGCAATGTCCCAAGTACCAGTGCGGTCAAGTGCAGCAAGCTCGTCAGCCATGGCAAGTTGCCATTCAGGATGACGGAGAGCATCATGGTATGTGTCTGGCTCAGAAATAACAGTGCCAGCAAAGCCATAGCGGTCAGGCTTCATCGAGGCATGATCACGAAGATGATAGTGCGATGAGGGCTGAGTGGAAGTGCCCTCAGCTGGAGAAGTCTCAGTAGGAGATAAGACATCAGTGGGCGACTCAATAGGAGGTAAGGGATCCTAGAGCCGACGACTGTAGGTGTAAATCACAGGAGGTTTAGAGTCATAGATGGACTGAGTCGGTTCAGAAGACTCAGAGGCCAGCGGAGGAGAGAGTGGAGGAGGTGGAGATGGTGAAGATGGAGGAGGAGGTGGAGATGGTGGAGACGGCGGCGGTGGTGGTGGTGGTGGAAAAATCTCAGTGGAAATGGGTGGATCTGGAGAAGTCATGAAGGACTAAGGCTCAACAACAGCCTGAGGAGAAACATCAGCGGAGGGCTGAGGATAAAAGGAACGAGATTCATCAAAAGTAACGTCCCGAGAAATCCACATGCGACGAACGACCGGATCCCAACAACGATAGCCCTTGTGCTCAACACTGTAGCCTAAGAAAACGCACTCAACAGATTGAGGAGTTAGTTTAGTGCGTTCCCGAGGAGCAAGAAGAAGGGCAAAGGCTCAACACCAGCCTGAGGAGAAACATCAGTGGAGGGCCGAGGATAAAAGGAACAAAACTCATCAAAAGTAACATCTTGAGAAATCCACATGCGATGAGCGACCGGATCCCAACAACGATAGCCCTTGTGCTCAGCACTGTAGCCTAAGAAAATGCACTCAACAGATTGAGGAGTTAGTCTAGTGTGTTCCCGAGGAGCAAGAAGAACATAGCACATATATCCAAAAAGGCGAAGACTGGAGTAATCAGGTGGATGTCCAAGAAGACGCTCATACGGGATGCCACTTTTAAGGATGCCACTTTTAAGAGCAGATGAGGGCTGAATGTTGGTCAAGTAAGTAGCTGTGGAGATTGCTTCGGCCCAGAAATGAGGTGGGATAGATGAGGCAATCATAAGAGCACGAGCAGTTTCAAGGAGATGACGATGTTTGCGTTCAGCAACACCATTCTGAGCATGCGCGCCAGGACAAGAAAATTGTGAAAGCGTGCCTTCTTCAGAAAGAAATGGACGAAGGGCACCCGAAAGATACTCCCCGGTAGGATCAGCACGAAGAACATGAATAGGATCATCAAAATCAGTACGAATCATTCGAGCAAAAGTCTTATATATGGATAGAACCTCATTACGATGTTTCATGAAATACACCCATGTGAAATGAGAGAAATCATCGATAAATATGACATAATATTGATGACCCCTTTTGAAACAAAAGGTGCGGGACCCCATACATCAGAATGAACAAGGTCAAAAGGACGTTGTGACACAGACCCACTAGAGGGATATGAAAGCTGAATTTGTTTGCCAAGTTTACAACCCTGACACTGATCTTAAGAGACATCACCAGAGACATTTCCTAGAACACCACGACGAACAAGGGCAGATAACCGGGAGCCACACAGATGTCCCAAGTGATGATGCCACTGAGCAAAAGAGGAAGAAGCCGGTGCAGGACCGGCAGAGGCAGCGGAAGGAAGACGAAGCCAGTCAAGCTCCCAAAGACGCTGAGAATCATGATGACAAGAGCCAGTACCAACTAGGAGTCCCGTGCTGAGATCCTGAACACGACAAGAATCAGAATCAAGAATAACACGACAACCATGATCACTAAGTTGGCCAGCAGAAATAAGTTGCATGGTAAAATCAGGAACATAAGAAACATCAGGAACATGAAAAAAGGAGGATGAAAGAGCGCCACAACCAACAACTGAAAGAGGCAAGCCATCAACAATTTGGACAGTGAGGGATGGAAGGAGAATGAATAGAAGAAAGATGGGTGCTATCAGGTGTCATATGAAAAGAAGCACTAGAGTCAAGAATCCATGGCAAGATACTTGAAGTGGATGGTGGTCTCTCAATGGTAGATTGAGAAGTAGCAGCAGAGAGTACTGGAGCAGAAGTGACAAAACCGGCTGCTCCAGTAGTGGCCGAGCTAGTAGCTCCAGTAGTTGCTCCAGGAGTGACAACAAGATGACGTAGTAACATGAGCATCTCCTGCTGTGTATTAGGATGCTGGGACTGAGCCCGTGGGGGATGCCCACCTCGATGAGATTGAGCTTGTCGCTTCTTCTTGTAACAATGATCTTCATCATGTGTATTTTTTCCACAGTAAGTACAATGAAGGCCACCTGAAATGAGAGTTCCCAAGTTGCTAGAGGTTGCTGTTGATGTAGGTACTTTAGGAGTACCAAGAATTCCAGATCGAGCAGCTAGAACTGAGGAGGGTGTCGACTGAAGTAGACCAGCTGAATGAAGACGAGTCTCTTCATTACGAAGAGCAGCAAGAGCCTCCATCAAGGACACACATGGCTCACGAGCAAGTAACCGGGCACGAAGAGGCTCAAACTCAGCACGCAGGCGAGTTAGAAAGTCATAGGTGCGACGAAGCTCGAGGTGGCTCTGTTGCTTCTTGCAGGAATCACAGGTATCTGGAGACAGCTGCAGGCTAAGAGTGTCAAGCTCACGCCAAATTGCAGATAGCTGTCGAAAGAACTCCTCAACTGAACTGTCACCCTGCTGTAACAACTGCTCTTGATGTAAGGTAGCATTATAAGTGGACTGACCAGAGGGCTCATAGCGCTGGCGCAGGAAAACCCGCATCTGAGCAGCATGCTGAATCCGAATAACCTCTCCAGCTAGATGTTTTTCCATACTAGCAACAATCACAGCTCCAGCACGAGCATCTTCATCCAACCAAGTGCGATAAGCCCAAAAGTGAGACATATAAGAGGCCATATCATCATCATAAGCTTCATGCAGTTTCTTTTGTTCATCTTCAGATGCTTGTGGAGAAATGACTGGCTGCGCTGGACGATCTGGCAAAACTAGACAGGGTAGCTCACCACTGACAAACTCCCAAAGCCGAAGACCACGCAAATGCCACTTCATATGTGTAACCCAGTCATGATAATTGGTTCCGTCAAAAGTTACTGCACAGCGCTGAATCTGAGCACCACCAGTAGATGGAGCAGTAGGAGATGCCATCCTTCTTCTTTTCTCTTTTTTTTTTTACCAATCCAACTTACCAGAACTTCTGGTCACGACAACTATCGGAACTTCTGGTCCGGTTGACTGGAACTTCCGGTACCCGCGGGACGCACAGAGGAGGGCACGGATGAGTGGGAGAAGTTGCGGCCGCTCGACGCAGGAGCTGCGGACGGTGACGGAGGAGCTGCAGGCGTGCGGCGTCGGGAGTGCGCGACACAAGAGCGGCACCCGTCGGCGCGGAGAGCAGCGGAGGAGGTGCGCCCGTCGGCGCGGGCGTCGCGACGCGATGGTGGAGAAGCCGCGCCCGGCTGCGAGGCGCTGGGCGGAAAAGCCACGCCCGTCGGCGAGGCACGGTGAGCGCGATGGGAGAGCGCGCGAGGAGCTCGTAAACCCTAACCGAACCTATGCTCTGTTACCATGTTAGGAAAGATGAAGCTCTATCAATTCCTGGGGGCAACAGCCCAAACATGTACATGGGTTGGGCATATATGCAACAAGACCCTTATACAAAGAAGAAAATACAAAGAGGACCCTATATCTAACATTTTTTACTTGTGCCTCCTAACATAATTTGTTTAATTGCTTTCAGATTGCAGCTATATCTGAACAGTCATCAGAATCTTCAAGCGCAGCTGGAGCTGACTCTAGTGAGAATGCCAATGGAAGTCCTGAATGGAGATCATTTGATATGCATTCTGTGATTGCAGCTACAGAAGACCTACTTGATTTCATTTTATCGAGGAAAGGATGGCGGGTTCGGGTTTTCCTTGTCCAGGATATTGTTAAAGCTTCAGACGCATTTCTTCAAGAAGCAACAGTCCCATATATATTTGACAAAGTGGGAAAGGCAGGGGACATAAATCCAGAGGTTAGTTGATGTTCATCATGACTTGAGAGTTGAAACTATTATTTCTTCTCTGTTATTTGTAGTTCCTGTGCAATGCCTCAATTCTTTTAATTGTGCATTACTTACCTCCGGTCAGAGATCTACTCCATCCACACATAACAAGGTTGAGTTTGTACCATAGCAGGATGGTCACAAATCTCAATTCAGGTTGCACAAATTAATTCATGGTTGTGTGTGAACTGGATCACTGGAAAATTGTGGGTGTTCAACGGGGCTGGGCGAATGCAAACAAAGAATGCAAACAAGATGCTGATAACATCATGGTTACCTTGCTGCCTGTGTTGAGATCCGTCTAATGGTGTGGTTTCTGGCTTGGTATCACTGGGAGAGTGGCAGCTGCTGGAAAGCAGGTTTGTTGGGAGTATGGGCGACAAGCAGGAGCCAGACCTGATCTCATGGTCAACCCAGCCTGGTTTACACGTTGGGTGAGCATGGGCCGTAATTTCTGACCCGAAGCAAGAATCGGTTTGGGCTTGGGCCTAAATTCTAGCCTATGGGCTGGCCTGATGACCTGACTATAGGGAGAAAAAGAAACATAAGTCATTTTGTGTTCTCTGTTGCAGTCCAATCACCATTATGAATTTTCATCCTGGCTACAGTTGTGCTGATCCAGCCCACTAGTACATCATGCATATATGACATCAGCTCAGGTGATATTTTCCCTGTAACCCAGCCACCTCACATCGTTGACCTAGGCCAAGCCACGAATGCATGATTCTTTCCATCCTCCGTCTCCAATCCCCATCCCCTGGCACCACGCTACATGGTTGTGCCAGGTGCTACCAGATCCCTATGAGGCTATGAAGGTCAAGCTGCAAGATTCCTGCTGGCCACCACCACGCTGATGCATCTTGCCGCGGGGAGGAAGACCAAATCGATGTGCAGCAGCCAGCCACCAACTCTCCATGCCTCCTCTTCGCACCGATGTCGAGCACCGGCCACAGATGTCTCCTTGGAACATCAACATCGACATCGAGCGCTGCCTGCCAGGAGTTGGTTGGGCTCGCCAGCGGCCTGTTGAGTTCGGGCTGGGTCGGTCCTGAGCCAAGAGAAAAAACGTCGTATTTTACCTGGCCTGACCTGGTTCGACATATGATCAGATCTAGCAGGAGTCGAGGATGGGGAAGCACATTGCCAAAATGAGTTCTGTGGCTAGCGTACCTGGTGGTAGCAGCTACCTACTGTAAGCTCATGAAGTTTGAGGGAGACAAGCGAAAGGGTGGTGGTGCTGTGTTGACTGAGAGGACGGAGAGCTTGTGTATTGCAGTGCTATGGTTGGAAAGATTAAAATTTTTGGGCTGGGCCGCCTTTTACTTGCCATTTCCTCCTTTCCTTTATTTTATACCTGTGCATATATCTGATCGAGTAGTTCTGAATCACGGCCCCTATTCTGGATTGCCGATTCATGAACCAGAGTACCAATAGCGAACATTACTTTTCGAATGTGGCAAACCACAGTTCTGGTCACTATGGTTAATACTTTGTTTTAGCTTGCCCAAGCACTACTGGCAAGCAGTAATACCAACAAGAATCAATGGGTTTGCCTGGTACGATGTTTTTGCTTTGAAACCAAAATGACCTCTAGTTGCAAGCCAAAACCAGCTTCCCAAACAGGCATTTACTTTTAGAGTCTAGAGGGCGTATGTAGTATCACAGGTGCCTATTAAGATACTAGAGGTGACTTCTGACCATTCAAGCGCACTATACTACCGTTTGCTTTGCTTCTTTCAGAAAGTAATGCAGGTTTGCTTTGTCACGCAGAGAAGTAAGATGATCAGGAGGCTGGTGAATACAGTGCAATCCTTCCGTCAAGCTATCAATTTGGCCCCAGATGCTTGGAGTGCCATGCTAATCCGTACTCTGTTGAAACATGAATCTCAAAAATTTATTCTTGATGTGTTTTTGACCCTGGCTAGCCATTCCAGTTACAAGATTCCAGAAACATTCTGGCTCTGTATGTCAAGATTTCTAAATTACTTGGACAAACAAGATACGCTTTAGGAACAGCTGATATTTAATTTGTTTACTTGGTTAGTTGGACATCTTTGGTTATTCATTTGTTCCCTGTGCGGTGCGCCCAACTATTATCATCAACAAGCACTCTGCTATTTCCTAATGTGTGATTTTTTTTTTCTTTTGAACCGGGGAGGTTTGCTCCTCATTCCCGTGCACGGAA
This sequence comes from Bothriochloa decipiens, assembly GCA_023333625.1. Classification (NCBI taxonomy): domain Eukaryota; kingdom Viridiplantae; phylum Streptophyta; class Magnoliopsida; order Poales; family Poaceae; genus Bothriochloa; species Bothriochloa decipiens. The sequence goes on from CM041631.1 coordinate 44,006,372, forward strand.
ATAGGGCACCGGGATAGAACCGGCGTGGCAGGGCGCAAACACGAGTGCGCTGGCCAAGCGAGCTATATGCTCGTTGATCTATGAAGTTATGTTACCAATCCTAACCAATCCTAAATATTGTGTTTATCATCCATAATTTACTATTCCTTGTATTTCGGAGTGTTTACAGAAATGTGAGGCAAATGGACTAATTTTTGGACTAGGTTAACATGCCGACATAGACATAGGCTGAGTATACAGGGAAAATGCACCAGGAAGACGAGTTCGAGAGAAGCCTAGACCAACTTTGATCGAAGCACCAGTCTTGCGAAAGCTACAAGTCCTATATTTGAAGTCTAGAGGGAGCGATTGATTTTAAATTTAAAATCAGCTTGAAAATATATAAAAAAAACATCTTTGAAGGGAAAAAGTCTATTCTACCTTGAACTATCGTTGTAGTCTATTTTTTTTCTCCTAAAACTCTATAATCAGATATCTTACCACCCAAGCTTTCTCAAATTACCCGTATTCCTGGTTTGGAGTGGTTTTAAAGGGAGTTTTATCCTTTTGAGTCAAAATAATCTTTTTAAACCGCAAAAAAATTATAAACATGTCAAAAATATGAAAAGTTCTAGATATTTTTGATATGACAAATCCAATAAAATATATAGAGCTCATGAAGTCATCTTTAGACGACGACGATAATAACAACATAGCCTTTTGTCTCAAGCAAGTTGGGGTAGGCTAGAGATGAAACCCAAAAGAGACATGAAAACAAAGAACACATAAAGTGTATAAGAAAAAAATTATGGTTCAGACACGTTAATTACTGGTCTCCAAAAAGTATACATGAAGTCATCTTTAGAAACTTAAAAAAAGGTTTAGCTCTAGGAAAATGGAACAAAATATCAAAAAATTCTCAAGAATTCCCAAATATCTTAAGTTAGAAATTTTGTATGGAAAAAATATGAATGAAAATAGAAGGAATACAAAATACGCTAATATTGAATGCATTTAGTTGGTTGCGTATTATGTTCTTTGTTTTGAAAAATTTTCAGAACACATTTACATATTAATTAGAATGTTTTGATTTTTTTCTAGATTTTTTAAATATACTTTCCATGTTCCAAGAGTGAAATCTCAGTTTCTTTAAGCATCTACAGAAATCTCATCAACTCTAATTATTTTATTTATTTATCATATTCCAATGCATCTCTTGATTTTCTTCAGGAGTATTTACCTTTTTTAACTAAAAATAACAAAAGCACCTTCAAAACTACTCTGAACTAACGTAGAGACCAATTTAAAATAAAAAAAAGCACCTTCAAAACTACTCTGAACTAATGTAGAGACCAACTTAAATAGATTTGAGAGTTCAAGGGAAAGAGGGTCTGTTGGAAGTTCAATGAGGAAAATCAATCTACAACCGTATCCCTAAAAATTAGTTGCTTATGCTCGTGTCACTGCTATTTTGGTCTATGTCGATGAATGCTTTATTTATTATTATTACATATGTTTACGTGGTATACGATCGTAGTAGGGTTAACATAGTGATTAAGTTTACTTTTTTCGGTTCATGATTAAGTTACCCTTGTGAAATAGTGCACGCGAACGATGACTACTGGGGAGTGAAGTTCTGAGCTAGCATATAACCGCCACAATAATCAGCCTAAAGTGAATGCACTTCACATTCACATTATACTAAAAAATGATCATGGTATTAAAGCCATATACAATAATACTGCATTATACAGAGAATGGATGGTGAAAGAAGCAGCCAAAGTTCCAGTTCGACAATAAGCCAACCCTGTAATACATCCAACAACGAACAGCTGAATGGAACCTTCACCAGATAGGTGTGCTACAGTGAACGCAAGTGAGCTGACCACGATAGCGTCTCGCCATTTCATTGAAGATGACAAAGCTGTTAAAAGGAACCCACGGTAGATGGTTTCTTCTGATAGCGGAGCAATAACACAGTAGAGAAAGAAACACAATAGAGCAGAGACCGGACTGTCAGAAAGGATCTCCTTTAATATCGGATCATATGCATCCTGTAAGGGCCAAAGTGAGGTGGCAAACTTTTAGACCTCTCCAAACCAAAAACAAACTATTGTAGTGCAGTAGAGCAACTTTAATGCACACTTGCAAAGTATGAGAGGAATCAATATGCTCGGTGAAAATCTTACCTCAGACCCTACCAATTTATCAGCTAAGATAGATGTGGTCAATACCAGGGTCATCAAAACTACAAAGCCTAATACAGTCTCTTTGACCCAATTCCGTTCTGTAAAAACCTTCTCAGAAAAGAAAGGTTTAATAGCTTGCCCTGGCTTTGCAGTGTACTGGAGTAGTGCTAAGATCAAAACAAGCTCTGCTAACTGAAGTATGACTGTAGAAATTACCTGCATTGACAGAGTATGTCATGTCATTCTATAAAAGGCAGTGTCGATATAAAGGCTTCCAACTCAGGTACACTTAAATAAGTGAGTAAAAAATATTAGTTAACAAAAAGGTTTGCCACCTACTGTTGTCATTGCGTCAAGTGAGGAGCGCTGTAGCACTTTGGCAACCACACCAAGCCCTCCAAAGCTCAAGGGGATATGCAAGATGAAGAAATAACCTGCATATATTCTCCATATATCATCAACCTCCCATGGAACAGCTGGAGAAAGAACTGAAAACTCCTGTTAGCCAATACAAAATAGCATATTAGAATGTGATTATGTTGCAACATGTTAGATGTAGACAACTTCATAGCCATCACGGAGAATTGTAAGATCTATATGCTTCACATATCAGTGGAGGAAAAATGGACACCAATCATCAAGATTTTTTTTTAAAATTTTTTTTCCAAAGAATCTGTCAAAATTAGTTCTGGTAAGCCTATAGCTGGTACACAAGAACAGCGATGCGATACATTCTTATCAGTATATATGTAGTGTCGACTAATATGATCATCGACATTTTAAGCGTACCTTAACATTGTTTCCTCAGCAAATTTATGTGGACAGCAAAAAGTGTGGCTTTACTCCTAAGAAAACAAAGAAAATGGTAAAATAAACTTGCAGACATTCCTGCATGTATAATGCAACAAAGCATAATTAGACAGAATAACGTTTTCCAGCATAGACGGTAAAGTAGCCCCTAGAAGATTAACATTTTGAATCTGGGCATTTGACTGCCACACCAGAGAAATCGCACCAGCATGTGCTGTGTCACTGACATGGATGAGCTAAACTAACTGATGCAGTGTTACTGTCCACAGAGAATTATGTTAAGCTGCAATTGCATCACAAATCTTGAAAGCAGAAACGGTACAGGCCAATTGCAACCGAGGCCATGAAGGGAATTACATCGAATGGACTGCCGGCGCTGTCTTCCCCACCGTCGCCGGGAGGAGGAGAGGGAGAGGGAGAGCAGGAGCAGCTGAGAGTAGAGAAGGAAGAGCGCAACAGTGGCCCGTTGAGAGCTTGGAGTTTGGCGGCGTGGATACGGGCTCCTCCCTGGCCTCCGGCTCTGGCGGGGACGAGGAGAAGCGGATAGGAAGTAGCGGCTGACGCAGGTAGGAGAAGCATTCCGCGAGGTAGCAAAGTCGCGGTCACGGAGGCACGGACGTCGGACCCCGAGCAGTGTCGTCTATATGTGGGGAGGGGGCCTTTCAACCCTATAGCAATCAATCATCGGAACAAGTTTCTCAAAAAAAAAAAAAGTGGAATTTATCTTTTTTTTAACATAGAAGGATTCTTCATTACTCATAAATTGACATCAAATCGTTAACAACCAATACACGAATACAATTTGAAATGCTATCCATACACAGAAGTAGCACCCGAACCCAACGCCGATAGGGCAGCTAGACCATCAGCAACAATATTACATGAACGGAGGAGTATGAATTACAACATATATCAAACAAAACTACTGGCGAGTAACTCCTTCAGCTCCCAAACGAGGCCGCTTGCTGAGCAACGTCATACTCCGACAAATTCACCGCTTGCACCAACATGAAGGCGAAAAGGTGATGCATCATCGGAACAACAGACTTTTTTTGAAATGATTTTTATGAAGTACGCCACAATTCATATAAAATATGTGACCACATACAACCTGGTGAAATTGCATCATGGCCCTTGCCTGTATGGTGCTTCTTCCAGCACAATAAGATAACGGGAGGAGAAAGAAACATTGCAGTTTTGATTTGAAAAGGAACATCATAAATTGTTGTTCAACCCAAATAGGAAACAGAGAGATTAACAGAGATGACAAAAAGACTTTAAAGGCACCGGTCACTAGGATGTGCCAATTGTGCATTAATAATTACAAAATATTACACTGATCTGCAGACACCAAATTGGCATCCCTTATCATGTTTCCTTGACTGTTCAGATGCTACCTGTTCTTTCAGTCCTTCCTGCCCTGAGCAGATTTTGAAGTCCCAGCAGTTGTGCTCTTCTGATGGTACATCATTTTCCTAATGATCTCGTCAACTTCTGGAACGTATGCAGTCAGTGGCGTTTCGTCCTTTAGAATCTTAACAGCAAACGCGATGCACGGGTCTGGCGCCGAGACAGTAAACAGTGATGCCAGAGCAGATTGTGCTGTCGAAGTATCAAATTTTTCAGCTCCATCTTGTAGATCCAGACCTGGGATTATTGCAGGATCAAACTTAGTGTGGTTATCTTTGGCTTCATAAAGACTGATAACATCAGTTGTCGTCATAAGACCATCGACAACTTCATCTTTACTCTTCTTGAAATCAGTCCAAATGTTATTCTTGTCCTTTGCTGGGACTGGGACACCACTCTGCTTAGAAGGATGTTCATCTGCGTCTATACTAAATTGCTCCTTGGATTTTGGTGATGTATCAGATTTGGGCACACTGAGATGCTCAACAGCATTTGCATCTGCAGCACTGTCCTGGGCCTTATCTAAATTAGTAGTAGTAGACTGGTTACTTGCATCACTTCCACCTCCAACATTCTTCTTTCCCTTAGCTTCCCTATTATTCACACACAACGACTTCGTGCCCCTACGAGTTCTTTTCATCTTCTTCGAGCCAACAGCCTGATCATTCTGACGTGCCGTTTCCACATTTCTGAAGTTAAACCCAAGCAGTTCTACCCATGGCACAGAACTATTTCTCCTTTGTTGGGTTGAACGTTTTCCAGGCTTCATAGACTGCACAATCATGGTGATGTCTAGTTTTTCTCTAGATTCTTGTTTGTTCACTGAATGATCATCTGTAATTTCCTTCTCCCACTCTTCTTGTCTCTTCTCATCTAATTTATTGCTCAAGTTACTACTGTCTGCAGTTCCTTGCCTTGCCTGCTGTGAGGAGGACCTAGTTGGAGCTGTATTGACCAATTTCTTTGGTGATTCCACGTGCCTGCCAGATATTTTCATGGCTGGTGTTAGTTTCGCCTCAGGTGGTGTTAATTTCTTTGCTCCTGCCAAAAAAAGTAAACCAACTCCTAATCAGTCAGACGAAGGGAAATATGATCACAAAATGGTATGCATGCAAATTGCAAAAAGATCTTACAATGTATTACTCTGATCCTTCTTAAAAAATATGCAATTCTAGCTTTCTATCAAGCCTATCTATCTCAATTTTGACTAAATATATAAACAATACTATTATGATACCTGATAATTATAATTACATTCACCATGATATTTTCATTATATACATATCTGAGGTCATAAATGTTAATAATATTTATATAAACTTTAAAAGAAGTTTGACTCAATCCAAACCCAAAATTGCACCCTTTTTGGGACCAAGATAGCACTAACCAGAGGCTCTAACTCTCAAGAGACATGCTAGAACATAATTCTAGACCTCACAAAACTATAAATATCCAACCAATCATTTGCTAGACTCTGATCATCAATGACAACAATAACCATTAGATGTATTCATATTCTCTAGAAGATTACCCACATTTGCCGGTATGAAAGATAAAGATTACCCACATTTGCTGGTATGAAAGATATGAAGTAACACCTAAATCTACGTCTAAATTACTCATTTATATCAATATAAAAATAAAGCAAAGTAATCCTATAAGTCTCATTCTAAATTACCCATATATGACATTATAAAAGTTAATCTTAAGTAACTGCACTAAATCTATGCTACTCATCTCTAACACTACAAAAATAATAAAATAAAACTTATTATCACCAACATAAGATTACCCGTATGTACCATTATACTACCTATGTCTAGATGATGATCATATTTCGTACGGAGAAAAGTCAAATTATACCAATTTTGATCAACAATTACTCAAATTATATACAAGTTTAGAATAAGAAACTTGTATCAATAGATTCATATTCAAAGTGCCTCTTAGAGGATATTGATTCTTTAGTAAATGATAGTATATAATTAGAGAACAATCAAAATCTGTATTTGACTTTTCTATATCAAATACACCAATCATTTCAAGATAGAGGGAGTAATAAACATAATCTTCATCCAAATTACTAAGATGTTTGATCCAAAGGATAGAGGGAGTATTTTAGGGTTACTTATTTGTTTAACTAAAATACCCTCTTACATCTACTTCTAGATACCAATATCTACTATTAGAAACAAATAAGTAACCCAAAAATACATGTTGTCTAAATACCCAATTCTACCAATATTAATATATATTCACTCTATCAAAAAAAGAATGCAATTCTTGATTTTCGAGTGGCCACACAATTTTAAGTTTAACTAGATATATACAAAAGAGTTTCTAATATTCATGATACCGAATAAGTACCATTAGATTAAATAATCCTACAATATACTTTTATACATATTTGGAGTCATAAATGTTAATAATAGTTTCTACAAACTTGGTTAAACTTAAGGAAGTTTGACTCATTCTGAACCTATAATTGGACTTCTTTTGGGATGAAGACAGTAAAATGTTAGCTCAAATTACACATATGTGTTGTGAGATACCATGCATACCAAATATACAAGTAGCATGAGCGATAATTATGTATTTATATAATTTAGCAGTTAGGAAAATTGTTCAAAAACTACTAGAACTAACAAGATCAAAATTTGAAAGCGAAAATCTAAATTCATGATGTCATGTCATATAAGCTATAACTAGAGCTAATATAGCCTAAGCTAAGGTTTCAAGTAGACACATCAAAGTGCAACACAATTGGAACATTATGAATATGGATAAATAACATATATATTAATTCGTAAATCTATTACTAGCTAAAAAAATTGCAGAGTCAACTGCTATGTTAATATGTGGATAGAGATATTACATTTAGTTGTAGGCTTATAAGATCCTAATCCATAAAGAAGCATAGGGTGGTGGAATAGTATACATAACACAAAACTATGGAAAACACTAATAAGAGTACATAATTAATGTATCAGAACATTGTACTGAAATAGAAACATTAGGTACATGATTCCACAAGATAGAAAAAGATTTACGAAGGCTCAACCACATAGATATACATGTGTTCTTATAGCAGAAGGCTACTAACCTCCCCAACTAAAATTTTCCATGAAATTCCTCCCCCAACCACTTCGAATCTTCATTCCCCTTTGTCTGTAGCAACTTATTAAACCTTCACTGTAAAAGTAAAAACAAAATGATATTATAGAATTAAAAGTAAATAATGTAATGAGGCAATAATACAAGAAACTTCTATTCCAACCACAAAAGAATATATGTCATGGATTTTCTCAAAATATACTTTAATTGGCGTAGTCACATTTTTGTATTTTTTTTATATACAAATATGACATTTCTTTGTTACCAAAGCGAGTACTAATATGATAAAACAAATACATTTAATAACTATATGATAGAACATAAACATAGTACACAATAGCAAAGAGAGAAATAATGTTATTGAAACATCAATTGTAGTTTAACTCGATAGCCAGTTGACTTAAAATAAAAAACATTAATAATGATTGATACAAAAAAACATAACTCAATAGCAAATAGTTTTCCTGTGGATATGGTACTTTAAAGAGGCAAACAGTGTACAATTATTTTCTGAATATTATGGACATGGCCATCAATTGATTAGCACTGTGTATATACACTCTTTGATCATATAGTTGCATCTAAACTATAATAGACACCATGATTATGTTTACTATCATTTTCATGGTTTTCATCTCCAAAGGACCAATGCCATCATAATAAGTGGCAGAATAGTTTGTAAACAAGAACATTGGCCACAAGGACAAACAAAATAAACATAAACTAATGTGAGTAAGTTGTCAATTATGAGATGCATATTTAGTGGATGAGTTATTTCTAATTAAACGAGAAACAATAATGCACACAAATATTAGAGCTTTTGCAAATAAATGAAAACATTTCTTTAAAATAATATGAAATACCCACAGTAAACAAGGGATCTTTGCACATCTAATTTAAGTGGGTCTCTTTTAGTTGAGAAATCATGATGATATCTTGAATCTGAGACATTCTGGCCTCTCAACAATACACGAGGCATAAAATGCATGCAAAAGCATGATACCATCGGTATCACTAGGCAATGAAAAGGAAAGGGCGCATCTTCCTATGTGCTGCATCTCTAGTTCTCCTCCCACAAGAGTTCACTACTGATCTGTTTAGTTCACTCCTAACTTTTGACATGCTTTTTGTTCATTGCCTAAAGTTTTGTGTGGCAAATGAATTGTTTGCCACACCTTCAGCATAGCTGCAACAACTATGTGGTGAGCACCGGCATCGACTAGACAAGCGTAATATCCATTGTTGCCAAAAACCTAGATCCCCAAATCTATTGCTCAATGGCTATTCTAGTACCCAGATTCATTATGTATGACCCTCCCACCATAGGATATTATAAATAACAAATAATCACTAGTACATGAAAAAGTAATGAAATTGGAACTTACGAAATGGGTGCGCCGATATATGAGAGCAAGATTGATCAAATTTCAACTAAGACCAGGACGCCTCTGTGATGAGTTCGAGGAGTCTAGATCTGATGAGTTGGATTCCTAAAGGACAAGGGAGTTAATGATTCCTTATTATAAATTGATATTTAAATGGACCCAAAAAGTAGCCAAAATATATAAGGGATGTATTAAGGATTATTTTATATAAATAGAAGATGATAAGGATGAGAGAGGCATCAATCTTTGCATATCTATGCAATAAATGTAGAAATCAGGGGGGGCATATGTGAATTGATAGCCAGTTGTTTTCCTACTGTATTCGTCTAGATAGATAGAAAGGGAACCTTTTCGAGTCATGTCACATGCCAATCTTAAAGTTATAAGAATGAGTCACATGTCACATGCTACATGGTCCCCATCAGCCTACCCTTCAACAGATTTGTCTCTCCTAAGAAGCATAAGGCTTTCCCCTCAACATACATTTATCGTGCCTCTAGTGTGCCACCTTGGATGCCAATGTAATCAAGGTATACTCCTTGAGAACATTGAATTTTCACTAGACCTCATGCATATAATTTTTGTGGTAGCAAGATACACTTCATTCATAGAATGCTCCATGAAGGTAACATTCACGTCCTCATTGACACTAAGTCTTGGGACCAAGTTACTAGATTAAAACTATACTATATCCTCAAGAACCAACCCCAAACCATCTTTTGGACTGCATCCATGTTTCCATCTAAACCATCCATCGTCAACCATAAAGATCCACTAACCTTGAAGAAGTCCAAGATGCTCTTGATTGTTAGCATGACTGGTATATCAGTTTTACAATTTATAGAGGTTGCACACTTTTACTATGAGTCTTGAATCCTCCATCACCAAGGATGACAAATTGTACATCTTCAAGGACAAGTATATTAAGTTCAAGAGGATGGATGCAAAGACTGTGCCATATATATGCTCATCCACCTTAATTTCATCATTAACAAGTCGAGGGTGTTAGTTAGGCTTCAAGGTGGATGTGAGGACTTCCCCTACAAGTTCTTGTGTGGTGCTTATCCCATACGTTCAAGATCATTTATCATAGTCATTTTGAAAGGAGGCTTTAAGGATCCCATTTCCACTCAAGGGCTTGGGGAGTATTCCAAGGTATCATTATTTGTTTTATCCATAGGGGAAGTGATGGCTAAGAGTATTGATAAATGTGGTACCTTACTATGTCACAATTAATATACCAAAGTATAGGGGGGGTAAATAATAACAAATAGGTAGTGTGAGACATAAGTGAAGGATAAATCAATAACAAAGATACAAGTAATGTATAGCTAGCTTGGGAGAGCACTAAGTGAGCACAAGGTTTCCTAAGATCTATCTCTACATATGCAGTCCTAACTTAGCTAGATAGGTTATATATAGCATGAATAGAAGCCACACAATTGCATGTAGGTTCACTAGGCCACTTACCAATAGAACGGATTGAGAAGGGCAGTAAGCCTCCCAACATGGGTGGACCTATGTTCTAATAACTTGTCGAAATGTGGTGGAATACAAGGCTATCATAACTTGTTGGCTACCACAACACAAAGAATGGGGTAAGCCACAAACAAAGGTAAGCGTATAGTCTAGACACCACATATACAACACATCTTTGTACTCTAACTTTGGTCACTAGATCAATTAGAGAACTAGAATAAGAGCAGTGATCAGGTGCAACAGTATATTACCACTATTCTAACTAGCATACAACTATGGCTACGCTAATAACTAAAACAACACAAAAAGGTATGTTGCACTAAAGTAAAGCTCTAAGGCAGAGTAGAAAAGATATAAATATAAGATAAGTCTTAGTCTTACAAAGAGGAAAGGATACAAGAGCTATACCAAACTTCCATAAATACTAAGTTTGGAAAGTTGAGACTAGCTCAACTCACTCTAACTCCCACACTAAACTACTACTAGTAAGAATGTAGTGGAGATTCTATTATCTTCTCCTTCAGGGGCGGAGCCAGAAAATGATCATGAGGGGTGCCATGTACTAAGTGCTTGATCATTAGAGGGGCAAATATCAAAAATTTCTTCAAATATATGGTGAAATTTTGTGTACATAAGAGAAGTTCAAGTAGTTTGGGGGTGCCTGGCCCCCCTCAGCCCCTCCCTCCGCCAATGTTCTCCTTGTATGTCTTGGAAGTGAGGGGGTATGCCCCTATTTATTTATAGTAATTAGAGGTAGGCCCATGGATTCAAGTGCTTGTAAACTCATCATCAAATTAAAGTGACCTTCCCATGATGGAGATCATCTCAAATGTGCTTCTTTGAATGTTGACCAAAGGAGAGGTGGTAGATCTTCCTGGAGGTCAAGCAACCCAAATGGTGTCAGCCAACCCTCCTCCTAATCTATGGGGTATCTGTCGATATGGGATACCACAGGTTCCCCACAGAGACAGAATACGGACGGTGGGCCCTACCAAAGGTCCCACCGCCCGACATGAGCAAGACACGGAGCAACACAACATGTAAACTTCTGTATCCTAGACGGATTGTAATAGAAAATTGTACAAAACACCTAGTTTAGAACTCTATCCTGGAATCCGACTAGGAAACATAGAACCCGCAGCAGACCCCGACCTATAAAGGGCTACTGAGGGTACCCCTTGTAACAATGACGCAATACTCGTACTCATCAATACAACACAACAGGCTAACACTGACTAGACATAAAGGTTATTACTTGACTCACAGTAAAACGCATGAACCAGTATAAAAATTGTCTGTTTCATCAAGCTTGTTGCCGTAACCGCCAAATTTCGCAGTTCGCCAAGTCCCTCCGAACAAAAACACCCTCCCAGGTGCCCCGGTGGTGGGTTATCGATGGTAAAACATCGACAGTCTCCTCCTCTATTGTGAATCTTGGTACACTTGTCAATATGTTTCTTCTAGGCCATGTGGGTTGAATTGGTGGTGATGAATAATGGAGATGTGTTACATTCAATCATTGTGGAAACAAGGTGTCTCCATATTGATAGTTGGATTTCCACTGTTGTTGGATTAATGATCATGATGTCTTCTTGTTTGTGTGAACATGGTTGATATGTGTCCATGTGTGAGTGATGAGTGACTTTCAAGGAGGTGCTTGGAGCTTTGGTTAAGTGTGTGTGTGACGAACCAACACATGAACTGTGTGCATGCGCAACATGTATCTTGGCTTGTGGATGTGCAGGTGTTGATCATGAGATAGTAGATGACAATGGAGAAGGTCGAGCAGGAGTCCGTGCACAATGGACTAGGAGTGGTGAAGGGGGGACATGAAGGCTCGGACCAAGGGACCAGGCATGAAGGATGGACCATGGACAGGTAACACTTGGGTACATCAATGAGCAAGGGCACATACAAGACGGTGATGAAGACAACGTTAGCTGAGTCAAGATGGGGTTGGACCAAGTAAAAATGAGGCATAAGGAGCACTTGCATAGTAGTTACATGGCTGGGGACATGGAGGTCAGACTTGAATGGACATTGGAGGCTTGCATAGAGGTTCACGACATGGAGGGTTTCACAGTTTTGGTCTCAGAACCACAGGTAGAGAGGTTTTTGAGTTTGGGCCTCAAAACTAGAGATGATCACGGGTCGACACATCCTATCATTGTTAGGCCGAGATGGCTAATTAGAAGGGGGTGAATATTCATTTAAAAAACTTAATCGTGTCAACTATTTGAAAAATGTGGAATTAAACTATTCGTCTTGCCACGACTACACCCCTCTATCTATTAAAAGAAGCACCTTATAAAAGATCTTATGCAAGATAAACTAAGGTGACGAGCTAGTGAGAGCTCTCCTTTACAATTCAAGTTAATTAGAAAGGTTACACAAGCAAGGTTACACAAGCCTATGCAGCTAGTCAAGTAAACAAATTTTTGTGACTTAGTCAAGTAAATGATTGGGAGCTCCTAAACATACTAGTTAGAAAACAAGCACTAAGCACAAGCTACACTAGCACTACTCAACTAGTTACACTACACAGCTGAACTAGAGAACTAAGCTACTTACCTAAGATAACTAGCTACACAGAGAAACTACACTAGCACAAGTATATGAACAAGTAAATACAAGCTGGTATAGGGGATGCAAGTGAGTGGGGCCAAAGATATGACATGGTGATTTTATCTTGAGGTTCAGTGGCTTGACAACCACTTAATCCACATTGAGACAAGACCCCAAGGTTGTCGCTAGTCCTCTTGCTAGGTATCATACTCACAATCACCCTTTCCGGTGAGCTCCAACATGAGCACTAGCACTTGACCTACCCCGACCATTTGGTTCTCTTAATACATCGTTTCTACTAGAGTTGTTTTTTGCGACCTCCCATGAGGCGAGGATAATACCCCTCAGTGCGATCTCACTCTGGAGTACCGCACAATCTTCATAGCATACACGAAGTCGTGTGCGCCATAACATAGCCTCTTGCCACCAAGCTATCTAGGAGGTGGCAACCTCTAAGAGTAATAATCCCTTAAGCTTGCTAGACAGCCCCTAGTGCCACACTAGATGCTATCTCTCTCAAGCACAAGCACTATATCATTTCAACTCACTACAAATCGCAATACCAACTATGCATATGTGAGTGGACTACTTCCTTTGGATTCCTTGTATTGGAAGTAGATTCCACTTTCTTTGTAGGTCAATTGGTGCAGTCCAATTTGCATTTTGAAAAATTTCCAAAATCGAGCTAGGCTAGTTTGAAAACTGGCTTGGGCTAGTTTCTACTAGACAGCTTCCAAAAAAAATGTAATTATCTTGACGAGGAGAACACAATGGGAGTCTATTGTGTATTTTGAGAAGACTATAAAACCAGCCAAGGCCATTTGAGTGATTGGAAAGTCCGTGTCTGCTTTTTAACAATCCTAGTTGTCAAATGTTGCATAGTCCGGGCTTCACACTTCATTAAGCATTGGTCCTTTGGTTGTCCAATAGTTTTTTATCGACCTTTGTATCATTTTATAATCTTTGTGGCATCTTCTTGCTTAGCAACACTACATCTATTAAACATGATACTAATAAACATTATGAGTCCTCATGATTATGTTACCACTAAATTACCAAAATCATAAACAGAGCCATATTCGCTCCAAGAGACAAGTGTGGTGAGTGGTGATATCAATAAACATGTGCTGCTTGTAATCGGTAAAGTGGCTGCATGCCATCGATAGCCACCACTATCTCCACTCTGCTCATGACAAACAATTTGAGTAGTACTACTTTTTTTAATCTTGTTAGTGCTACTTGTTAGTAGATACGATAACCATGGTTCTACTTATTGAAGTAAGGTGTAAGGATGCCTCTTGAGCTTTGGGTGAACTTTAAATAGTGAATCCCCATCACACACTCACACCCTAGAAGTGCCATTGACCATAATAGCAGGCGCACTGACTGTCATGGATGAAAATGGTCGGGAAAACACTATAACCACTTTTGCTTTCACATTTTATTTGGAAACAAATCAAAGACAGGAATGTCAGGTTATTGGAAACCAAACAATCCGAACGGGTTATGGGTAGACGCTGATAATGGTCAGGAACCTGCAATTCAAATCAGGAGCACCCATGTAACTAGTTCAAAAGTTTAACTCAAAATAAGGGATACAGCCACAAACTATTAGTAGACCTAAAAACTGTAATTAAACCAATACATGTAGTAAGTTGTTGCAATGCATCACAACATCAGCAATTTAGAACATGCACACGGTATATAACTTTAAATACCTTTTTACTGGCAATTTAAATACCATGAAGTCAGAAACAAGAAGAGAAATGAAAACTGAAATTAGAAAAACGTGGGTGTCGACCGCTGCCTGCTACTGCTATCCAAAGCATCAACTTCAAAAGTACTTGCGAATCCGGGCCATGTAGGCTCCAAAACATGTCTCCTTTGTTTTACACTAAATTGTTCTTCTACGAAACGTTTAACAGACTCGTCTGAAGAACCTAGGAGGAGGCTTACCAAATAGGCCCTTTGTAAAATATATTACAAATGTTTCCACGAGGGAGTTGTAGACATTTTGAAGGTCAAGTTACCCTTCATAGGGTAACTGAAACTTTTTTTAAAAAAAGCAACCACTATACGCTCTATCAGATATCAGAAAAAAATACAAGAAGATTTGATGCCACTAGTAAATCTTTTAACACAAAACAATCCTACATGGTAAAGAACGCAACAAAATCTTGTAACGCAAACCGCTCTACATAGACGACTAACGTGCGTGTAACTCAATGTTATAATTAACTAATAAATAAGAGTAAAGCGTAAAAACGGGAAACAGCATTGCTCCGTTCACGTGTGCAGCTATGATATTAGCATACAAGTTTCCCAGAGTTCACATAAGTTCTAAAAAATCAAATCTTAATAACACACATCAGTTTATAGTGGGTACTGTAGTCAATCATGGCAGCCAGATAACTTCTTGGCACAGTATGAGATCTGACAAGGTCTTTCCATGCCGATCTATCCTTCTCGAACAGTTCACGCCACCATCCAGGATATTTCTTACCACAACATTCAGGGAGCTTATGCCTGGGACGTAGTAAATTTCCACTGTGACAAGCTCAAGCAGATTGTTTCGATGCTTAATAGCTCGCTCATCAGGAAACGAAGACAAATCAAGTAGAGGTGACACAGCGTTCTTCACCCAATCCGGAGTTATTACGGACCTAAGCCAGCCAATGTCATCAGGGAAGTGAGGAATCACAGAGAAGTTCATATCATTCCCCTTATCACCAGCCCTGCTGTGAGCTACATGGTAGAGAGCAATCTTTTTTCCTGGTGAAGCAGGAACACAGGATGCTGGGGTCTCCATGCTTGTATCAAAGTGTTCAATGCCCATTGTACGACATGTTGGGTTTTGTTGTGCTTGTGAAATATGCATTTGATCTGTTTCAGAATATGTAGCTTGATTCTGTAGGCAAGGAATGCTTGCCTTCTTTGCATGCGATCGCCAGAAGATGTTTTCCCGGGCAACCTGTGCAAATCAAACGCTATGTCATAGAAGCTATGTATGTTGCTGGAGACAGTAGATGCACATTCTATTGGACACATGGGACCATTTGTAGTGATCACCATACCAGCATCTTTTGTAGAATAATTTCCTTCCTATGTCCAGTGCTGCAAGCATCAAACAAGCATGTCAAATGGGTAAAATCAACTCCAGAATAAAGAATGACACAGATATCTTTTCCTTGCATGGAGTAAGAACAAGGTCCATTGACCATTTGATATAGTTCATTGCAATTGATACCAGTTTTCATGAATTTAAAATATCTAATAAGCTTTTATACTGGCCATCTGTCCATGTAATTTATGAAGCATACGTCTACAGTCTGCACATGCATATTTATCCTACATTGGACTTGCTTCAGTACCAAAAGGCTAGCTTGCCAACATAAAAGGAGCATCGAAATCACTTGCGAATACCTAATTCCACCACCACCAGCTGGACCATTTGTATATAGAGCAATAAATTCTTCAACAAATCGAACAGCATGCTCTTCAAGCTCGAAGAGACCATCCAAACGAAGCCTTACATCCAATACTTGCTTGGCCAAGTAACTAGCTTCATCACCTCCAATAGCTTTCAAACTATCATAGCCCATGACATATGAAACAATTTTTTCATTAATGCCTGGGTACCTTTCACCTATCCACGACCGTACCTAATGCCATGAAAATGTTTAAACGGAGAAATTATCCTCTTATCACTTTGTCTAAAAAGAGATTCCTTGATTCTTGGTGCCGTTAAAGTTAAAAAATGAAAAGTATGTCAATAGTATTTATATGGACTTACAAGGTATTCTGCTGCTTGGGCACGCTTTAAACATTGATGCCCCCCATATGAGATCTCTCCCCAGCCTTTCCATCCAGTTTCCTAAAGAAATATGTTCAATGCAAATTGGTCAGCACCTAACTAGGCCAGACTGAAAATACATTGCTGTTGATAAATAATCTTTGTTCAATACATGAGACACTTCATCTTTTTGAAGAAACATTTAGTGTTATTAGTTTTTTTAAGACTACAATGCCTACATTGTATAGACCTTGGCTCCATCGAGTAATCCTGCATCATCTCAATAATGAAAGAGAATATATGTTGCATGAAGTAGATCAAAAAGCTAAATATTAGAACTAAGGGCCAAATAAGTAGATGTTAAGGAATATGTCTGTTCCCACCAGTCCCATCAGGTCCACAAGTTACTGTAACCTCCTGGTTTTGGTTTATCTAAATAGTAAATTCAACAAAATGCATTGACAAGTCTTATAATACTGAAACGACAGACATTTTAAAAAAATATATTTTCAGAAGACCTATATGTTCAATTAGGAAACAACAGATACCAATCAGTTCTCAGCTGCTTATTGGGCATGATATTTTGAAAAGGGAGAATTCTATATCCCTGATTAAAACTATGCTGCTCATTGTGCAAGTCATGTGGTTATAGATCACAATCAACTTCTATATTGAAAGAACTAAAATATAAACTTAGATACATACAGTAGGAGATAACTGCAGGAGTTTCTCAGGGAAACAAGCATTAGATGGTTTTGCTCCATCACAGCGGACCTTGTCTTTTGATATTTGGTGGAACTGTACATTACAGAAATCAACAACCTGCTCCACCAAAATATAATCAATATTTAGATAAGAAGCTAGCTACAATTGTAACTGTAATTGGTTTTTGACTTCACCATATCAGGAGTAATGTAGTTTGCAGGATCTCCAACTTCATAAAGAAGCTGTTCAGCACATGTATGAGGACTCAAAAGGCCTCCACTTCCATCTGCCTTACTGACAATGACTTCTCCTCTGTAACTAACTTCGGCAAATGGGAGAGACAAATCCAGAAGTTGCTCAAAAGAAAAATCCCTATATGCATCTCCTGATTTTTATGACATCACAAACAGACCATACAAAGAACACAAATCATGGCTACGGTTAAAAGAAAAGGCCCTAATTATTTTGAAAGGAAAGAAAAATGTACCAGGGTGCATGAAATATCCTCCAGTGAGTTGGCAGCCACACTCTAGAAGATGGCTCGCTAATGTTCCTTGTGCCAATTGCATGTCATTCCAGTTCCAACCCAATTCATAGATCTAGTGTTGAAAAGGGAGGCAAAAGAGATAAATCATTAGCTGTCACACGAAAGAATTTGTGTTCAAATGTTCTGTAATAACTTCATTATTGTGTCCAATCAAAATAGCCCAAAGCGGTGAATAATATGATTGGTAGAAAAAGAGTACTTGTTCCAACCCAAACTCATGTTCTGACGATCAAATGTTGAAAAGGGAGGTAAAAGAGATAAATCAATGTCACATGAAAGAATCTGTGCTCAGACAATCACTTCCTTATATTGTGCAATTTATAGAAACAAAAATATATTGCAATGCAGTGAATAATACAATTAGTACAAATTTGAGTACATGTTGTGACCCAAACTCACATTCAGACAATCAAACATGGTACAACTTAGCTGGTTATTCTTATAAATGAAGTGATTGTTTTGCAAAGTGCCCTAAAAAAAGTGATTGTCAAAAAAAAGAGCAATTTGATCCTGCTAATACATGTGGCTCGAAAATTGCCTAGTCACACAACTTCTAATCCAGGCATATAACACAAACATTTGGTTATATATCAAGGAGCTACATCAAATCATGAAGACGTTACAATACAAATATGCATATGGTCCTTAAACAGTAAAGTGCTCAGATTAGCGAAAAAAACAATTCACGATACACAAACCAAGAAAGGTAAAGGTAGCTTAGGGTCCGTTTGGGAGCACTCCACAAAGCGGATTCTTAGGGAGAATCACTCCCTAGCTGCCAAACGTATTTTTCAACGAGAAGTGATTCTGCGAAGTGATTCTCTGAAATGAACTAAGAGGCTTCTCCACCCTGATTTTGAGAATTTATGCTACAAAATCAAAGGGAATCACTTTGAGCCACAGAATCACTTCACTAGAGAATCAGGGAGCACAGTGCTGCCAAACGGACCCTTAATATTTGATCACAAAAATTCATCATGTTCACCTTGCATAAATAGCATTAAACAAAAAAAGGGGCATTGCATCAATAGCAACATGAGAGAGAGATTAAACTTGCATACTGTACCATAGGTGCTAAGAAGAGCGAAGCATCAGCAACCCGTGAAGTAATGACAACATGTGGTTTATAGTTTTCCAAGCAATGTACAATTGAAGCTGCCCCAAGATATGTGCTACTTCCCTTTACATAAGACAAAACAGTAAGATAAAATATGACAGATTTTAAATCCCTGGCATCAAGATAAAGCAAAAACTTAGGTATTATCAAAGATCCAAGATATGCGTAACTGAGGTAGAATTGCTTAAATGTATCCGCGGCATGTATTTGATACTTACTGTCTAATGACAGTTCTATGTGATGGCATCCTACAATGACTATGTATTGGAAACCTCACATCAATGTTATTTGTGTGCAGACTGCAGAATATATTGTACAATTAAAAGATATACATCTACTACCTAGGCACAGGGTAACGCTCAGTCGCTCAGAAAAACAGATACCATACATGATAAAGGTCACTCATTTTGTACTTAAATTTAAATGTGGCTACAAGGATAGTCATAGTATTCATGTGAAGTGACATTAGGCAACAGGTGGTATAATATGGTAAAACAAAATTGTATCAAGTGGGATACTAGTACTTTTATGTCATGGAGTACTGCACACTAGGCTGGTTGGTTGCTAATCAGTAAGCTAGTTAAATGCGTGCAATTCATTCACTAGGTTAAGATGCATAATTCAATTGTGTGAAGCAAATAAAAGTTGGGATACAGCAGATTATATTTATCCTTTCATATTTTTTTAGGATTTTTTTATCGAAATCAAGATGATTCCCTGCTCCTCCACAAATACATTGACACACATGGGCTGATGTCCTCGGCCATACATGTGTAAGACATAATCTGCTGATCCTCCATCTTTTTCTCCCTAGTGAGGTCAAGGATAGGTAGATGTTCAGCTCATGGCTGTCCACGTCTTTTGACCTGTAGCAGTATGGCAATAGGCCATCACTAGTACCAGTAGTAGGTAGTATTGCATCAGCCATGTTGGTAGAAGGATGATGTAAGCCATGTACTAGTGTAGTGGGGGCTCATACACAGCCCATACCTAGGAGTAAGAGGCACACAGCCATGCCTTGTAGCAGGTAGAGGCTTGTATATATATGTGATGCAGTGCAATACAATCGGTAGCTTCTTTGCCACCATTTTCTGGCTTCCAGTTTCAGCCAACGCTGAAACCAGCAGTGAAGTGTGTGTGAGTGCAGAGAGCTCAGCTCTTCTTCTACCTTGGGACAGGGGAGAGGGAGAGGGAAGGAGAGCAGGTGCTGCTCACCTTGGTGCTGGGAATCGGTGCCAACACTTGGTATCAGAGCCGTACAGGTCGTCGGGCTTAATCGCCGGCGATGCCTGAGGCCGGTGGTGGTCTGCCAGGCGCGGGGACAGGCGGCAGGTTATTCCCCAGCCAGCTCCGCAGGTGACGGAGGTGCGCGTGGTGAGGGAGTTCGGCGGGAGAAATTCCTGGCAGATGCTCACCCGCACCGACTACGGTGAGTGCGTTGTCCAGATGAAGTGGAAGCTCCGCGCGCGGAAATGGTGGGCGGCCGTGGAGACTGGCGACGCCGATGAGGATGCAGAGGTGGGCGTCATGGAGGTGCTTATGGCCTCCACCCCAGGCGAGTTCCATGAGGCGCTCGGCCAGAAGAAGACGGCGAAGGAGGCGTGGGACATGCTGGAGTCCTTCTGCATCGGCTCGGATCGAGCCAAGCGGAGCAAGGTGCAGCAGCTGCGCCGAGAGTTCAACGACATTCGGTTCAAGTCCGGCGAGTCGGTGGAGGACTTCACACTGCGTCTTCAGTCGCTGGCGAGCCAGCTGGCTACCTTCGGCAAGCCGCTGGAGGACGAGGACCTCGTCAGCAAGCTCCTGTGCGCGGTGCCTCCCAAGTATGCCCAGCTCGCCCTGTCCATCGAGACGATGCTGGACTTGTCCACGCTGACGCTCGAGGATGTGGCGGGGCGGCTGCGGGCAGTGGAGGGTCACGGTCTGGCGGCGCCGGAGAAGGAGAAGCCCAAGCTGCTACTGACCGAGGAGGAGTGGATGGCGCGGATGAAGGAGAAGCGCCGGTCCGGGGAAGGCTCCAGCCACGGCGATGGTGACCGTGGCGGCAACGGCGGCAACCAGCGAGGCAAGGCGCCGGCGGACAAGAAGGGGAAGAAGAAATTCACTGACCCCAATGCTTGCCGCAAGTGCGGCGAGGTCGGGCACTGGGCGAAGGAGTGCCCGAACAGGAAGCCGGAGAAGGAGGAGGCGCACCTGGCTCAGGACGATAGCGACGACGAGCACGCGCTCTTGATGGGTGAGTTCTACACTCTGCAGGAAGGCGAAACAGGGGAGACGGAGGCGGAACAGAGGTCTGCGCCGTAGGCCGTCGAACTTGACGAGCCGCGGGCGCAGGCACACCTGGGCGCGGTCGGCGACGACAAGGAGCAACGGTGGTACCTCGACTCCGGCGCGAGCAACCATATGACTGGCTGTCGCGCCGCCTTCACCAACCTCGACACGAACAAGACCGGCACGGTCGAGTTCGGAGATGGCTCGCGGGTGGATATCTGCGGCCAAGGCACTGTGGTCTTCCGGTGCCGGAACGGTGAGCAGTGCGCGTTGACGGACGTGTACTTCATCCCACAGCTCCGCGCTAGCATCGTCAGCCTGGGGCAACTTGACGAGCGCGGGGCGGAGGTGTTAATCCGCGACGGCGTGCTGCGGATCAGAGACAAGGAGCGGCGTCTTCTGGCCAAGGTAACGCGCTCCAAGAATCGTCTCTATCTGCTTAATTTGAAGATAGAGCATCCTGTGTGTTTGGCGGCGGCGTGCACGCAAGAGTCGCGGCTATGGCATGGCCAGTTCGGCCACCTGAGCTTCGACGCTCTTGGCCGGCTCGGCAAGATGGTCACTGGGTTGCCGGAGATCAAGCACGCTGGCGAGCTCTGCAACAGCTGTCTAGCAAGGAAACAGCGGCGGCTGCCGTTCCTGAAGACGGCAAAGTACCGCGCGGCGGATCCGCTCGAGCTAGTCCATGGGGACCTTTGCGGGCCGATCACGCCGGCGATGCACGGCGGGCGGAGGTACTTCCTTCTGCTCGTGGACGACTGTAGCCGCTACATGTGGCTGCAGCTCCTGACGAGCAAGAGCGACGCGGCGGACGCCATCAAGCGCTTCAAGGCGCGCGCGGAGGCGGAGTACGGCAAGCGGCTGCGTGTGCTCCGGACGGACCGCGGCGGCGAGTTCACGACGATGGAATTCGCCACGTATTGCGCCGAGGAGGGGGTGGAACGCCACCTCACGGCGCCCTACACTCCGCAGTAGAACGGCGTCGTGGAGCGCCGGAACCAGACCATCGTCGACATGGCGAGGTCGATGATGAAGGCCAAGGGGATGCCGGCGGCGTTCTGGGGAGAGGCGGTCACCACCGCCGTTCACATCCTCAACCGGTTGCCGACTAAGGCGTTGAAAGGAGTGACGCAGTACGAGGCGTGGCACGGGCGCAAGCTCAATGTCTCGTACCTGCGCACGTTCGGCTGCATCGGCCATGTGAAGGCCACCAAGCCGGGCCTCGGCAAGCTCGAGGACAGGAGCACGCGCATGATGTTCCTCGGCTACGAGGAGGGGTCCAAGGCCTATCGGCTATACGATCCGGTCGGCGGCAAGGTGGTGGTGTCCTGGGATGTGGTCTTCGACGAGGCAGCGTCGTGGACCTGGGGCGGGCCGGAAGCAGGGGAAGAGCGAGGCGGCGGCGGGCTATGCGACTCCTTTGTCGTGGAGCAGATGGTGATTCACGGCCATGGCGAGGCCGTGGGAGCGCCGGTAACCGGGGAAGCTGAAGCAGGGGAGGCTGCAGCAGCAGAAGCAGAGCATCCCCTGACTGCGGAGGCGGAGGAGGCGTCAAGTCCAGCTGGGGTAGGATTCCCTGGCTCGCCGGGGGCTGATGGAGCAGCAGTCCCCTGTTTCACCACAACAGGGGACAACGGCGGCGGCAAGCATCGAGTACGCGACCCCACTGTCCAACGTCTTGGAGTTCGTGGATGCCTACCACGAGGGAGAGGAGGTGAGGTTCCACCGCGTGGACAACATCATCGGCGACGCGGAGGTGCCCGGTCTGGCGGCGCGGAACCTCGACGACCATACTCTGCTCTTGATGAGTGCGGAGGAGCCAGTCACTTTCGCTGTTGCAGAGCGCGACGCGGCGTGGCGGAAGGCGATGCTAGAGGAGATGAAGGCCATCGAGGAGAACAAGACCTGGGACTTGGTCGATCGGACTCAAGTGGGTCTTCAAGGTGAAGCGGGACGAGCGCGACGCAATGATGAAGCACAAGGTGCGGCTCGTCGTGCGCGGGTTCGTGCAGCGCGAGGGGATTGACTTCGAGGAGTTGTTCGCCCCCATCACGCGCATGGAGTCTGTGCGGTTGCTGCTCGCCCTCTCCGCGACCAATGACTGGCAGGTCCACCATCTCGACGTCAAGTCGGCATTCCTCAACGGGGACCTAGCCGAGACGGTCTACGTCAAGCAGGCGCCGGGATTCGTCGTCATGGGCGCGGAGAAGAAGGTTCTGCGGCTGCGCAAGGCACTTTACGGCCTGTGCCAGGAGCCGCGGGCATGGAATGCCAAGCTCGATGCCACGATGGCGGAGCTTGGGTTCGGAAGATACGCCACGGAGCACGCCCAGTACACTTGCCGATGGGGGAAGGAGCACCTCATCGTCGGGGTGTACGTGGACGATCTCATCATCACCGGAGCACGCGCGACGGACATTGCCAAGTTCAAGGAGGAGATGGCCGCGCGGTTCCGGATGAGCGACTTGGGCACTTTGTCCTATTACCTCGGCATCGAGGTGAGGCAGGGGGAGGACACCATCAGGCTTGGGCAGCGCGCCTATGAGCAAAAGCTGCTCGAGCGGGAGGGAATGGCGGGCTACAAGGCGGTCGCCACGCCGATGGAGGAGCGCATCAAGCTCTCGAAGCAGAGCATCGCGGCGAAGGTGGATGCTACACTCTACCGGAGCATCGTCGGCGGGCTGCGCTGGCTAACTCACACACGGCCGGACATCGCTTTTGTGGTGGGCTACGTGAGCAGGTTATGGAAGATCCGCGGGAGGACCACTAGACGGCAGTCAAGTGCCTCTTGCGCTACGTCCAGCGCACGGCGGAGTGGGGAATCGTCTTCCCAAGTGCGGCGGTCTTCAATTGAAGGTGTTCAGCGATGCGCCGCCGAAGACCGAGGAGGGTGCGCCGGGGCTCACGGCGTTCAGCGACGCGGACATGGCGGGCGATGTGGATGGGCAGCGGAGCACCTCCGGCATGCTCGTCTTCCTCGGCGAAGCGCCGATCGCCTGGCAGTCGCTGAAGCAGAAGATGGTGGCGATGTCGACCTGCGAGGCAGAGTACGTAGCAGCGGCCACGGCGGCGTGCCAGGTGGTCTGGCTGCGCCGGTTGCTGACAGAGCTCACCGGAGTTCAAGCTCAGTCGCCGGCGCTCAAGGTGGACAACCAGCCAGCAATTGCGCTAGCAAAGAACCCCGTCCTCCACGACTGGAGCAAGCACAACGATGTGAAGTTCCATTTGTTAGCCGCTGGACCAGCAACCAGGTGAGCAGGACTTGCTCACCTTGCCTCTTCCTCAGCCCCGTCCCAAGGTTGAAGAAGAGCCTCAGCTCTCTGTCCTCTCTCCCAAACAGCACACGGTTCAGCAGTGGCTGAAGCCTGGACACGGGAAGATTGTGGGAAATGAACTGCTTTATTTCTTTGCCTATGGGTACATATTTATAGCATTACATAGTCGGTTTTTGCAACCAACTTGCTACCTAACAGCTGTATACCAGTTACACACTTAGCAAAACAAAATTGACTACTACTAGCTGTCTAACAATTGTAGTACCTAAGTAAAACAACCCTGCTGCAGCTGTCATTAGCAAAAGCAATTTTGACTACATCCTGCAGCAGCAGCTAGATACTTCCATAGTATTCTACTAGCACATAGTATTCTACTAGTACTAAACACAAGGATTATTTCTAACATTTCTTCCCCTAATCCTTGTCGTTAGTCTTTGACCTCCACCATGCCAATCAAACCTCTGAGCTCCATGAACCTGAGGCGTCAAAGCGACTTGGTGAGGATATCCGTGAGTTGTCGCCCGGTCTCGACGAACTCGATGACAAGCTGTCCTCCATCGATGCAATCCCGAAGGAAATGGAACTTCACGTCGACGTGCTTACTCCTGTCATGGAGAACTGGATTCTTTGCCAACGCAATGGCCGGCTGGTTATCTATCCTGAGCGCTGGTGGGCGAACCTCAACGCCGGTGAGCTCTCCCAACAGCCGGCGCAACCACACCACCCGGCACGCCGCGGTAGCTGCAGCCACGTGCTCTGCCTCGCACGTAGGCAAGGCCACCATCTTCTGCTTCAGCGACTGCCAGGCGATCGACGCTCCGCCGAGGAAGACGAGCACGCCAGAAGTGCTCCGCCGCCCATCCACATCGCCCGCCATGTCCGCGTCGCTGAACGCTGTGAGCCCCGACTCACCATCCTTGGCCTTGGGTGGCGCCTCGCTGAACGCCGTTAGCTGCAGCCCGCCGCGCTTGGGGAAGATGATCCCTAACTCCACCGTGCCCTGGACGTAGCGAAGAAGTCGCTTGATTGCCGTCCAGTGATCCTCCTTTGGTTCCTCCATGAACCGGCTCACATAACCGACCGCAAACGTGATGTCCGGTCACGTGTGCGTGAGCCAGCGCAGCCCGCCAACGATACTTCGGTAGAGCGTCGCGTCCACCTTCGCCGCCGTGCTATCCTTGGAGAGCTTGATGTGTTCCTCCATTGGCGTGGCCACAGCCTTGCAGCCCGCCATGCCTACCCGCTCCAGCAGCTTCTGCGCATAGGCGCGCTGCCCGAGCTTGATGGCGTCCGCGCTCTGCTTCACCTCGATGCCGAGGTAATAGGATAGCGCCTAGGTCACTCATCCTGAACCGGCGGCCATCTCCTCCTTGAAGCTGGCGATGTCCTGCGCGCGCCAGTGACGATGAGGTCGTCCACGTACACCCCGACGATGAGATGCTCCTTCCCCCCTTGGCGGGTGTACAGTGCATGCTCCGTGGCGCACCTCCCGAACCCGAGCTCAGCCATGGTGGCGTCGAGCTTGGCGTTCCATGCCCGCGGTGCCTGGCGTAGGCCGTAGAGGGCCTTGTGCAGTCGCAGCACCTTCTCCGGGCCCTTGACGACGAACCCCGGCGCCTGCTTGACGTAGACCGTCTCGGCCAGGTCCCCATTGAGGAACGCTGACTTGACGTCGAGGTGGTGAACCTACCACTCCTTGGCAGCGGCGAGGGCGAGCAGGAGTCGCACCGACTCCATGCGTGCGACGGGGGCCAAGACCTCCTTGAAGCCGACCCCTTCGCGCTGCACGAACCCTCGAGCGACGAGGCGCGCCTTGTGCTTCACCACGGCCCCGCGCTCGTCCCGCTTCACCTTGAAAACCCACTTGAGTCCGATCGGCCGGCAACCCGCCAGCGGATCGACCAGTTCCCAGGTCTTGTTCTCCTCGATGGCCTGCATCTCCTCCAGCATCGCCTTTCGCCACGCCGCGTCGCGCTCCGCAACGGCGTACGTGGTCGGCTCTTTTGCACTCATCAGAAGCAGAGTAGGGTCGTCGTCGAGCACCCGTGCCGCCAGTCCGGGCACCGTCGCATCACCCATGACATTGTCCATGCGGCGGAACCGCACTTCCTCCCCTTCGTGGAAGGAGTCCACGAACTCTGAGACGTTGGAGGGTGGGGTTGCATACTCGATTGTCGTCACCGGTGTCCCTTGTTGTGGCGAAACAGGGGACTGCTCCGCCATTGGCCCCGGCGAGCTAGGGAACCCTGCCCCGGCTCGACTGGGTGGCTCTGCCACCTCTACTGCCGCAGGTTCCTCTGCCTCTTCCGCCGCGGGCTCCTCCGCCTGAGCTTCCCCGGCCAGCAGCGCTTCCACAGCCTCGTTGCGGCCATGGATCACCAACTGCTCCACGATGAACGAGTCGCGGAACCCGCCTCCTTGCTCTTTCGCTGCTTCCAGCCCGTCCCAGCTCCACTACGCCGCCTCGTCGAAGATGACGTCCAGGGACACCACCATCTTGCCATTGATCGGATCGTAAAGGCGATATGCCTTGGATCCGTCCTCGTAGCCCAGAAACACCATGCGGGTGCTCCCGTCCTCTAGCTTGCCGAGGCCCGGCTTGGTGGCCTTCACATGGCCGATGCAGCCGAAGGTGCGCAGGTACGAGACATTAGGCTTGTGCCCGTGCCACGCCTCGTACGGCGTCATCCCCTTCAAAGCCTTGGTCGGCGACCGGTTGAGGATGAACACGGCGGTGGCGGCCGCCTCTCCCCAGAACGCCGCCGGTATTCTCTTCGCCTTCATCATGGACCTGGCCATGCCCACGATGGTTTGATTCCGACGTTCCACCACGCCGTTCTGCTGCGGTGAGTAGGGCGCCGTGAGATGGCGGCCCACTCCTTCCTCAGCGCAATACTCGGCGCATTCCATCGCCGTGAACTCGCCGCCACGGTCTGTCCGCAGCACCTGCAGCCGTTTCCCCGACTCCGCCTCCCCCCGTGCCTTGAACGCCTTGATCGCGTCCGCGACGTCGCTTTTGCTCGTTAGGAGCTGCAGCCACATGTACCGGCTGCAGTCGTCCATGAGCAAGGGGAAGTACCGGCGTCCGCCGTGTGTGGCCGGCGTGATCGGCCCGCAAAGGTCCCCGTGGACCAGCTCGAGCGGATCCGCCGCCCGGTACTTCGCCACCTTTGGGAACGGCAGCCCCCTCTGCTTCCCCGCCAGGCAGCTGTCACACAACTCGCCGGCATGCTTGATCTGCAGCAGCCCGGTCACCATCTTCCCTAGCCGCCCGAGCGCGTCGAAGCTCAGGTGGCCGAATCGACCGTGTCACAGCCATGGCTCCTCCGTGCACGCCGCCGCCAGGCACACAGGCTACTCCACCTTTAAATCCAGCAGGTAGAGTCAGTTACGGGAGCGTGGTACCTTGGCGAGAAGACGCCGCTCCTTGTCCTTGATCCGCAGCACGCCGTCGCGGATCAGCACCTCCGCCCCGCGTTCGTCGAGCTGCCCCAAGCTCACAATGCTTGAGCGCAACTACGGGATGAAGTAGACGTCGGTGAGTGCCCTGTGCTCACCGTTCCGGCACCGGAAGACGACAGTGCCTTGGCCGTGGATGTGGACCCGCGAGCCATCCCCGAACTTAACCGTCCCGGTCTTGCTCTCATCGAGGTCGGAGAAGACGGCCCTGCTTCCCGTCATGTGGTTGCTGGCCCCTGAGTCGAGGTACCACCTTTGCTCCAGCTCATCCCCGACAGCGCCAAGGTGGACCTGTGCGCGTGGCTCGTCGAGGTGCGCGGCCTGCGGTGCACTCCTCTGCTCCGTCTCCGCCTCCTCTGATTCGCCATCCTGGGCAGTACTCACCCATCAAGAGCGCGTGCTCATCGTCGCTGTCGTCCCGAGCCAGGTGCGCCTCCTCCTTTTTCTCCGGCTTCTTCTCTGGGCACTCCCGCGCCCAATGTCCCACCTTCCCGCAACGCCGGCACGTGTTCGGGTCGGTGTACCTCTTCTTTTTCTTGTCCGCTGGCGCCTTGCCAGCCTTCTTCCCACCATCGTCGTTCCCGCCACCGCGACTGAAGCCTACCCCAGACCTGCGCTTCTCCTTCATCCGCGTTGTCCACTCCTCCTCCGTCAGCAGCAACTGAGGCTTGGTCTTCTCTGCTGGTGCGCGGTCCTCCACAGCGCGCAGCCGCCCAGTCACGTCCTCGAGCGACAAAGTGGAGAGGTCCAACATCGTCTCAATGGACAAGGCGAGCTGGGCGTGCTTGGCCGGTACGACGCGCAGCAGCTTGCACACGACGTCCTCGTCGTCGATCGGCTTGCCGTAGGTGGCTAGCTGGCTTGCGATCAATTGCAGCCGGAGCGCGAAGTCCTCCACCGACTCCCCGGACTTGAACCGGAGATCGTCGAACTCCCGCCGGAGTTGCTGCGCCTTCGCCTTCTTGGCTCGCTCCGAGTCGACGCGAAAAGACGCCAGCATCTCCCACGCCTCCTTGGTCGTGTTCTTCCGGCCTAGAGCTTCATGGTATTCGCTTGGCGTGGAAGCCATGAGCGCCTCCATGACGCCCACCTCCGCCTCCTCGCCGGCGTTCCCGGTTTCCACAGCCGCCCACCATCTCCGTGCGTGGAGCTTCCACTTCATGTGGACAGCCCACTCGCCGTAGTTGGTGCGGGTGAGCATCGGCCAGGAGTTGACTCCGCCGAACTCCCGCACCGTGCGCACCTCTAGCTGTGGCTGAACCACCGTAGCGAGCTGCTTGTCTTTCCCGTCACCAGCTCCGGTGACCAGCACTCCAGAACCTGTGTCCGACATCGTCTGCGGCTAAGCCTGACGAAGCGTACGGCTCCGATACCACATGTTAGCCGCTGGACCAGCAGCCAGGTGAGCAGGACCTGCTCACCTTGCCTCTTCCTCAACCCTGTCCCAAGGTTGACGAAGAGCCTGAGCTCTCTGCCCTCTCTCCCAAACAGCACACGGTTCAGCAGTGACTGAAGCCTGGACACAGGAAGATTGTGGCAAATGAACTGCTTTATTGCTTTGCCTGTGGGTACATATTTATAGCATTACATAGTCAGTTTTTGCAACCAACTTGCTACCTAACAGCTGTATACCAGTTACACACTTAGAAAAACAAAATTGACTACTACTAGCTGTCTAACAACTGTAGTACCTAAGTAAAACAACCCTACTGCAGCTGTCATTAGCAAAAGCAATTTTGACTACTTCCTGCAGCAGCAGCAGCTAGATACTTCCATAGTATTCTACTAGTACTAAACACAAGGATTATTTCTAACACCACTTCCTTCGTGACTGCGTCGATGGAGGACAGATCGTCATCGAGTTCGTCGACACCGGACGGCAGCTCGCTGACATCCTCACCAAGTCACTCGGGCAGCTTCGGTTCCAGGAGCTGAGGAAGATGATCGGCATGGTGGAGGTCAAGAGAGGACAGCAGGATTAGGGGAAGATTGTAAGACATAATCTGCTGATCCTCCATCTTTTTCTCCCTAGTGAGGTCAAGGACAGGTAGATGTTCAGTTCATGGCTGTCCATGTCTTTGGACCTGTAGCAGTATGACAATAGGCCATCACTAGTACCAGTAGTAGGTAGTATTGCATCATCCATGTTGGTAGAAGGATGATGTAAGCCATGTACTAGTGTAGTGGGGGCTCATACACAGCCCATACTAGGAGTAAGAGGCACACAGCCATGCCTTGTAGCAGGTAGAGGCTTGTATATATATGTGATGCAGTGCAATACAATCGGTAGCTTCTTTGCCACCATTTTCTGGCTTCCAGTTTCAGCCAACGCTGAAACCAGTGAAGTGTGTGTGAGTGCAGAGAGCTCAGCTCTTCTTCTACCTTGGGAAAGGGGAGAGGGAGAGGGAAGGAGAGCAGGTGCTGCTCACCTTGGTGCTGGGAATCGGTGCCAACACTTGGTATCAGAGCGAATAAAAGTTGAGATACAGCAGATTATATTTATCCTTTCATATTTTTTAGGATTTTTTTATCGAAATCAAGATGATTCCCTGCTCCTACACAAATACATTGACACACATGGGCTGATGTCCTCGGCCATACATGTGTAAGACATAATCTGCCGATCCTCCATCTTTTTCTCCCTAGTGAGGTCAAGGATAGGTAGATGTTCAGCTCATGGCTGTCCACGTCTTTGGACCTGTAGCAATATGGCAATAGGCCATCACTAGTACCAGTAGTAGGTAGTATTGCATCAGCCATGTTGGTAGAAGGATGATGTAAGCCATGTACTAATGTAGTGGGGGCTCATACACAGCCCATACCTAGGAGTAAGAGGAACACAGCCATGCCTTGTAGCAGGTAGAGGCTTGTATATATATGTGATGCAGTGCAATACAATCGGTAGCTTCTTTGCCACCATTTTCTGGCTTCCAATTTCAGCCAATGCTGAAACCAGCAGTGAAGTGTGCAGCTCTTCTTCTACCTTGGGACAAGGGAGAGGGAGAGGGAAGGAGAGCAGGTGCTGCTCACCTTGGTGCTAGGAATCGGTGCCAACAACATGAAGGCTAGACCACAACACTTCTATCTGAAGTTATCTTAATTTCTTGTTGTATACTAGAGCCTCCTATAGCAAAATTACATTACATTTTCTGACTTGGACCTTTCAGCAGCACAAATAAAACTCAAACTAGAGATCCCGAAGGTTTTCTTTTTATTATAAAGAATCAGGAGAATAAATAGAATGGAAATAGTTCCTTTGATCAAGCGGCCATAAGAATAGTCCTTGAATTGTATTAAACTAAAGTCAAGCACATGAATGATAATAAATGTTGAGAGGATCTCAATTGATCAGTAAATTACCCCTCTCCTTCCTGTTGATTCATCGGACAATACAAGGCTTCCTACAAAAACAGGAAAAATTAAGAAAAGCAGCAAGAACATATTAAATGTTGATCGCCTTTTTGAGATATCATCCAATCTTGATTATACATTGCAGACAAATCAATCATGATTGGAAATTTTCAAGCAGCATACAGATGTAGCACCTAGGGCTTCATGTTGCTTGGCACTATCAAACAAATGAAAAACACCTTGAGTTTGAAAGGATGATTCATAAGCTACGGCAACTGTTATCTCCAGTCCCATGATTAATGCCAGGTTCAGTACTTCATTCTGTGCTCCAAGAGGATCCACTAATATAACAGGAAGAAACAGGTAAAAAAAAAGTGAAACAATAAACACACATTAAAGTGACACTACAGCCAGAAATATCTTACTTGCCCCCATGTTAGTTATGATGCAAACTTTCCGTTCAAAAGCCAAGGGTAGAAGCAAAGACATCCACTCTTTGACTGCATATGGTCATAAAAAGGTGTGTGATTTGATAATCTGAAATAGTCACATAAGCACTAAGGAAGATAACAGGTATCACCTCCACTGAGCAAGAATTGAATCAAGAGCACTAGAAGCAACAGTTGACAAAAAAGATACCCCTAGGATCATATCCTTTGCCTCCTGACACCGAAATCCGGTACCGATCCGCCAGAGTTCGCTCTGCCAAACATTCGAGGACTAGGTAGTTAAGCTCCTTGACTCTCTGTAGTAACTTAAGAGCTGCCACTGGCCTGTCTCCGCCAAACCCAGCCCCACAGCCAACATACACTTTATCCCTGTGCCGCCTTGGATTGATCCGCTGTCCAGTGAAAGTAGTAGCAGTCAGATTGAAGCAACCAAGCCATAATTCACAGGGGAAATATGATGTTCTGCGAAGCACTAACCAGCTTCATCACACAGTTTTGAACCTCTTCCATTGTTACAGCAGCTTACACTAGCTTCAGATGTTTCCAATCACAGCATTTGAGGACTCGTCTGCAGGTATAGTTCACAAGGTTTCATTGATCAGTTAGTTGCACGGCATCAATGAACCAGACATACTGGAAACATAAGGAAATGGATAAGGTTTCTCTTGCAAAGAGAAGCTGAGAAACTTTTGCACGATATTCTACCTATTTATTATAATAAATACTAGTATATATAATCATGCCAGGCCTGTACAAGATTGGGGGAAAAAAGAGCAGTGTGACTGGATTAATTTTTCAAGAGGATTTTGCAAGCAGTCTTCGAATTCTCCGCTACCGCACCAACTACTGACGACGGCGGATGAACTAAACACATGATGCGGATAGTAGTATCGGAGGGGGAGGAAGCCTAGCAAACAGACGACGAGAATGGCTCGGGGCGCAGTCCCAGGGCGATGGCGCGCCGTCAGTCGATCGGCTCGGGCTATGCGTACCTCCTTAACACCGGGCTAGGCGGAACTCCGGCAAGGGCGGCCGCGCGACGGGCCGACGGCTGTTTGGGCGGAGACTCGTCTAAGGCCGTCAGGCGCGCGTCGGAGCTTTAGGAAGCGTTAGTTTTCTTTCAGTTAATGACACCTGCTGACAGGATGGCATATCCCTAATTTAGCAAAACTGCAGTCTTCTAATTTTTCTTCTTTCTATACTCCCTCCGTCCCAAAATAAATTTTATTCTCGTCTCCCGAGAAGTCATCATTTTCAAAATACCAGTAATTATATATTACAGTATATAAATATTTATAGTAAGTAATTACTATCATTACAAAAATTTTTAAGTCTAGTTTTTTAACAAAATTATTTAGAGATAAAAATGTTACATATATTTTTAACAAATCTAGTCAAAGTTGAGAAAGTTTGATCGGTATGCATCTCATAACATCGTGCCTTTTGATAGAGGGAGTACCTCACAATTTATTTGTTTATTTATTTATTAGACACTATACGTTTTCAACAAATAATTTCTATGGAGTGTTTTTATCTAATCATATATCTTTGTTTTCCATTGTCTACTTATCACATCTCTTAATATTTTGATTCACATGTAGACATAGTTTATATATTATCTAAGAATCCACTTTCTCTTTTATTTTCTATAATTACAGTCACATCTTTTTACTAAGTTAACAATTTAATTAATGAACATTTAAACTATATGTATTTTTGGTTGGAAGGGATTTAAGTACGATTATTATGGTTTACTAGTAATTATGCACGTGCGACACGTGCACGTGTCTATGTATAAAAATCATAAACATTAGAGATATTTGGTCCATACTTTATTAAGCAAAATTAAAAATGTATAGCCACGTAATTGCAACCAAAGTTTTTTAAAAAAAACATTGATGGATACTGATTTTATGCCATGATGATTCCGTCGGAATGCCGGCCTAGCTAATGGCAAAGCCGGTGCAAAAAATTTTCCCCTAACTTGGCTAGACAAGCAAAGAGAAAAGCAACTTTTCTTCACAAAGACCCTGTTTGATACTTTAACTTGGCTAGAGGTTGGAGTTAGTTTTTAACTCTAAACTAGCCCTAAACTAACTCTAGACAAAGAGTTGTTTAGATGCCAGGGTTAGATTGATAATAAATATATTTTTAATATAAGATTTTTAAATATAATATTAATCATTAGATAAATGTTTGTTAAAAATTTTATCGAAACATATCCATGTGAAGTCTTGTTTTAAAGAGTTTATTATAAAAATATTATGATGCAATCAGATTTTAATTAGGACATATGGTTTAGAAGATATAACTTTTTTTTACTTCCATAAGCATAAGATCCATGATGATGTTATCAGTTTTGAGTGGCCCATCGAAACTAACCCAAATAATCCACTAAAAGGATAGTTTTTGGGTGAGTTAGATACAACTAACTCTAATCTAACCGTCTTATTTGGATTCTTTAGGGTTAGTTGAGCCCTAAATAACTCAAACTAGCTTTTCTTTTTACGAAACATAACTCAAACTAACTCTAACTCATGGATTCAAACAAGTTTCTCTCCATCCAAATCACAGCAATAGGTATTTTTCATAAACAAATGATCAACTGATCAATTTTTTATATTTTCACGTCCACTCCCCAAGCGGTGGACCGATGTGTACTCTAGTACTAGTATAGGATGACATAGCTAAAACATCACTTTGTTTCTTTGTTATACATATTCCAACTTTTTACATTTTCACGTGCACTCCCCAGGCGGTGGACTGATGTGTACTCTAGTATAGGACGAGACTCACACCATAAGCTAAAACTTCATTCTTTGTTATACATATTTTTATGCTACGGCCTCGTTTATTATGGGACGGATGAAGTACTACTGAATTGATATATCACGTGGATCTATCGGCAAGATCAGGTGCCGGTTGGTTCTGTAGGCTGCTGTGGTTTACCTTTTCTTGCCATCGAAATGGTCTTTGTCGCCATTGAAAGACCCGAATGTCACATGGCCTATCATTTGGAACAGATATATTTTTTCTTCAACAATTTGCCCAGTTGTGGATTAACGCTAGTTCTAGTGACTAACTTGAGCTCTATTGTTATTTAATAAGGTAAAGCATTAGTAAAAATAATAATGAGATATGAAGAGAAGATGAGTTTCGTCTATATACATGAAACATGGCACAAGCCGTATCCAACACAATAAAAATTGACTAAAACTCCATCAGTAGTACTTTATTTCGTCCTCACGTATCAGAAACAAAGCGAACTCTACTGGAAGCATTCATTTCGTAACACCATACAAAATTAAATACTATACAAGCCTATAGAACTGAAAAACCTTGATGTTAGCTTCTGTTGCACTTTTACTAAAGTTCCATGTCAGCTAAAAAGCTGTGAAAGTGATGAAATGAAATAAAATCAACAGTTCACTCGGTTTGGATTTCCCAGTTAACGTTCTTGCGCAAGGTTTTGCCCAGATTCTGACCCGTATGTTAATGTAAATAACTCGTCATAATAATGACACAAAAATATAACGGAGAATAAAAGTATATATATTTTAACACTCATTTTCTATACACTCTGAAGGCGTGGCATTCAGATACGAAACTCGCAGTGTTAAACACCTCAGTACCTCGCAATACAGACACGTGCATGATTTTCCAACACATTAAACATTCAGTGTGATCACCTGAACCGGGATATCCTTATCAACGACAAACGATCTAGCTACCTTGCCTGAAGGGGTGTCCACTTCCACCGTGTACGAACCATGGTATCCTCTGAACTTAAACTCTCCTTGGAGATCGACATTGCCATTCATACGGGTCAGCCACTCTTGTTTGAGAGCAAGGTACCTTCTGCCAGCCTCGTTGATTGTCCCATCAGCATCAACCAGATGTGCATGCTCTCGAAACATAAACATCTCCCAGAATCCCCAGAGGATGATTCCCCCAACAGCAGGATGTGCAAATGCTTCGCGGAGGAACACCTCTAGATCATCAGCTCGTATGTGTTCATTCTCTGCTGTGACATCCAATTCAGTAATCCAGATCGGGAGACCTAGTATGGCGAGCTTGTCCAGGGAATCGCATATGATTTCTCCCACTGGATGGCTGATATGACCTTGCACACCGATCCCACCAACTGGGGCACCCCGTTCTTGGAGATCGACGACCTGTTCAACGAATTTCTCAGGGGTAGATTTTGAGTCACATCCATCTTCGACGTTATAATCATTAACAAACAGGACAGCAGATGGATCGAGCTTATGTGCTTCTCTGAACATGTAAGCTCTAATGTCCCTTCCCAATCTGTCTTCATAGAAAGAACCATGTAGTATCTCATTGTTTACATCGTGATGTCTAAATCGACCTTTGTACCTTGACAACAGGCTTTGTAAACGATTTTGGATGGCAGCCATTAAGTGGTGGCCTTGCAATGACCGAACCCAAGGTTGGACAGCATCTTCTACTTCCCAGAATAAACAGTGGCCACGAACCTGTATCTTATGTTTCTCGCAAAATTCAAGCAACTCATCAGAATCTTTATAGTTAACCCGCCCTTGTTCTGCTTCTGTATGGTACCATTTCAATTCATTCTCAAATACAGCCCAATTGAAGTTCTTCACAAAAAACTCAGCAAGATCCTCGTTCTCAATGTTGTGTCTCGCGATGCATGATCCAAATGGAAAGCTATTCTCAGTCTGTTGTATCCTCACAGATGAACCTAAAAGATTCACTGCATTTGATCCTTGGAACTTAAGAACAACGTCACGCTTTCTCACCTGTCAGCAGAATCGAGAAAGTTCATATATAGTACAAATTTAGCAAACGGGAGGTTTAGTTCCACAAAATCCCAGTTTTTTCTTGTCTATGGCACTTAATCCTAAGTTTCATGCTCTAAGCCTCCATAAATTCCAAATTTCTTAGCTAGTGATACCGAGCATTAAGTTATGGTCAAAAAGTTTCATACCCCCCCCCCCCCCCCCCCACCCCCCCCCCCCCCCGCCGCCCCATCACCTTCAAGGGTAGACTATATCAATAAATTTAATTCCAATTCCAACAAAAAAGTTGACCAGAATAAGGGTAGCTAAGCCATTATTTGGTTACGATATGATTTTGTGAAATTTTATGAATGTATAAAAAGTCATTGATTGCAACCGCCCATGAAATATGTGCTTTTCTGCAATTATGTTAAATTTACATTAATAACAAAGCAAAAAAAATCACCACTGTTGAAAATAATGGTTGGATCATGCACGGCCACATATGAATTGGAATAACTCACATCTAAAACATAAAGTGGATTAAAGTTTACCTTGTCTGTTTTCTCCTTCAGATACTGAAACCGTGCTTTTCTGTTGACTGGATATATTTGAAAGTCCATGACTCTGAGATCAACACCTGGAGGAGGGCCTTGAACATATGCAGTAACTTTGGAAGGCTGCTTTTCAAGCTTGAATGCGCCTTTGATTTCATACCATTGATCCCCATCAGCTTCCACTTGCCCACCATTGACCCATTGGTTGTTATCCATAGCTAGACAGACATTTACATGGTGACGTCCATGTCCTCCAGACCCAACTCGTACCCAAGCAGATACTCTGTAAGTGACATGCAACCTTAGCTTATCAGTTATGACCTGAGAAGGACCCATCCAAACATCTGTGCGGTTTGTGGCAAGGATATAACAACCACTAATATGCTTCTGACTTGCACGGTCCTTCAAGATAGAAGATAGCATATGGGGTGCTTCAGTCTGGATACTCAATCGACATGAACCCATAGGACTCCACCCAGCAAGCCCACGATTGAAGGCATTATTGTGCAATAGATTAGTTCCATACAGAACATTCTGCAATATTTACAAAATATTTTTGAATGAGAGAGGATATACAGTACCATCATAGATGAAAGTTATAATAAAAATAAAAGTTTCACAAGTCTTGAGTCAGGATCAATCACAAGCAAATAATCTCAGACTGTAAGAAGCCATTAGCCTACAAACCTCAATTTTTGGGCATGGTGCAGCTTGTAGCTTTCTTGCTGGAGATAAGACAAGACCATCGACAAGAATGTCAATTCCAGCAGGAGGCCCTTCTATGAAAATAACAGCTTTGGTAAAGGGAGCATGGAGGAGGAACTTTCCTTTCAAATGTGTCCACTGCTTATCAGAAGTCTGGTTTCTTTGATTATAGAAAAAAAAATTAGTAAGATAATAATGTCATTGGCTCATAAAAAGGGCAATGTCAACAGAGAACAAGAAACAAAAAAAACTTACTTGGCAAGTCCCACATATCGCTCACGACCATATTCTTGTACCCACAGAGTAGCACGCACTTCAGTATCACTGGCACTCCCAAATATTCGAACAGCAGAACTGATCTCATAAAGAACTTTCCGCTGCACGCTGCCTGTAATCTCTTGCTGGATGCCATTCCAATTGTGAACCCGTCCAGTTGCAGAAGCGAAATAGCTGCCATTTAAAGGCCGGACATTCCCATATGCAGTGAACTCATGTCTGCAGATATTGCATCCTCTTCCTGACCAATTTTTTAACCCATCTTCGAAGTGAGGATTTTTAATTATAGTCTCGGCTCCACTTGGTACTTTTACTTCCTTCAATTCAAAAGGAATCATTAATCAGCAAACCCAAGGCTGTAAGAGTTCATGTGCATTCTTTTTATGCCATGAAGACAATGAATGAAGACCCCAGAACCAAGGGTATATATGTTATGCACAAAGTTAAATATGAAGCACATGGAGATTAATACAACAGAAAGTTGATAGTAAAAACTTGGGCACTGCATTCCTCATTACTGATTTCATTGGAACTAAATGCATATACAGCTTACAATCTATTACAAAGAATTTCATCACTCCATGAAAGAACAAGCATAAATTAGGTTAAGTTCTGATTATTTTTTCATTAGACTTCTGAAAAAATATAAAAGGGCATAACAAATATTGATTAAAAAAGGTAAATCAAACATTTCGTTCAAGAAAATATTACAAAAAGTACATAAGAACTCACTTTTGACTGCTTATGTCTGGAGCCAGTAATAGTGACAGAATCAATTACAAGATCCACACCGGCAGGAGGTCCTTCCAAGTAAAATACAACATTTTTTGGCATGTTTGTCAAAGAAAAGGAGCCTTCCAATTTGTTCCACTTTTCTTTTGAGGCAACCACACTGTTACATCAAATTCGATCATCAATCAAGGATAGTGTCAAAAGAATTTGACTGTTGAACAATTTTAAGTACAGTACCTTCCAACAGGGTTATAATGTGTTGATCCATCTGCATTTTGCAACCTAAGGGTTCCTTTGACTTCAACCTGGCCTTGGACATTCCCATCAACTCTAACAAAAGCAGAAACTACATAAGAAGTGCCTGTAGACACTTGATTCGTAATATCTTGTTCAAGACCCTGCCAGTGTTCTGTTCTCTTTGAAACAACAGCATAGTTCTCCCCTGAGTTCCCTCTAATACCATAAAGGAAACCAGACCATTGTGAAGCCACATATGCATGGCAGCAGATGGGATTCCAAGGATGAAGGCCTTTCGAAAAATCATAATTTAAAATGATGTTCTCTGTTCCACCAATCGGCGAAGCTGACCCCTCTGTTTTCTGAAGAAAATAGTTATAAACTATAAGGCAGAGAGTCTAGAAGACCAAATTAGTATCTAAGTCAGGGACATGTTTAACAAAAATTAAAATGAAATGCAAGCTGTCTTCAATGTTAACAATAGTTCTTGCACAAGTTCTGGGTGATCAAATAAATATGACATGTTCTCAGAAATAGTTTCAGCAGACAATAATCCTTCCTTTTTCCATGACCCATCGAGCAATTGTAGATACAGAGGCAAGCAAGAGATCCATTGCAATACCTTGTAGGAGATGGTGACTGAATCTATGAGTAAGTCCACACCAGGAGGGGGACCTTCAAGGTAGAACACCAAACGTCTTGGTAGAGTTGTTAGATTAAATGAACCTTCCATCTTTTCCCAGCGTTCTTGTGAGACCGAAATCCTAGTAAAAACTGCTTAATGATAAAACAGTGTTGATGATATATTATACAACACACTGAATGGTGGCTTATGGTCGAAATACCTTGCAATAGAAAGATAGTTGGTAGAAGACCCCTCCTCAAGTTTGAGAGTGGCCTGAACTCCAATGGACTCACGAACTTCCCCATGAACTCTGACGTATGCAGCAACAAAGTACTCAGTACCAAGGGTGACCTTTTCTGTTATGTCCTGCTCAAGCCCTTGCCAACTCTGTGTGCGATGAGTGAGAACAGCATAGGTTGACCCTGAATGTGGCCTTACACCATAATGGTAACCTGATCCTTCAATGGCTACAGATGCATGGCAACTATTTGGTTGCCACAAATGTAGACCCTCAGAAAAATCACTGTTTGACAGAATGTTCTCCATGACAACTTCGCCAGAAGCACTGCACTTATCTACTGCCTGCTCAACATTGCAAAGGAAACAAAATGTTAATGTGCCTACCATCATAACAGAGGGCATAACCTGGGACGCCATGGTTGGGAAATAATGTAATATTCATAATATATTAAGTTTAGAAAAGTTGATCTCGGGAAACCACATTTGCTCAGAAAGTTTCAAAGCTTCTAGCAGAGAACAGGAAAATGGAGAATATCCTAACAAGCCACATGTCTTTATTCAATTTACTTTGCACAAATATTTGCTTAAAAATTATTTTTTATTTTCATGGCTCGTGGTAATGCAGTGAAAAGGGAAAGGACATAATTATGATGCAACATGCAAGCATGCCTGGTTCAGTCCATCTTGGCTCTTGTGCTAACAATAAAACACCAAAGAGGTACCTTATATTAAGAATAAAACAAAGAAATTAACATCCCATCGTTAAGGAGAAGATAGATCTAAGCCCCTTGACAGCACTGCGTCACATAGCAGGCCTTTCTGGTCGGGGAGGATAGTTGTGATATTTGAAGTAATAGTTGATACTGATTTGCGGGGATGTTAATGATAGATTTGCAACCAATAACCGACCCATTTCATTTTCCTGAATCTTCTCAAAAGTTCTGTATGATCTACTGTACTGTAGTCTCCAACATATATCTCAGAATCTCCTAAACCCAATAGGTTGCATTTGGATCTAGGACCAGTATTGACAGAGACAAGATCAGTGAGTGAGATCTACTCCAAAAAAAAGAAAACAGGCAACCTCAAACCCTCAATGGTTGCCAAAGTTTCCCTAAAACAAACAGCAAGCAAAGGCAAAATATGCACAACCGCTTGCAGCATAGGCACCTTGAAATTTTTTTCAGTGGGAAATCAAATCAACAGCTGATTGGCTATGCTAATGAAACAACAAAACAATCCTACATATTGCAAGGCCAACCGAAACCATCAAAAAACAACCACAGCAAGAAAGGAATGCAGCGGCCGTTGCTATACTATACCTTGGGCTCGGAATCGGGACCCTGTGGATCTGGTTGCGGGAGCGCGCGGCCAGCCCGGCGAGGGCGGAAGAGAGACGAGAGCCAGCCGCAGCGCCTCCTCATCTCATCCGACCCGGAAACCCCGTTCCACACAGCAGCAGCAGCTACCCGCCGGCGGATGGCAAGAAGTCAAGTCAAAACAGGGGAGTAGAAGCGGAAGGAAAGCCGCGTAAGGTAAGCGGTGGTTCCTCACCTACCGAACTGGCAGGCTACCGAGGTGGCGGCACCGCCGACACGACAGCTTGGGACTGGGACATGAGGGAAAGCTGCTTCGGAACGGCAGGGAGATGCGCCCGTGAATGCGACAGCGGCGCCGAAGCGTCTTCCACAGGGAAGGAATGCCCGCGCTCGCACCTGCGTCTGGAGCGATGGAAATGGAATCGGATGCGAAGAATGCCGCGCGAGGA
Source organism: Bothriochloa decipiens (assembly GCA_023333625.1). Classification (NCBI taxonomy): domain Eukaryota; kingdom Viridiplantae; phylum Streptophyta; class Magnoliopsida; order Poales; family Poaceae; genus Bothriochloa; species Bothriochloa decipiens. The sequence goes on from CM041631.1 coordinate 44,048,173, forward strand.
GGATTACTGGAGGGTTAGGAAGGCCCAGGTTGTCCTACGCACGCTCTCGTCTCCTGGGTCTTCGAGGCATAACGACGAACACCTTTCTCTAGAGCCAGACGAGTGCACGGAGCCACGGAGGTAAGCAGTACCTCTCTGCAGGATCGGCGGCCTCTGGAGACGGAGGCCGCGCCGTATCGGTGGTCGGCGAACTGGGGCGGCGGCGGGACAATCGAGGAGCAGAGGACGCTCTGGTTCGCGCTGTCGATCGGCGAGGGCGAGCTGGGTGGGTGCTGGGGGTTGCAGGGGAGGGAGGAACGAGGATCCAAGTGAAAAGTTGCTTGGCAAGCTGCATCATACTGTACTTTACAGATGCAGAAATTTTGAGCAAGTCAACGTCATGACATGGTGACGTGTCCATGTTAGAATGATCTCGGCTGTTTTGACTGAGTGATAAGATCATCACTAGCTGTTACTTTTTCTGATTACTAAGAAAAACTACTTTCTTCGTCCCAAATTATAGATTATTTGGTTTTTTTATAGTTTTGTTTTAAATTTAACCGATCATCTTATTAAAAAAATTTATATAAATATAGTTAAAAAAGTTGGCAGTCCTTCAAATTATATCTTACCTCTCTAATAAAAGGGAGACATCTCATTTCCCAATTCACAGTTTTCCTAAGATAAGATTTTTTTCATTATGTTGAAAAAGAGACCAAACACTTTTTTTATATAGAACTTATAGTTTCTGGGGTTATTTTTTTTTCATACTAGCTAGCGATGTTTATAATATAATATTTTTAGGAAAGAGATGGCAAGAATTTAACTCTCTAGCGTCGGGCAAATTGCCATGCACACCTGCTCATATAATATGTGTCTGCCTTTTCTCTACTTGTATTTTGCATGTTTGTGTTACTCTTTTTTTTATTTTATATTTTGCATGTTGCTAAACAACCTAGGCATATTTGCACGAGTGCCCCTATTCTGAGGTCTAATAGCTCCTTTGTCCTCATTATTCCAGATATAGAAGTAACTGTGGGGAAAGAAGATGGATAAAGGGCATTCTAGTTCTTTTGCCTTTTTTCTATTTTGTCCAATTTTTTAGGCCAAAACTAAATCCTACCTCACGGTTCATGAAAAGAGAGGCAAACGGAGCCTTTGGGTTCAAAAAATAGGGGCAAACGTGTAAACTTTTAAAAAATATGGGTAAAGGAGCAATTAGACTTCAGAATAGAGGTATCTGTGCAACTAACCCAATACCTTAGGTCTAGCAGCAACATCTATAATAGGCCTAACCGTCTCGTCCTTACTCTGATACGGAAAAACCAATAAAAATCTGATACTAGCGTACAATAAACTATAAGATCTCGTACATGATACTAGCTCTTCACATGACAGCGATGAATTATATTAGGATTAAGTCCACATTTGACCTTTCAACTATCGCCCTAGTCTAATTTTGACCTCCAACTCCGAAACCGTCTAGCATTGGCACTCGAACTATCAAAATGGTTCAATTTTGGCAACTGGCAGGGGCAAAGCTGTTTTGGTCTTTTTACAGTTTTGCTTCAAATTTAACTATTCATCTTATTAAAAAAATTATGCAAACATTGTTAAAAAAGTTATCAGTCCTTCAAATTATATCTTACCTCTCTAATAAAAGGGAGATCTCTCATTTCCTAATTCACCGTTTCCTAAGATAAGATTTTTTTATTATGTTGTAAAAGAGACCAAACACTTTTTTAATATAGAATATAGAACTTATAGTTTCTGGGGTTAACTCTTTTTTATAATAGCTAGCGATGTTTATAATATTTTTAGGAAAGAGATGGCAAGAATTTAACTCTCTAGCGTCGGGCAAATCGCCATGCACACCTGCTCATAAAATATGTGTGTGCCTTTTCTCTTCCTGTGTTTGCATGTTTGTGTTACTCTTTTTTTTATTCTATGTCTTCTTTGTATGTCGCTAAACACCCTAGGCCTATTTGCACAAGTGCCCATATTCTAAAGTCTAATCGTTCATTTGTCCTTTTTTTTAAAGTTTGCACTTTTTTTTTTATAACCGAAGGCTCCAGTTGTCCCTATCCCGTGAAGTTAACTTAACGGTTTTAAGTCCAAGCTAAAAAGACAAAAATGCCCCCCCTCACTGTCAAGTGAACCCTACATGTCATCCCCACTGAACCCTCGCCTCTCTCACTGTCAAGTGGACCCCGCTTGTCAGCATCTTCCTCAACTTTCTCCCTTCATCTTACGTATGCAGAGCAAAGGGCCGGCAAGGGGATGAGCGATTTCTGGCAAGTCGGCGGCGCGTCGATGCGCAGTAGGAGCGGCGGAGGAGTAGGGGACCAGCATGCACCCGTTGGTGCCTTCAGCTTGCCCCGTGTGGCCTATCGCGGTCTGGCCATGCGCGCCAGCGGCTCCGATCGAGGGCGGCCGATGGCGATGGTGCCATCCTCCGCGCTTCCACCCGTGTGCCGCCGGGCGCTGGAGGCCGCCCGGAGCATCCCCGACGCTGGAGGAGGCCACGCCCGCCCGACGCCCGGCGCTGGAGGCCACGCCCGCCCGACGTGCACGGCGATGGAGGTGCTGCTAAGCCCGCCTGGCCGCACCGTGCCCGCACGAAGCAGCGCCGGCGCCTGCTCTGCCGCGCCCACCCGACGCCGGCGCTGGAGGCCGCGCCACGCCCGCTCGAAGCAGCGCCAGCGCAAGCTCCGTCGCGCCCGCCCGATGCCGGTGTTGGAGGCCGCGCCGCGCCACGCCGGCTCGACGCAGCGCCGGCGCATGCTCCGTCGCGCCCGCCCGACGCACCGGAATCCTCACCGCGACTCCTCATTTATTCCAGATATAGAAGTAACGGTGGGGGAAAGGAGATGCATAAAGGGCATTCTAGTCCTTTTTCTTTTTTCCATTTTGTCTAATTTGTTTAGGCCAAAACTAAATCCCAGCTCACGGTTCATGAAAAGAGGGGCAAACGGAGCCTTCGGGTTCAAAAAAATAGGGGCAAACGCATAAATTTTAAAAAAAGAGGGCAAAGAAGCAATTAGACTTTAGAATAGGGGTACCTGTGCAAATGACCCAACACCGTAGGGTCTAGCAACAACATCTATAATTGGCCTAACCGTCTTGTCCTTACTCTAATTCGGAAAAACCAATAAAAATCTGATACTAGCGTACAATAAACTATAAGATCTAGTACAAGATACTAGCTCTTCACATGACAGCGATGAATTATATTAGGATTAAGTCCACATTTGGCTCCTCAACTATCGCCCTAGTCTAATTTTGACCTCCCCAATTCCGAAATCGTCTAGCGTTGGCACCCGAACTATCAAAATGGTTCAATTTTGGCACCTGGGCAGGGACAAAGCTGTTTTGACCGACGGTGAGTGATTTTGACCATGTGGGGCCCACATTCAGCCACTCCTTACCTCCCTCTCCTACTGTCTCCAGCAGCAGCCATGACCCCCACCGCCTCTCCCATCATCAACGGTGAGCAGGCTACGAGGCCGTGCGCAAGCAGCAGCGGCGGCGACACGCAAGCAAGGCGGTGACCCGTGGCCATGCCCCTTCCTTTGACACGGGTGAGGCCACCACCGCCTGCCATGGACAAGGCGAGCCGCATGCGCGAGGCCCGCCGCCCTGTTCCCACCGCGTTCGCGTGATCCGTCGTCACGCCACTGCCGCGCGCGGTCTCCCCCACTAGGGGCGCGAGGTCCGCCACCGCGCGCGGGCTCCCCGACCACGTGCGCGTGGTTCATCGACGGTTTGAGGCGCGAGACGGCCTCTCTGGCCACGGCTGGGGCGGGTAGTCGCGGACTCGCCGGGATTGGAGCAGTTGCGGTGGGGATGCGCCACTGGCTGGGAGCAGGCCCGCGGTTGGGATGCGCCGCCACCCTGCCACCGAGCTCTGCACCTCCTGGGTCTTCGTCCTCGCGCTGCCGTTGGGGCGGGCTGCGTTCCTAGCCTGTCACGTGCAAGGCGGTCGCGGCGAGCGCCACGAGCAGGACCCCTCCCTTGGCCCCGACCCATTGCGACGATGGCGGCCCCGTCCCTCCTCGGCTCCAGCCCTGCCCCCTCCGGTTTCCCTCTCGGCGGTCCACGCCGCTCTACCACTGCAACGATGCCGGTCACGGTCATGGCGGCCCAACTGGCTCCTCTACGCTCGGGACACGACCATGGCTCTTCCATGCTCGTGCTCGGAGCACACCCGGGCAGGCGGAGCGGAAAGGAGGTGAGAGGAGCGGAGGCGGTGCACCCGGGGCGGGCGGTACGGAGGTCCCCCACGTGCTCCCGTGGCAGCCTGGGCCGATCTCCCCCCTGCTCGTGGTCGACGAGGACGAGGCAGAGCATGACGATGGTCCTCTGCTCGGCGTGGACGGGAGAGGCGGTGGGGTCGTGGCTGCTGCTGGAGCTAGAAGGAGAGGAAGGTAAGGAGTGGCTGACATGTGGGCCCCACATGGTCAAAACCACTCACCGTCGATCAAAACAACTTTGCCCCTGCCTAGGTGCCAAAATTGAACCATTTTGATTGTTCGAGTGCCAGCGCTAGACGGTTTCAGAGTTAGGGATCAAAATTAGACAAGGACGATAGTTAAGAGACCAAATGTGGACTTAATCCATTATACTACTGATCGTAGCCTAGACATATCGATCATGGTCTGCTCGGGAGTGGAGTAGCTTTGTAGACTAGTGTCTTATGCCGGACCTCTTTGTAGCAGTGTCCATGCATAGTGCATGGGAGGTGGGAGCCCACTTATACACCGGTGGCTAGTGCCAATTATGTATCCTTTCCATCCCTTTTTAACTGTAGCTTGCACGTTCTAAGAAACAATTGTTGGCAATTATATATTAAAAAAGATTAAAATTTATTCTACATAATTAATATCGTTAGAAAAATCTTTGAATTTAGTTTTTGAATAAATTTATTTAAAGATATAAATATTGCATGTATTTTCTACAAATTGAGTCAAATTATGACACGCACACCAACAACGATAATTAAATAGGGACAGAGCGAGTAACTATGTAAGTTTTAAGCGTTAAACAACATTATTCAGTGTAATTATCTCCACCGTAGATTTAGCTTAGGTTGTTGACATAAAAAATATTAGTAGCATATCATTCTGGATAAGATTGAGATTTTATTAAAATTACAGTTCTGAAAGTAATATTTTCTTTTTAATGTGCAGAAAAATATGCTCTCTATGTTCAAATTATAAGTCGCTTTGACTTTTTTGGTACATGCATTTTATTATGTATCTAGATATAATAAGATGTCTAGATACATAGCAAAATGCATATATCAAAAAAGTCAAGCGACTTATAATTTAGAATGGATGGAGTAAGTGGAAACAAGCTACTCAACAAACATGTAAATAAGCCATCATAAGACTAAGACAATACCATTCTAAGATAAGATAGTGCATTATGACTCTTGCAAGTTTTGTCCGTTATTGGATAATAGGCTAGACGTGGAATAATTAAAAATCTTTTTCATAACTAGTTCCCCACTCATCAATTAGCCACTAATAGTTTTGTTAGAGCATGATTAGTTGTTGTTTAGACCTATTTAGCATTCAAAACATGGATTAAACTCTCTAAGATACAGTGTTTCTTTCTATAAGCCTTCTTTAATAATAAGTATATATATCAATAATTGTTCTATCAGTGTAGAGGTCGATATGTACCGAGGAGGAATATTTGGAGACTTACTCCCTCTATTTTAAATGATAAGTCATCTAAAAATCTTACAAAATCAAAGCATCCCAAATATGAACAAAATTATAAAGAAAAAATATAAAGATTTATGACATCAAATAGGTATAGTATGAAAATATATTTAACAAAGAATTCAATGATGTTGACATCCTAAATGTTATTATTTTATCGTAAAGTTTAGTCAAATTTGAAATGCTTTGACTTTCTAAATTTTTTGGAATGACTTACAATTTAAGACGGAGTGAGTATTACATATAATAAGAATTTGAGTTGGACATGTTAAATTAATTTTCTTTTTTGGTTTAGCACAAAAGTAGATTAAGGAGCTATTTAGTGTATGGAGATTATTCTTTAAACTATAGCAAAGAAAACGTATTGCTTCCGAGTGGCGCGAACGCATTGATCCTTCCTTCTCGAATCTCAAACTCTCCACCGTCCCGCGCCTGTTCCAGGCTTCCTGCTGGCAGTTGGGCTGCTTGTACAGAGAGAGGCTGGGCGGCCGGGCCGGGTCGGGCGCACGTGATCTTCTGCCGTTCTGGAGGCGCCGTTGGCTGCCGCCTCAGGTTGCTTCGCCAGCCGGGCCGTGCCGGCGGGGGAGATGGCAGATTCGCGCACCTTTTATCGCCGCCCGCCGAAGAAACCTCCTGCGCGTCTCCCGGACCCGCGTGCCCGCCAGGCGCTCGACCTAATGCCGCGGCGCCCCCACGGCATTCCTCCAATCTTTATATGAAGGCTGGTTTTTATATGAAGAGAACCGTACATCAATCCAAGCCGAGGTCCGCCCCGAGGTAATCCTGAGCCTCTCTTTCATTCTTGTTCTCGCTCTATTGGTGACACTAAAATTGCCTGGGACTGTGGAGCATCGGGCATCGCATCCCAGCCGCCACTGCTGGTTCTCGAAATCGGGTCGTGCAAATAAGCTTCTTGCCTTGAGGCTTAATATACAGCTTCTATATTTGGGGAACTGTACATGCTTCTCAGGATAGGTGGCTACTGCATTTTCTTTTCTTTGCCTTGTTCTATTGCAGTGTCCCCTCAAGCTGTAGCAGTAAGATGTCCCTCAGCAAGACCGTGCAATTCCGAGTGGAATTGCATACTAAATTCGTTAGCTGAGGTTTTCTAGCTTTTTCTGCGGGCCAGAGAATAGCTCAGCAAATCTGAAGAATCATCATAAGAAAATAAAATGAGGGCATCAGTAGCTACTAGCTAGTGCTTATCCTTTTTTTTTTTGCCTTTGTTGTTTAAAGATGCATTCTTGCTGCTTAGGTATGTTGATGATTACGACACTTGTCAAATGGTTGTTCTGCTATGATTAACTGTTGTGTTTTTTCTGACTACTGTAGGTTTCCTGCTTCCTCCTTCATGTAGGAACCTAATATATTTATGTCGCTAAAGAGTAGAATAACTATTTGGACCGTTGTTCTAGTTACACTATAGTCAACTGAAGATATTTTTATTAATACTACTAGAAATTTTTGACCTAATATCGGGCTATATAGAATTATAGATAAATAGCCTTAAATGACTTCTTAACTTTCAGAGATTAATGTTTGAAATTTAACTTGGGCAAAATGGCCAAATGCTGCACAATTTTCCATATCCTGTTTCTGTGTTCTTTGTTTTGTATGAGATTCCCATTCTAACTATTTGTACATGTTCTGTTCCTTTATTGAGGGCTTTGATTTCAAATTCATAGCTTCATAATTAATTTATTGAGTTCCTATTTGAAGCATATTGGCACCCCTTTCAAGTACAATTCAAAAACTCAATATCAAAAATGAGCTTCAGATCCATCGAACAGTTACTTAGGAGGAACAGCAAAACCAAAATTTCTCGCAATATTGTTGACGGTGTCCATGACCAGAAGGAAGAGCAGTTAGTGCAATCCTTCAGGGAGTTACTTCTTGCAAGCAACCAGCTCCCAGATAAGTTTGACGACTACTATGTCCTTCTACGGTATGCCCATTTTATTTATTTTCTGGAAAATTTTGTTATATATTGTCCTTAGACTGACATAATCCATCCAAGTAAAAGAAATGTTCAATAGGAGATATTTTATTCTTCAATAGTTCAATAGGATGCCTGTTTCCTTCCAGTTTTGCACTGAAGAGATTATGACCTCATTGCTCTCTCATCTTGCAGCTTTCTTAGAATGAGAGGCTTCAACATCTTAAAAGCAAAAGAAATGTTCTTAAATATGTTAAAATGGCGTGAAGATTGTTCTGTTGATGCCATCGCAAATGTATGTAGTGTTTTTATTGTGTGTTACATTTCTTTTATCTCTGGTTTGTTACAAGAATTTATGCTTACGGTTATCTTGGAACTTTGCTTTACCTGTACCGAAAGCGTTGTATGTTAGAATGATATATATACTTTTCTTGCAATATCGAGCTTATGGCTGTGGCACTGTGCGTATCAGCTTAGCTGGAATTTTATTATGAATGAATAAAGCTTCCTTCATCTAAAAAATGAAATATCGCTTAAATGTCTATTTCTATGCTACAGGATTTTAAATTTGAGGAGTATGATGCTGTGAAAAGATGCTATCCTCATGGATTTCATGGAGTTGACAGATTTGGGAGGCCTCTATATATCGAACGGGTTGGCTTGGTGGATCTTAGTAAGCTCATGCAAGTGACTAGTATTGATCGTTATGTAAAATATCATATATCGGAACAAGAGAAAACTATATCTTTGAGATATCCTGTTTGCTCACTTATGGCTAAAAGGCACATAGCCTCGACAACAGCCATATTCGATGTGAAAGGACTGGTGCGTCATAGCTAAATGAAGCACTTCCCTTGAATGTTTTATATATTCCAGTTTACAAGAAAAATAGTTGCCTAAATGTTCAGTCATTCTTCATTCTCTAATATTGTGACCCAAGTTTCATGTTAGAAGCAGGTAGTATTAGAAAATAGATATGCTTTGACTTATTACTGGGGCTTTGCTCACATTTCATTTTATATCTAGTCATGTGTTCCACATACATGAAATACATGGACTATAAGATATTTTATATGTTAGTTTTTAAGTTCCTTATCTGGCATATAATGGACTTATTTGATCTGTAAGCAATCATATATTTTGTCTTGGCTGCTGTTATTCAGGGGTTGAATAACTTTTCAAAATCTGCAAGAGAGATGTTCGCAGAGATCCAAAAGATTGACAGCAATTACTATCCAGAGGTTTGTCTTGGTTATGTCTATGATTGAACATCTAATGTGGCTACACTAGCCACAGCCTGCTCATACGTATTTTTCTTCTTGCTACAGACATTAAATCAACTTTATATAATTAATGCTGGAACTGGATTTAGAGCACTGTGGAAAGTATTGAAAGCATTCATGGAGGCAAGAACGTTAGCAAAGATTCAGGTAGTATAACTTTTTATGTAGTATAACTTTTTTGTTTGCACTATTATTGTTTGACAAAATAGATTGAATGCTTACCTCTATGTTGCTTGTTAGGTTCTGGGGACCAATTACCTTAACACAGTATTAGAAGCTGTTGACCCAAGGTAAAAGTGCATCTAGTCATTTGCAACGTTTGCATCTTTAGCTGCTTGAATAATTGCTCCTTCTGCAGCAATCTACCAGACTTTTTAGGCGGAACATGCACTTGTCCAACAGGAGGATGCTTACTCCAAGACAAAGGACCCTGGACTGACCCAGAAATGGTTCGTGCTTCTAAGGTAAGGTATGTTTCTTTTATAGGTCATTTGAAATGTTCTGGGAAGCTGAAATAAAAATAAAATAATAATTTTGGGGGGTGATGGAATCTATTTGTGATTTTTAGGAAGCATTTGGTAAAGGTCAGAAGTCTTTCAATGAATTGACTGCCACAATTGCCTGTGAAAGCTTTACAGGTTCTCAGGTATTGTTCTTTGCACTTTAGCTTCAACGACCAAGCCTTTATCAGCGTAGGCCTACTCCTATTGGTCTATGGTCATCAGCCATTGATATGAGTGTATTAAGCCTTTTTAAGTGTTACACACTCAGCACCTTATCAACCATTAATTTTATAAGCCTGACTGAGCATCTGTTGTTCTAGTTTATAGAGATAGGCTTGGGCCTGGTAGGCCCCTCATCACATCTATTTTTTCCTCAAACACAAGAGAGTTGAGCACATTTCATTAAGGGCCTGTTTGGATCCCTTCATTTTGGAGGAATTGAAATCTACTTAATTAATTAGGCTATTTGGCTTGGAATTTGAGATTCCACAGCTTTCCAAAGTTCACATAGCCTTTCTCAATTCATAGGGTGGGAGATGGGAAATTAATTCTATAGATCACCATGCTATGTTTGTAGTCTCCAAGTTAATTAAAGTTATAGAAATTATGTAGCCTATCTCAAATATGTGCCTAAACTATAATTTATTACGATGAATTCAATTCCAAGGATCCAAATGGGGCCTAAGAGAGAAATCATCACATCTATGATCTATGTCTACCTTTCCTCTAATAGAACTGATCCCATCTTTCCCTACTGCCCTTGCTCACCTCTCCACTGAGCTTTCTTATGTCTCATCCCTCTTTATGCTTTTCACCACTTGGTTTTCTTTTCTCAAGAGATATAATTATCACACAACTTGTGTGCATGCACACCTTGCCTTACCAGAAGATTATAGTCTGAGAGAAAATAATCATCACATTGTATCTACCTGTTTCATCTTTTTGTGTCCATGTGTTTCCTTTCCACCGCTTAGTGGCATGCCCAAATGAAGTTGGCTCTCCTGTCTTCTAGTTCTCCCTCGTTTTCCTTGCCAAAGAATCATCATGGATTCTTGATTCTTCGTATTTTGTTTGCAGGAGCCTTCCGCAAAACAAGTAGATTCCACTTCTCGTAAGAAAAGAACTCTTGGCATGTTGTTAAAAGATGACCAGGTCTTATTTGTGTCATCTTCTTTATTTTCGAATTTCATTTCTATCCGAGTGGAGTTTCACTTCATATCTGGGAAAAAGTCGCCAATAAATAATTTTAAGTTTCACAAGGCAGCAAGCAAAGAAAAATAGGTCTACCAGTATTCCTTGTGTTATGCACGAAAAATCGCGTTAATACTGAATTCTCTATGGGACAGGTTGGAATTGATACAGGTGAAAATATTCTACAGAAACAATTCAATGAACAGATCTCGGAGAAGATCCGAGAACTTGAGCACTGCGCTGCTCAGAGTAATGAGGTGAGCAAAAGGAACCCAAATTCAAGAAATTGCCGCCAAGAAAATATTCTACATAGCAACTGAATGTTGTTTCTTTGTAGTTCAGACCCTGCAGACACTAATATGTAAGCAACAAGAACTCACTGGCCACATCGAACAGCTGAGGAAAATCCTTAAGTGAGAATGGCGCCCCTCCTAGTTCATTCATTCCTTTAGTTGCTGTCTTGCATAGCATTGAGCATCCCAAACTAAGAAGATAATCTCTGTACTTTTCTTTTATTATTCAAATACAGGGATGGCGTGGGTGCGGATATGAAAGCCTGACATACAAAACTCAAAGTAAATTAGAGCTTGCCGAAGGTGGAGAAAGTCCCTTTTTTCAAAAAAAAAAAAGTGGAGAAAGTTAAAAGGGACAATTGAGAAAGTTAAAAGGGACAAGAAACGAAGCCGTCGTTGTAATGCAATAAATAAGAAATATGCACCTTGGATAGTTTTCTGTGATGAATCTTGAACCCCTATGAGCTGTTACAACACTCAGTTGTGATTGTCATAGTATACTGTACACCATGATTATTCCCGCAACGATGTCTACGGGGCTGTCTGGAGGTATACCATGTTAAATAATGTTACCCATGCAGTTTACCGTCATCCAGGTTTCATGAGTAAAATGGTCTCTTACCGAAATTACATTGAAGTCGCACCTTCAAATCACTTAGCACTTTGAGCATTCATATGCGCCGGATCTGGGCTTCCAAATTAAAAAAAAGGGCATTCCCCTGTTTTGATATCAAGTATGGAAGAGGCTTGAAGATGCATATAAGGGAACTTAGGCGGTCAAGGAAGCAAAGCTATACATATTTAAAGTATGCAAAATTCAAAATGCTAGAAGGTGGTACTGTGATGGAGATATTCCATAGGCTCAATGTGACACTCAATGAGCTTTAGGAACTTGGGTCATAGAGTGGGTGGTGAAGACTTCTCCCATTGGTAGTGTGGTATTAGCCACCATATCATCAAAGGGCTAGATAAAGAAGAAGGAAGAATCAAGTGATGATGGAGATGCAAGCTCAAGCTCAAGTGTTGATGATGAATAAATGGCTCTCATTATGAGGAGGTTTGGAAAATTCATGAAGAAGGGCTATGGTGCTAGAAAAAGAATATCTCAATCCAAGAGGAAGAGGAAAAGAATGTGTTATGATTGTAGAAAGATTGAACATCTTGCGGCTAATTGCCCAAACAAGAAGGAAGAAGACACCAAAAATGAGAAGAGCAAGTCCAAGAAGGACAAGAACACAAAGATCATGCATGACATTCAAGAAAAAGAAGGGTCATGCTTATTGTGTTGAGTGAGATTCTGACGCCTCAAATGATAGTGATGACGAGAAGAAAAGCAACAAGACTAAGTCGTCACTTGTGGGCATTGCCATCAATAAAATGGAAGCCTTCCATCTTTGACACTAAAAGCATCTAGGCCACTAATGGGTTTCGGTGATTAATGACAATGAAAGATTACTATGATTAACGTGTGTTTTACAGAGGCAGTTTAAGTTAAGTCACCATAATGGTGATTATTTGGGCAATCAATGGTTTCATGCTGCTATGATGGAAGTCATTTTGGTTTTTAAAGGACAGGGACAAGGTTAAGGACGAACTAGTTCTAAGTGTCATCTGGCATTGAGAGACACCTAGAGTAGTTTAAGACTTTGTTTTTTCCTTTGGCCATACTATTAAGAGGGTATGAACCAGTAGCTTTGTTTTTTCTCTTTGGTCATACTATTAATAGGGTATGAACTAGTAGCTTGACCTAGAAGAGTCTAATGTGTTCGGTATGGTGTACAGTCAAAATTAACACTAGTTAGCTTAGAAACAACCCTAAGATCAGATGGATCAGTTTCTGTTCACAAAGTTTATGAATTGGAAGTGAAAGGAATGGTCAAATGAGCGTCGAACTGTGCTTTGGCACAATTGCCAGACCACTCATGAGAGTCCAACGCATGCGTGGCAGCACAAAGTGCCGCTCTGGCGTAGAGAAGCGTTGGACCCCAGTGCCCATGGGCGTCGGCCTATCTTAGCTCGGTCCGACTGTTGCTAGTCGATGGCAGCGTCTAGGTATCATCGGACCAAATGAATAGTTTAGCATCAGACCATGTGATTTTGGGTCCAACGACTTATAGAAACATTCCAAAGAGGTTTTTGACTATCGGATTGGGTACGAGGCTGGTCGTCGGAGTGTCGGACCATGTCCTTCGTCCGATGGTTCCTAACGATCACAATACATGCATTATTTCTTCCATGGGAGTCGGACCTAGGGTAGATGGTCTGACGCCATGGTGAATCTGAGTCCAATGGTACGCAAAGAAGTCTTTTTGCCTGCAACGGCTATGCACTTGTGTGGGGAGTATATGTTTTCCCAACTCATCCATGGAGGCTCTCTTGCTCATTTGTTCAGCTGAGAAACACCTTTGGAGTGCAAGAGCTTAGTGAGGTTGGACCTCATTAGTGCATAGCGAGTAGCAAATGTACATTCATTCTTCTCATTTGGCTTGTTATGATCAATAGAGAGTTTGTGCTTGTTACTCTTGGTGATCGCCATCACCTAAACGGCTCAGTAGTGTTGGGAGCTTGGTGATCATCCAGTGGAGCTCGTGGATGACCGAACTTATGGTGTGAGTTGTTGTAGGTGATTCACGTGATGGAGTGTCAAAAGAATCGGCCCATAGAGAGCATTTGATCCTTGTGCGAATCAAGGGGGAGCTACAGTCTTGCGTAGGTGCTCCAACAAGGATTAGTGGGGAGTGGCGCCTCTCCGATACCTCGGTGAAACATCGTCGTGTTTCTTCCTCTCTATTTAATTTGGGCAATTTGTTTTGAGCATTTACATTATTGTATTTACTTTATTAGAATTGCCATGCTAGAATAATATTGGAACATAGGGTGCAAAACTTTTATGCGGTAGAACAATGGAAACATAATTAGGCACAAAGGGTGAAATAGATTAGTGTAGATTTTAAATGTTGCAATGAATTTTAGAATAGACAAATTCACCCCTCTTGGGCATCTTGATCCTTTTAGACACTCCCTTTACATGCTTGGCCAAGCGTCCTAAGGTATAATATGATGAGAGTGGTAGTAAAAGTAATAGTGAGGATGAGGAGCCCTCTAAGAAGAAACTCAATAGTTCTCCCTCTTCGGCATCTTGATCCTTTTATACACTTTCTTTACATGAAGCATTCTAAGGTCAATATGATGATAGTGGTAGTAAAAGTAATAGTGAGGATTAGGTGCCCTCCGAGAAGAAATTCATTGAGCTATTGCAAGAGGCTCATTCTCTCATAAACAAGAAGAGGGAATAATAGGCACAAGGCTCTCTTGAACAAACCCTTGATGAGCATGTGGCTCTTCATGAGGCTCTAATTGAAACTTATTATGAGAAACCGAGGGAAGCTCACTCCTCTCTTCTTGATTAAAGCAAAGGAGCTTATTGAAATAGCTAGTGGAGTCACTTGTGATATACTTAATGAATCATTCTATACTCCTATTGTTGGTGCTCCCACTAACCCTCTGGTACCACAAATACTTCTACCATGAGTGATGGTTTCACTTGTGATCCACCCTCATTGTTGAGAATTGGACATAAAAGGAGTTTAATGTTGGGTGGATGAGATGCTCGCTTGCTAAAGTTCTTGAGTAGCTAAACGTTCTCTCTTAACAAAGCGGTCAATATGATGATAGTGGTAGTAAAAGTAATAGTAGCCAAATGTTCTATGGCCAAGCCTCTTGCTGCTATTTCTTAGGTGCCTAAAATTTATATGTTTTTAGGCAATAAACAATATCCATTAGATCTCTTAATCTAACCATCCAGAATTCTTTCTCTTCCTCTCATGATCTCTCTTGGTCAGTCGGTCCTCGATTTCAGGGGTTTAGACTATAAGAAGCGTGGAAAACAAATAGGCGTGATGTCTTACTTCCTCAAACTGTATATTCTAAAAGTTAATATGATTAAAATCCTTAAAGTTTAACCTTAACCTTGTCTAAAATAACAAAAAGCATGAAATTAGACGGAGTACCAAATGCCATGAGGGGCTGCAAAATAAAGGATAATAGTTGTTCTTGTGTGACTTTTTCTCATTTGTTATAATAAATTTCATTTCTGAGGATTGAAGCGGGTCTTTAAGGACGACAAGAACCCGGATAGAAATATGGAAAAAAAAACAAAACTCTTTATCCAAATTGTAAAATATGCATTTCATAAATTCCATCCAGTAATTGGATTGGTCACATTTGTATTTGCTTGTTTTGATTGCCGAATGGTATTTGCTCTATAAAAAAAATATCGTTTTCCAATAAATCAAATAGTTTTGAATTTGACTAGGCTTATAATAAACATTACTTCTTTTATTTAAAGTTATAAGATATTTTAGCTTTTCTAAATATGTAGCTTTTGCTATGCATTTAACTATATACTATGTCTAGATTATGTGGCATTTAGAAAAGACAAACGTGTTATAATTTGAACGGAGGGGGTATTAATATTTGCTTATTCTAATATTAATTATGATATATATTTCATGATAAATATATAATCACAATTATTATATGTCATAATATTAATATAGTTTTATCTGCCTGATTGATTTGTGGTCAAAATTTACCATGCCAAAGATTTGATAAACCAAAGTTAGACCGACAACTTTAGGTAGCAAACTAAATAATAACTAAAATCATGACTTGTCAAAATCTTCGACTTATATATTTTGGAAAACAACCAATAAGATCTCATATATTATATATTGGTCAGTCTTAAAATTGTCAATGAATAAAAAATTCCTTTTTTTTTGAAAAGGAAATAAAATCTATCTTTATGCCATGGATGGAGTAGCAAGCGCTAGGGTTCTCTTCTCCTTGCCTGTTCGTAGTTCCTAGTTCCCACTAGGACGAACCCAAATCCAAACCCACCTGAATAAGAGGGGAAAGTGAAGGAACGGGCCGCCAGGCTTAGGGTTTCTCGACAGCTCCCTTGCCTCTCCGCCATGGACGCGCAGCGAGCCCTCCTTGACGAGCTCATGGGCACAGGTAAGTACCGACCAGATCCCCCTCGCCCGAACGGCGCCGCCCCATGCCCTAACCCTAGTCCTAACCGCGCCGCGGGTGCTATCGTTTGCAGCTCGCAATCTAACGGAGGAGGAGAAGAAGGGGCACAAGGAGCTGAAGTGGGACGATCCGGACGTGTGCGGCCCCTACATGGTCCGGTTCTGTCCCCACGACCTCTTCGTCAATACCAGGAGCAATCTCGGTACGGTCCTTCCTTCGTTTCTTCCTTTTCCTTTAAAGCGTTTTGCGGTGGATTTTATTTTACTCATGATAAGTTCGGTGGGGGTGTTTGCAGGGCCGTGCTCGAGGATCCATGATCTGAGGCTCAAGGAAAGGTGATACCGATTGTGATGCTTAATTGATTGCCTCTTGATTCAAAAAAAAAATAAAAATACTGTATGATTTTTTTGATGTAATCCCTTAATAACGTGTTATTTTAAGCAATGTAGGGTGTTGGATAGACTGCAACTAGGAATAGAGAGACCTTGCTATTGGGAGCCATATGGCATGACACCAAAGGATATAATAGATGGTTGTGTTATATGAATTGCTAGAATGGTAGAGTCTAGCTAGTTTTTGGTTGTGAGGATTAAGCCTTCTTATGTTCCTGTTAGGCCACAAGTTTTAGTTTGATTGGCATATCATGTGAAATGATTGTGCCACGACACCCTCCTGTCCAGTCCAAAAAGAAATAGTTGCTCCAGGATAAATTACACATCCTACAGGGACAATTTTCACTCAATTTTAAAAATAGTACAATTTTTATATAAAAAGATTGCTCACCACAATATTGGCTATTGAGAGAAATTGATCTTATGCAGCGAAGAAGCAAGGTTGAATGCATATTAACAAAGGGTTCGGAAATGTGCCTTGGTATTCTAAATATTATATTTTGTGTGAATTAAAATCCTTAGGTGAATTAAGTGAGAGTTACTTTAGATTAAAATTTAAGAGGTAGCTGCCCAGCCTTTATAGTTGGCAAATAGGATATAATGAGCACCCTCATTCCCAATTGGTGCCAAGCCATGCTGTATTCTCGTGAAATGATAGTGACTTTTGGCTTCGACTAGCAGGATTTTTCTTTAATCCATATGAATATAAATGAACATGTCATATGTGTAGTTCATTTAGCCATGCAGAATTTCATGCTATTGTTTGACAGTTTGGAATACTTTTAAGGGTTATGACACTTTGTAGATTTTTTGGTTTTGTGATCTCATGCAAGTTTTAACAGTTCCATCTAGTGAATAATTCCAAAATAATTATACCACGTTGCCAACATTGAGTAATGCTCCCGGTCAACAAGCAAACCAAGCTACTAATATTGAATAAATTGATTAAATGTTAGCTCACAACAGAGATACTAAGTTAATAGCTATTGGTTCAGATTGAATGCTTTAATTATTTGGGACAAAAAAAATAATATTTTTTTACCTTCAGTCGGTGAGGTGGGCGTTAAAGTTGGTGGCTTTACTGTACTGTGTTGGCATCATGACTTAAGTTTCATCCGTAGAGATTGCTTTAAACCAATAATTCACCTCGTATGATTATATGTTTAGCTATACAGGATAGATATACAACTATCTATTTGTATCTCATGTTTTTTTGGGTATGTGCAGCTTTGAGAAGTCTCCCAGGCATGATACTTACATGCGAAGGTTTGAGACAGAGCTTGCACAACAATGTGAGAAATTGGTGAGTCACCCCTTGCTCTTGCAAAAATTCTGAGTAGTACATTTACCTTTGTTTCTTTTGTTGCAGGTAGTGGATTTGGATAGAAAGATAAGGCGTGGTCGAGAAAGGTTGGCTCACGATTCTGCTGTTCCAATGCCAATCCCTGGAAAAATAGCTGAGCAGCTTTCATTGCGAGAAGAACAGGTCAAGAAGCTGCTGGAGCAAATCGAGGAGCTTGGTGAGGCTGGTAAAGTGGATGAAGCTGAGGCACTTATGAGAAGGGTACTGACATGCGACATCCATCTTGTTCCTTTATTATGTTTGGAGACTACTTCATCAATTTGTGAAATTCTCACTTAAATTTTGGTTTTGCAGGTTGACATTCTAAATGCTGAGAAGACAGCTTTAGCTAACCAAGCAGACAACAAAGTGGCTATGCTTGAGAAGAAGATGGAACTTTGCGAAACATGTGGGTCATTCTTAGTTTCTGATGATGCTCTTGAGAGAACACAGTCCCACGTGACTGGGAAACAACACATTGGTTATGGTATGGTTAGAGATTTCCTGGCGGAATACAAGGTGAATATATCACATCACTAGAAGTGTGAATACTGATTTAATTTATTGGCTACTTATAATGGCTGTATCTTATCCAGGCGTCAAAAGAGAAGACAAAAGAGGAAGAGAGGCTTGCAAGGGAGCAGAAAGCAGAGGAGCGTCGGAAACAGAGGGGCAAGGAGTATGATAGTGGGGGCAGGGATAGAGATGCCATTGCCAGAAGGGAGAGATCTGGGGAGCGTGACTATGACCGTGATCGTCAGTATGAGCGAAGCCGTGGAAGAGACAGGCCCTATGATTACAGAGAGAGAGGATCAGATTACCGAAGCAATCCCTACAGAAATGGGAGGGATTCTGAAAGAGGCGGACACAGATACAGGAGTGGTGATATGACAAATGACCGAGGGAGAATGAGGAGCAGATCACGTTCTCCAACCAGGCATGGCTATGGAAGATCTAGAAGTCCAGATCATTAGCTGAACATTTAGATAGTTTTATTCACAGTTGGGACTCATGAGGTAGACCGTTCCCTTCTGCCATTTATTATTACTGTACAATGGGTTTTATTGAAGTGTGGCACTTGTTTAAGTCTGTGCTCTGCTGTAACAGCTATGTTGGAACCCTACAGACTTCCTTTTTAACATGGGAAAAAAATTTCTCAGGTAGGTATCGATTGTCGTTCCCACAATTTTGTGTTTCTGATATTCTATATGTATGCTGAAGCTTTGTTTCAAAATTTGGAATCAAAAGTTAAATTAGTAAGGCCGGTACTGGACTTCATATATGGATGATGATGTTTACAGACTATAGCAGGTAAACCTTGAACATCAATGTTTCATGTTACAGACTTTTTATTTCCCTTGCTAATTCTGCTAGAAATCTTAGTTCTGCTCTTTTGGCTTAGATGTTTGCACTACTCAGGCCAGGTATCTTTTTGTACCAAAATTTATGTCCATAATTATGAGTTATGTACCTTTATATTTAATAGTTGACGAGTTGTCAATTTGTCATGAAGTAGTATTGTGTTCAGGAAGATCAATCAGACAAAATGATCCGTCGTCATTGCCAATCATCAACAGTTTCTTTTTCTGGAACCCTTGTGTGCAAGAGATCAAGCTTTGGTTTATACATAATGGTGCCCTGGTTAGAACCACCAGGATTAGGCCTATTTCCTAGACTGTCTAGTTATTGGGTTGAAGTCAAGTTTAGAGAAGGTTCTGTTTCCTCGGCAGAATATTAGATAACTTTGCGGTTGTCAGATCCTGTAATTGGCATGCTATTTGACCTGATAGTGTATTCTAATTATGCAAACTTTGAGATGATCGGCTTTTGTGTTTTTGACATTATTATGTTTTGGATCAATTGGTGTCACGATCTTGTTGGAGCAATGTCTACTGATGTTATGTTGTTTGCATGACATTACTGCACCTTTTATTTTTGTTTCACTTATTATAGCATAATAATATGCTTTGCGATAAAGCCTATAATTGTTTTGTGCGTGGATGTCTTCGACGAGACAGTGGTCTCAGATCGGTTGCTCCAAGAAGTCCTGAGGAAACCACTCGGCCCCTCCAAGAAGTCCTGAGGTAACCACTCGGCCCCTTGGTGGATAATTGCCAATGTACGGCCCAATAGGAATAGCATCTTTCTGCCGAAAACAGTCTTCAAAGGCATGTTTGTTTCCCAGCCTGGTCAGATCAAGTGAGCCAGGGCAGCAGAGCAGGTGCAAGACGACCTTTTTATTTCTTTTGGAATGGATGGAACAGGAGAGGCAGAGCCCCCACTGTGAATGAATATATTAATTAAAGAAAACATAAAGAAAAGTACAAGATTACATGTACTGTTTTCTTTGTACTTCTCAGTTCTCCTTTTCAGAGAAATATGTAACCCCCGTGATTTTTAGTTTTGCTGGTCTAGCGCGAACACGATGGCTTTACCGCTTAGGGCTTAGTTTGGAACGTAAAAATTTTACAAGAGTCATACAGGAATTCAAAAAGAACATATGCAAGAATGTTTTTTTCCGTATTCCAAACAAGCCCTTAGAATTTTAGTGGCGTGTGACTGAAGCAGATACGGTACACATCAAATAAAGTTGCTCATGGATCAATTATATTGATTGTTTGTTGCAAAGAAAATAACATGATAGGCACTAGAGATTGCAGGTTTGCATGCTTTACATTGATCTATTCATCCGAAATAGTTTACGTGCTTGATTATTCATCCGAAAGTAGGTAAGTTACATGGCCAATTGATCGACAAGCAATATACGGCGCTTGATCAGGGCTGCTTGCCAGCAGTACGGAGGCTGGAGTTCCACTCAAGAAGCATCCATACGATCGATGGCACTGCGTTCAAAACGATGCATATACAATTATATTAACTTATGTGCGTACTGTCAATCAGCTCACGTGCTGTTTTTGAGAAAAATACATCGGTGTTATTCGAACTTGTTCGACGATGCTCTTTCCATTCTAAATTATAAATTATAAGTTATATACTCACTTCAATTTTTCTAGTACATATACATATTATTATATTAGCAATCATTCTGTAATTTTGTCGAGAATTGGGTATCTGGAACTAACGGTTGTTATATCTAGCACTGAGGTGTCGTCTTTTTTTTTCGAAAGGACGGTAAAAGATTTGCCATGATTTCTATTAGATGAAAAAAGAAAAAGATAAGTATCAGTCTAGTTTTTTTGACTGGAAAACCGGGCCAGAAAAAACATACAATTGTGGAGGGTACCCTACTCCACCTGCACACCTAGGTACCAAGTCAACTCAACTCGTGCCACAACTAGCGCCCACTCAAGTCCTTGCTTGGTCGGATTAGGACATCAACATAAGCCTCAACCCCTCGGTCGGATTGGGTCATCGACTCGGATTGGGTCATCGACACGAGCCACCACTCCACTAAAAGCTCAAAGAAAGCAACTAAAAACAAGAAAACTATGCCCACTCCACCACTGACACCAACCGCGCAATACAACCGCGGAAACGACGAACTAGCCCTGCCCGAGACGTCCCGATCGAGTCGAAATCCACAGCGACGCCTTCAAGAAGGTCACGACGTCCAAGCGCCGTCGTCGCCTGTCCAGGGCACGACAGAGTTTTCACCCGTGGAGAGTGCTGGGGACGCGACGCCCTCAACAGGGGAATGACACCCGCAGGTGTCGCCGTCGCCAGGCCTTCGCCTAAAGAACCCACAACACAGATGTCGATCGGGATGCTCGGACCCCACCAGAAACCGAAAACACTGTTGCCATACATCCAGCAGAAGCCTTACCGGGAGTTGACGTGCCGGCCACGCAAGCAGCCGCAAAGCTACGCCAGAACCCTGCCGTCCAGACCGCCTGTCGAAAAACCAGCCACCCGCCGCCGTGCACGTCCACCTGCCGTGCACTCCGCCAATGCCCAGAAGATGCCAGATCAGAGATAAGGCCCTGAAACCAGCACCCCCGTGGACGCTAAGGCCTTCGTCCCCACAACGAACGCCCCGCGACGGAGATCAGGGTTATAAGGAAGGGACAACATAGATGGAGGCCGCCCCCCAACGCCAACACAAGCTCCAGTCACCGCCGCAAGGCAAACATCACCAGGAAAGGAGGGGACGAGCAGAGAGGGGGAACCCCGTCGCTGTCCCCTGCGCTCGATGAGCACCACCTCCACAACAACCCACCGGCGAGCCCCGACGGAGACGATCGACCACCACCGAACCTGGCACCGCCAGCAGCACCACCATGGCACCACGGGCGAGCCAAAGCCACAGCCGGCCATGCCCCCACAGCACCGCCGAAGGAGCCGAAAGACCACCGAACAGAGCAGCACCACCTCCACCAATAGGCCGGGCCGCAGCCGCCGAAGCAGCAGCACCACCATCAGCCGCGCCGCCGCAGACCGCCGCCCACCTCACTGACCGACCCAGCACCGCGCAGCGATGCGCACGGAGGCCGCGGGGCGACCAACCACCACCGCGCTCACGCGCGGCCCAGCAGCAGCTCCTCGCCGCCACAGAGCAGCAACCACCCGAACCGTGGCCGTCGCACCGCCGGCACCAATCGTTGCAGCTCCCTCTGACCCCGGGCGCCCTCGGACATCGCTGCAGCTCCCACCAAGTATCGCTGCAACCCCGGAAGCCGTGCTCGCTAGATCCGCCCCCTACCTTGCCAGATCCGGGCAAAGAGGTCACGGATCTACACGCCAGCAGGCCGGACGAGCCTCCGTCGCCGCCATCCACCGGCTGCCGCCGCGCCATGGCCACCCTCCGCAGGGAAACGGAGAGGAGAAACACCTAGCCGCCACCATCCTTGTAGCTGCGCGGGCTCCCGGCAGCCTGCTGCAGCGGCGGCCAGGGCGAGGGGCTGGGAAGGACGGCCCTCCGGTCGGGAAGGGGAGCCGCCGCTGAGTCGCTCGGGAGAGTGACGCGGGGACCGGGCCACATGGAGGAATCTAGACAGGTGTCGTCGTTTTGTGGCGGACTATAGTAATGCTTCCAAAAAAGGGTGAAAAGTTAATTTGTATGAACCATTTTCTCAAAACTAGTCATGATTTATATAACCAACAAACTATTTTCAGTCTAATTTATATTGCACTTTATAGTTTTGCATTAAGTATTGGTAATATTAGGAATACCCAACTCAAAATTCGTCTCCATGCAGTTTCTTCAAGTATAAACTGATCCGTGGACTGTTAACGAGCTCGTATTTGTATAGTTTTGGATTCATAGGATAACAGCTAGTTGACTAATTTTTACAGTAGTCATTAAAAGTTCAACATTGTGGACTAATTAGTCCCAGTCTACGGAGTACGGATAGGAGCTAATAGAACTAGTTGACAGTCCATTCAAATATGTATTCTCTCCGTTATAAATTGAAGTTCGCTTTGATTTTTTGGTATATGTATTTTGCTATATATCTAACATAGCAAAATGCATGTAAAAAAACTTAAAGTGAATTATAATTTGGAACAGAGAAAGTAGAACATGAACCATCATGAGTGCACCTGCGAAAAAGCCGAGCGCGGCGAGACTTGATGCAGGAACGGTGTGGTGTACTAGGTATTCGACGACGAAATAGCCATAGCCGTAGATGAAGGAAAGCAAGGTTGCCATGCGGAGCACCTTGTTGTGGAGGTTGAAGGCGCACAGGAAGCAGAGCGTGCACGCCGGTCACTGAATTGAAGCTCGGTTAATATGGTTTAAGCGCATTGATCAGTACAACTATGGTACTTTGAAGGTTACCACTGACGTAAAAGCACGCACTCTGTGTTCGGGAGTAGGTGGCGGAGCAGAGGGCCGCCGAGCCGAAGAAGCAGGACCAGGTGAAGGCCAGGCGGACGGTGCCGACCACCATGAGCCGCCACCCCAACGCCGTCAGGCCGTGTTTCTTTCCGACGCTGGCCATGCTTCTCTTGTTTGTACACAGTACAAGGCTACAAGCAAGGCGTGTGCAACAGGGGAACGCTAGCTGCCCGCCGCGACGAGAACGGAGAGTGAGAAGCTAAGATCCCGGACCCAGTGCTTATAAGATTTCATTGTGTTTGACGTGCAATATTTGTCAGTTGCCGATAATTCTTTTTTTCAATTGTCCTCCCTCTGACCCAAGTTATTTTAACTTTCTTGGGCTAAAGACTAACCAAAATTATATAATTAAAAAAATAACATTTATGATAGCAGATAAGTAAATTTAGATTTTTTATTAATTATACTTAGGGCTTAACCATTTCTATCCTTGCTTTTAAGTGAAATGATGATTTTATCCTTGTTTTTTTAAATTTTGTGATTTTACTTCAGCGATTTCAAAACAAAGGGAAATTCTACCACTGCTTTATTAAGCTCCTCTAACGATGTTAAAAGGATAATTTTGTCCATACATTTTTGCTATCATTTTATTATGATATTTGTGTTTTTGCCCTTATTTTAGATTACCAAGATGACATTTTGTATACAATTTTTTTTAGAAATTTTGACAATATTTCAACTGATATCCATGTAATTAGAATTTAATATTACACAACATATAAATTCCACACATTGAATTAACAGCAACAAACCATATCCATATAACATGCCATCATAGTATCAATTTAGAAGCCATCATCGAATCAACAACTTCAGATGTGGTTCCGGTAGATGCTTCAAATCAAAGCTAAAGTTGCATACGTAGATGGAAAATTTGGAACACGCCTATTGCTTGGATGGAATTTCTTAATTACATGATATCAAACCTCTTGTTTCATAAGGCGATACTAGCACTGTGCTACCTCGGCTCTTCCATGGTACTCTCACCATTCCAAATTATAAGTCGCTTTGAATTTTTTGGTAAATGCACTTGTCATGTAAGTAGATATATTATTATGTCTAGATGCATAGCAAAATGCATGTACCAAAAAAACTCAAAGCGACTTATAATTTGGAACGGGGGGAGTAGCTGTCAAGCAGGTCGGAGGCAGGGGCATAGGTCAAGGCCATCAGAACTAGTTAGGGACGAGGTGGGGCTGGGCGGCGGGCAGGCCCCCGAGCCACGCTGCCGAGGGCGCGCACTAGGGGAGCAGTTCGGTAGAGGCCACCCACACAGGACCGCCCCTGACCCCGCGAGATTGAGGTGAGCGATGAGGGGAGAGGAGGAGGGCGACAGAATAGAGAGAATCCCTGCCGAGAGCAGCGCCACTAGAAGCATAGGTTATGACGTGGGCGCCCCTAACCCTGCAAGGAGGAGCTGAGGGGCGAGGGATGAGGAGGCTAGGGAGAGGGGAGAGAGCGTCGTCGCATGAGCAGCGCTGCTGGAGTCACGACGTGGGGGGAAGGATTCGCCAGTAGCCACTTGTTTTGTGTGACTCTGAGTAAGAAAGGCCCAAGGTATTCCTATCTATTTCTCCACCTGCGATTTCTTTTTTTTTTTGCCATTTAATCAAATATGCAAACTGTTACCCAGGAGGGGTGGTAGACGGTGGCTTCACTTAGAAAAAGCAAGCAAGGATAAAAACATAAAGTTAAAAAAATAAGTAAAATCACCATTGAGGTTGAGAATAAGGGTAGAAACACTAAATCCCCATTATTGCCTTGCTGTGGTACCTCCAAATTAATGTGAGCCGTTCGTTTAATTAGATCTGGCAGTTGATATCATGTATTACTTCTTAAGAGGTAATAGTTGAAATATATATTTATTTAATTTTTAATTTATAATAGTGAGATAAATAAGAAAAGTTTTAGATACACATATCTTTTTTTCTAGATACAATTGATGCATGTATGATCTATTATTAGCATTATTTTTTGTCTGTCCGTGACATCTATGGTGACTTCTCTTTTTACATTTTTTAATTAATGTGAACGAGCCGAACGTGCATTGACAAGTACGACAAAAAAGTATATGCACGTGACGATGTCATTTTTGTGGGTGACAAATTTATCAATAAAATATGGAGCCCTATCATTATGATTATTTTATATAAAAATATTGTAACGTGACCGGTGTATATGTACGTATCACAACACAATAACAAGACATGTTAAGGAAAAATATATACGAGAGTTGCATCATATGTAATGTAATTATACTATAACTGGGTTAATGACAAGCAATAAATTCCATTTTTATTGCAACATATACTATCATATACACATACACATATACGAATGTTTGTATATGATCGTGACTGTATTTGAATTTTTACATACAACTCACATAATGCAATGAGGATCCATACATATACGTATATATCCATCTCTAAGTCACATCCAAATTAACAAATAAGAGATAATAATCAAGTCGTATATATGGGCATTTAATTTGATGCCATAACTAACGTGCATGCTCCTATGTTATGGCAAGTGAACCGGCGCATAGATATAGCCAACATTTTTTCTAGATTATTTGATTATTTAATTGTCTAATATGTTTCAAAATTCAACGGTTGTAATTTATTTAAACTCTTATCTCCTAAGAAGTAAAGTTTGTACCGTAGCAAAACCCTCCCATTGTATTTTCATAGTATATCTATTTGATGTGATAAATCTTTATATTTCTCTGTATAGTTTAGTCAAATTTGGGATGTTTTGACCCTCAAAAAAAAGTTAGAACAACTTTAAAAAGGAGGGAGTATAAGTTCGTTACCCCAGCCCTTCCCACTAGGGATGGTCAGAGGTTAATTTGTTGCTTCGTTACACTTCACAAACATGAGTTGTATTCTGTTGTTTTATTTTGTTTCCTGTTTTTACCTTGTGCATTTGGCGGCACCTATTTTACAACTAGTTCCTAACCTTTGTAAAAGTGTTGAGTGACCGCTGACTTACGTTACCTTAAAGATTAATGAAATTTTAAACGCAGTTATATTGCAAAGTAGTGCATCATAATGCTTTTGCAATGTTAAGGAAACTATTAAACATGCAATGTTAAGGAAACTATTAAACATTGTTTTTAAATCTATGTAAAGATTTATTTGTGGAACAAATGAAGTTGCAATTGGGCTACAACGTAACTTCTAGAGAAAGAATAGACCAAAAAATGTAGCTTGGGTGGACATTGTTACTAATATAATTTTTTGTGCTTACTTTACCATCATGTATGAGTTTGTGATTAGACATCTGTTTTACTATCTGTTGGCAACCTTTTGGAAAATGAACTTATTGGGTATGCATATTTTGTTTATAGAAAGGAAAAGGAACTCCTGCTTTACTACAAGGACTATAGAGTTGTGAGAGCATCTAAAGAGTCTTTTACTGACTCTAGTTTTTATGGAGCTGCTCTACGGTAGAATTTGTTCAGTAGTACTAGACAAACCCAAATATGTCGCGAGTACCTGGTGAGGTGATTGTATTAACCTGTTTGAGACCTATTGATGAGATACTAGCTTGCAGAGGACACTTCAAGCATACAAATGTGGATTTTTTTTGAGAACTGCAGGCGCCCACAACCCGCACACTTACTCACTCTTATAAACATACGTACGCAAATCCGTGACGGTAAATCTTGAGATTTACGAAGTCACCACAGCCACCTTGCTGTTGATGGGATGTCACCAACCACTAAAAGCATGGCACCAATAAATCTTGGAATAAATCTAGAAAAATACGAACACCCATGCCAAGTTGAGTATTTGAACCCGAGTGGGTGTTGACAAATCTTAATGTCGCTACTAAAGATTGCCAACGGCGCTAGAAATGCTTGTGGGGGTATTTCTTATATCTATTGGATTATTCGCACACAGAATATACCGATGTAGCACTTCACCAAGGATGAGTATTCTAAGATATCGTTATTTATTTTATCCCAGAGGAAAGCAGTAGCTAGAAATATTTAATAAAAGGGAAAAGAGACCCTTATGTCTACTACAATCTAGTACTAACTAGTGTAGAAGGGGGTCGGGGCAAATGAATAAAATGGAAGGATAGGTAAAAGATAGCAAAGATCCTAATCTAAAGATAACCGGTAGAGTGTTAGCTAGGTGGGAGGACAACGAGTGAGTAAAGGAATCCCATGTATCTAGCTTTACTTCTATGCACTTAATCCTAACAGATAGATGACTCAACTAGACTGGTGCCTTACTACTTGTGTGGTGGAGATAGACAAGATAGCAGAAGATAGAACCTCTACTAAAGTGACTACTTGGTTTATAGACGCTCTGCATTTTAAGAACGGGGCCCAAACGTGGTGAGAAAACCCTAATACCGTCCAAGACCTGTCACCTCTTGGGAGTGCGCTCATGAACTGTCCGTGCGGACCAACGGCAATCAAAGGTAAGACTAAGTCTGAGCACCACGCTCACACTTACTCTTACAACTCTAGCTAACGCATAGATAGCTAAAGCTCCTATGCAGAGATAGGATAATGATACACACACAAGGAGTTGTTTACAGGAACCAATCTAACTAAGACAACTACACTACTAAGACAAGCACACAACAAGGCTATAGAGACTATAGACTTGCACTAAATAAATACTTAGTAAAGTAAAGTAAGAATAATATATTGATGAAAGGAAAGTCTAAAAAAAAGAGAAAGATACAAGAGCTATACCAGACTCTCCAAAAGATGACTCCGGAGACCCCGAGCTTTGCTCAATCGACTCTAACTCCCACTCTAGACTAACTACTACTATTCTTGCTTGATCTCCCTTGAATGATTGGAGGATTTGTGATGTGAGAGATGATTTCCAATGGTGGTGGCAGCCTCCTTTTATAGGGGAAGGAGAGGGAGTGCCACCTCAGCGATCCGTGTGCTCTTTCTCTCTACACCCTTGGATGAACTGACCTTGAAACCGCCTTGATTGGACGTCCAGGATTGAGCAAGCTGCATGGATAGCGATTTGTTAGCCATATATCCCACTATTTAGTACAACAGTGTTGTAGCATCAATAGCGATTTGTTAGCCATGGTACAATGTTCTTCTCTCACAACAAAATAACACCAGTAGGCTTATTAGTCGTATCAACCATCCAACAAACAAGTTACAACATTGAAGTCGCATGATTGCTCTGAGCTATTCCAAGCTTGCAGCATATGAGCGGGAATTAATTGGCCCAGTAGCAACAGTCAAACACTAGTGACCACATTTATAGGGATGCACATTCATCATTCGTTTAGATCATTACAACCTTCAATACATTCTAGATCAACGCCTATCTACAATACCGCTACACCAATGGTGACTAAGCTGTTAGGCTATGACTTCCCAGTGATACAAAGCTGGAAAACAAAACACAGTCGCCGTAGATGCCCTTTCTCGTCGTGACGCAACTGAACCATCACTAATGGCTATATCAGAAATTTACCAATCTTTGAACAAATTAAGGAGAATATATCTACAAATAAAGAAGCAGCTAATATCATCGTGGGAATCTAATCCGGACAACTATCTACAACATGGACATTCGATGATAGCCTCATAAGGTACAAACGACGATTCTATATCCCTCCAACCTCCACCATATGGCATGATCGAAATTATAGGGCATCATAACACTACTCATGAAGGGTCTCAGAAACATTACATCGCTTTTGCTTACATTCCACATGCCCGCTAGAGCTAAACAAAAAGTGCAGCAATTTGTGAGGGAATGCACAGTGTGTCGGAGGAATAAAAGTGAACACCTACATCCAACAAACTTATTACAACCACTCACAGTTCTAGAACAAATTTGGAAGGACATCGCTATGGACTTCATCGAGGCTCTTCCAAGAGCCTCACATAAATCAATTATACTGACAGTTATGTATCGTCTCTCTAAATCTGCCCACTTTATTCATTTGGCACATCCATATACGACAACTATAGTTGCACCAAAATTTTTCTAAAACATTGTCAGACTCCATGGGTTACCCAAATCAATAGTGACTAATCGTGATGTGGTCTTTACAAGTAAATTCTGACATGAATATTCCTCCTTTCAGGTGTTGAATTAAACATGAGCTCAGCGTATCACCCTCAATCGGACGGACAATCAGATGTTGTCAACAAAGTCATCATTATCTATCTTTGTTGCATGACATGGATAACCCAAAAGAATGGCTACGCTGGTTATCTTGGGGTAGAATAATGCTACAATACATCGTACCAACAATCAACCAAAACAACCCCTTTAAGCTAGTATATGGAGGAGACCCACCTATACTCGAATTAGTTATCCCAGGTGATGTAACAACACCAGAAGTCAATAAATTGCTATCAGAACGTGATGATGTTTTGGAAAAAAACCAAGGTACAATTATTGCAATATCATAATTATTACAAAAGGCACTATGATAAAAAACATGTGGTGTGAGTGTCTTGTAACCGGGGGGGGTCTGACAGAGCGACTAGTAATTAGATGCGCGTACGCGGGCTTCGACGGTATGCACTACGGACACAAGATTTATACTGGTTTGGGAAGAATCCCTATGTCCAGTCTGAGCACGAGCTCGTGTTGCTATGCATCAAACTTGTAGTAGGGATGTACAAGCGATCGAGAGAGGGAGTAGGATCCCAAGTCTCTAGAGAGAGAGCTCACATGGTCCAGGCTTCAGCAGCTAGAAGGCGAGGCTTGAAGCCGAAAGACAAGGCTTGATATGGGAAGAGTCCCTGCATCCCCTTCTATAGACCAAGGGGAGGGCAAGGTTACAATCTTAGGCTAGAAGGAACTGGCTAGCAAGAAGAAGAATGAGATGACATAAGAGTAAATTAAGAGAAAGGTAAAAATGAGGTCCTCCATCATGCTTCCTCTGTCTTCTCCAGGTGGAAGGTGGGGCTGGTGGCGTGATGACTTGAAGGCTGGCCTCTCCTTGCGCTGTGACATGATGCACCATGCTTTGATCGGCGTCATCAGTACCCATGGTGTGGGCACCGGTGTGGTGGGCACTGTTAGCGGTACCCTTTCTCACTGTGGTTTAGGTGGCATGGTAGAGGTGAAAGACAAGCGACCATGCACAAGGCCATACCCTCGGTACGGGCGGCACGCCCCATCCCATCGTTGCTGGATGGGAGAAGGTGAGACTGACAAGTGGGCATCGTGGGCCCTCCTAGTCAGCGAATGGAGCTTGAAGAGCACTCAGGCACAACGACTCTAGGATGACATCATGCCGCTTAGGCAAGATGGAGCGATCCACCGGGGCGGCCTTGAGTCCTGCTGAGACTGGCTGTCCAAGGCTTATTTGATCCACCGTGGGCCGAGGCATTGATTAGGCCTTTAGCCTAAATACATCCTGGTGTATTTAGTGAATCTAATCCTTGGGTCTAGGGATACCCATTTGGTAGACCCCCAACGTGTGGACGGATATCCTTCAAAATTGGCGATCTAGATGACATAATTGCCTTACCCAAGCCAAACAAAATGCTCGAGGCAAGGGCCAATGGTGACAAAATTGAGATATTGATGTGATGGAAAGAAATGCCACCTGAGGAAACGACATGGGAAGAGCTAAGCCTCTTCAAAAAGTATTTTCCAAAGTTCTAGTTCATGGACGAGCTAATTCTCTACGCCAGGAGAGATGTCACGGTCGTCAAGTGCCCAAGAGGCCGACCTCGCATAGCGGTAGTAGGTTAGATTACTTGAGGGGCTGCAAGCCCAGCTATTATAGATGTAGGCCTCTTTGGAGGAGTAAGGCTCTTAGGCTTAGTCATTAGCAATTGCATCTCCCATCATATATAAGGTGAACGTTGAATGAGGAAAGCAAGCAAAAAGTTAAACGCTATGTCCCTTCTTCTTCTTCTTCCATGTGTCGTCTCTCTCTCCCTTTCTCTTACTGTGCCACCGCGCACATGCCGTTGTCGTCGTTTCCGTGCTGACACGCTGCCACACACCCCGCGCGTGCCGCCGCCGCCGTGATCAATGCCGTCACCGATGAGTGTCGCCGTCGTGACCGATGTCATCGCCGATCGAGTGCCGCTGCCCCAAGCCGTTGCCCTCGATCCCCATACAAACCACAATTCCCTTTCCTCAAGGGCTTCAGGGAATTTATTTGTTATAACATTTAACTTAAAAATATGGTGCAGCACATGAATTGATTGTGAGCTCCGCATTGTAGGAAAATAGAAACAGACTTTGCTAGGGTACTCCAAAATGACCGTGAACCATTCATTTATTTTGATTGAACGGTTATATCACATACTAGCTCTTAGGAGGTAACATATATTTATTTTATTTTTATTTTATAAATTGTGATAAATAAGGGAAGTTTTCGGTATAAAGATCGTTTTTTTCAAAGATTTGATACATCCGTGATCTGGTAGATATGGCGTGTATGCTTTAGGTGAGAGTGGATACGTGGCATGACTTTTAGCGTGTGTATGCAAATTTTTTAGCGTGACACAATAAATAGTATGTGCAATATGATTTGCATGTGAATGCTTGTGTTAGCGCGTGTTACCTGTATGCATTTTAGATTTTTAGGTGAGTGGAAAGTGGATACGTTACAGTATGCATATTATTAGCCTGCGTATGCGTGTTAGGTGAGTTGTTAATAACGTGTTAGTGCGTGTACGTAATTTCATTTGTTACTTTAGAATTTGATAAAAAAAAGTTTGTAATTTTGGGATTTAGTAAAAAGTTTCTATGTTATATGTTAATTTATTGACATTTCGTTTGACTGCTGCAAGCACTAATACTGATAAAAACTATATTATTTTATTGAACATAGAAATAAATGTCAAAGTTAATATATTAATTTATTGAACATAAAAAGTATATTAATTTTTGTACATAAAAACTATACTAATTTATTAGAACTTGCAAAAATTAAACAAAATGTCACTAAATTAATATATAACATAGAAACCTTTTATCAAATCCCAAAGTTACATACGTATTTTTTTACCAAAGTCTAAAGTAACAAATGAAATTACGTTACACGCACTAACACGTTATTACCCACTCACCTAACACGCATATATAGGCTAACAATGTGCAGGAATGTCATGTATCCAGTTTCCACTCACCTAAAATGCATACGCTACCACAAGCATGCACATGCAAATCATACTGCATATACAATTTAATGTGTCACGCTAAAAAAATTGCATATACACGCTAAAATCATGTCACGTATCCACTCTCACCTAAAAGCATACACATGCCATATCTATCAGACCACGGATATATCAAATCAAAAAAAAAATTCTATAACTATAACTTTTCTTATTATCATAATTTTAAAATAAAAAATTAAATAAATATATTTATTATCTATTATCTCCTAAGAGGCAATATGTTATCGTAGTCGTTCAATCAAAATAAATGAACGACAACTTTCCTTATTTATCATAATTTAAAAATAGAAATAAATAAGTAAATATATATTTTATCTATTACCTCCTAAGAGGCAACATGTTATCGCGTTCAATCAAAATAAATGAACGATTCATAATCATTTGAAAGTAAACCTAACAAAATCCATCTTAATTAATATAACCACTGCATATAAATCTACTACAAGAAGACTACTTCGTACTCCTACACTACCTAGCTTCTTATATTTCATCCGGCACATGAAGATATCGATGGATAGGCAACCATCCTTTGCACGCTTTATTTGCTGTCAGCATGCACGTGGCTCCTGGCCGTTCTTCGTATCAGTTTTGAATTCATATGCTTTCTTCATGGAAAGGTAAGCCAATTACCTGAAATATGTTAAATGATATAAGCAGTTATGGCCTTATGGGTGCCATATACATTTTTCGATCTTGTCCTGTTAAAGTTTTCAAAGGCGCAAAGTACACACCGGAGAAATGGCTTTTGGTTCAGATCTACAGTCCTGGTCATTTTTCGGTCTGGGACAAAAAAAACTTCATTAATCCCGGTTGGTATTTTCAACCGGGACTAAAGCCCTTTCCAACGGCTCTAAATGTAGCTTTTGCAGGTGTGTAGCAGGATGGACAAGTTTAATCCCGGTTGGTTATTCCAACCGGGACTAGATCAGGGCCAATATTACCGGTTGGTTATATATCAACCGGGACTATGATTTCCTATATATATCCCTCTTGCTGTTCTCCCGCTCAAGACATCTCAAATAATTCGAACGGCTATGTGTTCTTGCTTGGGGGAGCAAGCTTTGCACCATTCATCATCTTTTTCAAAAGGTTAGCAACTTTTATTCATATCAATTTAAATCTTTTAATGGTAAATAATTATTTCATTCCATGGTAAAGTCGAGATGGTGAATTTATTTTTATTTGTTGTACATATATTTCTACATGAATGTGAAGTCACACGGTGAAATTGGTGAAGTCACGAGGAAACTAATTCACTTCTGTTCAAACAATGGCTCTAGGGTATTTCTTTGGTATATATATACATATATCTATATATTTTTTTTTGCATTTATTTATTTAGGTTCATTTTACTTATTACTTGTTAAATTTTATCGATTAGGATTGAACGTAGCACCTCCTCTACTGCCACCACAGGCACCGGGTTTCTACCCAGGCGATGAGCCATTTGCTCCAAATGTGCCCATTTTGTGATTCCCTCAGCCAACTATTGTACTAAAAATTTTTAACATCTATTGCTTTTTATGCGAATATAAATAAGTATAATTAGTTTAATATGATTATTGTATTGTATTTTTTATGTCGCAGTGGATGGAGCCAGCAGAATGACTACATGATGCACTTTCCTTGTTACTTGTTGAGCACTTCGACGTGGTCACACTCCGTGTTCCCAATGCTCTGACCTGGCAGTGTGAAATTAGTTTTACCATCCCTTCGAGGAGTGGAGCCTCAAATGCTCCTGGGCACACTATCCGTCGGAGGGGGACACCAAGCGTATCCATGAGGAGCGTCCAACTACCTACAGTCGGGCTCTGTTTGGACGTACTTCGACATATAGGATATAATGTGTGTGATTCCTCTTACTACAAGGACATGGCTCTACGTTGCCCTGGTTACACTGTTGTTATATTTAGCGAATGTAGCGCGCAAAATAACACTCTTGATGTGGTAAAATCAGTTTACATTGATAATTCTGTCATGCATATTATTTATTGTTTACTAACGTAATAATATTATCTTTATTTCTGCCACTTGCAGGTTACGCTCCAGGATGTTACCCATTCTTCATGTGGCTTGATGGCCATTCTTAACCAAGATACAGATTATTTCAACTATGATTGGGATTGGGTTGACACCACTGGCCAGAATACTATTGATGACAAACAGTTCGGCATAAGGTTCACTCACCACAACAGTGAAGTTTCAGTAGGTTCTGTCTACGGTCGACCATTCCCTTTGTCTCACATGGCTCGAGAGAAGGCAATCATACGAGCACTGCACTATATCGATACTAAGAGGGGATACAGGATCAGAGACCAAAACTGGCACATATTTGTAGATAGGTGGGTCCAAGTGAATGGCCCGATCCACGAAAGATTGTGATTAGTGTTTAGTTTGTTTGATTTGCAAGGTTGTAGTTTAATTTAGTTTTAATTATAATCTGTATTTGTTGTGTGTTTCATTATTTAATTCGCTCCTATTGTAAGGTTCTTTGCCATAGCTATTATAAGGTTCATGTTTTAATTTGATAATAATTTAATTACCTCTATTTATCTGGAGATGCTGAACTCGGTTTGTGATATAACACCTCTTCGTGCTATACATTCTGCTCATTTCACACACTCTACTTCACTACACGATCTTCCATTTCTAAAAAATCCACTCAAATGAGGTATCTGTGGGAGAAACCCCTACACATACAGATATCCTTGTCTATCCTAGTCCATGAAAATGGTGTACAGTGGAGGTGCTAGAAGAATGCTACTGAAAATAGAGCTACGCTGAATGTTGGGGTCCCCACGAGGTTGACAGTGCCATCCAAGGTTGTGCACTGTTGCCGTTGTGGGGCGGTGTTGGTACTGCATGGTGACAGCGCCGAGCGAAATCCGATGGGCCCTGGATTGTGCTTGCAAATCCCAGAGGCATTGGTTCATCGGAGGCTCGTTTGCTAAAGAAGCCATGCGGTGCCCACCATCCCCAACAGCGAGAGCCCAGAGGCATTTGTTCATCGGGGCACGCTTATGCATGAGCTTTTGCGGCCTCCTTGATCATCTCGAATCGGCATAGCTCGTTACCACCTGGCGTTTCTCAGGTTTATGCGATGCTAGAAGAACGCTACTGAGGTCGTTAAATTTTAATATGTGATTGTAACATTGACCTATATAGAAAATGGTCTTTGTTATCGTATATGTAATTTTATTTTAAGGTCTTTGTTATCGTATATTTGTCTTGTAAGGAATCTCAATAATTATAATATTTTAAACTTTATCTAATTTTTTTGCTTTTTATTATATTTTTATGCATTTTGTTTAACTGAATAAATATGTATATATATTATGTCAAAATAAATATACTATATATAAATTAATATATTATTTGTATGCTTTATATATATTTACACTAAAAATAATGAAAAAATGGCGAGAAATGAAACCGGCCCTCGCTAAAATTTTGGCCCCGCGCCAAAACGGGCCTCTGTTGGCTTGGGTTGGGTTACCAACCGGGACTAAGGCCTAACAATCCCGGTTGGAACCACAACCCGGGATTAAAGACCCATCCCTACCCTCTAACCCTCCTTCCTCCCCACCGCCACCCATTCTCTCCTTCCTCCCAGCCACACCACATTCTCGACGTCCTCCACCGGATCCGGCCCGACGCGCCCGACGCTCCCGACTCCGCCGCCCCGACGCGCCCGACTTCCACGCCTAGATGCACCGACGCGTCCGACTTCCCTGCCCTGATGCGCCCGACGCCGCCGCCTTGACGTTCCTGACTCCGCCACCCTAACACGCCCGACCCCGACACGCCGACGCCGCCGCCCCGACGCGCCCGACCTCCACTGCGCCATCGACCTCCCCCGCCCCGACGCACCCGACGCCGCCGCCCCGACTCGCTATACTCTGCCGCCCCAACGTCCGCCACCCAGCCGCCTGGGAGCCCTAGCTCCGACCTTCACCGTGCCGTCCATCTCTACCGCACCGCCGACTCCGCCGCCCCGACGCGCCTGACTCCGCCGCCTGGCCGCCTGGTGTGTTTCTGTGATGTTCATGTTCATCTTCTTCGGCTTGTTCCTTAAATATTGTTTGGTAAATTGGTAGCAATTTTGTGATGCAATGTTGGCTTAAATATATTACTCTACTTTTACATAGCATCTTGGAGTTGTTCTTAGCACTTGATATATATATATATGTGTGTGTGTATGAACATGATTTTTTTAATTTGGTCACTGATTTTTTTACTTTGCATATATGAACATGATTACATTCAATAAATTTAACTTTAGTCAAAATTAAAGAAATGGCTGGACGTCATCTCCCTATGCCGGAAGTCATTGGTTTCACGGCTATGTACGGTCAAGGGTTTCTATCCTACATTACCGGAAGTGGAGCGGCTGCAACCCCACATAGTAAGCAACTCCATCTATATGTTTATAGTAAATTCATCAATTTCATATATGTGTAGTTGATATATATATGATTCTTAAATGTACCTCAGAGGATTAACCCAATCATTTGGCTGAAAGAGACACTATCTTATTTCGGGGTCACGGAAGTGGATGTTCGCACCTATAATGTAGATGGTGGTACACTATTGCAATGTCAAATCCTTTTTGCAATTGGTCTTGGTCGTGGTCGTGGTCGTGGTCGCATACTTGTACAAATCTCAGAGGTAGGAGTAAAGATACTTGATCGATCGGTTGCCATAAAATATGCCATTAAATCATGTGCAACTAGTCTCGCGAGGATTGGGATCACCTTGCCTACTCTATGTTAAGTGAAGATTCAAGCTATAAAGCTCAACGTGCGGGATAAACTTATGGACTTGTGTGCACAGATGTCTCGGAACCTTTCAAATGATGTGGTAAACTCTTAGTTTCATAGCTTACATATACTTTTTGTTGTTATAAGTTATAAAGCTTGGTTCTTATAATCATATTCTCTGCAACACTTACAGATCAAGGAGTATGGCATGAGCTATGCAGGATGCAATTTTGAAGCCATTTTAAACCAGGCCATGCATAGATTAGGTTATGAGTGGAAATATGCTCTTGAACTGATACTAACTACAAAAGAATATCAAGCAAAGGTGATAGCAACTAAGAGGGGAGAGCCATTCACTGTGGAACCACCGTTAATCGTTGGTAGTCGCCCTTGTCCTACTAGTTGTCAGGCAACGGAGAGTGCACTAATTAATACTTTGGACTTCATCGATAGCATTATGGGATACAAGATCGGTGATTTACACTACACAGATCTTGTACTACGAGAGAGTGAAATGCCCACTCCTCACTATGGACAGTAGTTGGACATATATGTAATTAACTTTGTGGTTGAACATCTAGTTTATTATAATTTTTAGTTAAGTTTTTATGAACATGATGAATGGCTAATTGTAATTTATAAGATCCAAATTAACTGCTTAGCTTCAATCCTTAATATTTGCATATAATATTCAATGCAACCAAACTATAAAACAAAAGAAAAGTGATAAAAACAAAAAAAAAGAAACAAAATGAAAGATTTAGTCCCGGTTTGTATTACCAACCGGAACAAGAGATGTGCTATGTGGCAGCGCATGGTGCTTGGCTGGCGCAGCCTCTAGTCCCGGTTTTTAACACAAACCGGGATTAGAGGGTACCTTTTAATCCTGGTCCTAAGACTAGGACTAAAGGGGGCCTTTAGTCCTGGATTTGCAACCCCGGTTGGCATACCGGGAATAGAGGGCGGTTGCGAACCGGGACTAGAGGCCATATGTGCACTAGTGACAGTTAACATTTTTTTACGAATATGTACAAGTAATTCATTTGATCTTAAAGATTCACACTAAAAGCATACTGCTGGTGGTGTAAAAAAGGCATGATCTCAGGTTTGTAGCTTAAAAATAGATTGTTTATTCATGAAAAAAGAAAAGAAAAAAGTAAAAGTCCTTACACCTAGTAAAAAAAGCTCTACTACAACCCACATGCCATAACCTGAAAAACAATAATTTAGTGAGCCATGGAATTTTGTCAGTTTGGTCCCTAAAAACTTATGGTGGTAATGGTTCTAGGGTGTTCTAAAGATTTCCCAAGTTGTATCAATCAAGGACGACTTTCTCTCCTTTGACTCCAAATATAGCAAATGATACGTTTGTTTTTATTGTCTTAATGATCTCTTTACAATGGTGCACTCAAATTCATCACGCGAGATACTTTTATGTAGTGTAATATTCAAATATCCTGCAAAACAAGTGAGAACACCAAAACTCGTGGAACCTGTTAGTATCAAACCCTACAACCATGGTGATGATTATGTTTAGACTCTTTTTCATGTTTTATTGAGGGTTTATAATGGGAGATAAATGCCATCAAAAAACTCCCCATACACTTAGGCATTTACTCGTCCTCGAGAAAAGGTTTGATTACTTTACACCTAACTATAAGACATTAGCACCGAACCATTCCTAGTCATACTTTTTACTGCGGGATCAAAGTGTCTACCACAAAACTTTGGGTGGTTGAAGAATGGAATATCTTGAAACAAATCACCTTTTTCCTCTAGGTCAATTCAACTGGAGTTTTTGCATTGGTTTCTGAAAATAATTCATAGCTTACCTTCTCCTTCTTTTGGTACACTCAAGTCACTTTTATATGTAATATTTTTGGATTCTCACCAAGGCATAAATAATTGATGCCTTAAAAACATCCTACTTCTAAAAGGTTGTATCTAGGGTTTTAGGTAATTCAAGGATACAACATACTTACCTTATAGAGAGAATTAGTTGTGGGACATCGCCAAAGCTCAAAATTGGCCGCCGCACACATCCACTTTCATTATTTACCAGAAGACACTACGATTTCGTATAATTTGGCCATAGCACACCGCGCCCATTATTTTATAATTTTCCACCGAATGAGGAGAGAGAAAGATGGGGATATCATTCTTGCCCTTGCCTCTTTCTTCTACCTCACTCCCTACTTTTTTATTCTCTCCCTTTCTTCTCCCCTGCACGTCGTCTGCCGCTGCCTCCTCTACTTGTCCTCCTTCCTGTGGGAGGAAGGGGCTCCATGGGGGAGGGCCACCATGGCCGGAGCTCGCGACGCTGCAAAGTGGCGACGATTGTGCATGCCCGTGGGAACCGCATCTCCTCCTTGGCCTCCGGCTGGGATGAGGGAGCTCGCATAGCCGGGGGAGGAGGAGCTCGGCGCGCTGGGGTGGAAGAGGTTGCCGGACTTGGGGGAGGGAACCACCACGTGCCTGTCATGCCCTTGGGCGAGGAGACTAGGTTGATGTATATTTGGCAGGTTTGTGAAGATAGTTTACTAAGCCCGCTGGCCTTTTAGACCACGTTTAGGCTAGATTTATTTACACATTCTGCCTATTTAGACTAGATTGAAAGGCTAAAAGGCTTTATGTTTTAAATTATGTATCCAAATAGCTGATTTGATTTATGCTTTACTTTTTCTTGAGATTGTCATGCTAAGTTGCTGGCTTTCTAGTCAATGGCTTCATTGTTGGCTTTCGAGCCAAAATATTATTGGAACTGTCCGGACACAGCCGACAAGTTCCACCTTGTGTTACTAATAAATTATTTTCTTGTCAATTATAGGGTCAAATTTACTAGTATGCACCAAAAAGGTTCAACATATCTCGGGGCTCCCTACTTCAACATCTCTGGTGGCCCTATCGAGGATGTGTCGGCGCTTGAACCACATTTTGGTGTCGACAACAGCCTTAACAAATAACACAAGATCAAACCTAACTCAACCATAGATCTACTCATGATTAATCAAATACCTTGACTGCACAACATGTAACAGTCAAGATCGGTAGAATTTAGCTGATGTAAGTTGGGAATCAATCGTCACGATGAAATTGATGAAATTGATGTAAGTGATTAGTTGTTTGTTTCTAACTTCTTCCGGTGCTGTTGTTGGAGGTATTGAAGAAGGCTCCAGTAGATTCTAGGAGGGCCCAGTTGTTGTAATCTGAACATATCATCAAATTTAAATACTACAATTCTAAAGGAATCTGCTCCCCGTTTTTTTTGGGTGGATTTGTTGGCAGGCATCACCCCTTTTGGCCTTAAACTATCCTCAGCCACTGATTGGAAGTATCATTTTATGATCTGTAACTGAAAAATCATAGTAAGCTTAGTAACCTGTGCAGTGCAGCACAGCATGGCACAGCAAGTCAGCAACCATTAACATATCCTATTCCTTAGGCATTCAGTCAATATGTATTCAAACTATTGGATTGGAAACTGATAGCCATTTATGAACATACTTATGATCTTGTCTGGCTGTTTGGGTAGGTTGCATCTCAATAGTGCACAAGAAGCATGTGGTCTGCACCTTTCCCTTACAGGAATGCTTGGTTTTCGAACAATACACCAGGTGAATTATACTGCACTCTGATATTTTTTTCTTTATGTTTTGTATACCATCTCCTCTTAGTTTGATTGATAGATACATCACTTTGTTTCACAAAACACACTAAAAGAAACAT
This sequence comes from Bothriochloa decipiens, assembly GCA_023333625.1. Taxonomy (NCBI): domain Eukaryota; kingdom Viridiplantae; phylum Streptophyta; class Magnoliopsida; order Poales; family Poaceae; genus Bothriochloa; species Bothriochloa decipiens. The sequence goes on from CM041631.1 coordinate 44,089,298, forward strand.
GCTCCATTTCAAATTATGACATTTTGGCTTTTCTAGGTACATTGCTTTTACTATGTATTTAGACAGTGTATATCTAAGTGCATAGCAAAAAACTATGTATCTAGAATAGCAAAACGTCTGGTAGTTTGGGAGGCAGTACCTTTTAGTTTCTCCTTTTCACTAAATCCAAGCTTACTGTGCACACAAGCTAGGAAGATTCTAAGTTGGACAAATATTAGTTACATTTACTACAGATAATTACATTTTACTACAGATACTTAAGTGGCATACTGCAACCTCTTTTACAGCATTGAAGTAGAGTAGAGAAAGGACATATTCGAATAACTACACCATCTGTTTCATGAAATAGACATACTTAAGAATATGGACTCACATGTCAAAATGGAGGAGTAACAATAGCTTTTGACCTTTCTATATATGTAAAGAGAAAACATCTGTTCTTGAAAAATTAAGCGAGCCAGCTATTGTTATAGGTGGATGCAAAGTCTCAAATGGTGCTTGTTGCGAAGACCAATAGATCAGGCTCTGATGAAGAAGTGACAGAACCTGCAGTAGCTCAGAATGACAATGCAGCTTTAAAAAATGCAAGGAGCTTCGATCCTGTTGAAGGCGATGAATTCTGTGACATACTAAGAATGCCCAGACTGGTGCATGATGGGAGTAATTCTGCCAGTGAAGATACAACAAACCACAGTGCAAAAATATCACTATCGGCTATACAGCAGGCTGCTGTGCTTGCACAATGCTTGCATATGAGCCGGAGGAGTCGTAGTGATGAAATGTCTGGTATGTCTGTTTTCATTCCCCGTGGAGTAACAGTAATAGCATTTAGTTTGTTCTGATCATGTGAAGGCATTGAAAATTCTGAATTTAAAGTGACATTTTTTTTTGCATGGAGGAATCTTAGATTCCAAATGAAAAAGTTTGTTTAGTAGATGGCATTGAAAGTCAAGCTATGCCATAGTTTGACATGCAATTTCAGTTTTTATTTGTATGCGGACCATTTCTTGACAAAAGTATGAAGTAGATCTTACCTTAGCACATGAACCAAGAAGGCATAAAAGATTACTGGACTACCCTAATTAGTGTCTCTTACAATGTTGAATGCATGCATATGAGGATGCAAAGTGATAGATTAGGGTTCATTAGTTATACATAGGAGACAGCACATCTTTTGCATTTGAAGGTGGAATAAGACTAACATTTATGGATAAGACCATTCAAACTGCAGATTTGTCTTTTTGGAGAGAGCATACAATTTTTTGAAGTACTACAGTATCTTTCTATGCCATGTGTTTAACTGGATTTTAGTATATATATCTTATCACCATGTGTAAGTTTTTTTTGGTTTTATACAGGGTGGGAGATGGCACCATACATAGAGTCCATTGATTCTCAGGATTGATTCTCAGGATGAATCTTACTTTGTGGTATGACTCTGATTGCACTGTATTACTGTGTGGCACCATTTCTTGTTCTAACACAAAAACATAAAAATCAAGGTTTGATCGCTTGATTGCTTGTGGCTCACTCTTTTTTTCTTAACATTGTGCAAGCCTTTTTATCCTTCAATGTCTACTCTGATTACTAATCTCATGTGTTGGCCCACAACCTATGCATGGGATGTCTTTCCACAATTTTGACTCCAACTGTATTTCTGTTCTTGAGATTTCGTTTCTGTGCTCTAACAATATTTGGATAGTTCACTATCGTTTACTCAAGTTTCCCTGCATCTGAAAATATAACAAGAATTGCTTGGTGAATATCAGAGCTGCCTTAGTAAGTATATATTTTTTTTCTTATTTCAGATCAGGAGTTTGTGCGATATACTGCGTGTTAGATGGGAGTCGACCCGGAGTCGGACAAAGCAGCGGGCACTACTAATGATGGAAAATTTGGTAAGTGATGAATCACTTGTCAGATTGTATAATTTTTGTCCAAAGGTTCAAATAATCATTACTCAAAAAAAAAAGGTTCAACTAATCACAATGTATACATATGGGTGTTTATTGAGGTTTCAGGTTGACAGTATCTTTTTCATTACGGTTGCAGGTTCCCTATATTTTTTTAGCTTCCCCATCACTAGAGTATTTGCATGTTTGCAACTTTTCAGGTCTTTGATATTTATCTATGCCATTGTTCCATTTACTTTATTTTATTGCTTGGATGACTAACACTTTGTTTTCATATAAGACCAAAATATACATTTGTGAGCTGCTACTATCAATATTTTTTTAGGTCCAACTTGACTGGATAGGCCTGAACGACTGGCCTGTTTTTTTCCAGACTTTTGCCAGTGTTGTAAGATTGAGAAGTGTTGTTTTTTTCAATGTATATCGCACCTAATATACAAATTTAATGTATATTATTAGGTTGAAGATATCGGCAAAGAATTCCCTACTGCCCCACAAAGAGTTAAAATGGTTTTTGCGGTTCATATGCCAACTCTTCCCGCATTGAGGAAGTATGCAGTAATATATATAAGCCTCTTTGTTCTTCCTTTCCGAACCACTAATGTGACTTGTACTTGTTTTACTACTCAAGAGAATACGGCGAACTTTTGATCAGTTGTGGCATAGTTGGAGAAGCACTGGATATATTTAAAGATCTTGAATTGTGGGACAATTTAATATATTGCTATCGGTATGCATTTCAACTTGAAATAGAACCGTCCTACATCCAGTTGAATTTTTTTTGCCGTAACAAACACTCAAGTTCTGTTATTTGGCAGATTATTAGGTAAAGTGGCTGATGCAGTTAGTCTAATAAATGCTCGACTTTCTGTTACACCAAGTGATCCAAGGTTATGGTGAGTATCTTGGGGCTATTTTGCATTTTTGAATAAATGTTACAAATTCTCTGCCATCTTCTTAAGCAATTATTTGTTACCTTGTACTCCCTCTGTCCAAAAGTTTTAAGTCTATGAGCAAAATCTCGTTTTCCAGAAGTATTCGTCACCGAAGCATCTCAGTTTCGTCCGACTGTGACTCCTTATGCCATGGAGATTGAATGCATGGCTGCTCTCCCGTTAATGTCGTATACAACTCTGTCAGCTCTGTTTTTCCAGCTGACGAGCCTCAACGCTGCCGCTCCGTAATGCCACGACTCTGTAACGCTACTGTGCCGCTGTGCTGTTGCACTGCAATGCCTGCCTCTTCGATGGATATCTGGGGGGCCACTGTTCAGGAGCTTGTGCGGCAGACTGCAGCATGAATCAGAGATAGATAGAGGGGAAGAGTTCACTTGAATTTCCTGGACATAGTTGTCCTCCATGGCGAGTTATATTGGTCATTCACCGTGACCTTTTTGGTCCTGTGAATTGAGAAGCGGCGGGCAAGAGGAGATCACGGGCAATTTTTGGTGTAACTCTGCCAATTTTCAGTCTCAGCGAGGCAATATTCAGTCTGGCTGCAGGAGGGGGTTGCAGCTGCAGCCTCGCAGAAATTTAACAAGCAGCATGGCTGGTGATTTTGGAATTTGGATGTAGAGCCGGGGAAGAGGAGAGCACAATGCCAGGTGTGAGAAGGTGTTTTGCACGGCACTAGCGCCTGGTTAGCATCCGATTGCATGGGAAACCGAATGGATGGTGGTGTATTAAGGGGGTGGTGGTGAATCAATGAAATTGTGACACTTGAGCGGTTCAGCCCTCCTTGGTCAGGGTGCCATGGGCTTATATGACTTAGAATTTTGGATGGAGGGAGTACCACAGAAAAGATTCAAATCACTTATCTTATAGCTAGTTTAATATATGTTTCTGTGTCTTATTTACTTTGCAATCTCACCATATACCACTTAACCTACAAACTGGAAGTGGAAAGCAGGTAGAAGCACTAACATTGATGGATAGGAAATTTTGAGGAACTGTGTAGCTGAAGGCATAATTGAATAGTCCCACCCTTTCAAGATAATTGATAAATACTACTGTAAAGAGTGATGTCAGAATACGACCCTAAAGATACTTCTCCATATTCTCTCTCCAAAAGAAATAAAATCTTAGAGGCACAAAATATCATTTTCAGTTTTTACTTTTTCAGGTAAGTAATTGTCCTGTCTAGTATAAGAACAGCAATATACTGAAGACAATATCATAAAGTCTGTAGATAGAACAGTTAAAAATTCTTGATTTTTTTGTCAAAACAAATACAAATAAAGGATTGTGGAGTGATTTACCAAGTTCAAGCGTTATTGTGTGGAATGACCATGTTCTACCTTATGTTTACTTTTTGTTTTCTTGTATTCTACTATCTGATGGGAGACTCATTTAGGTGTTCACTTGGTGATGTTACAAATAATGATGATCATTATAAAAAGGCATTGGAAGTATCAAATAGTAAATCAGCCCGAGCTATGGTAAAGTTAATGTTAATTCTTTTCAGCTTCCTTGATCATCTTGTTTGTGGCGGATCATTGCATATAGGAATTGGATTAGGAAATGGTATTAATGGCAATAGGGTAGCTCATTCGCCTAGCACCAAAGTTTTCAGACCAAGGTTTGGGAGAGTTTCAAACATGTTCTGATTTGAGCTTTGTTTCCACATGTCTTGATGAAAATTTAAAGCTTCAAGATAGGTTTTATATATGTTTTATAGTGAATAGCCTCTTAGTGTCTAATCTAATTATTCTGTAGGCTCAGCCTCTGTCACTTCAGATCCATAAGAGCTGCTGGGATAAGCAATAAGCCTTTCTGAGATTACCGTGAATATGATACTGGAGTAACCAGAAAAGGATGTAGAGTTATAAAGAAGTTTGATAAGAGATATGTGGTCACGCTTTTGTACAATTGTCTGTTCAAAAAACCCGATTCTGTACAATCCATGGCTTCCACAGACATATATCTGCTTTGAAGTTCGGTCAAACCTACATATTCAAATTAGCTGCTATTTTGTTTTCTGGTTGGGCTTGGAGGAATAAATCATATTTGTTGATGAATCTGATTTAGTCTCACAAAAACTTCTAGTTTCCAGAGAGTTCAGAAGTCAACTCAAGTTTCAGGAGTCTCCCAAAATGAGTAAATAAACAACATTTATTTTTCATGGAGTTTCATCCAAGCCTTTTCTTTTTTTTTTCAAAGGGTAATCCTATTCTTTGAGAGACTTATTGTGTGTGGGTTTGAGTTCGTAACATCTCTTGCCCCTTCTTTTCTTAATATTTGAGTTTCATCTAAGCCTCATACTCAAGTACTCAACTGACACCCCTTTTGTGAAAATTATATAAAATAAAATTTCTGAAATTTGTAGATGTCGTACGTGACATTTCTATGTATGTATTCAAAACTTCAAGGTAAAATGCACTTCTTATGCCAGGAAGGCACTCTTGTATAATTCATGATCCTGTATAAGGGTGTCTTACTGCATCATGGCTACACTACTCCAGCATTCCAACACTCTAGCAACACCAGGTTCCTTTTTTTTTATTTCTAGTTGCATTCTATTATGGTCCTCTGAGGATCTTTGTTTGGGGCGTAGTTAGGTTGGTGGTGAGGCGAGGCAGTGTTGACTTCACTGGCGACTATATCTCACTGGCTGCAAGGGACGACGGCATGCGCAGCCTGTAGGGAAGGGTGGTGGCACTTAGGGTGGACAAAGAGCCAACTATACCTTTTTTGAGCTTTTTTTTTAAAATTCATTTATTTTATATTTGTTAGTCTCATTGAGACCCAACTTCTAACCACGCTGAGCCAAATTGAGCTACAATGAAGTTGACTTGTAATCAAAACATCTAATCTTGATTATAAAAGCAAAAATCAAGTGTAGTTAGAGGGTATTCTGAAACAAGCCACCAAACCAGCTTAAGGAGTTCTTTTGCCAGCTCAGAGTTAGACGGTGAGGCAGGCAGTAGCAGGGAGAGTCGTGGAGCAGGATAATGGGATTGGGCCACTTTTCTTGCTTAACTCCGTAGGTACACCTCTCATTATATATAGAGGCCATCAACTTAGCTCCCAAGGCAAACTGAAGTATGGAATCTTATAGTAGTGATCCATCTTTCCTGACTCAAGCTTAATTTTGGTAGTAAAAAAGTTGCTTTTATGCAAGGAGTGGTTTTCCTGCCCGGTCCTAGGGGCTAAGGAGCTGGTGGTGAGGCAGCAACCACCTCTTGGCCGGTCTGGTCCAGCTGGCCCATGTCTGATGGTTCCATGTTAATCTGGTTATTGCAAGAGGAATGAAAATGGTCACTTGTGCCCTTTTGTATTCTTACAAGGTTGGCTAGACGAAAACTCGAAGCTCGTTAGCTCGCTCGCTCGTGGCTGGCTTGGCTCGACTCGACTCGGCTCGTTACGGTAACGAGCCGAGCCAAGATTTTAGCTCGTTAGCTATAACGAGCCAACTCGAGCCAGCTCGCAAGCTGCTCGCAAGCCAAATGAGCCACACGTCTTGATAAAAAAGCATCATGACTTATTAGTTTTTGTATTATTTAGTGACTTCTACTTCACAATTAGTTGATGACAGGTTTAGACCCTATAACCTTAAGATTCTTATGACTTTATCGTTTTATTTTTAATGGAGGTATGATGTAATATTATAGTATATTATTATACTTATATATATATTAGTACATATTAATTTTTCTCCAATTTAAGGCTTTGGATGTGTTACTTTTGTATTATTACTATTCTCAAGCTTCAAGAAAATGCAAATATTATATTTTGAGTACTTTGTTATACCTGGCTTGCGAGCTTAACGAGCCAATTTGAGCTTTTAACGAGCTGAGCCGAGCCGGCCTTTTGGCTCGTTTGGATAATGAGCCGAGCCGAGCTAGCTCGTTATCTTAACGAGCCAGCTCGAGCTAAGCCGAGTCGACCTGGCTCGTTATCCAGCCATAGTCGCTACAGCTTCCTCTATGTCTAGCTCCGTACTTTTGACACACTAGGGTATGAAAAAAGTTAACACAATTTCCATGTGTATAATAATATTATTTGCTCTATAATAAATATTGTGCATTTTTTCAACATAGCTTAAGGGCATTTTGTTTTCCATACAAAAGGCTTCACTATCTTTGCAATGCCTCAGCATCCAGGCAGCCATTGAAGGTCGCCAGGAGAGTGAGAGATGCAGGGTGGGTACGGGTAGGGTGTTAGGCATTAAGGTGTATGGACTTGTGCAAATATAGAAATACATGCATCTAGTGGTTATTTGAAGGGCGGCCCTGGTATAAGCGGTAGAGCTTTATCGCCAGTGACCAAGAGGTCCAGGGTTCAAGCCCCAGCCTCTACACATTTGTGCAGGGATGGTTGCTGGCTATTTTCTCTTCCCCAGACCCCGCAGTGCGGGAGCCTACGGCACTGGATACGCCCTTTTTATTAGTATTAATTTATGCCTGACAGCTTGAGATGCCTTTATAACTTCCCTGTCACAATAATTTACAAACTAAATTATTGCCCTCACAGGGTTCAGGATTATGGCATGACCAAATGAAGTTTGCAAAGTATGCTCAAGCTTCTTTGAAGCTTTGCAGGGTGTACATGGAAATTTCTTCCTCAACTGGAAGCCAACGAGAATTATTAACAGCTGAGATGCACCTTAAAAGTACCTTGAAACAGGCATTCAAATATTGTCTGCGTTGTTCCATTTCTTATATAATGAATAGGTCATGGATAATCTATAGGCAGAATGAAGTACAAAAAATCTTTTAAAGAATTTGGGATGACCAAAACCAAATAACAGAACGGAATCCATACCATTGATATTAACTATTTCTGTGTCGTCTGTTGCTTGCATTTTTTTTTTGTTAATTGTCTACATTTCTTTTCTGTGCCATTTGTTACTTGCATTTTCTTTATGTCTATCTCTTATTATATTTGTGTTGAGAATCTATAAAAGTTATAATATAGTATTTGGAATTTTCTGCAAAGATTAATACAATCTTTGATATCAGCAATCACTTTGTTTCATGCCCATCATATCATAGATTACTCGTCTGGTAACTTTTCCTCACTCTGTAGGCAATGGACTTCTCAGACACCGAGGAGTACAAAGCTCTTGATAACTGTCTTCAGGAAATAAAGAACCTGATTGCTGCTACTGCCTAGGTTTATCCAAGTGAGTTTGAAGAATTATTTTTGTTTATACATGGATGCACCACACGGGCAGAATTCACATCTTCCGGTGGTTTCATATTGGTCTACATGTTGCCCAGGTTTTGAAACGCTGGTTATGATAATGGGTTGCCCATTTCTAATTAAACTTCTCTATGGTAGTCTTGCTGGGAATTAAGGTTACATTGTCGGACTGAGCACGCTGAGAGTCATGTCTACCGTTCAAAATCTTTAATTGGTAGTAAGTCTTAGCTTTTGGACAGTAAACATCAAAGCGCATGGAAAAACAGTGGGCTTCAGTGTTTAAAAAAAGTAGGGATGCAAGAGGTTTGTCCCCGGGACCACAAATGTCATTTTGAAACGGGTTTTGAAACCGTCTTGTTTCACACCTTCGAAGTGTATCTTATTGTAATCTTTGTAACTTATATGTATTTGTCTTTGTTGCTTGAAGGCAAAATTTTCTATATGCCACTGGTATGGCTCCAATAGTTGACTCCAGCTTTGGCTTCTGCAGCTGTACCAAACGCATTAGAGGAATAAGAGCTGTTTTATTCTACTAGGTGAGGAGCCAGGATTTGTGGCTTCTTAGCAAGTGCTGCACTTGCCATTATTTAGTTTGATTTTTAATATCGAAATACTGTATATTCTGCAAATCATAATACAATCAATTGCATGATGACAAGTTGCGATATTATAGAGTAAACCATGACAAGTTGTAACAAGTGACACCACGGTCAAGTACACCAAGCTGGATCAAGGAGCTGACTTCAGGTTGCAAGCCAATTAATGTTCTTTGCCAGCCAGGACCGATGAGAGGAAGGCATCCACTAAAGATGCATCGCTCGGCACAAAAATGTATAATCTGTCGCTGTTTGCAAGATATACTAGTACGCCAAGTCATAAACAACGTTTTTTTTTTTTACATAGTCGTAATCAAAACTGATGGCACGATATGCTACCTGCACCCAACAGATCGCTCATCCATGTGGCAAAGTCAATGGTTCGTTCCGCACTCCCGATCTCAACACCTACTGGAGAAGAGGCCTTCCTTCCATCCATCGCCCTCATACACACATAATAATATATAGTAGGAATGAGCAAATGAGTAGTAGTCGTCCACTAGATGTCAGTCAAAAGAGGGTTTTGAAATCTCATGGCACATGTGTTTTCGTTATGAATTATCGGAGGATGATGCAAGTCCGTCAATCTGCGTTGCGTTCACTGTGGGGGAAAGGAGTCAGCAGTTTGATTTTAGAAAATTCTTCAGGAGAAGTCAAAAAAGGATAACAAAAAATATAGGTGGAGCTATCACTATTAGGCGCGATGCGTGGCCGCAGCAACAAAAAAAAAAAAAAGCATGCAAATCCTCCTACAATGCTGGAGTGGATCTTATGGGAAAATCGCTCACATCAACCTTATTACCGTACGTGGTCATTCACATCCAGAATTCCAGATTAATCGGTGGCGGCGAATTGGCGATAATAGCTGACCTAGGGTTGGTGGCGTCAGTAGTTTTTCATCCACGCGCTAATGCCACGTTCTTGGCCTTGTTCTGTTTCCACGAAAGTCGAAAACTCTAGCATCCATCCACGCAGAAAAAAGAAAACGCTACCGGTTCTCCACTCCCGTGAGTAGGCGCACACAATGGTTGGTGGGAGCTTGCTATGTTGGTTGGTGGGAACCGTGAGAAGACAGCGCGTGGCCACGTGAGATAAGCTGAGCCCTCGGTGGCAGGGAATGCCGCGCGCTCTGGGATAGGGAGGTGGGAAAGGGCGCGCAACCCGAATAGGAAGGAGGACCGCGGCCGGGACTGGACCGGTAGTGGGGCGGGGCGAACGAACGAACGGGAGAGCGTGTACCAGCCCCAGAAGAAGGCGACGGAGGTAGGTGGGCAGCTCGTGGTAGTAGCGCCACGCGACTCTTTCGCTGCGGCGCGATTCAACGGCAACGGGAGAGTCAGGGTCAGGGAGGACGACAACTGCGGGCTCTTTTTTCTGGGAGGAGTCGTGCAGGGCCCTGAGCCAATCAGCGGCGGGGTGCGCGAACGTGGAGGCTCCTGTACGCCGTACGTGTACCTTTTACAGGCAACAGGCGTAGCAAGGCCTAGTCTGGATGACTAAAGTTTTAAGTTTTCTTTTTCTCTCTTCGTCACATTAAATTTTAACCTTCGATATAGAGATTTAAATATAAATAAAAATATAACTAATTATATATTTTAATTATAAATTATGAGACGAATCTTTTAAACTTAATTAATTTATGATTAGACAATAATTAAGCCTTTCAAGTGTCGGCGGTGTTTTGTTCATGCTCCAAAGCCCGATATATAGTCCCTTCCAAGTTTCCATTTTTCACGCTCCGTAGTTCTTTTCCTAAATAGCTCTCAAAAAGCTCTGTTTAGATCCCCACACTGTGGCGCTGCATCATGTGCAAACCTCTTGTGCAGTCGTGCGGCTCCACCGAAGCCTTTACAATACTATACACATGAAGTACCCAATGGATTTACTCACCTAACTTACGACCCCTTTTTTTTTTTTTTGGAGCAGTATAAGTTTGACCTGGTCATCTAGTCAAAAACCAAAAGGTAGACAGAGGCGGCGGCACAAGGCGACGCAGTGGAATGGTAGGTGGCCTACCGGCCTCATGTTACTTACACATCGTGCGGCTACGACGGGATAAAGAATTCATACTCTGTCAAATCTCTCTTCATGATAGAATTTTTTTTAAAAATACTTCCTATTCGTATTTAGCAGTGCTCCCTTTAAAAAAGAATGTGATTTTGTTTTCCCGAGAGTCAAACGGTTCAAAGTTAACCACTCTGACTGTGTTAGCTATGTGCACGCCACCACCATGCAGCTGGCCGTTTATATGCGCTTAACTGCTTCATTTGATAAGTTTTAATATACGCAAGTATTATATAATGTTTCTACACTTATCCCTTTTTAACTTATGTTCAAGGTTTGCTTTTTATATGAGCAATTTGCATGCCTTGTCATGAAGACTTAATACAAAATATGACATGGTTTTTTATTGTCATTGGAATGAAGAAAAACAAATAAAGTTAAATAATAGCTGTTATACTTTCTTTTCCACACGGCCTACTCCTATACGTCTGAAATGCTTCAATTTTGCCATCTTACGTTCCACGTTCAAAAATACGAAGAGGTTGAATTGTTTTTATGGGTTATATAAATGACCAATGGATTCAAAAGACCTTCCGGAAAAGTCTAATAGGCTAAGGAGGTGAGCGTCGGCTAAGGCTATGTTGATGACTGTTAGTGAAAAAAAAGGAAATCTATACACTATAGGAGCATGAAAGGATCAAGATGTCTATGAGTGATGTGAAGGGAATTCAAACCTATCGTTTATGGCTTCTCCAGTGGTCAACCCATCAGAGAAGGCGACTCATTCACGACATTCGAGGATAGAAAATAAATCGGTTTTTCTTGTAGAGTCGACATGTATAGATTAAAAAGGATAGGAAGGACCGCCCTTCTACTTCTGATATGAACGATTACAAATGAAAGTGATTTTTTTTGCGCCATAGTTTTGTTTATCCATAATGGGACCCACATGACTGTTGAATGCGGAAATTGAGCCGTCTAGAGCCTAGCGTGGCTTCCTTTTTCGAACGCGTCGACTCACCACTGCAGGTGCTCTTAGCACATTTCATCATAATGAGGATGTAAATTAAGAAAAAGATGAAGTGACACTTCAATTGAACAAGAGAGAGGAGTTAGGATTTTCCTTTTTACCGAGAAAACCATGTCTACACGGGAACCAAGATAAAAAAGATGTGATAGAAAACATGTGATTGGACAAAACTTTTTCTAAAGAAACCATGAACAAGACATAAATAGATGTAATAAATAGATGAGGGAGAGAAGACAAGTGATTTTTTTACAAGTGATTCGATAGAAGATTATTATATAAAAATATAACTCCTATGCGCAGTATGCACATAAATTAAATGAATAGACATAGGAAGATTGCCCTAGCATGTTGTATTGCAGTGGTTGACTTGTGAAATTGCGACGCTAGGCTCTGTTTGGATACCCCTCCGATTATAGTAATAAGATTATTTAATCAAATTTTGATTCAAACAAGATCGATTATATGTGAATTATTATAATCAAACCTTTTGATTACCATAACTCACAATATAGGTGAAACTAGGTTATACGAATTATAGGTTAAACTATAAAGGACAAAATTGCAATTTCTCACGTTAACTAACCATAATCAATCATCATCATAATTCGTCGAGCCGAACACTTTGATTATTATATTCTATAGTTCGTATTATAATAATACAGGCATCCAATGAGTCATACCATAAGTTCTGTTTTTGACCTTTTGGGTTGGCATATTTTTTTCTTTTTTTAAGCCTACATAGGTTACAAAATAATCACGTAGGATTTTTTGTGGAACCAATTCATTGTTTCCTTTTATGGGACTGTACTTTTTAAGAAACAAATCGCATAGGAATTTTTTTAGGGAAATCTACCGCCAGATGCGACACTAATTTTCTCCTCCCAGTCTTCCAAAATCTAAAAAGCCGTACCATAGCTTTCATCATTTTATAGAAAAAAAACAAATAAAAAAGTTGCTATATTTCATTTGCAAGAAATATAGCCACATTTTTCTTGCGATGTCCAGGACCCTTAGATTATCATCTATAAGGGTCTGGTCTGTTATCTATATTAATAATATATTTCACAAATAATTAATTTCAACATGTTTTAGCAGAGATCACAAGAGAGAATTTTTTCTATAAAAGAACAAGGACAAATAAGAGGTGTTTGTTGTCCCAAATTACAATTACAAAGTTCAAGATGTGTTAGCAGACCTCGCGAGCCTTGCGTCGTCCCCGCACGGGCGACACGGGAGGCAGAAACCCTAGCCGCCGCCAGCCCTTCCTCTCCCTTCCTTCCCTCCCTTGCCGCCACCGGAGGAGGCCGCCGGGAAGCCCCGCACGGCCCCCTAGGATGGGGGCGACGAGGTCCTTACCTGGGCAGTGCGAGCTTCTCCGTGTGGTGTGGGGCGGCGCTCGGAGGCCATGGCAGTGGTTGCAGCGTGTGGCGGCACGTGGAGGAGCTAGGAGGCGCGGTGGCTGCGCGGCGGCGGTGGAGCAGGCACAGCTGCCGTGCGTCGAGGTGCGGAGAAGTGGGATGGAGTCTGCTGCCCAGCGTCGTGATCCTTGCCTCTTCGGTGGGCCCTACGGCGGTAGCGGCGGCTCCGGCCACCGGATCAAGAGCCCATGGCTGGATCCGCCGGCGTGACCTTGCCAGCGTGACCTTGCCAGCGCCGCCGCTCGCGTAGCCGTTGCGGCTGGAGGTCAAATTGGGCCTCGTCTTGTTGTCCGTTAGACTCGCGTGGATGTATAGATCGTAACTGTGCGCTCGCCATCGCCGGAGAAGCTCCGGTGAGCCCTTGCCGCCGCGCCCGAGCTCCGCCGCGCCGCCATGGCCGCCGGCCAGTGCGCCGCCGTCGCCCCGCCACTCCATTAGCCAGCCCAAGTTGCTCTCCGTGCCGAGATGAACCTGTAGGGCCAAGTCCCATCGTCGGAAACCTCACCATCGGCGAGGTTTGGCCGGTCAAAATCGCCGCCGCCGCGGTCAACGTCGGGAGACGATTTTCCTTTTTCTTTTTCTATTTCTAGAAAATAATTTAAATGCTATTTTCTTTAAAAAATCATAGTAATTCATGTATAGCTCTAAAAATTCTGAAAATTTTTGTGTATGTTCTCTATGATGTCCTCTACCTAGAAAAAATATGAAATGTCAAATTTGAGTAATTTTTGCATAAGTTAAAATTAGTCCTTTTAATTAAAAATGCATCTTCTATGATTTTTAATAAATAAAATAATTGGCTTTTAATTCTGAAATTTATTTTACCATCTAATTAGGCCAAGAGCTTTTTAAAATAAAATTTTGAGCTTAATTAGACAAATTTAATTTTTTATGCCTTTATTTTATGCTTTTAAGTAATTAATTAATCCCTTTAATCATGTTTAATCATTATAGAATTTGTTTGACTTTGAAATTGATTGATGACCTTAGGTCATTAACCTTAATGACCCTTGACACTTTAATTAATTGTTTACGCTTACCTAGATAATATCATTAAGGTTTAATTAACTTCATTTTATGTGTTTAATGAACTTCTTAATGACGTAGTTAACCCTAATAAACTTAGTAAGTAAGTTTGGTTGGCTTGCAACTTTATCGTGAAGGAAAGTTATACTCAAGCCCTTAATCTGGTCATGCATCCATCGAGCATCATGTTTACTATTCCATTATGTTGAAGTATATCATTTCATCGTATAGTTTTCGTTGACGGAGAGTTTAACATTGTCGCACCAGATCCCAAGGAAGAGCAGATTCAGGAATCGGGAGTTGATCCGGAGCTCGAGACCGTCTACCCCGAATACCAAGGCAAGCCCCGGATGCATTCAAACCCTATTCTATTTTATAAAGGTTTTATCGCTTCAGCTATGAGATGTTGCATTAAGTAATAGGAGTTGAGTGAAAACCTAACAACTGCATTACCTGTCTTACTTCCATATTCCTTGTTACCTGTTAAATGGGAAAATGCGTAGTAATGCTTAGCCCTGCTTAATTAGTAGGTTTTCAAAAAGAAAAAAGAATGAAAAAGATGAGGATGACTTTTCTTGTCGAAATCATGATAATAGTTAATAAATCGAGTCCGGACGGGTAATTTGCATTGGGAATGGAGTCCCTCTGTAGTGTTTTCGTCTGTTGATGCCCTAGGTCCTGTGTCGATGGTGATCTGGTGATATCGAGAACTAGAAATCCACGTGCATGAAGTGACATACTAAGGGTTGGAGCCCAGGTATGTCATCGAGTGATATATTGTGGGGCCAGAGTCCCCACATATGTCATAGTGTGGTATACTGTGGGTTTAAGTTCCCATGTATATCGGTACCCTAGGCCTGAGTGCTCACTTGTATCATGTGGTGATATATGGCTGCGGTTGTTATCCCGGTATATCTTCGGTCTGGTATGCATTTTGGTTGGAGCCTCATGCATACCAAGATCTAGGTCCCAGCTGGGTATGAAAATGGATTCGAATCGCCGTTGCTTCTCGGAGAAGAAGACTCGATCGTTGTTCATCATCGTAGTAACAACTTGAATAATACTTAAGGTTTAAGAACGAAGTTGGTTGGTAATCTTGATCTAGAGAAAGACAACTTTACTTTCTGTCGAGTTTTTCTGCAAAAATTCTTAGCTTTTGCAAGCCTTACCTTGTCCCTCTAGCCTGTATTTCTGAGTCTTCACCCCTCTTTATCGTCGGGTTAGTCTTGTTGAGTACTTTTGTACTCAGGGTTTGTTAAACCCTTGTTGTAGGTGAGTTTCATGGGCAGGAGTGCTTCGCATCCTGCTGCATGACAGTCGTTACAAAAAATGACGACGAGTAGGATGTTTGGCTCTTGGACAGAGCTTATCGTCTGGTATTGTAATAAAGTTATATATCGCTACTCCACTACTACTATGGTTTGTAATAATCAAACTTATGGTTTGTAAGTTTTGAAATAAATGGTTTGTAAATTTATGTTATTGTAATCCTTCCGCTATTTTACTCCGAAATATCTTATTTGTATAAAACTGTTGTAATACTGCAATGTCTCTTTGTAATGATTGATCCTACTCGGAGAATCGTGGATGATTCAGGATTACCCGACAGACCTTTTAAGTCTGATGGCACACATTCATGGTTATTAGGAGTCTGTTTAGATAATAATGATGCATGTGGGCCATATGATTTAGGAGGTTCTGCCACAGTTGGCTGGCTTTGCCGGTTTTGGAGGCCAGGCTGTGTCTTCAGCGGGCTTTTCCCGGCGCTTTTCCTGACTGACGTCTCTTGAAGCTAGGCAGGCTGTCGTTGATCCTTCATTGCATCCTTTGTAGGGTTCAGTCTTTTGCGGTGAAGGTGTTGGAGGTCTCGAGATCGGGGCAAAAGTTTGGATGACGACGTCTGTGAACATCCTTCTTGGCGACATCCATTCCAATCTCTCCTCCTGTCGTCTTGGATGTTGCGGGTGAAGACCGTCCCTTTGTGGGCTACCTTGGCGGCGCCATTTTGCATCCTTCCCTCCTTGGAGGCTTGGCTAGGCTTTCTAGTTCCATAGGTGCTCCTTTTCGTCTCGGCTCTTTGTGTCGACCAGCTCTTCGTCGTGTTTTTTTCTTCTGTCCATGTTAGTTGTTTTAGTTGGGTTGTTTTCGATCAAGTTGGAGCACGCAGTGGAGTTGGCATAAGTGATGAGTTGAGTTGTTGTTGTAACAAAGTGGAGTAGGAGTATTCTCCTCAGTTGTATAGTTTTTGGGCCCAGTTTTTATTTAAAGAACATTTTATCTTTATTTGTTTAATAAAAATCACGGTAAAGCTTTTGTTGTTCTTTTGAAAAAAAATATGTTACTACAAAATATGTTACCATAAAAATCACGATAAAGCTTTTGTTGACACAGATACAGATAACACGGTATAAAATGTGTTACCATAAAACATAACCTGACGCACGCATCACAGAGCAAATCGAATAGACCGGCCGTCGTAAAAGAGGGCTGATTTGTTGGGACACGATGTTTGGAAAAGTGTATAAAAAAAGATTACCGATACACATGCTCTGCCCGTCGGAGGCGATGTCGACGGCATCCCGTGTTCGCCTGCCATTCACAGCGATGAGGTCGAACGAGAAGCCACCCTCGTGATGCACCAGCAAGGAGCACGGAGCGGCCCTCCATTGATGCGGCCGCCGCCCTGACTGTCGAGGGAGATGCCACGGCCGGGACAGTGGCGACACAGCCTCAAGCCCCATCATCAGCAAGTTTTTCTTCATCTGCATCTCGCCGATTAGACTGGTTCCTTCATCAACAACCCCTGACGCAACGGGGGCGCGACCCGTCGACCATCTCGACCGCAGCACCAACCAAACGCCATGCCAATCCCCACGATCGCAAAAAGATTTGTGTACCCACATCGGACCCGTCTCGTCTCCAGCTCCCCTCCAAAACCGCTATAAAATCCCTGCCATTCCCCACGCCTGTTCCATCGCCGCTCTCTCCTCCATCCGCAGCAGACAAGAGAACAAACAGAGCCACACACCCCACCTACCCCGTCCGTCCAGCATGGACCTCGTGCTGCTGGAGAAGGCCCTGCTGGGCCTGTTCGCGGCGGCGGTGGTGGCCATCGCCGTCGCGAAGCTCACCGGCAAGCGCTACCGCCTGCCCCCCGGCCCCCCGGGCTCGCCCGTGGTGGGCAACTGGCTGCAGGTCGGGGACGACCTGAACCACCGCAACCTGATGGCCCTCGCCAAGCGGTTCGGCGATATCCTCCTCCTCCGCATGGGCGTGCGCAACCTCGTGGTGGTCTCCACGCCCGAGCTCGCCAAGGAGGTGCTCCACACGCAGGGCGTGGAGTTCGGCTCCCGCACCCGCAACGTCGTCTTCGATATCTTCACGGGCAAGGGCCAGGACATGGTGTTCACCGTGTACGGCGACCACTGGCGCAAGATGCGGCGGATCATGACGGTCCCCTTCTTCACCAACAAGGTGGTGGCGCAGAACCGCGCCGGGTGGGAGGAGGAGGCGAGGCTGGTGGTGGAGGACGTGAGGAGGGACCCCAAGGCCGCCACGGAGGGGACCGTCATCCGCCGCCGCCTCCAGCTCATGATGTACAACGACATGTTCCGCATCATGTTCGACCGGAGGTTCGAGAGCGAGCAGGACCCGCTCTTCAACAAGCTCAAGGCCCTCAACGCCGAGCGCAGCCGCCTGTCACAGAGCTTCGAGTACAACTACGGCGACTTCATCCCCGTCCTCCGCCCGTTCCTCCGCGGGTACCTCAACCGCTGCCACGACCTCAAGACGCGCCGCATGAAGGTCTTCGAGGACAACTTCGTCCAGGAGCGCAAGTAAGCTACTCGATCGATCTGCCGCCATGTTCCATTTCCTTTTCTTCGATTCAACTAGCATTCCCATCGTCGTCGGCGGGTGGGTGGGGTGATCGATGATGAGCTGTGCTGGCGGATCCCGATTCGCAATCAATGCCATCAGCCAGTGGGGACTTTTGCGTGGCCTCCATCCACCAAAGTCTCGAACGGAAGCGGCCAAACCTCGTCATCGTTAGTTACTGCTCCCTCCGTTTCAAATTATAATTTATTTTAATTTTTTTAATATATTTTATTATATATTGAGATAAATAATACGTTTAAATATATAGTAAAATGAATATATGAACTATAATTTAGAACATGGAGGGAGGAATGCTTTAATATTGCGTAGAGCAATTGTATTTCACACGTAACTAAAAAACGCGCGGGTGACGACTTGTCATTGTCCACAAGAGGTTGGCGGGGTAGGTTTGGTCTTGGAAGATAGAAAATCGTGATGAGCAGGGCCTCGTTTGGATTACGAAAAAATTTTAAACTGATAAATAATAATTTTTTTATTTTAGTTAATAAATATTATCTAATTATAGATTAATTAGGCTTAAAAGATTCATCTTGTGATTTCAAACTAAATTATATAATTAGTAATTTTTTTATCTATATTTAATGGTCTATGCATAAGTCTAAAAATTAATATGACAGAGAGAGTTAGTAATCTAAATAAGACCTAGGTGAGCCGCACTAGTCACCTCCTGATGACAGATTAAGGGCACTCCAGAAAAAATGGGCTCTCCCCAGCCAGCTAGATGTGCCTGCCTAGGTTGCTTTGCTTTCCACGCAAGCCCAGAAAGCTTAGGCCTCGATTAGATGTCCGATTCTTCGAGCGGTCGAATCGGCGCTTGTGGCACTATAGTACTTTTATTTTTATTTACTAATAATTGTTTAAATATTAATTAATTAGATTTAAAATATTCGTCTTGTAAAGTATAATAAAACTATATAATTAGTTTTTAATTTTATCTACATTTAATACTCCATGTATTTGTCGATATTTTAATACGATGAAAAATAGAAATTTTATATAGTGAAATTTAGATGTGAATTTAGAAATCTAACCAAGGCGTTAGGAGCCGGGCAACCACACCCAAACATACAACGAGAGCGACACAGAGTGATGGAGAAGCAGTACGGCATATACTTTATCAAATTCTATCCATCTTGCTTGTTGACTTGGTGGTGTGGCAGGAACCTTCTTGATTCAATTCATTCAGCTGGGAAAAGCGTGTCTAACTAGGAGTGTCATGGCTGCGTGCGTGCGTATACAGGAAGGTGATGGCCCAGACTGGCGAGATCCGGTGCGCCATGGACCACATCCTCGAGGCCGAGAGGAAAGGCGAGATCAACCATGACAACGTCCTCTACATCGTCGAGAACATCAACGTCGCAGGTAAATGCATATATTCGACTCATTCCATTCTCTGCTCAATCCATTTCAGCTGTCACGGTTCACACCACGATATCCTCTGTTTCTGAAGAGGAAACAGAGTATCAGCTATGCCTGGCTGTAAAACAAACGCCATATATATCTTAAATTGCGCAAGGACTAATAAGCAGTAAAAAAACAGTAGTAGTAGTATACTCCAGCTCTACCCAAATAATTCCAGTAAAAAGACTTTGTAGACCCAAATAATTCAAGTAAGCCCAGTATGACGTTGTAGACTTGTGGCCCATTTTTGTTTAAAACATATAGTCCTTGCATGGACGATAATGCACGTCTTAATCAAGTCGCCGTCAGCCAACTTTGGTTCTTAATGAGACGGCA
This sequence comes from Bothriochloa decipiens, assembly GCA_023333625.1. Lineage (NCBI taxonomy): Eukaryota > Viridiplantae > Streptophyta > Magnoliopsida > Poales > Poaceae > Bothriochloa > Bothriochloa decipiens. The sequence goes on from CM041631.1 coordinate 44,109,062, forward strand.
TATCAAATGGTAGTTGGAGCCGCCACCACGTGATCACGCCTCAATTGTTTGGTCGCATTTCCTGGGTCTTGTCTGCAAGTCAAAGCTGTCATCACCAGCCCGTGCGAAGAACTATTATGCACTGGCCATTTGTTGGGATTTGACAAAATCACACGATGCGCTCAGTCATGATAGAAACAGCATAGGCAAAAAAGAGTAGGAAAAAGGTTTGCTCAAATTTGAATTTGACTGTGTGTAAGGATCAAGCGAACTAAAGAAAACCGTTTCTTTGTTTGCATTTGCAGCGATCGAGACGACACTGTGGTCGATCGAGTGGGGCATCGCGGAGCTGGTGAACCACCCGGCGATCCAGTCCAAGCTCCGGGAGGAGCTGGACTCAGTGCTGGGCGCCGGCGTGCCTGTGACGGAGCCGGACCTCGAGCGCCTCCCCTACCTGCAGGCCATCGTCAAGGAGACGCTCCGCCTGCGCATGGCCATCCCGCTGCTGGTGCCCCACATGAACCTCAACGACGGCAAGCTCGCCGGCTACGACATCCCCGCCGAGTCCAAGATCCTCGTCAACGCCTGGTTCCTCGCCAACGACCCCAAGAGGTGGGTGCGGCCCGACGAGTTCCGGCCGGAGCGCTTCCTGGAGGAGGAGAAGGCCGTCGAGGCGCACGGCAACGACTTCCGCTTCGTGCCCTTCGGCGTCGGCCGCCGGAGCTGCCCCGGGATCATCCTCGCGCTGCCCATCATCGGCATCACCCTCGGCAGGCTGGTGCAGAACTTCCAGCTGCTGCCGCCGCCGGGGATGGACAAGATCGACACCACCGAGAAGCCCGGCCAGTTCAGCAACCAGATCGCTAAGCACGCCACCATCGTGTGCAAGCCCCTCGAGGCCTAGAGATGAGATCAAATGATCGATGCGTGTTCCATGCACGCGCCCCCCACAGATCAAGCACTATGTATTTTGTCTTTTTTTACTTTTGTACTCAGAGGAGATGCGTTTGTTGTGTGTTTTGGCTCGAGTGAAGATTGGGGGTACATGTTGGCTCTTCTAGATTCACTTGGTTATGTTCTCGAAGACTTATCCATAATTTATAGCGTTGTAAACTCGAATTCAGAGGCTGTCTGGCTTCACGTTTTCAGCCTGTCATCGATCCATCGTGTAAATGGGTTACAACTTACAAATTATGTCATTATGTTAAATGGATCGAGTGGTAACAAATCACAGTGTGAACAAATCAGCCCACTACTGAGGCAACCCCTTCTTTCCAGCGGCGGGGACAGGGGCAAGCCAAGGTCCCTGCAGCGTCTCTTACTACCCAGCTGGTACCAAAAGGTTCAACTTGACAAATCAACAAAGTCCTTGGGAGAAAGGTCTCATGGGTGACAAAAGTGTCGACCGGTTGGTCACATCCTCCAAACATTTTTCTAGGAGGTAGGCACAGCGTACAAGATTTTTTTTCCTTTCATGCGTATGAGAACAAAGGAAGAGAGGAGAAAAGGTGTTTGTGGTGGGTCCCATATAATTTAACAAATATTTTAAAAATCTGTGAATCCTTCCTATTGTCTGTAAGATTGGCTTATACATGACGTGGATTGACTATTAGCCAAGTTTATTGGCCTTGACATTGGCACTTGCTCCAAAGACCAAGCCGTTACATTCTCTTTCTTCAAGAATAAGAAGAACATGTAACACTCAAACTATGAACTACTCCCTTCGTTCTAGTATATAAGGCGTGACCACCCTCTGGATCAAAAGACCAAGAAATATATTCAATTTTCTTTGTCAACATTAGTACTACTGCTTTGATATATATGCCTCTAGAGAGAGCACATGTTATATTATGAGAGCCAAAGAAAAATTAGTGACGTCTTATATTGGGACAAAGAGAGTAGACAAGAGTGTTTACATTTCCCTTGTAAGAGCTAGCGCCGACAACAAACAATACCTTAGACCTACTTTGTTAATAGGCTTTTGTTTTGGGATTGTGAATTTAGCCCAAGCCCATGGGTTATGAAAATACTTTAATTTGGGAGAATTTTTCATTCGATGGCCATTTTAGTTACATAATAAAATGATTGATCTATGTAAGAAGTTGAACAAGAAATCATAAAACTTTCAAGTTCTAGTACATAGTAATATAACTGTATAAAACTGGCATCAATCCACATCTCAGTTGTTATTAGGGTACAAAGACCCACTATCCGAAGAACACCGAAACATAACACTATAGAAGAAAATACAACAAGGACCAATGTTTTTAATTAGGTTAGGCAATGTGCTTACATCCTCAGCGCATGACTATAGGTACTCCCCATAAACACAGTGGCAGATCTAAGATTTGAACCAACAGTAATACTAGTCAAATCTTTCATTTGCAATATGATTCAATCCAATATAAAATTGATAATACTAATATAAAAATACTTTGTAACATTCGATATACCCAAATTAACCAAATTGCAATAATATATTTAAAAGGTTCAAAACTTACACAACTAGGTTCGAAACTTACACAAATAGATCATGCATAAAATAAGTCAATCCTAGTTCAAGGCTTTTGGTTTGTGATTCCTCATTACCATGAAAGCATGGAATAATATGACATCCTCCTTACATCAGAGAACATATCACGCTCAATAAATGTAGTTAAACAATCATTCTACAACTTTTCACTCATACTGTTTCTCACCTTATTCTTCACTAGACATAATGTAGAGAATTCTCTATTAATACTAATTGTTGCCACCGGTAAAATCAATGCCAATTTATGGATTAAGAACACCCAACCATGAAGTTCATGTTTCTTTGTGTCAATAAGCTTGATAGAGAACTCACCGAGGTTGTCCAAGCCTTCAAATATATCATCCATTCTCACATCCTCAATATATGTACCAAGTTGAAGATCACTTCTATAGGTGAAGAAAAGTTCACTTCTATAGGTGAAGAAACATATGAGGAAGTCCCACTAGGACCGACACAATTGTTGAACATTCCCAACGGAACCCAAAGGCAAGCACATAAGCATTCCAAGTCTTTCTTTTGCTAATTGAATAACGTGACAAAAGGTAAGTATATGCATATTATGTTAGAAAATAGTTACTTGAAGTACCTAGTTGAGCTTCAATTCCTTGTGATTGATCCAATGCCCTGTATCATTGCTTGTTTACTTTCAATTGTCACGTAATCCATGCTTAGCTTGCTTAGACAATAGAAGTCAAGAAGATGATGGTTTATTAGCTCTCATGTGTGTAGAACTTGTTTGTCCACTAAGCAACACAAAAATGGATTAGTGATCTAAAACTTGTCCAAGAAGATGAGAATTGAATCGAGGACTTGCGAGGGGTTGGACCATTTCAAGGCAGGAAAGGTCATGAATGGTGTAGCTCACTGACTGGTTAAGGACCATATATCAGAGGTGTAGCATTGGATAGCTAGACTAAGCTAGTACCTTGTCTCATGTTCAAACCATTCACGGGCGTCCTCGGCCGAACTTGGGAAAGGCTGAGGCATCGAGATACCGCTTATGTACTGATAGGTTGTATGAGTAGTCTCCCTTTGTCTTTGGTGGGGTTAATATGTACCTCTCTGTTGAGTTTGAACTATGCTAAATGTTCTATGGTTCTAGATACAAACTAATGATGAGTACTAGTAAATGACTTGTGGAAGATTGATCTCTTGCTAATCAATTTGCATTTATCAACCATTCTACACTTGCTTAGTTGATAAGATCACTTTACTTATGTATAAAACACCTTTATGCAAAACGAACTGATTGCTTGCTACTAACCAAAATGCTTAGTCCTTGTAAACTTATTGATTTGGTAAGTCCCATTGAGTACAAGCATGTAGGTACCATATTCTTCTATGCATCTGAGTCCTCTGTGGATCAAGGGTTAGATTATCCATGTGTGATGTAAAGTTCATGGTGTTAGCACAACCTTGGGCTTGTATCGAACTTATGTTGTTATTTGTTGTACTTTGAGTGTATGTGTGATGACTGAGTTTGGAAAAAAAGCATGTTGTGAACTTAAGTTATCCTTTTATAATAGCTATGGTGGTTCTGGATAAAGGTAGGATATATAGTACTCTTTGTTCAATATTAAGTGGATGTATATGGGTTCAAACCATCCCATTAGTACAATTCTGAACTACACCCGCCTCTTTCAAGTCTAGGCTCTAGGCCTACATGACCGTTTAATATGGGGAAAAAATTTAAACTCTATACGTTCACTTTATCTTGGACGGATGGAGTACATATCATGGGAAGTACCTAGAAATCACTTTTAGCAGCTCCATTGTCTGGCCCAAGATAGCCCATAACAATATAGATTTAGCCCTACCTAATGCGGCCTAAATCCCTTACCCTACCCGCCATGAGGCATTTCTAGATTCACCGCTGGTGCATGTAGTGCACCAAGATGACTGACTGGGTTGGTTATCCAGCTAATTATAGTCAACGAAAGTATTTAGTTAGATAATTAATCCAGGATCGAGGCGATCTTGACAGAATGAAACTAGGCCTTCCAAAATTCAAAGGCGTGGAGCGTAGAGATCGAGGCGAGGCGGGTTGAAGACCACACGGCGGTGATTTGTCACTGGCTCGCTGCAGTGGCGATCCACCATAGCACGTGACGGCCTGGGGATCGGATCTAGTGCTGTTGGGTGTCAGGTTCAGTGCACCATGTTTGCCGGCGCCGGATCCGGTGTTGTCGAGGTTCCCCAAGGTCTGGTCAGCCACAATACAGGTATACGGCGCGAGGTCTTCACGTGGTCCGGCAGCTAGGGTGGCGAAGGACCCGTGGTCCGGCCGCTAGGGTGAAGGACCCGGGGTCCGGCAACTGCAGGCGGACGGGCAACACGTAGAGAATCCCAATCGCACCGGCGAAGTGGGCAGTGGAGTGAGGACTGAGGAGTGGCGTGACTGTCGCTAGTGGTGCGAGGGCCGATCTAGTAGCCTCGCGGTTACCGGCGATGATGAGGCGCTGGGCACGGTTGCCACTGCCGCGACGAAGACTCGGATGAGCCGTTGCTGCTCGTGGTTCTCAGCTAGTCATACGGCGTCAACGAGGGCGTGGCGTTGAGAGGTACTGTAGGCCAGAGAGGATGGCGGTCTTCTTCAACAATGAGTCCATTCTCTCCTCTTCAACGGCAGTCGGTGCTTTACATGAGTAAAATACTCCGTACTCTTAGAATTCGGATGATAGTAGAAAAATGGGATCCTGTATGTGATCGTCATTCTCCTATCGGTCCATTTTGCTTCTCAGTGAATTTGGATGATAGTAGAAAAATGGGTGTAAAGATGTCTGTTCCCGGATCACTTTCCATCAAGGAAGCCACTATCAAGTACAGCCGGGACGTCTTGGGACTTTCTTGGCAGGGAGATGTAATTAACAGACCATCATCTTTGATCCACCTCGGCAGCTAAATTGTCGCCTTTTCTCTCTTGCAGCACCCCCCTCTAAACAAAAACCAACATTGGTCTCATTAAACAAAAGGGCAGGACGTTCTTGTTCCCAAATTTTGAACGACACTTTGCAGGTTGTTCAGGAACATTTCCACCGCTCGAGCAAATTGTTTATGAGCTCCGGTCGATACGTTTCCTTCGCATGTTTTGTAATGCCAGCGGCTCTCCGACCTTTAAAATATCCTGAACCAGACTTGTCTACTGTAAGATCAATTTGCAGGTTTGTCACCCAAACCAGTTTTGCATCGCATTCTGAGAGATCGAACGCGAATACACAGAACCGAGACGAGGCAAAATATCTGGCTATAACTTGGGACGGTATACTGCTGTCCTTTAAGCAGATTCCTCCCGGCATGCAACAGGGTGTCAGCCACGCAAGCGGAGCGGGTAACAAACGCTATCGACCATGCTATGAAGTATCAGAAGCGAGCCGCTACTAGATTTTCTCTATCTTGTGAGACTTAACAGCTTATCTTGCTGACCTATGGTGCTTCCTGGAGCGAGTACTTGGAGCATCTTTGGAGAGATACCGGCTTCGGCTTTCCCTGACAGTGTACTCCACCTCAAAAGCAGAATGTGCATCAGCCACAGGCCTGCCAACAAACATGAAATAATGTTACAGTTTGGAAATTAGAAGGAATAGGAAAGAGCGGCCAAAAAGATGCACACTTTATTTCATGATACATACCTCCCATGCTCATCAGAATGTTTGGCAAGCCGACGATGAAGAGGCACTGGAAGATTGGATACTTTTCTGGCATGCTCACTTGGACTAGGTGGTGACTCTTGATCCTGAAGAATGCAAGTCTCGATTATAAGAAGCTGAGATGCCATGGTTCAACACAACACAACGTAAAAAAAAAATGATGAGTCATATCCAACTTACATTATAGCATTCATCACAATCACACATCACAGAAGAACTTTTAGGCATCAACTGCTGGCCCTAAGAAATGTAAGCTCCAATAGTTAGCATAAGCCAAAACAAAGTAGAAATTATATGATGTAATGCTTATATACCACCTTGCAGCAAGAATCCTCACAATGAGATGCTACTTGAGAAGTCGAAGGCGTCAGATCACGGTCCTAAAGAAACAGAAGCAGCAACGATATTACAATAAACATCAAGTCAATGGCAACAAAATACTAGTACGGAATTTTTGAGCTTACTGTCTTGTAGTATGCCTGATCACAACCGCTGATTGCAGAGAATTCCTCGCCATTGGGGTAATTGTAATTTTGACCACTCAAGTTACATTCTGGGCAAGGGCAAGTTCTATGTGCTCTCTCCTGATATGAATGTCCATATTTGCTCCTGCGGTATGCATCACGCTCCATGGTTTCATGCATTGCCTGCCTGTGTTTTGGATATTTACTAGTGTATCGTCTATCAGCATATTCTTCCCTGATTCTTGTCCCTGGATGTGTCCTTCCATATTTATAGTTTGGGGCTACACCAGTCATGCAAAATAACTGTTAATTCATGCAGAGATAAAAAGGAAGACGGAAACACAGTAAATTTGGTTGTATACTTTGGAAACGAACCATGCACTGGAGAATCCCTTCGATAGTAAGCTCTGTATCCTCGCACAAAAGAATGCCTTTCTTCAACATCAATAGAGCGCTGACGACGAGAATGATTATCTGAATATGAGCGCCTTTCAGGACTATAATGCCTATATATGTCTGAGTGGTGTCCTCTGCCACTATAATTTTTATCTACAAATCCTCTTCTGACGCCTAACAAGGAACTAGAGCCTTGCCAGGAATTCTTTTTGAAAGCATGCCTTGGCCTTTGCAAACTAGCTTTTATGGGAACCTGTAAATTCAAACATAGTGGTTACTGGTTAGACATTTGGATCGAACAGTAAGAAATGGCAACACACCAAATAAATGGCTCACTAAAGTGGTTACCTTTCCACTACCTTCGCCAACACCATCTTTATTGACCATCTTGATACAATCTAAAGCTGACTGTCTTGTTGTAAAGCCAATGAAACCAAAATCTTTTCGTTTTGCTGTGAACATATTTCTAGCAAGTTGTATGCTATCAATTTCACCAAATTTTCCAAACATTTCTCTCACTTTGTCTTCATCCCAGTGAGGTGGTAAGCCATCCAAGAAAACAGATTTCACCTGCATTGCATGACAAAATTGAAGACGTTGTAAAAGGCAAGAAGGTTTTGCTGTGCTGGCAACAAGCTCTTACAAGGTATAGATGTTTTGTACTGTACCTTTTCCATGATCTCATCGTCTTGTGAAAGTGTGTTTGAAAATGATATGTGCGCTCTAAAATCAGTTCCAAGATACAGATCTCTTTTCTGTAGTTTCACAAAAGCTGCCACAGCATCTACATGAGTCCTGAAGTCAAGAAACGCATAGCCTCTGTTTTTACCCTTTTTTTCTGGGTGCTCAATTAGATTAATTCTATCCAAGTTTTCCAACTTGAAAGGTTCCAGTTTCTCAGCTAACTGAACAAAATGGGATCACCTGTTATATAAAACAAAACCATACAAATAACATGCATTATACTGCATAAGCAAGAAACCTTACATCATCCTTTGACCAATCAAAGCATATATTTCGGACATGAAGAGTCTCGTTTTCACTGTTCTTGCATATTCCACAAGCTTTTCCCTTAATCTGGAAATTTAAGTACCAGAAAATAAATGTTACCTGATCATTTAGTAAACAAACCAATGTAGGCACATTCATTATATATGAATACAAGCATGCGTTATTCACAACGAAAAAGGAAATATTACTTAACATGGTTTGGCAGGAAAATGGACACAATAGTAGGAAAATCACAATGAATATATAGTAGGAAAAATGCAAGCCTCGTAGGCTTGTACTAGTGAAGAAAAATATAATAGAGACTATTCACCAAATTGCTTATATATAATTTGAAGCTGTTCCAGTTGAGCACTTGATAAAGAAACGGATACATCATATTCAACAAACTTTCAGAGGGATAATAAATTAAGAAGCAATCGCCATTAATATATAACGCCACTAAAAGTTAGAAGCAAATCATAACTTAATATTGTCAATTCTTACCATGTAATACCATAGTATGTAGTGCTACTGAGTACTAGTACATCACATATGCATCTAAAATAGAAAAAAAATAGAAAATCTGAAATCTCTCATCTGTCAACAGCACTTTCACTGCACATATATACCCATAGAATAATCACAAACAGAGGAGAGGCAGAGAAAGAACCATAGAAAGAGGATAGCATCTATAAAACAAAACACCAGGAGAGGAAGTAGACAAGCAACAACAGGGCACAGTAAACCTTCAGCCTTTGACATGACAGGAAGACAGAGAGAGAAGAGACATACTTGGCTCAATCCGGCCTGATAGGAAGCCAGGCTCAAGCTGGGCACAAGTGAAGAACAGAGCAGAGCTTCTGGCCAACGAGGAGGCAGGCCAAGTAGCCCACCACTTTATCCTTGCCTTAGGTCCGTGCGGACAGCACAAAATCAAAGTTGTGCACCACAGACGGGCGGACGGCATGAAATGAAAGCAATCAACACATGGGATGGGGCGCAGGGATGCGTCGGCGGCAACTCACCGTAAGGGCACAGGGAAGAAATGGATCCAGCATGTGCCATATATTTCCTCTTGGTCTCCCCCTCTCTTCCCTCAATCCCTCTCTATTCCTGTACTCCCCTCCGCACGATTTCCTTCACGCACAAAAATATGGAACAGCGGAAGGGGCGATTTCCTTCCCCTGCGGGCACTGGGTCAATTCTTTTCCCCACAAGCACTCGTGAGTAAGGCAACCACCGCAGCCTCCTTGGGGACGCTCCGGACGCCTAACAAGAAAGGCGGACGCCATATGCATGCATAGCTAGGCAACCCGGACACCCAGAAATTTTTCTCACCTGGACAACTAGGCGATGTCTTTAACAAAACACTGAGATTAGCATAAAAGCATACCACAACTTGGACTCGAACAGCTGCACAAATATTTGCAGCGCATGCATCAAAGAGTGCATGGATGTTTATGGCTATAAAAGTTGAGCAATTATACTGCTACCTCTCATATTAAAAAAGATGCTAAATTAGGGTACTTCTATGTGAAATAGATCCTTGAAGTAGAACAAGGAACGAACTAGGATTTCCATAGTTAGCCCCTTTACGTTTCCTAGCATTACCATTAGTGCAATAGTAGTTCAGATCATGAACAGTAACTAAATTTTAAATGCAGGTTGCCCTTCTGCACATGTTGGCAGAGTATTGTATTTATGGCACATGTTGGCAGAGTATTGTATTCATGTTTATTTAAGTACATGACATCCTCCTTTTCTTCCTTAGCAGGTGACTAACTCAAATTGAATAGATGGTAAAAGGAATGATCTTTTACCAAGTTAGCAGTACTCATAAATCATAACCTATAACGGCTACAAACACAAAAGTTCTCCTTTTTACTGGTCTAACCTCAAGTGGGGCATTCCTTTTGCCGCTGGAATGGATAAATGAACCCATAGTCCATTAAAACCAAAGCCATTTCCAACATCATTTCCTTCTCATATTTTATTTCACTAGGAGGTACTACGCATATTAAATAACAGATATAGATAATTCTAGCTGTCGAGGACAAATGCAGTTTACTAGTTCATTCAAGTAACAATGCAACAGTACAAGAAATTGTGTCAAAAGGTGTCAGTTAAACTAGACTTTGACCAACACCAATACACCATCAATATATGTTCATATCAGATAACCAGAACATTCAAAAAACTCAACATTTCAGATAACATGGGTCTTTTAGAACTTACAAAAAGTTAAATAACAATGCAGAAAGATAATAATATTCCACTCTAAGAGCAATAATACCCATGGGTGCTAGTGAGAAGCTAGACGAGATGGAATGAACTAGCAGGGATGCCAGCATGGCTACAAATGCCATCAATGTGAAGTGTTGCAACCGGTGCCAACTTCACTTGAGCAACTTGAGCAATAAAATAAAATAAAATAATAAAAGCCATATTCTTAGCACTAAAAGCAGCTAGGAACTACAACAAGGTGCTACTGATATACATGCACTAAAGTACTACATTGAATTCACCATATTTGATTTTCTATAATAGTATAGTCTTTGTAATCTCCTACAGCATCATGCTTGACAAACAGGGTGTTGTACTTGAGAGTTGAGACAAGCAAATATTGAGCTCTAGATTCCAAATTGCTAACTCAGAGTACCTGATTTCATGCCCATTGATCTAAATCCAAGATATTAACAATCCACAAAAAAAAAATGTATCGAATCTCAAAGTAGTTAGCAATAAAAAAAAATCAAATTCCTAACTTTATCCGCTTCTGAAGTAAAAATGAATTAACCCCATTCCCCTAGCCACTAGCATAATTGCATAAAATGAAATGCATCTGGAAATCAGCAAAAGGGTCAATCAATTCAACACGAGTTAATTCACAGCTTTCCCCGAACAGCTTGCCCAAGTTCACCAAGCCAGCAATCGATGCAAATCTATGTATCGCGGTGGTAACATTCGAAGTAATACCATAGCCTCGCGGAGGTCGTTGGCCGCCCAGCGCGCCTGCCAGGCGTCGGCGAAGCGGACGAAAGCGATTCCCTTGTTGCGCCGCTGGTCCGCTGGATCCCGCGCGAGGCGGACCTCCTCGACCTCCCCAGCCTCCGCCAGCGCCTTCGCCACGTCCTCCTCAGTGGCGTCGTGCGGCAGCCCGGACACGAAGACCTCGTACTCGATCCTCTTCTTCCTCCCCTTCCCGTCCCCAACCATCTCCCCCGCCGGCGGCGCCGGAGCAGACTCCTCCTGCTCCTCCTCCATGATCACCTCCTCCGACGGCTCCTCCTCCATGATCACCTCCTCCATAGGCTCCTCCTCCTCTACGGTCGGCACCGCGTGCTCGACCAGCCGCTCAGCGACCTCCTCGGGCTCGGGCTGCGCCGCCGGGGCTCCCTCCTCCTTCTCAAGCACCTCCATGGGATCCTCCTCTTCGACCTCCTCCTGCGCGACGTTGAGATCGAACAGGAACAGCCGCGGGGCGCGCGGCGGCGAGGAGGCCATCTCCGGCGACCGCCGCCGGCGAAGCCTAGGGTTTCGGGCTAGGGTTGCTGCTAGTTACTCCAATCCACTCCTCGTCCGTCTAGCAAGCAAAGCCTCGGCGGCGATGCGAATGCGAGTGCGGCGCGGCGGCGGCGGCGGCAGCGGCAGCGAGCACGTGACGGCGGGAGAGCAGCAAGCTGTTATATAGGGGGCCGTGCCGAGCAGGTGCGGTGAGGTGCGGTGGGTCTGTCGCCGAAGAACAGGGTTTCGTTCATTTCGGCCAGATGACGCCCACACGCCCAGCTGCAGGAGATAGGTGGGGCCAGGCGCCGCAAGGAAACCTACATGTCAGTGACAGTGCCAGGCCGTGACTAGGGTAGGGCTGTCAGTCGGTGGGCGCCCGTGGGCTTTCTCTCGATCGACAAGCCTGCGTGGTTAGCGCGTGAGTTCAGACCCAGACCCAGCTCCGGCGGCGTGCCTTCGTGGTGGACTGCTGGATGACAGGTGGTGTCTTCTGTGAAGGCTCACCTGTCAGTGACTTTATTTCCATCTGTGGTCTGTGGGCACTTCCGTGGACTAGTTTAATTTGATTCCCTGGAACTGGTCGGATCAGCGCGGGTCCCAGTTCACAGAGACAGTTGGTGTACGTGAGAGACGCGTTCACATCTGCAACCCTGGCCGGTTATAAGCGGGTTTAAAAGATCAGGGAGGTGGTTACGTGCTTTTATAGTTCATATATATAAGAGAGGAAAAATAGACTTTTACAAAAATTGAGGGAGGTAATATGGTTTTTTTCCCATACTGAAGTATGAGAGGCTAATCTAGGTCGTAACATGTTAAAGAGGCCCAATCTCATACGAAGGATAGGCTAGGTCCAATTTCTTTGTAATGGACCGTGAATGCCAAAGATAATAAGATAGTAGGACCTAATTGATTGGTTTCTATTAAAAAAATAAAAATTCATTTGTTTCCATTAAAAAAATAAAAATTAATTGGTTTCCAAACAATGCAAGCTACAGATTTAGCAATTCATTATTTTGGCTATTATTTGGTTTGTTGTCAAAACTTGCCAATCTAATAAATTTTTTTCACCTAACTTTGGCATGGTATAAGCAGGCCCACATTTTCTGAAATGTCGAGTTGTTTTCCAATTCTTGCCCAACTAAAACCCTAGTAAGGCAAGCCAGAGGAGAGATAGTACGAGATAGAAGATATGACATACTCCCTCCGTCCCAAAAAGGATAACGTTATGGGAAGCGTGCCGGTCAAACTTTCTCAACTTTGACTAGGTTTGTATAAAATACGTGCAACATTTATATCTCCATATAAATTTATTAAAAAAACTAGATTTAAAGACCCTTCCGATGGTACTAATTACTTAACATAAATATTTATATATTTTAATATATAATTACCAGCAGTTTGAAAACGTTGACTTCCCAGGAAGCGAGAATGATATCTATTTTGGGACGGAGGGAGTAGGAACTAGAGATTGGCGACTCCATTAGCGACAAAGGATTCTCTTCTTTGAAGCCTTCCCCAATGTGTGCCCCCTGTCTCTCTCTCGCTCAGCTGATCAAGGTACTGCTTTGGCGTAGTTGCCTGGCTTTGGTGGGAGCCAGCGTTCTTCACATAGATGGCGGAACCATCGGGAGGCGAGGTCGAACGATAGCAACATGGATGTTGAAGGGCTCTTTAGGTCCTCAGTTTGAGCGATATGGAGAAAGGAAAGGTTGGTGTAGAGGTAGTAGTGACACTGAAAGTCCCTAGTTTGGTTTTGGCTAATTAATGAAACCTAAGGACTAACCTTTGATCTAAATGATTGATTTAGATAAGGTCGTCCTTGCCAAGTATGAAGCTCATTGTGAATGAATCATGACATGGAGTCATATAACTCAAGGTGAAGATCAAGATGAGGCTTGGCTCGATGAACTGATTGAAAGCGTGAAGGACAAGTCGAGGCTTCAAAGTGAAGGACCATGCGATGGTGAAGCTTGGGCAAGACTTGGCGCCGATGGACCGACCAACGGAGAAGAGCAAGTAAGATCGAGATCGATGGACCAGGAGGGTTGCATGATGATGATGATATGGAATGTATCATGTCATGTGAGAAGCTTGGCGGTTGATGAAAAAGCAAAACGAGCTCAAGGCAAAGGTATAACCTATAGGGCCATTTTGTTTTGCATTCAAGACACCATAGAGGGTGTGAGTGGTTTAGGATCTATAGCCAAACTATGAAGAGGGGAAGTCTTCGGTAATTTAGTGCATGAGTGCCACTAGGTCTATCATTCATGTCGATGCATTAGGATCTAGTGTGCGAATGAAAATCCTTTGGAAAATGCTTGGAAAATGCTAACACACAAGCACATGATGATGTACACTTGGTGGTGTTGGCACATTTGCAAAGGCAGAGATGTTTATGTTTGTCGGCTATGTGAATTCATGGAATTACACGCGTCAGACGCGTCAGGTGAAGGGCTGAAAGTCCCTAGTTTGGTGAAGGGCAAGTTGAGGCTTCGAAGCGAAGGACCGTGCATATGAAAAATCCTTTGAAAAATATTTAGAAAATGCTAACACACAAGCACATGGAGATGTGCACTTGGTGGTGTTGGCACATTTGCAAAGGTGAAGGAGTTTACGTCGACGACGGCTTGAAAATCAATGTTTTTAGAGCGTCGGACACTGCCGAGGTGAGCGCTAGACGCTAGGCTGCACATTGTGCTGCTGGTTGAGGTGATTGAGGTGCACCGCACATGCGGCTAACGCGCAACATCGAACGTTGGCGTCAACGTCCGCGGTGGCTGACTTGGAGGCGCGGCACGAGTGAGCGTAGCGTCGGACGCTGAGGCTCCGTGGCATCGGACGTGTCCGTCGAGCTATGGAGCGTACCGTCGGATGCTGTTTCGGTGGAGTGGCGGATGCCGGAGAGCCGCATCAGACGGTGAGCGTCGACCGCCGGGCTCAGTGTCCGGCCGTTTCCAACGGCAAGTTTCAAACATCGACTTTGCGCGCTAAAATTCCTGAGAGCGACAGACACGACAGTGTCTGTCTCGGTGTGTTTCGGCGATGGTTTAGCGCGATGGTTTTGTTAGCGTCGGACGCGTCCGACGGTCCCGTGTTCAACTGGAATTGGGGGTAACGACGAGTTGGCCCTTGGGATGTTATAAATAGAGGGTGGCCGGGGCATGGCTCCCTCTCCTGACCATTCTAACATCCTATACTCCCTTGTGAGCTTGTGAAAGCCCTCCTACCCATTCTCTCTTGCTTGGTTGCACATCATAAGTGAGATTGAGTGATTCAAAGTGTATTTTCATGGTTAATTGCATCTAGTGGCACTTGCGAATCGTTTGGCCAGTGATTTCTTGTTACTCTTGGAGACTACCACTCCTAGCTGGCTTGGAGGATTGTTGGAGGCGTTGGGAAGAATTGGTGATTGTTCTTGCCCACCTCCGGTTGATTTGTAAGAGGTTATTATGCTTGTCCTTGGCGGAGAGCCAAAAGCAACTCTACTAAATTGCTCATGTCATTGAATTACTGTGCTTGAGAGTGGTGTCTTGTGGTTCCCTTATGGGGGAGTGCCTTGTGAGGCAAGTGGCTTGAGGGTCACACCGAGGACCCATCTAGGTATTGGTTGACAGAACTGGTGACGTAGCTTGTCGGTACACAAGTGAACATCGGATGAACAAAAATCATTGTGTTGAACAAAAATCATTGTGTTAACTTGTATCTCAGTGACTGGTTCTTCATCTTATGATTGTTGTCATCGGTATTGATTGGATATCATCTTTGTGATTGGCAACATCTTCTCTTCACCGTTGGTATAACAATCATCATCCTATCTCTTGTATTTACATTCATAGCTTATCTTGTGTGGCTTATGTAGATATAGTTCTTTAGCTTGATCATTAGTGTAGAAAGTAGAGACATAGCTATTATGTGACATAGAGATCATAATATATACTAGAATTGTCATTAGGAGACTTGCTCACTATCTAGGCTAGGCAAAACCACATTTACGCCATTTGTTTTACTAATCAAGTTTTGTCTAGTGATTTGTAGAATTTTTAATAGGCTATTCATCCCACCTCTAGCCATCTAGGACCTTACAAGGGCGTTGGACGCTGGGGCAGCGTCCGGCCCATCGTGGAGCTGACTGATGCGAGGCAGGCTCGTTTTGCATGCGACAGACGCTGGGTGCCAGTGTCCAACGGTTGATGTGCCTGCCATCTGACACGCATCGGATGCTACTCAGTGAGGGTCGTTTTTCTAGCCGGGTTGACGGACACGTCCGTCGAGAGGCGCAGACGCGTCCATCGAGAAGCGTCGGACACCGGGTCGAGCGTCCGGAGGTTGTAACGGCTAGTTGGCTGTGGTGTGCGATGCGAGTCCGACGCTAGCCATCGGATGCGTCCGTCGGTATCTGTTTTGGCCTGTTCAAGTGAATTGGTAGCGCAATGGATTTGTGAGCGTCGGACACGTCTGACGGTCCCAAAAGTTGCTGGTTGAGGGGTAACGGCTAGTTTTGACTTGGATGGCTATGTAGTTGGTAGCTGGCCCTTGAGGGGGTCCCTTGCCCATTCTAACTCTCTTAAGCATCCTTTGAGCTGAAGCAACTCCCTCCTACTCATCTCTCTTGTTTGATTGCTAATATTGAGTGAGATTGAGTGATTTGAAGTATATTTGCATATGGTGATACATCTAGTGGCACTTGCGAGTCGTGATTTCTTGTCACTCTTGGTGAGTACCGTCACCTACCCGGCTTGGAGGCTGTTTGTCACACCTCTGGTGTTATGTTAACTAAAATATGCCATGTCATCATATGCACTGCAAAGCATTCATGGTTAGGTCAACCTTAATGTTCATTCACTAAAACAAGTTTACATTTCATAGGTTGATTGAGCTTCTGTAATGTTTGGTCACATGAAATAATAAAACCCTATTTTTGAATGTCATCGCAAATGCTTAGTTTATAC
>CM041631.1:44140870-44153556 GCA_023333625.1 Bothriochloa decipiens
TCGTATGGAACACAGTCATGGTTATTTGGAGTCTGTTTAGACAATAATCATGCGTGTGGGCCATATGATTTAGGAGGTTCTGCCACACTGTTGGAGACGTTGGGAAGAGTTGGTGATTGTTCTTGCCCACCTCTGGTTGATTTGTAAGAGGTTCTTGTGCTTGTCCTCGATGGAGCACCAAAAGCAACTCTAATACATTGCTCATGTCATTGAGTTACCTCACTTGAGAGTGGTGTCTCGCGGTGCTCTTGCGAGAGCTTGCCTTGCGAGGCCTTGACTTGTGAGTCAAGAACCGAGGAACCATCTAGATGTTGGTCGACACAATGGGGACGTAGCTTGTCGGTGCACAAGTGAACCTCGGAAGAAAAATCATTGTGTCATCTCTTGTCTCCCGGTGATTGGACTTTATTATTGTGATTGTTGCTATTGTGATTGATTGGTTACCATCTTGGTGATTGACAACATCTTCACTTCACCGTCGGTATTGAAATCACCTCTCTACCTTGTATTTACTTTCTAGTATGTATTGAGTAGCTTGTGTAGAAATAGTTTTCTAGGTTGTTCATTAGTGTAGTGAGTAGTGACATAGCCTTTGTGTGACATAGAGATCATATAATACTAGAAATATCGATAGGAGGCTTGCTCACCATCTAGGTTTGGCAAAACCCGCATTTATGCCGTTAGTTTTACTAACAAGTTTTGTCTAGTGATTTATAAAATTTTTAATAGGTTATTCACCCCTCTAGCCATCTAGGACCTTACAGACACAAATATTTCTCATGCAATCTTTATGAGAGCCTTCCTGAAACAATGAGTTGCATTAGTTCAAACTATCATGAATTAGGCAACGTTGTGATAGTGAAGGAGCTTCATGATTTGGCGAAGAATGTTGCCCCCACCGTGCTATGTGTTGTCAAGACTCTAGTGCACCGAACAGGGGTGGAATGTTTGAAAACTACTCTACGTTATGATAATGCTTTTGTTGTAAGCAGCTCAAGCCATAATGGTGGACTTGGTATCTGGAATAATAATACTAAAGTGGACCTTTTACTGTATCACACTAATACAATTCTTCCAGAGGGTGGGGGAGAATCATGGAGGATGACCTGTGTGTATGGAGAGGCCCAAGCTGTCGAGCATCATAAGACATGGGATATGTTGAAATTCATCACGCATTTCCCTGTTACCATAGTTATATATAGGAAACTTCAATGTACTTCTCCTAAGATCAAAGCACATGGGTGTGTAGGAAAGGAACAATGCATAAATTGCTTCCTTCTGAGAGATGGCTGATGTTTGTGGCCTTTCTAATCTTGGGTATGTAGGGGTGCAACTGGACTTATGAAAATAAAGTGGTGAGGCGATAACTTCTTTGAAGTTTGTCTCGACTAGGCCATGGTGTGTGTTGGATGGATGACTAGGTTTCTACTAGCAACCCTTTCACATCTCATGGCGTTAGCCTTAGATCATGATCCCATCGTGCCTCACTGGGATTATACATAATCGAGCCAACATGTTAGAAGGACGAACAAGTCCTTCAAGTGTTGTGGAGACTCATGCTAGTTTCATTGAGATGCTTAGACAATCCTGATGTAGTAGGCCTAAGGCTTCTAAGCTAACATGGCTACATAGGAAAATGTATGATGTATTAGGGTCGTCGAGTGCCTAGGGATCAGTAATGTCTGGGAGTGTAACTCGAAGTTGAAGGAGATGAAGGGTAGGTCGAAGTGCTCACATCAATCCTTCATGCCTTAGTCCAACACATGAGGAGATTAAGGTGGTTAACCAAATTGTGGAACTCAATCACATTGAGGAAAGCATGTGGAAGCAACAGTCAAGAATTGGGTGGCTTGGTAAAGAAGACAAAAACACTCATATTTTTCATTTGGGAGCGAGCTAATGAATATAGAGAAACAGAATTGTTATATTGAATCAGGCAGATGGTGGTGCTATGGAAAATGAGAATGAGATGGTTGACCTGGTTACAACCTTTTTGTTGCTACACTGTCTATTTCTGTTCCTATCATGTCATGTTAAGCCTTCTTCTACTCTTTGTCTCATACTCTCATCACAATGTCTATCTTTTCAACTTGTATACATTTTTTTCAGTTGGAGTATGTGCCTTTTATTGTCTTTGTGCCTCACAAATAATAAACACTCGGTTAGCCAGATTAGGTTGATAAAATGTGACTATTCTAACACAGAAAAACATTTTGTAACCTAATATCTAACCCTGTTACGACATAAAAATCCTTAGTTAATTATAGAATGAAAAGGGAGTGCTAGGAAAACTCAACTTTTTTTGTTCTAAAAAAGAAGACTCATGTTTTTATGAGATATTTTTTTGACTGGGTAAATTTCATTACTCAACGACTAATAAATCGTTAGCAACAAGTACATGAACGCTATCAGGAATAGAGGTCATAATTTGATCCTCACCCTGATTACAAAGCAAACCCAAAGACAGCAAGCTCTGGAGCAGCTTGATTACAATCCTGACATTTAAAAACACACTCAAAACTAATAAAACAAGAGGACACCAGATTCTTTATCTCTTCCACCAGTAGCCCAACGGCAGTACCATCAAAGTCATTGGTCTTGATAGCTTGGACGACCATTTTTGCATCTGTTTCAACACTCAAATGCCCATTCCCCAAATCCACTGCCGTTTGTATACCTTGAAGGCACGCCACAAGCTCAGCATGGAATGCACTTAGAAGATAATCTACTTTTCCTCGGCCAGTGATGACCACGTCTCCAGCATCATCCCTGATTAGAAAACCCCAACTGCCCGATGAAGAACTTGGTAAGAAAGAAGCATCACAATTCAGTTTTAGTACACCTGTTGGAGGTTTACACCATGTTTCCCTTCGTCGAGCTCTCATACTAGCTGTTGGTCTGTCTTTCATCAACACTTGAGAATTCTCATCAGTATAAGATTTAATACAGCGTGTCATAAACTCTGCACTCCTGCGATTCTCTTCTCTGATAAGATTTCGCTTATTCCATATAAACCACAACGTGATGACCATCAACAACCTTTTCTCTTTCTTTGCGCTTTCAGAACCAGTTCAATTGCATCTTTGATAAGCATAGTTGCAGCCAACTCCAACCGTTCTTTTCCAGATGCAGACATCACCATATCGCCTTAGCCAGTTTACACTTAAAAGAAAAAGATGGCCACCATCTTCCCCAATCACTCCGCATACTGGGCAATTTGTTTCAATCTTCATTCCACATCTCACTAAGTTAACTCGCAAAGCATGAGTATTATGAGCCATACGCCAAAGAAAATGCTTAATTTTGTTTGGGCATGTTAGTTGCCAAATCAACTTCCAGATAGGATCAGGGCCATTGCTACTACCTCCTTGTACGTTTGAGCTGCTCTTTGTACGTAGAAAATCATCTCGACATACTTTACGCACTCTTCACACTGAATCTACTATGTTTGTCAAAATGCTAAGCAAGAAAATTCTCTCTGTCCTCATAAACTGGTAGAGCTAGAATAGTAGAAGCATCCTCTTCCCAAAAAATTGCCTTCACCAAATCAGCATCCCAGCTGCCAGTAGCAGGATTAATTAATTCAGCAACCTGAGTCAAAAGGCAAACTCCTCTTGGTGTGATTGGTGTTCTAGTGATACCCTTCGGCAACCAAGGATCTTTCTAGATATTTAGGTTCTGTCCATTGCCGACTCGCCATATCATTCCTTGCTTAACCACTTCCAGTCCTCGCAAAATGCTATGCCAAGAGTAAGACATATTCGCTTTTGGCTTAGCCTCCAGGACAGAAGAATTAGCAAAGTATTTAGCTTTCAGAACCTGCGCACACAGTGAATCCGGGTTTTTCATTAGCCGCCAACTCTGTTTAGCAACCATTGCAGTATTAAAAACATATATATCTCTGAAACCGAGACCCCTTCCTCCTTGGGCTGCACAAGTTGATCTCTACTCAGCCAATGAATTTTGTGTTTTACTTGTTGCTGATTCCACCAGAAACGGCAGATCATTGCACTTATCTTCTGATCGCACAAAGTTTTGGACAAATCAAAACATCCCATAGCGAAAGTCAGGTTGCCTGGGCTATAGCCTTTCTCAAAATCTACTTGCCTGCCAATGACAAAAAATTTTCATTCCATCCTTGCATTCTTTTCCACACACGGTCTTTCAAATAAGCAAAGTTCCTGTTTTTGACTTTCCCACATGTAGAGGCAACCCAAGATATCTTTCATTCATTGTCTCCTTTGTCACCTGCAATATATCACACACAACTTGCTTCTGATGGGTTTTTGTGTTTCGGCTAAAAAGAATTGCTGATTTGGCTTTGTTAATCATTTGCCCTGGAAATTGCTCATACAATTGGAGTGTTGTCTGCAGCTGCCTACTATCCCCTTCGGTCGCTCGAATCAAAATCAACGAGTCATTGTCGAACAAAAGATGAGATATACTAGGAGCATTATGACAAATTTTCACTCCAGCTATTAATCCATCTCTCTCCCCCTTCTTTAATAAAACGGAAAAAGCCTCCGCACACAGCAAAAATAGGTAGGGTGATAAATGGTCACTCTGTCTCAAGCCCCTCATGTAAAAATCTCTCTGACAAATCGCCATTCACCTTTACCCTATATTTCACAGCTGTAACACACTCCATAATAAGTGCAATCCAGAAATCATCAAATCCCAAATGTCGCATCATATGCTCTAGAAAACTCCACTCTACCCTATCATATGCTTTACTCATATCAAGCTTTAGAGCAGCATACCCCACTTCCCCTTCTCTTTTATTTAACAGATAATGAGTGAGCTCATAAGCAATAAGAATATTATCATAGATCAACCTACCTGTGTAACACCTCTGGTGTTATATTAACTAAAACCCTGCCATGTCATCATATGCATTGTAAAGCATTTATGTTTAGGTCAACCTTAATGTACATCAACTAAAACAAATTTACATTTCATAGGTTGATTGTGTTTCTGGAATATTTTGTTACATGAAATAATAAAACCTTATTTTCGAATGTCATCCTAAATGGTTAGTTTATATTCTATGTACTTGAGGTGTAAACCGTGTTTACATTAGTGTCAAGCATTGTGTATAAATCCAAGTCCAACCCTAAAAATGATTTCCACATTTGAAGTTGAATTTGGATTTCAAAGCTTATTTCCAAGTCTTGCAATTCAAATTTAAATTCAAATTAGAAAGCTATAAAATATTTTTCAAAAGTCAACTTGGTCAACCAAGAGTGTCTTTGGGTCATTGACCTAAAATTGTCCTTGGATAATGTTTGTGATCACTAACGACCAACCAATTAATTTAGAAACCAAATCGAGTTTGAATTCGGCTTCAAAAACCCTTTATTTCAAAACCTGGTTTTACCCCCTTTTCTATAATTCAAAATATATAAGGAATTTGGGAATGCTATAAAAATATAGTTTGTAGATCTTGACAAGAGCTACAAAGTTGGTATATAAAGTTTTTCAAGTTTCCAAAAAGAATTTCAAATGAATTTGAAAATAAAGTTTTCCAATAATTGTCCCCCTTTGATTTTAAACTTATAATTTAAAAATTATAAATAATTTGGGAAAACTTTATATATGAAACATGTTTGGTTTGCAAAGTTAAAAATTTCATATTTTTGAAGATTTTTAAGTTTTATTGAAAAATCAAAAGTAATTTCAAATGATTTTTCTAGGGTTTTATTACCCTTTTGAATTTAAATTCATATTTCAAATTTTAGATAGAATTTGGGGATGCCAGTTAAATGAAAAGTGTAGCTCTTGAAAAGTTATGCAAATTCTATTTTTGGATATTTTCAAGTTCTTATAACAATTTTGAAGTAATTTGTTATTTTTGATAAATAGTATTTTTGTAATATTCAAGAACAGCACCGAGACCTATCGTCGGCCGCCATGGCCGGCTTCTCAAGCCGCGCCGCCGTCCACCGCCGCACATGCCACGGCCACCAGCTTGCCCCGACGCTCAAAGCACCCTCTCCGCGTGTCGCCCTTCCTTTGCTCGAGCTTTGGCTATAAATAGGGGCGCCGTGGCCGACTTCTTCTTCTTCTTTCCCCCTGCCGCCGCCGCCGACGACCTTGCTCCGCTGCTCCAATTCACCGCTGTTGATCCACCGCTGTCCAATTGCTTTTTCCAGAAGCTCCGCCTCAACCTTGTGTTTCTTCTAAGCCAGCTAGTGCCCGCCCTCATCGCCCATAGCGCCCGCACGCTGTCATCTTCCTCGCGGCCGGTCGCCGAGCCGCCGCGAGCTTTCTCGCCGGCCACCGCCGCCAAGGTTGAATATATATTTCCATTAACCCTTCTATCATGTTCTCCATCTTCTCCTGCCCCTCATGCGTATCTTGGCCGGCTTAATGGTGCACAGGAGTTTCCGTGACGCGGACCTTGCCACCGGAGCACCGCTGCCGCCATTAGCGCCACCGGCTACAGCTCGCCTCAGCCACTCCGAGCCTTCATCTTCGAGCGCACCCAAACCGCGGTGAGCTCCTGCGTCCTTCCATGCCCTCAATTTCACCCCTCCTGCACCGCAGGGTCTGGCCGCCGTGGCTTGCCGCCGGCATGGCCATGCCAGCTTCGCCGCGCGCGTAGCCATCTTGGCTAGAGATCAGGAGCGGCTCCATCTTGTGGCTTAGCGTGTTCACCAAAGTGCCCCACGGATGCTCGTGCCCTCACCGTCGCCAGAGAAGCTCCGGGGAGCTTTGCCGCCGCCGTCCGCGCGCCGCCGCGCCGCCATGACCGACGCCGGTCGTGCTCCAAAGCTCCGCCGCCGCATTAACTACCTCATTAGGCTCGCCTCGTCGCGTAGAGCCCGTAGGTGCCAAGCTCGTCACCGGAGACCTCGCTGTTGGCGAGCAATCGCCGGTCAAAACCCGGCCGCCGCCGGTCAACGTCGGGAGGAATTTTCTTTTTCCTTTTTCTTTTTCTAGAAAATAATTTAAATGCTATTTTCTTTAGAAAATCATAGTAATTCATGTATAGCTCCAAAAATTCTGAAAATTTTTGTGTATGTTCTTTATGATGTCCTCTATATAGAAAAAAATATGAAATGCCAAATCTGAGTATATTTTGCATAAGTTAAAATTATCCCTTTTAATTGAAAAATGTACCTTCAATAATTTTTAATAAATAAAATAATTGGCTTTTATTTCTAAAAATTGTTTTGCCATCTAATTAGACCAAGAGCTTTTCAAAATAAAATTTTGAGCTCAATTAGACAAATTTAATTTTTTTATGCCTTTATTTTATGCTTTTAAATAATTAATTAATCCCTTTAAATTAGTTTAATCATTATAGGATTTATTTGACTTTGGGATTGATTGATGACCTTGGGTCATTAACCCTAATGACCTTTGGCATTTTAATTAATTGTTTGTGCTTATCTTAATCATGTCATTAGGGTTTAATCAACGTTATTTCATGTGCTTAAATAATGTCATTAAAGATGTGTTAACCCTAATGGACTTAGTGAGTAAGTTTTGTTGGCTTGCAGCTTTGTCATGAAGGAAAGTTGTACTCAAGCCTTTAAACTGGTCATGCATCCATTGAGCATCATGTTTACTATTCCATCATGTTGAAGCATATGCTTTTATCGTATAGTTTCCGTTAACGGAGAGTTCAACGTTGTCGCCCCAGATCCGAAGGAAGAGCAGACTCAGGAGATTGGAGTTGATCCAGAGCCCGAGACCGTCTACCCCGAATACCAAGGCAAGCCCCAGATTGCATTTAAACCCTTCCTTGATTTTATAAAATTTTTATCGCTTCCTTATGAAATGCTGCATTAGGGATTAGGAGTTGAGTGAAAATCTATAGATTGCATTACCTGCCTTACTTCCTTATTCCTTGTTACCTGTTAGCTGGAATATGCCTAGTAATGCTTAGCTCTGCTGAGTTAGATAAGTTTTCAATAAGTAAAAGAATGAAAAAAATGAGGATGACTTTATCTGTGAAAACATGATGATAGTTAATAAATCGAGTCCGGACGGCTAACTTGCATTGGGAATAGAGTCCCTCTGTAGTATTTCCGTCTGTTGATGCCCTAGGCCCCGTGTCGATGGTGATCTGGTGATATCGAGAAATTATAAAATCCACATGCATGAAGTGGTATACAGTGGGCCAGAGTCCCCACGTATGTCATGGAGTGATATATAGTGGGCCAGAGTCCCCACATATGTCATAGTGTGTTATACTGTGGGTTTAAGTTCCCACGTATATTGGTACACTGGGTCGAAGTGCTCATGTGTATCATGTGGTGATATATGGCTGTGGTTGTTATCCCGGTATATCTGTGATCTGGTATGCATCAGAGTTAAAGTCTTCGGTATCCCAGTGATCTAGGTCCCAGCTGGGTATGAAAATGGATTCGAATCGCCATTGGTTCTCGGAGAAGAAGACTCGATCGTTGTTCATCATTGTAGTAACAACTTGAATGAAGATAAGGTATCAAAATGAGGTTGGTTGGTAATTCGGATCTAGAGCAAGACAACTTTCCTATTTGTAATTGCTTTTTCGCAAAAATTCTTATCTATTGCAAGCCTTACCTTGTCCCTCTAGCCTGCATTTTCTGAGTCTTCACCCTTTTCTTTCGTCGGGTCAGTCTTGTTGAGTACTTTTGTACTCAGGGTTTGTTGAACCCTTGTTGCAGGTGAGTCCCATGAGCAGGAGTGCTACGCACCCTGTTGCATGACCGTCATCGAGGAAAGTGACGACGAATAGGATGTCTCGCTCTTGGGCAGAGCATATAATCAAGGTTTTTGTAATAAGTTATCTTGTTACTCCACTACTACTATGGTTTGTATTAATCCAACTTATGGTTTGTAAGTTTAAACTGAACGGTTTGTAAGCTTATGTTATTATAATTCTTCCGCTATTTTACTCCGATGTATATTATTTGTATAAAAATGTTGTAATATTGCAATGTCTCTTTGTAATGATTGATCCTGCTCGGAGAATCATGGATTATTCGGGATTTACCCGATAGACCTTTTAAGTCTTATGGAACATATTCCTGATTATTTGAAGTCTGTTTAGACAATAATCATGCGTGTGGGTCATATGATTTAGGAGGTTCTGCCACAGCCTGGCACTAAAGCACTCTGGTTCTGTGTAATAATCTCTGGTAGCACTTCTCTCAATCTTCTTGATAGGACCTTCGACACCACCTTATAAATGACATTACATAGACTGATTGGGCGTAGATCAGTGACTTTCTCCGGCTTCTCTATCTTCGGGATCAAAGCTATAATTGTGTCATTCCATCCAGCTGTAATACGCCCTCCTTTGAGCACCTCCATCACCTCTGTTGTGAGCTGAGTACCCACCACATCTCAAAAACTTTTATACGCTTTGAGGTCTCCTATATCAAACGGAGCTAACTTGATCTCTTCTTCGGTGAATTCTCTGGTAAGCCGTTGATTCATTGCCTCCGAGACACAAGGCTGTACAACCTGAAGCAATTGCTACATTTGACCCGGATATGTTCCAGCCGTAGTACTAAAAAGTTGCATGAAATAGTTTGATATTAGTTCTTTCTTCTCCTCTTCTTCTTCTACCCAACTCCCATCTCCCTTCATCAGCCTCCCAATTCTGTTCCTTTTCCTTCTAGTAGAACAAGCATTGTGAAAATACTTTGTATTGTGATCACCATAACGAAGCCAATTCACATGAGCCCGCTGCTTCCAATATATATCAATTTGTTCTTATAATCTGTCTACTTTAAAGCACCATACAACCTCCCTCTCAACCGATAAATCACTAATTGGCTCCCTTCTCCACTTTTCAAGTTTCTTTTTGGCTTTTCTCAAACGCTTTTCTAAATCCACTAAAACATTGATACTCCAATCCTTCAAACCCGCTGCAACATCCTTTAACTTTGCTTCCAAAACTGCCCCTGACCCCTCACTAGCATCCCATGCCTCCTGCACAACTTGCCTGCAAGACTCCTCCTGCAACCAGTGAGCTTCAAATCTGAAAGCATCACGCGCAAGGAGTTCTCTTTATTACTTCCTCCGTTTTAAATTATAAGTCATTTGATTTTTTTATGTAAAGTTTGATAACTCGTCTTATTCAAAAAGTTATGTAAATTATCATTTTTTATGGCTCGTTTTACTAATAAAAGTTCTTCAAGATCAAGAATGACCTAAATTTCACTATGTTTACGTAAATCTATCTTTTGAATAAGACGAGCAATCAAACTTGAAGTCAAAAAAGTCAAACGATTTACAATAGAACGGAGGAAGTAGTTCTTGTTGGAGCATGAAATTTTTTAATAAGTTCATACCATTTTTTTTATGATGGAAATAATTTTAGTTCATGGGAATCGGGAACTATGATACCATGTTTAGGAAAAAACATTTAATATTTATTTGGGAAATTGTCACGGAGAGAAAATTGACTTTAGTCTATACAATATTTTATTATAGCTTCCTTGTTGTGAAATTGGATTCACGTGAAAGTGGCTTGTAGCTTCAATAGAAAACGTGCAATTATAATAAAATAAAAAAGTTTCATTGGCTTATTTATAATGTACTATATATTTACTAGCCATTGATAGTGTCCAAGAGAATAGATATGAAATTTCGATTCAAGGAGGAAGAGAATAGATATGAAATCAACAAGAATAAAAAATTATAGAGAAAGGAAAATAGAAAACAAATAAATTTAAAGAAACTAAAAAAGGCCCGTAGGAAGTCGTCCGCTGCATCTATTTATAAAAACGAATCGAATATGAACGGATATCACTGATATTATATTTGTTTTTATATTTTTGTTCAGATTCGGATTCGAATACAGATAACGTCAATAATACCAGATAGGATATGATTGGATATCGACATTATAAATATATAATTTTGATATTTAGATATAAATACAATATTGAATGTTGAATATACGGACTCAAATACAGACAAGAATCGGATTTGAACGGATATCACTAATATCATATTTATTTTTATATTTTTGTTCAGATTCGGATTTGAACAGAGATAACGTCAATAATGCCAGATAGGATATGATTGATATCGACATTATAAATATATAATTTTGATATTTAGATATAAATACAATATCGAATCGGACTCAAATACAGACAAATCTAAACCCGCTTGTTCGTTTGTACAGGGTTGAAACCTAGTCCTTTTTTATTCCGGACGGTCTGTTTCCATTTCAGCCTAGTAGAAGAGAAAATAAAGATCTACAATCGTATTTATTCCGGACCGTATTCTAAACAAACAGTGCCTCGGCTTAGAATCGGGCCATTTTAATCTAGGCAGATAAGACCGCGTTCCGGCCCAAACGAACTTCGGTGTATAATAATAATACAGTCGGAAAATAAGCCCCTCCTCGTTCTGCCTCTCGCGCTCCACTCCGACGACTGTTGGGCCGCCGCCGCCCTAGGCCAGGTGCTGAGGCTTTCGTTGGTCTGCCGGCGACGAGCACTCACCAGGTACTCCCACCCATTCTCTTCCCTTCCCTTATGCTGTGGAAGCTGAGCACCGAAACCCTAACCTAAAGCTATATTTCCAGTTCCCGTTTCAGCAGTCCACAACAGCGCCGGCAATATTTCCATGGATGCCAGGTCGCAGCATCTGCTTGGTGCTGCAGGCCCATGGATTCCTGGAGAAACAGGGGGTAAGAATCACTTGCCGCCTGCGAGGATCTCTCCTAACTTCCTCATTCTTTATATTTTCCTTTCCTTTTTTCCATTTAACAGGCTGGGAGGCGCCGCCGGACTTCACTGTCGAGGACGCCAACACAATCTGCGAGCTCGTGCATCGAAATGAATCCTTGGTCGCTGAGAAACGGAGGTTTGCTTTTTAAGCCCGTGATGCCGACTCTTAGAATTGTACTAGCATATTCTTTTTGCAGTCCTGATTGGCAGCTGATCATTGAATTGGGCGTTGCAGATATCTCCTGTCAATGCTTCAAGGACAAGATGGACGCGTCAAGCGTGTGAAGAGACCTGAGTTCATGGAAGAATCGTGAGTCTATTCTCCTGCGTGCGTGATGAATAATGATATGGAACTAGCAACTATACATGGGGCTGGTCCTGATTCTTGAGACTTATGGGGCCTGGAGCGAACTTAAACCGAGGCCCTTAAAATAAGCATAATTATCTGTATGTATAATGCTACCAACAAGTAAACACTTTAAATGCATCAAAAAGTAATACTTATATAAAATAATTTAATGATATTTTCTTGCAGAACTTCGCCTATGTTGACTGGAAGACTTTCTTGAGTCGTCTCAACATAGCCGGTCCCAAGCCCGGGTAAAGGAGGAGGGTTGTGTTTAGATGTGGCGAGCCAGACGTCAAAACCAGCCTTTCTTATGGAGATGAGACCAAATAGACTCCCGTTGGGGCGTAACCCTCTTAGCGACGCGCCATGCCGGATCCCGGGTATGGTGACAAATGAGCAAGGGCTGGGTCGTCACCCCCGTGACGCGCCGTGTCGTGATCTGGGCACGGTGTCAAGAGAGCAAGGATCGGGACGTCGCATCCTTAGTGGCGCGCCACATCGGCGCCCGGGTGTGGTGAAAAATGAGCAAGGGTCTTCGCATCAGCGACGGGTGCGAAGGGTAAGGAAGCTAGTCGAACCCACTAGGATTCGTATAGCTAGCTGGAACGTAGGGTCCCTCACGGGTAAGTTAAGAGAGTTAGTTGATACAGCGG
>CM041631.1:44153656-44199529 GCA_023333625.1 Bothriochloa decipiens
GCCATACCTCATGTACCTTATAGTTGGTATGAGGTTTGTATATATATGTATGCAATGCAATAGAGAAAAGGCAGTTCAATTGACCACCACATTCACAGTTTCAGTTTCAGCCAACCCTGAAACATTCAGGGAAGGGAGAGAGAGAAGGTGAGCAGGGTTGTTCACCTGGTTGTTGTGTGCAGGTTCCAACAAACAATGAGTGATTCAAATTTGCTCAGATATACGAAGGTTCTAGATTAAATGATTCACTCATTCAAATCTTACCTGTTGCCACCGAGTCACAAGTCCAGTAATATAAATCCCTAAACAATATTCAGTCACCTAACAGTGAACTGTAATAGCTAATCGTTATGTACGTAGAGTTATGATAAAACCATCCAAACGGCATTTCCTATCTGTAGTCTATACACATGTACCTTCTAATTATACATAGTCCTTGGACAAATATCAATCATTCATCGATGTTCTGCTGCATGTTCATCAATCACCAAATTCTGAAATCTATGGATTCATGAGTAATGAGTATGCAACTTTACAGGCCTACGCTTCACCTGAATACCTGATTTATGGATGTCATGATCTTCTGGTCTATCACTTCGGTAATAAGAATTAGCTAAGGGGTAGACTGCCAGACCGGCAAGCGCAGCGATGTTTGCTGACTTAGACGTCTGAACCATAGGTGTTGCCATGTGGCGGCGTGGGTGGCTGGGTGTGATGGGATTGGATTTTGGGGTGTTGTTGTGTGTTGCTGCTCTTGGGGCGTGTGGGGCCAAGTAATATGAGATGATGGAGGCATCAAAGAATGATATCCAGATTTGTGATGCCCGTCTGAAAACTCTGTGACTAGTCAATCTGCTATTGGACCAGACCCTGGTGCTAGAATGTGCATACCTGCGGAGGGCCCCTTGGTTTTTGGGGCCCAGAGCAACTGCACCGCTCGACCCCGTCGGGACTGGGCCTGTCCATACATATATGTAGTGTGAAAGATTTTGTGCTCTAGTACTGATTAGCTTCTTCACAAGGTGAAAAAAATGGGACAATTGGGGTGTTTTCTCAGTTCGTTTGGGTTCTATATTTTGTGAGAAAGATTATCCCTGCCATGCTGTGCCTGGTGTCCCTCTCCATGTCAAACAGGGGCCTAGCCTGCCTTTCTTTCCTAAAGAAAAATCTCCATGCCATAATCTATGTGCTCTCAATTTTCTCACTTCAACTTTCTCTCTAGTCATCAGTATTTTGGTAACAAATAAAGACTACATTTCTCTGCTTTACAGATTCTTGGCTGAATCAGTTGTCAGGGGGGATGAGGTAAGTCTGCAATGCCCAAATAACATAGACTGTAATTCGTGTAAGGTATATATTTGCATTTCCCTATCCTGTTACTTGCTGTAGCAAATAGAAACGTGAGCTTTTGTATCCATTCAAGTGTCAACTGGGGATCTATCTTGCGTGCTTTGCGAAGTATATCAGCCACCCTTTGCCTGGCATTTTGAAATACCTGCCATTGCTAATATTCCTTTCTGTTTTATTCTCTCTCTCTCAGTCTCTTATTATCCACACAACATCATAGGGCAGTCTGATGGTGAACTATTTCTGTTTGGGACAACATATTTGTTATGATGAAATCTCTTACTTTCATTTGTGGTTTACTTGATTTTGTTTGTATACATCCATGTATGTAAAATGAGCTTAGCTATGCATCTTAGTTAAGAAATATCTTTTTTTTTTGAGCTGTCCTGTGAGAGAGTTAGATTCCATGTCGAGAGATGTTTTCATTTGGAACAAAATGACTGGAATCACCATGTAGTTCAGGATGGTGTGCAACTTTTTAAATTGCAAAAGGAGAAGGATGGCTCTCTGAGTTCAGAGAGTTTGAAGTTTGTGCACAATACAATCGATAAACTTAGCCTTGAAGCTCTTAATTCAGTGGCTTGTATTGTTAACCAGAATAGGAATAGTTTTGAGAAGACCAGGCCAGGAATGAAAAATCTTGTAAAGAATAACCTCCCAGCTTACTTAGCGGATTTGGATAATGAAAGTGACAGCTATCATCAGCTATCCCAGATCTTAACTAATCCGTCAAGTTATCTATCTGACTGCATGAGCCTTGCAACACCAGTTAAGCCAAGACTGCTTTCATCATTGGTGCGAACTTTAGATGAACTGGATGCATTGCCATGGCAAGCTCTTGTTGCAATCAAGAGGAAGCTCAATGGAAAATCACGTTCCCCAAGGTTTGAGCTAGAACGTCAAACTTACACAAGGAAAGCTATGCTTGAAAAGGTACATAGAATGTGCAATAAGATCATATCAAAGCTTGAGGAAGGCTGTGACCTGCCAACGAATTTAGCAAAAGCCATGTCCTTGGTGAACCTATGCCGGAAGAAAGAATTGAGATGGATGGACATTTCACGGTCGGAGTTCTTTCCATTTTCCAGGCATGTTATCTCCTTGCAGAATGATGTAATGAATGCTCTATGGTCGCTAGAAAAGATGAGATATGATACACTGAAACTGCTGCGTCCCATATGTTATGGCTCTAAGGAAATGAGAAAGCAGACAAAGTTCAGGATAATTGTGAGAAAGTATCTGCTAGAATGTTTGTTTGAATGCGATGAAGGTAATTTACCAGAGAAAGCACTGCAAGTCATTGCTTTTTTTGATCGGATGTCTCGACATCAACATATGCTCACACAAGAGAGAAAGGAAGTAGAGGTAGAGTCTGTCTTGAATTTGAGCAGCAATCTCAGAGCTATAGGATGTTATGATGTAGCTGGAGACCCAATCAATGATCAGTTAATGAACTCAGGGAGTGCATGCATAAGTGATTATTATCAACTTATAAACTTAGACCACGATGACCGCAGCAAGGACAATGGCTTTGTGCTCACTGAGACCAGTTACTTCAATTTTTGTCCTCAGGAAAATATTGATGAACCATGCAGTTCCAATAGCCTGCACAACACTGCTGTTGTAAGTGCTAGGCATTCTAGAGACACAGTAGCGGCTGTTAGCATGATGGATTCTCATTTGAATAAGGCTGTTGCTAGTGTGGAAACAGCAAGTTGCTCTAAAGATCTCCATGAACTTCGTGATGAGACTGCAGTGATGGCCCACAAGCTTACTGGACAGATTATAGAAAGTTCGTTGCGTGCAGATACCAAGGAGGTTGATGAACGCACCAGAGGTTATCTTCGAGGGGCTTTTGTTTCTCAAGGTCCTCAAGGTACATTGTTAAGACATGAACCATTGTTAACATTTTTTTTTTCGTATAGCCTTTGTTCATTCATCACAGTTCATCACACATGTATGTTGATGTATTCTTTGTTACCATAGCTCCTGCAGTGGAGGATACACATGCTGACATTATGATTAATGCTGTCAAGACTTTGTTTCCTAATTTATCAGAAAGGTCTTCCTTGTTCCTCCCTTCTTTTCCTCCCTTGTTTTCTGCTCATGAATGCTCAAATACTTTGCATTTCAACAGCTGCTTTGAAAAGGTCCAGAGGATCCTCAATGGTGGTGAGCAATGAAGAGTCTTAGAGTACATTGTGCTGGCTTAGCAACTTTTTTTATTTGTACTCTAGACTGTGACAGTGTGACTTGATATTTACCTTGTGGTACGTACCGCTAATCTCTTTGGAGTGAGCATAACATTGAAGTAAAAATAATAATTAAAAAGGGATTGAATTCATTCTTTTAATTAACAAAAAGCTAATCATGTGATGCCCATCGAGCTGTTTTGAACCATATAAAGCCAAGCAGAAATATCATG
Source organism: Bothriochloa decipiens (assembly GCA_023333625.1). NCBI lineage: Eukaryota > Viridiplantae > Streptophyta > Magnoliopsida > Poales > Poaceae > Bothriochloa > Bothriochloa decipiens. Next base: position 44,157,429 of record CM041631.1, read on the forward strand.
AAAGCAGGGACAGTGGTATCTAATAGAAAATATTGTTTAGGTGTTCAATGCAGGATTTCGGTCAATTTTCTCTTATTCTTGTCCATTTCATGGAGGGAGCCAAATATCTTTGTTTCAGGAAAAAGAGACAGAGAGTCTTACACGCTTCTATGTCGCTTTCAATTTCATATTTTTCCTTATTAGAATATAAAAGAAATTTCGTAGTGCTGTTTTAATGCTCTCATCTTGCAGACATTTAAAATCATTTGTTTTTCGTGATATGGCAATTAGAGTATCGGCAGACACTTGAAAGCCTATTGATTGGACTTCACAATTAGCACTTGTTAAACTTCTTTTCTCTGTAAAACCTAGGAATGACATTTTACTGCCAGACATTTTCTCTTTTCTGGACCTAAGTTTTCATCCAAGTTGATTTAATTATAGTAGCAGATGGCTCAGTTTAAGTAGTACCTAGAACTCCAATTTGGTATAGTAATGCATTTTTATCCTGAATTGTTCACGACATTAATCTATCTTTTGCGAACAGGTATGGTACTTTTGTCCGAATATAGTTTTCGGAATGACAGGTGAGCTGTTATTGATTCAATCTGTGAGACTGTGAATGATACCTGCCACTGGCTTGTGAATGTGTGGTTCAATATGCACAACAGTACAAGTGTTGCATGCAATGGCATATGAGCACCAGTATGATACTTACTACCCTTGAAATTATGTAATAACTGTTACAATTTCATGCATGATAATCAATACTAAGAGGTTTGGAATGTAACAGTTTGATGGCAGTCAGACCACCTACATTCAGAATCTTACCTGTTGTATTCTCTCTTTAGAAGTCCTAATGTATGTAAACCGCAAATAAATAGTCATGTGTTGCGATGGTTACATCTGGTTTTCTTGCGCGAAAGAATAATGTTTTCATATTAATGCTTTCTTTGTACTTACACTGGCCAAATCTTCTGAGTCTTTTACCTGTGAGCCATTATAAAAAAAACCATAATTTCCTCTGCAACTCAGAAAGTGAGAGAATGAACATAAAAAGAAAGTTACTTTGACTGTAAATTGACTACATATCTGATTGTACCATCATATGGATTTGAATTCTTAAATTCAGAAAACAATAATGTCACCGTATCGAAGGCTCCAACGCAAATACAAATGGTTTACTCGTGTGTTGGAGCATGAGTTTACTTATCTCTTCATTAACTCCTTCACATCAACAAAAGTATTTGCATGGTAGGATTATTTATAAATGCTATAAAAACCCTATACTAGATACCACTTAAGGGCCTGTTCATTTCATCCCTAATCTAGGGGTTTGGATGTCTATGTATTTGCCTCAATCCATATATACTGCAGTGAATATAAGTGTATTTAAAGTAAGTTATACTCTAATCTACTTCGACATATGTAGTTTGAAATAGATACTCGTGCATCCAAACAAGATCTACAATCCTGTTGGATTAGGGATGAAATGGTCAAGCCCTTAGAGAAGTGGTTATATCGGGGTCATTGGAATGAAAGATCCGAGGCAACAACCTCTATCTACGAGATGAGGTTTTGTCAACATTGCTTTGACCTAAATGAGTAAGTGGAGTGGAAAGCATGCGCAGTGCCCAGTGGGCCGATGGCATGCCTTCAAACAAATGCTGAACACGTTGTTTAGCACATCCTAGAACCTAATCTAAACGAAGATCGATCTGCATGTGAAGCTGCACGGATCTCACGAAAATAAGGTGCTAGCATGTGGCAATCGCTTTGGACATCAATATACCACGAAATATGTTACGTGTGTAATGTAATGGCCTTTGGATACGTTATAGAATGATATCCCTCTGGATTGGGTAGCCTTCATTACGCACGATTAGCTAGCAGTAGTATAGCTTCATAGGTTTAGGTTAGCAGTCTAGTAACATATTACAGTGAGCTAGTCACAATGCACGTTTAGTTAATACACCAGTTGTAGTATACTCAAGTTGGGCGTATAGTAGAATTGTTCTTCCCTAACGGTCGATGCCCAGTTAATTGATGTGGTACCTATGTTCACGGAGGAATCCAAACTGTATCTTGATGGGACCACCAGTGACATAAATACTGCATTTTTTGTTCATTAGTGCACATATAGCCTTTAGTCCCGATTCGTAACCCCCTCTATTCCCGGTATGCCAACTGAGGTTACGAATCCGGGACTAAAGGCCCCCCTTTAGTCCCGGTCGCAGGATTGGTATTAAAAGGTACCCTCTAATCTCGATTTGTGTTACCAACCGGAACTAGAGGCTACGTCAGCCATGCACCATGCGCTGCCACGTAGCACATTTCTTGTCCCGGTTGGTAATACAAACCGAAACTAAATGTTTTATTTTTTTCCTTTTTATTATTTTTTTTTGTTTTACAGTTTGGTTGTATTGAATATTATATGTAAATATTAAGGATTGAAACTAAGAAATTAATTTGGATCTTACAAATTAAAACTAGCCATTCATCATGTTCATAAAAACTTAACTAAAAATTATAATAAACTAGATGTTCAACCACAAAGTTAATTACACATATATCCAACTACTTTCCAAAGCGAGAAGTGGGGATTTCACTCTCTTGCAGTACAAGATCTGCGTAGTGTAGATCACCGATCTTATATCCCATAATGCTATCGATGAAGTCTAAAGTATTAATTAGTGTATTCTCCGTTGCCTGACAACTAGTAGGACAAGGATGACTAACAACGATTAACGGTGGTTTCGCAATGAATGGTTCTCCCCTCTTAGTCGCTATCACCTTTGCTTGATATCCTTTTGTAGTTAGTATCGGGTCTTCATGAGCATATTTCCACTCATAACCCAATCTATGCATAGACTGGTTTAAAATGGCTTCAAAACTGCATCCTGCGTAGCTCATGCCATACTCCTCGATTTGTAAGTGTTGCAGAGAATATGATTATAAGAACCAAGCTTTATAACTTATAACAACAAAAAGTAGATGTAAGCTATGAAACTAAGAGTTTACGTCATCATTTGGAAGGTTCCGAGACATCTATGCACACACGTCAGTAAGTTTGTCACGCATTTTGAGCTTGAATCTTCATTGAGCATAGAGTAGGCAAAGTGATTCCAATCCTCACGAGCCTAGTTGGACATGATTTGACGGCATATTTTTATGGCAACCGATTGATCAGGTACCTTTACTCCTACCTCTGAGATTTATACAAGTCTGCGACCGCGACCACGACCATGACCAATTGAAAGCGGATTTGACATTGCAATAGTGCACCACCATCTATATTATGGGTTCGAACATCGACTTCTGTAACCCTGAAATAAGATAGTGTCTCTTTCAGCCAAATGATTGGGTCAATCCTCTGCGGTACATTTAAGAATCATATATATATCAACTACACATATATGAAATTGATAAATTTACTACAAACATATAAATAGAGTTGCTTACTATACGGGGTTGCAGCCGCTCCACTTCCGGCAATGTTAGATAGAAACCCCTCGAGCGTACATAGCCGGTAAAACCAATGACTTCCGGCGGAGGGAGACGTCGTCCAGCCATTTCTATAATTTTGACTAAAGTTAAATTTATTGAATATAATCATGTTCATATATGCAAAGTAAAAAATCAGTGATCAAATTAAGCCAACATATAATATCATGTTTCACTTTTATAAGTCTTAACCAAAACAAAATTATATATATATATATATATATATATATATATATATATATATATAATATAATATTCTATATGGAGAAGCCCCGACCAGACCACCGCTGGTCTGGTTCCATCCAACCAGCTACCATCAACCCAGCCCACGAGCCACCCGCCGGCCCATCAGGCCCAAACCAACCCAATATATATTCTCCCAAACCCTAACCGCCTTCCCCAATCCCCACCCCTGCCTGGCCGGCAGGACCCCTACCGCCCGTGCTCCCCAGCCGAGCCCGACGCGCCGCCGCATCCCTCCCCGGCGGCCGGCGCTCCTTGCTCTGCCGGCGGCGCGGGCCCCTTCCTCATCCCGGCGCCGCGCATCCCACCACGGCCCGCGGTGGTGTCCCTCCCTCCCGGCGGCGCCCGACGCGCGGCGGCGCTCCTCCGCGACCCAGGCGGTGGGGCCATCGGCGCGCGGCGGCGCACCTCCGCGACCCAGCGGAGCGGTTACGCTTCTCCGCGACCCAGGCGGCGGCGGCCTCGCCCCTTCTCTGCTCGCGACCAGCGCGACGGCGTGGCCTCGTGCGTCCCCCGAGCAGCATCGGCGTGGCTCCACACCTCCCTCGAGCAGCGGTCACGCGACTCGCGACGGCGCAGTGGCGTGGCTCCGCCCTGCCCCGACCTGCACTACTCCGCAAGGCCAGGGGCTTCCCCAAGCAGCGGCTGCCCTGGAGCTCTCGGCCGCGCGTGGGGACGACGCCGCCGCCCTGAAGATCGTGGCTCCACTTTCCCGGCCTTTGTAAAAGCTGCAAGCACACATCTTTTCCCGGCGAAGGAGGTGCAGCGGCGGCCGATCCACTCCTTCCCCGGCGAAGGAGGAGCAGCGGCGCTGGAACGAGGTGCAGGGCGCCCGATCCACGCCTTCCGCCGCGTGGTCCCGCCCCTCCCCGAGCTTGGACGGTCTGACAGGCGACGTCGCGGGCACGGGCCGCCCCTCCCCGAGCCGTGGCGCTGCGAGCTCGGCCGCCCCTCCCGTCTGGATCAGACAGCAACGGCGGTTGCCCAACGCGTGGCGTCCTCTCCCCCAACGCGCTGTGAGCTCGGCCGCCCCTCCCGTCTGGATCAGACAGCAGCAGCTCGACATCGAAGAGGACGTGCAGGCTGCGGTCCCTGGTAGGCTGCGGCTTCAGCAGCGGCACCACCATACCACGGGAAGCATGGAGGCCAGACATGCCACCCCGTGTAGTGAGGACGTCCTCCACAGGTTAGGTTCGAGCCCATCCTCCTCTGCAACGTATCATATGCATTGTTTGTGCAAATTTTTATACAGTCTTGGATCATCTTTTCATACAGTTTCGTATACATGTGCCTTCTGAGCCTTGTCTGCCAGTAAAAGAAAATTTTTTAGGTTCTGATTCGATTTTTTGTGGTGGTGTAGTTGCGAGCTCGGATGCGGGGACGATCATAGCAACCTTGGGTGAAGATTTCATTTTAGCAGGCGCAGAAATCTCCACGGTGGTTTGCAGGAATTGGGAGGCAACTGGATTATATGCACTTTGATTTTCATTTTTATGCATGTTCTTGATATGATGTGCCGATTACCTTTTTATGCAAGGTCGTCGGCAGCAGGCTGTGATATGATGTGAATGAAATCGAATTCTTATTTTTTTTGGATGCATGAAATTTTTGGGATGCGTAGAATTTGTTTAAATAGTTATCTGCATGCTTCTACACAGTTTTATACATTGTTAGTGCATGCTTCTATATATTGTTGGAGGTGATGAGGATTCTTTTAATATTTCTATGCATTGTTTGAGTGTATTTCTATATATTTTTAGAAACTTTTTATATACATAGGCAATGAAGAGCCGGTTGAACACACTTTTATACATATTGTTAGGTATAGGTGATGTGGCATCTCTAATTGTTACATGCTGTTGGCTGTAGTGATGCAGCTTGTGTTTTTTTAGCTGGACTGTAGTGAATCATGTTCATGGCGCCAAGGGGTGGGTTGGTGTGGCTGACAGGGTAGAGGAATAGGTGGATATTACGCACTGTAATATTTATATGCATTTTTAGGACACTTCTATACACATTGTGCAATGAACTTGTTGCTGTAAAATTATTTGTTATCTTGCACTGATACACTTCTACATAGTTCTATACATCGTTTGTATACAATTTTATACATTATGTGTATTTTATACATTGTTGTAATAGATTTCTATACATTATTGGGTACACATGCATTTCAGTGCTTCTGTGATTTTTTTTATCTGATTTTAGCACAGGTTTAGATGCACGGTGGATCTATAATTATGCGTAGTTGCAATCTGATGTGCAATTGATATTGTATTACATTGTTGGTGCACATTTTATACATTGTTGAACACAATATTTATGCATTGCTTGTGTGCATAATGCTATGCATGGCTAAATTGTTACTTGATATGCGTTCTATACATTGTTACCACAGCTTTGTATATTTTGTTTAGAGACTTATGCACTGCCGTACAATTTTATACATGTTATAGTAGTCTAATTAAGATTCTAAGGGGTGGCTACTTGCTTTGATTTTTGTTTTGTTGATTTTATGTTCTTAATATGCATGTGTGCACAGGTTTCTATGTGTGGTCAAACTGTAAAATAATTTTTATGCATGGCATGAGCAGTAACCTATGCACTATACGCTTTTATGCATTGTTGGAGCATAGAAGTTACCGGAGACTTAATGATGGTTAATGAGTTTATATGCATATCTGTTTTGCTTGTAGGCTTCTCTTGCAAGAAATGAAAGTGAGTGCTCGAATGATGGCGACCGAAAGGATGGCTACTCACATTGTTCAAGAAAACTTATATGCATTGTCAGAACTTATATGCATATGTTGATGGAATGATTATTTGTACACTTGTACAGAAATTTATACATTACATTGTCGGTACATAATTCTATACATAGTCGGAGAAGTTGTGTGTACTATACATTGTTGTAAGACAATTATAGTTGAAGTACATTGTATTTATTGTCGGTTGTTGGCACACATTTATGCATTGTGTTACAGTGTTTCTAGATATTTCTATATGTGGTCTTCATCTGAATTGAATTCAAATTTAAATTTTAAACAAGTCTGTATACATTATTGGAACACACTTCTATATGTTGAAGAAATATGAAATATTGGTGTAAAATACTTTATAGCACATCTTGGTCAATATTATATGTATACTATCGCGCAACATGAGCAATGATTCAAATTTAAAATTTCGAAGAAGATATCATAAATTTGAAATCTATACGCATTTTGACTAGTGATTATATGCATCCAATTAGCCATCAAAAAACCTTTATACGCATCTTGACCACTGATTATATGCATCAACCGGTCAGCACATGTCATGATTTAAATTTCAAATTTATGAATTTTAAAATTTTTTAAAACTTTATTCACCATGGATCTTGAATCGTGCACAAAAATGTCAGGAGTGCAATGGTTAAAACCGTTTTTGAATCAGGCGTTTCGTTGAGGAATTATCGTGAAAAAAAATTCGAGTGGATGCATGCATGTCAGCATGTGTTAGCCTGTGTCAGCCTGCGTCAGGTGGAACAACCAGGTCACGGGAGGTTTATATGTGTCGCAGAACTAGTTTAAATGTACCAAACTTTTAGTTTGTATGCATCATCGCTAAACAAAAAGTCTGTACGCATTCTAACCTGGGTTTATATGCGTCGAGTCTGCTGGGTGTGGAGGGCCTGCCCATGTGCGCGCGTCAGCACCTATATATATACTAAGAACAACTCCAAGATGCTACGTAAAAGTAGAGTAATATATTTAAGCCAACATTACATCACAAAATTGCAATCAATTTACCAAACAATAATTAAGAAACAAGCCGAAGAAGATGAACATAAACGTGACAGAAACACACCTGCGGCTGCGGAGTCGCGGCGAGGGCGTGCAGAGACGGTGGGGGGAGGGGGGCCGGCAAGGGCACGGTGCAGGTCGACGACGCGGTGGAGGTCGGAGCTAGGGCTCCCAGGTGGCCAGGAGGCAGAGACGTCGAGGCGGCGGAGTCGGGCGCGTCCTGGAGGGGGAGGTCGACGGCGTGGTGGAGGTCGGAGCTAGGGCTCCCAGACGGCCGGGTGGCAGACGTCGGGGCGGCGGCTTCGGGTGCATCGAGGCGGGGGAGGTCGGGTGCGTCGGGACGTCGGGGCGCGTCGGTGCGTTCAGGACGGGGAAGTCGGTGGATGTCAGGCGCGTCGGTGCGTCGGGGCGGGGAATTTATATATAGTATATTTATTTGAACATAATATATATACATATTTATTCAGTTATACATATGGCATAAAAATATTATAAAAAGCATAAAAAATTAGATAAAGCTTAAAATATTATATTTATTGAGATTCCTTACAAGAGAAATATACGATAACAAAGACCTTAAAATAAAATTACATATACGATAACAAAGACCTTTTTTCTATATAGGTCAATGTTACAATCAAAGTGTATAAACATATTAAAATTTAACCACATCAGTAGCGTTCTTCTAGCATCGCATGAACCTCAGAAACGCCAGGTAGTAACGAGCTATGCCGATTCGAGATGACAAGGATGTAACACCCCCGGTGTTAACCATATCTTTGCACTGCACATCATGAGCGTAATCATATCATTTGCATGAAATCACATTCATGACATGCTTTGCTTGATGTTTGTTTGCATGTAGTTCAAATTGTTTGACCTAGATGCAGCGTTGTGATGAATGTGTGCAAATGATTGTGGTTAGGACCTAAACATGTTTAGAAGGGTATTAGGGTTAATGCTTGCTTGGTCATATGGTTTCAAAAATATGCTCGGTCTTAACTAGAAAAGGTAGCTATAGTGCTTATCTCAAGTTGTACCCTTAATATGGTTTGTAGAGAAAAATATTTAGAATAAACTTTCTATTTTCACCAAATTATGAAAATGCTTTTTAGGCCTTCAAAAAGGTCAAAAACAGTGGGTAGAATATTAGAAAATAATACTTTTATAATTTAAATTTGTCCTAAATTCACATTTTTCAAATCTATGCCGAATTAGCAAAAACTTTGTATATATGAAATGTTCTACTCGTCGAATAGAGCAACTTTGGTATTCAAAGTTTTTCGAAATTCGGCGCCGTTTGAAATTATGGCCGGTCAAAGTTTGCAGCTCAAAGAGTAGTAGTGGGACCCATCGACCTACATGTCATCATTCCTTCCTTCTCTCTTTTTCCCCTTTCCCCGCTGTTCTCTGCTTCCGGCGCTAGAACCACTGTGACGCCCACGTCGCTGCAATGCTGCTACTGTCCGTCTGCTGTGCCTTGCCTGCCTCACCTGCCACTTCGCGACGAGCGTAACCCGACGCGGCCGTAGGCACTTGAGTGCGCACGCCGTCGCCTGCCGCCCGCCCGACATCTTTGCGCACGCCGGAGCCCGCTGACTGCGTGGCCTACCCGCGCGACCTTCTCCTTAAAAGGGGTAGCCCGAGGCTGCCCTCACTCACCCCTCCTGCCCTCACTCGCCGTCGCTCTCCCACTCCATCATCTCCCTCCCTCTCTTCTCGCGCAAAGCCACGACCGCCATTGCCGTGGTCCCTTCTCTGCCACCGCAAAATCACCATGCCACTGTCGTCATTTTCTTCCCCGCTCTTGTACGCAGCTTCGCCTCGACCCACTCCACCTTCGCCTGCCCTCAATCGCCGTCGTCGCCCTGAGGTAACGGCCAATCGGCCATTTTCCTCTGCCGGCCACCCCGGCCCGCGTGGCCAAGAGGCCACGGGCCACCTCGCGTCACTCCGAGCGCACCAATGGGTGCGCGGCTCCTCCGTGCTGCTTCCCCACCCCTGCTCCGTCGCCGGCGAGTCCTCCCCGGCCGGGAAACACCAAGGCCGGTGACCTCCTCTGTTTCCCCCACCGCAAGGACCTCGTCTGGGAATTAGGAAGAGGTGAGGGGCGTCGAGGAAAAACAACCAGACACAGAGAGTTTCATGATAGGGCTCGGTTAATTACTCAGAAGTCTAGGGGTCTTGGTGTAAAACTGTTTTCTATTTCAATCTAAAGAAAAGAGTTTCCAGATTTCTATAAAATCTTGTAAAAGCCATATCTCTCTCATTATTGGTCCATATGAGGTGATTCAAGTTTCCATATTTTTATTATGATGTATTCTATCTGTTAAAAATATAATATACCATGTTTGTGATACTTTTCTGTATAGTTTTATTTAAGTTGATTTATTTACATTAAATGCTTGATATCTGGGGAAAATGCATAACTAAATCTAGGATGCTTAGAAAAATATGATTCTAGTTTTGTTAGTCTTCTTTGGTGATGTTCTATCTGTAAAAAATGTATCATGTGCATATGTTGTGTAAAAATATAAAGTTGTAGTTCAAGTGGTATTTTAGGGCTATTCTTGGAATAATTCATAAATGAATTATATAGACCTAGATTGGGGTTGATCATTTTTGTTGGCTACTTATATGCCATAAGGTAGCTCGCGATGTAGTAAAACATGAGGTTTGGTATACTTCATAGTACAAAGTATTTTTAAGTCCCCTTTTAAGTGTTCCTTGTGATTTTTGTGTAGAATGATAGGCTTATCCAAATGAAGTAAAATTTGGATGGCAGCCTAGAATTGATGTGTAATATCTTATGTAATTTTTATAGGTTTTTATGTGAAGTTAAACTAGGTATTGAAGTTATACCCTATTTATAAAGTTGTTTTAATTCAACCTTGCTTAGCCATGTCATGCCATCAATAATGTTTCTTTAGGCATGCATAGGGTGTTTAATCTGTTAGTGCTGCTATGCAGCTTTAGTTGATGTTTAGGATATATTGCCTGGTGTAGATTTACTAGTAATGTATTGTGCGTGTCTTGAGTGGAGTTGTGGTAGTGATTAGCACATGATGAATGTGTCAAGATGGTTATCTTAGTATAGGTTTTTGGCTTTACTGGCTTGTTTACTAGTGATAGTAAAATAGTTAGTTGCTTTACTGGCTTGTTTGCTGGCGATAAATAAAAAGAAGGTTTCACCGATAGACTTGCATTATTACAGTAGGGAATGCAGTAGATGATATGTGCTTATGGTACATGTGCCTGGATGATGTTAACTACCTTATAGGAAGAATATGCAAGCATTCATCATCATCATGCTCTATTATCATACCATGTGCATTCCTCGTATTCATACATGCATATGCATCATACATGATCCCTAGGAGAACGGAACGGGACGTGAAACGAGGATCCAGAAGTGGAGTGATTGAGTGCCTGGAGCTTCAACCTCGCTAGTCAGAGGAAGGCAAGCCCCGGAGCATTCCTCCCTACTGATTTACAAATAATTTATTCTGTGTCCTTTACTGTTCATGATGCATTAAGTTTATAGGAGTTGATCAATACTGTTGATGCATTATGATTACCCTTGTCCACATGAGTTACCCAAAATACCCTGTTAAGTATAGGTTCGCTTATATGCTTAGCCCTGCTAAAATTAGATCAGTAGAAGTCGGGTGATTTCCTGTCATCCGCGAGATATAGGTGGTCACTCATAATGGTGAGCTACACTGTTGTCTTGGAATAACCATGGGGAGTAATAAATTGAGACCGGGCGGGATTGGTGCGGTGGACAAAATTGAGGTTCTGTGTTGTTTATCTCGTCTGTGTCAAACTAGGACCCCGTCCAATGTCACGGCCCTCACAACATGTTAAATGCATGCCCCACAGATAGCTGGAAGGGTGCGATCATCCGATCGTGAAGCCTCGAGTTCTGTTTGGGCCGAGTTTCGATATGAATGCATCGTATTGGAGAAGGTGGTGTGTGACCATAGGGGCGCGGAGAGTGAGGCCTTAAGATGGGGCGTATCATTTGATGGAGCGCTGACCTGTTAGCAGCCGGGCGGCCCCTGGGTACGATGGTTCCTGTTGATCCCGCGACTCTACCCGAACAGACCTAGGTGACCTAATCGACCCCAACGGGGGAAGTGTGTTTTGTGTGGGGAATACCTTGCCAGCTGGTTTGCAATCGATTATAATCGCCATCGTCCCTGGATAGTGGATACTGTCTTGAGCACCGGCATCGTAGTAACAACTTGAACACAGAGATGAGATGATTATGATGTTGATGCTGAAAGATGCTCAACCAAAATTGGTTACTACTCTTGCTTGATAATTATACCATGACTGTTTAGATCAGGTGCTAATCTAGTATGATTAGATTAATGACTTTAAAATGCAAAGCTAGAAGGTTTTAATAATTGTTATTAACAAGCTCAAGCTTTTACGTAAAGAAATGAGCTAGCTAGCCTCCTTATAAAGCCTTGCATACTCCTTGGAGTCACTTTATTTTTGGTTTATGATGGGTAAATGTGCTGAGTACATTCTCATACTCAGGGTTTTATTCCCACTTGTTGCAGATCATAAGACCCTTGCTGTGGCAACAAGATGGACTTGTATCCCACTACGGGAGGATTAGACCTTGGGCAAGGTCATCTCTTATATCTCGTCTATTTGCTGTTGTTGGATGTCGACCCTGAACTGGCAATGTATTTAAACCATAGGTGTGAGTATATGTCACAAATATATTTACTTCCGCAATTACTTGCAACTCTGATTCAAAAAGGATTTATGTAAAACTGGCGATGTAATTATGCTATGTTCAAAAAGTAAGGACAGATGAATGATAACTACTGAACTGTGCGATTCCTGGTGTGTCGCTGGAAAAGTTTGAAATCCTTCGAGATTTCACGGACTACCGGGTTAATATGAGCACAATGTGCTAACTAAATTGCCTTGACGGTTTGCTTAGTACCTTGGGTTTATATTAGTTGGGCGGTTCTGTTACAAAGGAGGCTGTAAAAACTTATGCATGAGCGCGCCCCGATGAACCAATGCCTATGAGCTCTTGGTGTTGGGGACGGTGGACACAACATGACTTCTTCAGCAAACGAGCCTCCGATGAACCAATGCCTCTGGGATTTGCAAACACAATCTAGGGCCCATCGGATTTCGCTCAGCGCCGTCACCATGCAGTACCAACACCGCCCCACAACGGCAATAGTGCACAGCCCCAGATGGCACTATCAACGTCATGGGGACCCCAACATTCGGCGTAGCTCTATTTTCAGTAGCATTCTTCTAGCACCTCCACTGTGCACCATTTTATTGGACTAGGATAGGTAATGATATCTGTATGTGTACGGGTTTCTCCCATAGAGACCCCATTTGAGTGAATTTTTTTTAGAAATGGAAGATCGTGTAGGGAAGTAGAGTGTGTGAAATGAGCAGAATGTGTGTAGTGAAGTAGTGTGTGTGTGAAATGTTGAAGGTGTATTATGGAATGAGATGGAGAGATCGGGGCTCTATTTATAGGAGTGGCAACCGTGGGGGTAGGTGGGAGCAGTGCTGAGACATTTAATCCCGGTTGAAAATAAAAACCAAAATTAAAGGTGATTCAATCCCAGTTGGCATTACAAACCGTGATTAAAAGCCCATCTGGCAGGTATATCTTTTAATTCTGGCTCTTACATCCAACTAGGATTAAAAGTCCCTCCTCCCACCTACCCAACACAGACAAACGCTGCTCCCACCTACCATCAATTTTGTTTTTTTGCAAATTGATTTGTTTTTTAGTTTTGAAATAAATGTATAAAACTATGAATAAATTTTGATAAAGAATTTATTTTAGTATTTGAATTTTTTGTGATATATATATGTATTTATATTACTTATTGGTCATACCATGATATCCTACTAAAATAAAAATTTATGTATAGCACGAAAAGGTGTTACATCACAAACCGGGTTTAGCGTCTCCATACAAATAGAAGTAATTAAGATAATAAAATATCATGATACGAATTATGTAGACATAAGTTATTACATGACCAAATTAAAACATGAACCTTACAATAGCTGCGGCAAAGAATCGCTGCGGCCTGTCGGCATTAAGAGCGAATTAAATAATGAAACACACAACAAATACAAATTATAATTAAAACCAAATTAAACTACAACCTTGCAAACCAAACAAACTAACCACTAATCACTATCATGTGATTTGCTCTCTTTAGCGGATCGGGCCATTCACTTCGAACCACCTATCTACAAATATGTGCCAATTTTGGTCTCTGATCCTGTATCCCCTCTTAGTATCGATATAGTGCAGTGCCCGTATGATTACACTCTCTTAGGCCATGTGAGACAAAGAGAATGGTCGACAGTAGACAGAACCTACTGAAACTTTACTGTTGTGGTGAGTGAACCTTATGCCGAACTGTTTGCCATCAATAGTATCCTGGCCAGTGGTGTCAAACCAATCCCAATCATAGTTGAAATAATATGTAGCTTGGTTAAGAATGGCCATCAAGCCACATGAAGAATGGGTAACATCCAGGAGCGTAATCTGCAAGTGGTAGAAATAAATATAATATTATTATGTTAGTAAACAACAAATAATATGCATGACAGAATTATCAATATAAACTAATTTTACCACATCAAGAGTGTTGTTTTGCATGCTACATTCACTAAATGTAACAGCAGTGTAACCAGGGCAATGCAGAGCCATGTCCTTGTAGTATGAGAAATCACACACATTATATCCTATATGCCGAAGTGCATGAAAGGACCTAAATGGCCTAGAGGGGCGTGAATAGGCCTATTTGAAAATCCTGAAACTCAAAAACTCGAAATGCGAAAGTTAAATACCAACTGGAACTTTCGGTGGGTTTGGATCGGAAGTTCCAGTCTGGACCAGAACTTCTGGTGCAAACTGACCAGAACTTCCGGTGCCCTACTAAGCTACGAAATCAGAGTAAAATGAGTTGTGATTTTAATTTTGATTGTTACCACACCCTCCTAGATGTTGTTGGTGATGATGTTGAGCTCCACGGAGGTTGGCACCTCACCAAATCGTAGATCGGCTCCTCCAACCTATGAATTTTGGGGGTAGAGAGAAAGAATACGAAGAACACAAGAACAAGGGTAGGTCGATGCTACCTCCACAGTAAGACACACGATTTATACCAAGGTTCAGCAATCTCCACTCAGGAGTTCCTACATCCTCGTTGTTGAGGTGACCATGAAGGTCCGACCACGAAGCTTGGGCGCAGTGGAATGAATGGGCAGCCATTAGAAATGGAGGTGAGAAAGATTATATACTTGATGCTCAGATGAACTACCAGAACTTCTGGTGGAACCCACCAAAACTTCCAGTCTATTCAAGATCTGACCGTTGGGCTTGAGAAAGTCAACACTCAGATTGGGCCGACCGGAACTTCAGGTGTAACACATCGGAACTTCCGGTGTAACACATCAAAACTTTCGGTACCGACCGGAACTACCGCCCGGAGGCCGGAACCAAATACTCGCACGCGCACGCTCGCACACTGAAGGCTGACATGGCTGACCGAAACTTCCGGTCCAGGTGACCAAAACTTCCGGTGGTCACCAGAACTTCCGGTTGGAGGCCAGAACCAATTTTCCGCATGCAGTTGCACGTGGGCTTGCTACTACCGAAACTTCCGGTCGCAGGACCAGAACTTCTGGTGCACCAGCTGAGAAAGCATTCTAAGTGTGTGTGTGAACGATGTCTCTGAATCACGTAAAATAGACCAACATGAGCACTTGTACCCTCATCTAGCTAGTCTAATTTGCATCCCTCTTAATAGTGTGGTGTTTCCTATAACTCAATTTTAAATACAAAAGGATAATCCAATTGAGTCGAAGCGCCTTTCATCCATAGAAAATTTAGGGGTGCTTGTATCACCAAATATCATCATTCAAATCTTTCAATGGACTAACACCTGTGAATTCACTTGAATAAACTTGTTAGTCCCTAATTTGATTGTCATTAATTATCCAAAACCCACTTCGGCGGCGAATGCACTTACAAACTCCCCCTTTTTGGTAATTGATGACAACCAACTTAGGCTTACAATAAATTGAAAGAATATAAGCTTTTGAATTCCAAATTTTATGGAGAGCTCCCCCTAAATGTATGCATAGGATTTTGAATTTCAAATCTTGACTAAAATCAAGATTACATACATTTAGAGCAAGCTCCCCCTAAATTTTGCAATCCGTGGGGTGCCTAGAAGAGTGTGTGACAATAATAATCCGTGATGCTTATGACTAGATATAACACATAGAGAAAATAAAAGGAATATGAATGGTTATGCAAGAAAGAAGAGAACTTAAAACCAACATAACCATTCTAAAAAACAAACATCATCACAATATCCAATAGGCCATCACATCATGATATATTAAATAGGCTTAAGTGTTTAGCCTACAATTATCAAATGCCAAAAAGGGTAGGCAACGTGAAGCTCCAAGGACAGCAACAAGGACACTAAAAGGCATCATAGTCATACTCAGGGTCGACATAGTGGGAGTACCGGCTCCTGCCAAACGGCGCTGAATAGGAAGTACCAGACTGATCGGGTATAACAGAGGTGGAAGTCCAAGTGATCTCATCCACTTCATCAAATATTCTGCCAATGGTGCCACCCTGATCTGTGTCCTGAATGGAGTAGCCAATAGGAAGAGGAGGTGCGTAGGGAGAATCACCATGAGGGGCAAAACCCTCCTGTGCAGTAAAGTCCGGCTCTTGTCCTGCAACATCCTCCTGTGGCACATAGCCCTGCTCTCCATCATAGTCATATCTGTAGTGATCATAATGACCAAACTGTGAAGCACCACCAGCAGAGGTCCCCTGCATAGCATCCCACTCCTCATATGGGTTCCGAAAGGTACGGAGCGGAGATGCAGGAGGAAGACCAGCCTTCTCCTCCAGACGGCGCATGCGGTGATCTTGCTTCCTCTGGAAGTAGTAAAAGGACATGAACCTCTCAAGAACATAGCGAGTGGAATCACCAAAGCCATGACCACGTCCATGTCCACGACCACGACCACGGCCAGCAGGAGAGCATGGGAAAAAAGAGCATCATCATCATGATGTTCAGTGCTGTCAACACCACCAAGAGCATCATCATCATCATCACCACCATGAGCAGTCCCACTGCCACTAGCCTTAGTTGCTTTGCCCTTGCCCTTTCCCATATGAGGGCTCAAATGTTTCACATTGTAATCTGGATGAATGATATCATGCCCAAAAGAAAAGCCTGTGACTTGCTCAATGACATGCATGAGGTAAGGAGCATAGGGAAAATTCTTGTGGGAATCCATAGGAACATCTCTGATGTTGCGCCAAAGAAGATCAGTCACACTGAATCTCTTATTAAGTCCAAAACATACAAGAATGGTTGGAGCATGATTGTGAAGATTGGTAGAATCACCAACCTTAGGATCAATTGTAGCACGAATCAAATTGTTTAGAACATAGAATTGGGGCAGCAAATTGTGACTCTTCCCATCTGCTAGCATTGGATCCTTGTACAGTCCAGCTTGAATGAACTCATTTCTGCCAACACTCTGAGGAAAGTGATCATATAAGCTCAATGCCTCTCTGTCAAAGTGATCAAACCCAAGAAGCCTAGAGAACTGAAGATAGGAACACCGATATTGTAGTCCTTCAGCCATCCAATGAAGAACCTTGTTCTTCTCATCCATCCACAGAGTAGCCTAGAACTAGCAGATAATCTCAGTATTCCAATTATACTTGAAGGTCATAAGTGGCAGAATGCGCCACTCCTGGAGCTTAGCAATCAAAGCATTAATCTGAGGATTATTGTGACCTTCCAAGGAGGCAAGGGAAGGAGCCTTGTGCTGAATGATAGGGGTAGTGAGACCCCTGGGCTTGTCCTTCATGCAAACAGATGCATAATAATCTCTATGAAATTGAGACCAAAAGCGATAGTCCACAGCTTCATATCGGGTCCACTGAAAAGGATTCTCTTTTCTCATTTTGCGAACATCCCTTGCTTGGTTCTTGTAATTGATAGCCTGCATTTGAACAACATTATCAGGATCTTGAGGCTGTGAAGGTGAGCATTCCGATTGGTTGGATAACGGGTAAGTTGACGCCCGGCTATGGCCAAACCAATATGCACAGGTGAGCGGCGAACAACCTCAGGATCAACTGCATGACCCTCCACATCAAGCGGTGACTGCGAAATTGCATCATGGACCAAGTCTCAACGAGGGAGAGGCGGACAGGGTCTAGTAGAATGATCTGGGCAGACCCTTGGACCTTGGTCACTGTCGTGCTGCTGATGAGAGGACTCCCCACGGCTGCCACCACGACGACGAGCATGCTAAGCAGCAGCATGATCGTCCTCTCCATCACCCAAGCTAGGAGGACGAGGATAGGGACGGGTATAACGATGAGGATTGTGACGTCGGTCAGTCATGCTGCAAAAAAAATGTGCCAAAGGAAGTTCTTAGACATGGCAATGGAATGGGGAAAAGGAACGAACAAGCGGTGTTACATGGAGGCATTGCACAGGGGGACCGGAACTTCCTTTCGGGCACGACCGGAACTTCCGGTCGGGTATGACAGGAACTTCTGGCCGTACCTGTGTGTGGCGCCATCCACGTGGTTCCACAAATCTGGCCATGAAAGTTGCACAAAATGCATCCCAAAAGCATGGAGACACTAAATCCAGGTAACATGAACGAGGAAACGGCCTAGAACAAGGTACATTGAGAGCGGGCAAGAACTCTATGATACCTTGCTACTCGAAGGGAAGAAGCCAAATCGGAATAACCAAGTAGAGTAAAATATGAGCCCTTAGGATACCATAAGCCAAGATTAGGTGTGAGCACCAAATACCAAAAAATTCCCTTAACGGCCATGAGATGACATTCTTTCAGATTAGATTGAAATCTTGCACACATGCACAAACTAAGCATAATATCGGGCCTAGATGCACAAAGGTAAAGCAATGATCTTATCATGGAGCGATATACCTTTTGATCAACCGCTTTACCAACTTGGTCAAGGTCAAGATGTCCCGTAGTTGGCATTGGTGTGTTGATGGGTTTAGCCTTGTCCATGACAAACTTCTTCAACATGTCATTGGTGTATTTGGTTTGGCAAATGAACATTCCTTCCTTGAGTTGCTTGATTTGGAAACCTAGGAAGAAGGTCAACTCCCTCATCATGGACATCTCGAACCTCTTGGTCATAGTCCTACTAAATTGCTCACAAAGCGCCTTATTAGTACTACCAAATATTATGTCATCGACATATATTTGGCAAATGAAAATATCACCATTAGCTTTGCGAGTAAATAAAGTAGGATCGGTCTTTCCAATCTCAAACCCTTGTTTGAGTAGGAAGTCCTTGAGACAATCATACCAAGCTCTAGGGGCTTGTTTGATCCTATAGAGCGCCTTGTGAAGCTTGTAGACGTGGTCAGGATGAGTGGATCTTCAAAACCCGGTGGTTGTTCAACATACACCATTTCAGAAAGGGGGGCATTGAGGAATGCACTTTTCATGTCCATTTGAAACAACTTGAAATCATGGTGAGCAGCAAAGGCAAGTAATATATGAATAGGTTCAAGCCTAGCTACCGGTGCATAAGTTTCCCCAAAATCCAAACCTTCAATTTACGTGTAACCTTGTGCAACCAACCAAGCCTTGTTCCTTGTGACCGTGCCATACTCTTCTTCTTTTTTACGGAAGACCCACTTGGTACCTATCACATTTTGCTTGGGCCTTTCCACCAAGGACTTAACTTCATTCCGGGTGAAGTTGCCCAACTCCTCTTGCATATCCATCACCCAATCTTCATCTTTCAAGGCTTCCTTCACCCTAAGAGGTAACATTAAAGAAACAAAAGAGTAATGATCACAAAAGGATGCTAAACAAAAATGATTCATCACTCCTCTTTGTATTCTTCCTATCACATTTTCAATGGGATGGTCCCGTTCAATGGATTGGCAAACTCTTGGGTGAGGTTTCATTGTCCTTCTTTGAATTGGGCCATCATCATCACTATCAAGATCTTGATTGATTGGTGAATTTCCATCAAGGCCTCCCCCTTGATCATCATCTTGGTTGCTTTCTTCAACTTGCGGTGGATCTTGATTTGCTAGTTCTTGAGTCATGACCATCTCTTGATGTGGAGGCTTCACCATGGGCATTGGTTGACCCATGATGCATGTGTGGGTCATGATGGACTTGCACTTGTGCATCATCATCATCATCATCTTCTTCTTCAATGGGTTTCACTTCACCGGTGGCAAGCTTCTTTATCACTTTATGAGAAGGCTCCTCTTTACCTACAATGTCCATATTGACTTGCTCTTTTTGAGAGCCGTCAGATTCATCAAAGTTCATGTCTACCGTTATTTCAGTAAGACCGGTGGTGTTATTGAAAACACGATATCCATGTTTGTTAGTACCATAACCAAGTAGGAAACCTTCATCTACCTTTGATTCAAACTTAGAGCTTTTAGATTTCTTTCTAAGTATGAAACACTTGCATCCAAAAACTCTAAAGTAATGAACCTTAGGCTTTTTACCGGTAAGTAGTTCGTAGGCAGTTTTGTTCATGATCTTGTGGAGGTATAGGCGGTTGATTGCATGATATGCCGTGTTGACCGCCTCTGCCCAAAAATCTTTCTTTGAAATCTTGTACTCATCCAACATTGCTCTTGCGGCTTCTATGAGTGTTCGGTTTTTCCTCTCCACAACCCCATTTTGTTGGGGAGTGTAAGGAACTGAAAACTCATGCTTGATCCCTTCTTCATCAAGGAATTGTTCAATGTTGGTGTTCCTAAACTCGGTCTCGTTGTCACTTCTCACTCTCTTGATCTTCACATCAAACTCATTTTGAGCTCTTCTTGCAAACTTCTTGAAGATCCCTTGGGTCTCACTTTTATCTTTCAAAAGGAACACCCAAGTGAAGCGAGAATAATCATCAACAATTACAAAACCATATTTGTTACCTCCAATGCTTATATAAGCATTAGGTCCGAATAAATCCATGTGTAGTAACTCAAGTGGTCTTGAAGTTGACATAATGTTCTTTGCGGGATGTTTGGCTCCAACTTGTTTCCCCTCTTAACACGCACTGCAAATCCTATCTTTCTCAAAAGAAACATTTGTTAGTCCAAGAATGTGTTCACCTTTTTGAAGGTTGGCCAAGTTCCTCATCCCAACATGAGCTAGCTGGCGATGCCACAACCAACCCATGCTAGATTTTGCCACTAAACAAGTCTCAGACCCCACTCTACTAGCTGTGAAATCAACTAGATAGATCTTGCCCTTTAGTTGACCCGTAAAGACAATAGAGGAATCCACCCTTCTAGAGACTTCCATACCCTTATCCGTAAGGAGACAATTGTAACCCATCTCACAAAGTTGTGAAACAGATAACAAGTTGTATCCCAACGAATCCACAAGTAATACATTTGAAATTGAATTCTCATTTGATATAGCAATTTTACCCAAACCAAGAATCTCTACTTTACTATTGTCACCAAAAGTGATTCTTTCACCCATGCCTTCATTTGGTTGAAAGGAGTCAAACATTTATTTTGCTCCGATCACATGATTGGTGCATCCACTATGTAGCACCCAACAAGGTCCACCGGAGGAATAGACCTACAAAATAAAATTAAGCCTTTGTTTTAGGTACCCAATTTAACTTGGGTCCTAGGGGGTTAGATAAATAAGATTTGGGCACCCAAACACTCCTCAAGATTTGCCTCTTCTTGAGAGCGCCCACATATTTTATAACAATTTTATCATCCTTATCCCAACAACACAAATAATCACAAAAGTTGTTCCTTGGGATAGGAACTTGTTGCTTTGGAACCTTCACTTCCTTCTTCTTGATGTTCTCGTTGTCGGAGGAAGAGTTAGGAGAAATCTCAACATTATTCACCTTGTTGATGAGATCAAAAAGAGGCACACTCTTGTTGAACTTTACACAAGGCACACCATTTACCATGTTTCTCCCATTAGCCTTACCATCATACCTATTGTATCCTAGGCCATCTTTGATGAGTGGATGCCTTGGTGCCTTGTAAATTATGGTTGGTTGCTTATCCTTGCTTTTGCAACCAATCTCCACAATTGTCTTCAACCTAAGAATCTCTTTTTCTCTCTCCTCTAGCTCAACAAGGTTAGTGGCATATGCATTTATATCAATATTATAGCATTTTTCACATCCTTTACTAGTTGAACCTTTGGAGTCCTTAGAAGAGGTAGAAGTGCTCTTTCAAAGAGTGTCATAGTTTAGTTCAAGCTCATGATATTTATTTGTCAAGCTTGTAAGGCTTTCTTGAGCTATACTATGATCATTCTTTAGATTAGCCAAAGAGTCATTAAGTGAGGAATGTTTCTTAGTCAAGCGCTCAAGAGAGTCCTTGGCCAAAGACAATTCTACACTTAACTTCTCAAACTTCTCCTTTTCCTTAATGAGACATGCTTCTAGCCCTTGGTTCTTCTCCCTTTCCACTAGGAGCATTTCACTTTGCGACTCTAAGCATGTCTCATGCTCCTCTATGGTGTACATCAATTTTAAGATTTTAGAGTTAGCTTCTTTTCCATATAGCTTAATGATTTTGATAGCATAGTTCTCATCAAGTTCATCATCATCATCACATTCATCATTAGAGTGTGTGGGAGTGTGTGATGATACCTTTTCCTCTTTTGCCATAAGGCAAGTAGGAGTGACATCGTTGTCTTCGTCGGAGAGGTTAGCGAAGAGGTTAGGTGATGAAGATGTGTTGGTGAAGAACGATGTCGATGAAGAGGATGTCTCATGTATAGCAATTGTAGCTACACTCTTCTTGTCATTGTCATTGTCTTCATCACTATCATCATCGGATTGGCATTCTTCACGTATATGAGCGTCACCCTTCTTCTTGCTCTTGTACTTCTTTTCACCTTCCTTGTTGTATCTTGATACTTTGCCTTTGTTAGGACAATCCGCAGCAAAGTGACCGGTGAGACCACACTCATAGCAAAATCTCTTCTCATATTTCTTGTTTCCACCACTACTCCTCATCTTTTGCTTCTTCTTGATCAAGAACTTTGCATAATTTTTCACCATGAGAGCTTGTTGTTCATCAAGTTCTTCATCACTATCATTATGCTTGTGCTCACAAGAACCTTTATTGCAATGACTTGATCCACTTGCTTGAGATGCTGTAAGGGAAATGTTTCTCTTTTGACTAAGTGTTTCCTTGACCTCATTATCTAGAACTTCATGATGCATAATATTTGCAAGCATCTCTTGAGTTGTCATGGTGGTGTAATTTTCTCTCTCCATTATCACGGAAGCTAGCATATTGTTCTTTTCTCTATACACTCTACATAGCTTTCTTCTACGGCTTGTTCATCCCATTGTGTACATCCAAGTGCTCTAACTCTATTGATCAAGGTCATGAATCTATCATACATAGCTTTAGTGGTCTCTCCTTCAAGCATGGTAAACTTCTCAATCTTTCCTTACAAAAGCTCAATATTTCCAATTCTCACACTTTTGTCACCTTCAAAAGATATTCTCAAGGTTTCCCAAATTTGCTTTGCATTTACCATACCATTCACCTTGTTGTTGTCTTTCGGAGTGAGGCATTGCAAGATCAAGGTTGCAGCGGTAGCATTGAGTTGAAAATCCACCTCATCTTCAGGTGTCCATTCCTTAGGATTTTTAGGAATATTGACACCAACTTCAACGGCTTCCCAACATCTTGCAGCTATGAGATGCAACTTTATCCTATGAGCCCAATCGGTGTATCTTACTCCATCAAACGGAGGTGTTCTTGCTTGTGGAGCTATACTCATAACCCACTCTAGAGTATCTTTTTGGTGTCTTGCTTGCATCTTCACCTTCATTCTCCTTCTCCTCACTTGTTCTTTCTTGACCTTTCTTGTCAATGATTTCTTTCATCTTGTCTAGTTGCTTTTGCATCTTGTTTATTTGCTCTTGTTGCTGCTTTTGTAATGTGACGATGAGCCGTGCCGTTATTTGAGCTGCCAACGCCTTCATTGTACCTTTATCCATTGCGGCCATTTTTACTCCTCACGCGGTGAAGCGTTGAACCGAGGCAACATGGCTCTAATACCACTTGAAAGGACCTAAATGGCCTAGAGGGGGGTGAATAGGCCTGTTTGAAAATCCTGAAACTCAAAAACTCGAAATGCAGAAGTTAAATACAAACCAAAACTTTCGGTGGGTTTGGATCGGAAGTTTCGGTATGGACCAGAACTTCCGGTGCAAACCGACCTGAACTTCTGGTGCCCTACTGGGCTACAAAATCAGAGTGAAATGAGTTGTGATTATTATTTTGATTGTTACCACACCCTCCTAGATGTTGTTGGTGATATTGTTGAGCTCCACAGAGCTTGGCAGCTCATCAAATCGTAGATCGGTTCCTCCAACCTATGAATTTTGGGGGTAGAGAGGAAGAACATGAAGAACATAGGAATAAGGGTAGTCGATGCTACCTCCATAGTAAGACACATGATTTATACCGAGGTTCGGCAATCTCCACTCAGGAGTTTCTACGTCCTCGTTGTTGAGGTGACCACGAAGGTCCGACCACGAAGGTCTCCTCCCTCAAGCAAAACCTTGAAATATCCACTAAGAATCAGGGTAATACAAACACTTTGGGGTGCCCTCATAAATGAATCAACATGGGAAACCATGAAGAATGCTTAGCCGGCTAGGGTTCCAAGAACCCAAGAGTAACAAATGTAAACCAAACCGGCAAGACGAGGAAGACAAGTGCTCAAGTTGACAATTGTAACACCTCTGGTGTTATGGTAACTAAAACCTGCCATGTCATCATATGCACTGTAAAGCATTCATGTTTAGTCCAACCTTGATGTGCATCAACTAAAATAAGTTTACATTTCACAGGTTGCTTGTGTTTTTGAAATGTTGTGTTACATGAAATCATAAAACCCTAATTTTGAATGTGATCTCAAATACTTAGTTTATACTCTATGTACTTGAGGTGTAAACCGTATTTACACTGGTGTCAAGTATAGTGTATAACTCTAAGTCCAACCCTTAAAAATGATTTCCATATTTGAAGTTGAATTTGGATTTCAAAGCTTATTCCCAAGTCTTGCAATTCAAATCTAAATTCAAATTGGAAAGTTATAAAATATTTTTCAAAAGTCAACTTGGTCAACCAAGGGTGTCATTGGGTCATTGACCTAAAAATATCCTTGGATGATGTTTGTGATCACTAATGACCAACCAATTAATTTAGAAACCAAATCAAGTTTGAATTCGGTTCGAAAAACCATTTATTTCAAAAGCTTATGTTACCCCTTTTTTTGATAATTCAAAATTTATATAGAATTTGGAGATACTCTCAAAAGATAGTTTTTAGATCTTGACAAGAGCTACAAAGTTGGTATTCAAATTTTTTCAAGTTTCTAAAAAGAATTTCAAATGAATTTGAAAATACAGTTTTCTAACATTTATCCCCTTTTGATTTTAAACTCATAATTCAAAAATTATGCATAATTTGGGAAAACTTTGTATTTGAAATATGTTTGGTTTGATAAGTTGAGAATTTCATAGTTTTGAAGATTTTTAAGTTTTATTGAAAAATTAAAATTAATTTCAAATATTTGTTTCTAGGGTTTTATTTCCCTTTTTAATTTGAATTCATATTTCAAAACTAAGCAAAATTTGAAAATTCTTGTTAAATGAAAAATGTAGCTCTTGAAAAGTTATGCAAATGATATTTTTGGAGTTTTTCAAGTTCTTATGTAATTTACAAATTTCACCGAGTGACCTCACTGTCTACAGTGGCTATGACGTCATCATCGTCCTCTCCCCACTCTGTTCCTCGCTGTCGCCGTGGCCGCCGGCGCCATACCGGCCTGCCCCCGCCGCCAGCTCACCCTCGACGCCCGAAACTTCATCGTCGTCGTGTCGGCCATCCGAGCCTCGCCACCGTGCCCTATATAAAGGCGTGGCCGGCCGTCGTCTTTCCTTTTTCTTCCCCGCTGCCACCACCGACGACCTTGCTCCGCCGCCATTTTCCGCCGCCGTCGACCCACCGCTGCTCAATTGCTTTTGCCAATAGCTTCGCCACATCCTTGCGATCAGTTTCAACTAGCTTGCGCTCGCTCTCCCCGCCCGAGTCGCCCGCGCACCGTCGTCTTCTTCGCGCACGGCAACCGCGCCGCCGCGAACCCGTTCTCCAACGACAGCCGCCACCGCCGGTTATTTTCTTCCATCTTCTTTATATTCATGATCTCCATAATCTCCTCCATCTCATGCGCATCTTTGTCGGCTGGTTGGTGCACAGGAATCGCCGTGACGCCGACCTTGCCACCGGAGCACCGCCGCCGCCATCAGCGCCGCCGTCTGCAGCTCTCCTCGGTACGCCTCCAAGCCAGCTAGCGTGCGCATCGTCACCGTGGTGAGCTCCTACGCCCCTCCATGCGCTCAGTTTGACCTCTACCGTGACATAGTGTCCGGCCGCCGTGGCTCGCCGCCGGCATGGCCTTGCCAGAGCCGCCGCGTGCATAGCCATCATGGCTGGGGGTCAGGTTTGGCCTCATCTTGTTGCTAATTGTGTTCGCGTGGGTGTGTAGACCATGCCCGTGCACTCGCCGTCGTCAAAAATAGCTCCGGTGAGCTTTGCCGCAGCGCCCGAGCTCCGCCATGCCGCCATGGTCGCCGGCGAGGGTGCCGCTGTCACCCCGCCGCTTCATTAACCCGCCCAGGTTATTCACCGTGTCGAGACGAGCATGTAGGGCCAAGTCCCGCCGCCGGAGACCTCACCGCTGGCGAGTTTTGGCTGGTCAAATCGGGCTGCCGCCGGTCAACGTCGGGAGAGGATTTTTCCTTTTTCTTTATTTATTTCCAGAAAATAATTTAAATGCTATTTTCTTTAGAAAATCATAGTAATTCATGTATAGCTCCAAAAATTATGAAAATTTTTGTGTATGCTCTTTATGATGTCCCCTACCTAGGAAAAATATAATATGCCAAATTTGAGTACATTTTGTATAAGTTAAAATTATCTCTTTTAATTAAAAAATGCACATTCAATGATTTTTAATAAATAAAATAATTGGCTTTTATTTTTGAAAATTGTTATGCAATCTAATTAGACAAAGATCTTTTCAAAATAAAATTTTGAGCTCAATTTGGAAACTTTAATTTTATGCCTTTATTTTATGCTTTTAAATAATTAATTAACCCCTTTAATTATGCTTAATCATTATAGGATTTGTTTGACTTTGGGATTGATTGATGAACTTGGGTCATTAACCTTAATGACCTTTGGCACTTTAATTAATTGTTTGTGCTTATCTTAATCATGTCATTAGGGCTTAATTAATGTTATTTCATGTGCTTAATGAATTTCGTTAATGAAATAGTCAACCCTAATGAATTTAGAAAGTTGTGTTGGCTTACAACTTTATCGTGAAGGAAAGTTGTACTCAAGCCCTTAATCTAGTCCTGCATCCATCGAGCATCATGTTTACTATTCTATCATGTTGAAACATATCATTTTATTGTGTAGCTTCCGTTAACGGAGAGTTTAACGTGTCGCACCAGATTCCAAGGAAGACCAGACTTCGGAGTTGGGTGTTGATCCAGAGCTCGAGACCGTCTACCCCGACCACCAAGGCAAGCCCCGGATGCATTCCAACCCTACCCTTATTTTATAAAAGTTTTATCGCTTCAGTTATGAAATGTTGCATTAAGTAATAGGAGTTGAGTGAAAACCCACCAATTGCATTACCTGTCTTACTACTTAATTCCTTGTTACCTATTTTTGAAAAGTGTGTAGTAATGCTTAGCCCTGCTTAATTAGTTAAGTTTCAATAAGTAAAAGAATGAAAAAAGATGAGAATGACTTTGTTTGTGGAAACATGATGATAGTTAATAAATCAAGTCCGGACGGGTAACTTGCATTGGGAATAGAGTCCCTCTGTAGTGTTTTCGTCTGTTGATGCCCTAGGTCCCGTTCAATGGTGATCTAGTGATATCGAGAAATAAGAAAATCCACATGCATGAAGTGGTATACAGTGGGCCAGAGTCCCCACGTATGTCATGGAGTGATATATAGTGGGCCAAAGTCCCCACATAAGTCATAGTGTGTTATACTATGGGTTTAAGTTCCCATGTATATCGGTACACTGGATCTAAGTGCTCACGTGTATCATGTGGTGATATATGGCTGCGGTTGTTATCCCGGTATATCTATGATCTGGTATGCATCGGAGTTAAAGTCTCCAGTATCCCAGTGATCTAGGTCCCAGCTGGGTATAAAAATGGATTCAAATCGCTGTTGCTTCTCGGAGAAGAAGACTCAATCGGTGTTCATCATCGTAGTAACAACTTGAATAATGATAAAGTATCTAAATGAAGTTGTTTGGTAATGCTAAGCTAGAGCAAGAGAACTTTATTTTCTATTATAACTTGATGAGTTAAAACTTGATCCTCAAGAACTTTTCTGCAAAAATTTCTACGAGCCTTACCTTGTCCCTCTAGCCTGCATTTCTGAGTCTTCACCCCTCTTTTTCGTCGGGTCAGTCTTGTTGAGTACTTTTGTACTCAGGGTTTGTTGAACCCTTGTTGCAGGTGAGTCCCATGCGCAGGATTGCTTTGCACCCTGCTGCATGACAGTCGTTGTGGAGAGTGACGACGAATAGGCTATTCCGCTCTTGGGCAGAGCGTATCATCAAGGTTTTGTAATAAGTTATATTGCTACTCCACTGCTCCTATGGATGTAATAATTAAAAACATATGGTTTGTAAGTTTAAAACTTAACGGTTTTGTAAATTTATATTATTATAATCCTTCTGCTATTTTATTCTGATATATCGTATTTGTATAAAACTGTTATAATACTGCAATGTCTCTTTGTAATGATTGATCCTGCTCGGAGAATCGTGGATGATTCAGGATTTACCCGACAGACCTTTTAAGTCTTATGGAACACATTCATGGTTATTAGGAGTCTGTTTAGATAATAATAATGCATGTGGGCCATATGATTTAGGAGGTTCTGCCACAACAATCGATGCTCCCGCTCTTAAATCTCACGTCCCTAGCTCAAAACAATAGAGGATTAAAGCTTGGAAGCAAAGGGGGAGAGAGAGTGGGCGAACTCAACTCAAGAGAGAGTTTGGCAAAGCTTGGGCGCAGTGGAATGAATGGGCAGCCATTAGAAATGGAGGTGAGAAAGATTATATACTTGATGCTCAGATGAACTACCAGAACTTCTGGTGGAACCCACCGAAACTTCCAGTCTATTCAAAATCTGACCGTTGGGCTTGAGAAAGTCAACACTCAGATTGGGCCGACCGGAACTTCGGGTGTAACACATCGGAACTTCCGGTGTAACACATCAAAACTTCCGGTACTGACCGGAACTACCGGCCGGAGGCCAGAACCAAATACTCGCACGCGCATGCTCGCACGCTGAAGGCTGACATGGCTGACCGAAACTTCCGGTCCAGGTGACCGGAACTTCCGGTGGTCACCAGAGCTTTCGGTCGGAGGCCAGAACTGATTTTTGGCACGCGGTTGCACGCGGGCTTGCTACTACCGGAACTTCCGGTCACAGGACCAGAACTTTCGGTGCACCAGCTGAGAAAGCATTTTAAGTGTGTGTGTGCACGGTGTCTCTCAATCGCGTAAAATAGACCAATATGAGCACTTGTACCCTCATCTAGCTAGTCTAATTTTTATCCCTCTTGATCGTGCGGTATTTCCTATAACTCAATTTTAAATACAAAAAGATAATCCAATCGAATCGAAGCGCCTTTTATCCATAGAAAATTTAGGGGTGCTTGTATCACCAAATATCATCATTCAAATCTTTTAATGGACTAACACCTGTAAATTCACTTGAATAAACTTGTTAGTCCCTAATTTAATTATCATTAATTATCCGAAACCTACTTCGGAGGCGAATACACTTACAGTACATCTAAAGAGAGCCCGATTGTAGATTGTTGGGCGCTCCTCATGGATGCGCCCGGTGTCCCCCTCCGGCGGATAGTGTGCCCAGGAGCATTTGAGGCTCGCCTCCTCAAAGGGTGGTAAAACTAATTTCATACTGTCAGGTCTGAGCATTGGGAACAGGAAGTGTGACCACATTGAAGTGCTCAGCAAGGAACAAGGAAAGTGCATCATGTAGCCATTCTACTGGGTCCATCCACTACGACATAAAAAATACAATGCAATAATCATATTAAACTAATTATACTTATTTATATTAGCATAAAAAAATAAAGATGTTGAAAATTTTTAGTACAATAGCTGGCTGAGGGAATCGCAAAACGGGCACATTTGGAGCAAATGGCTCATCTCCTGGGTAGAAACTCGGTGCCTGTGGAGGCGGTAGAGGAGGTGCTACGTTAAAACCTAATCGATAAAATTTAACAAGTAATAAGTAAAATGAACCTAAATAATAAAATGTAAAAAAATATATAGAAATATGTATACATATATCAAAGAAATATCTCAGAGCCATTGTTCGAAGAGAAGTGAATTAGTTTCCTCATGACTTCACCGATTTCACTGCGTGACTTCACATTCATGTAGAAATGTATATACAACAAATAAAAATAAATTTACCATCTCGACTTAACCAGGGAATGAAATAATTATTTACCATTGAAAGATTCAAAATTATAAGAATAAAAGTTGCTAACCTTTTGAAAAAGATGATGCACGGTGCAAAACTTGCTACCCCAGCAAGAACATGTAGCCGTTTGAATTATTTTGAGATGTCTCAAGCGGAGGAACAGCAAGAGGGATATATATAGGGAAACATAGTCCCGGTTGGTTATACCAACCGGGAATATTGGCCCTGATCTAGTCTTGGTTGGAATAACCAACTGGGATTAAACTTGCCCGCCCTGCTACGCGCCTACAAAAGTTGCGTTTGGAGCCATTGGAAAGGGCTTTAGTCCCGGTTGGAAACAACAACCAGGATTAATCAAGTTTTTTGTCTCGGGCCAAAAAATGGCCGGGAAGATCTGAATCAAAAGCTATTTCTCTACTAGTGTTTGTTAGACATTCTGAAATGAAAATTATTGATTAGCTAGTTGTATTGATTGAGCATTTAGTTTAATGATAATTTGGATCTCAAAAAATCTTATATAGAGATGGAATCATAGAATATGACATGCCATCGTATGATAATAAAGTTTCATTCATACACTATAGGCAGTATCCCTGCAATCAAAGTGTCACCAATGAGGATGTTCATAAATCATTTTAAAGAAAATAATAGTTTAGAGGAGATCACTTGATCATGTGAGGAGGTGGAGTGTCTAGATGATAAAAGTGTCCATCCTCTTAGTCCTTATCAGTGAGTAATTTTACTGCAAGAATAGGCATAAAGAGAATGATTGCATGCATGATCATGCTTCCTTGTTGCTGCTTCAAGCATTTCAAGGAGTGCACCAAATACCTTGGAGCCTTGTTAGAACTACCCTGCACCAAGATTGTCAACCCTCCGTTGTTGAAGAGGTAGCAAGAAGTTATACAACGATGCAAATCAAGTGACAAGGAAGGAAGATGTTCTGGTGAGACTTGCCTTTATGGCTCGTGGTTCGTCATCTATCTTGGTGCCTGCCATTGTTGTGGCAATCCAAGTCCTTGTATTGAAAAGGCTTGTTGACAAAGGGAAAAAAACTTGGTGCAACTCCAACACTCACTAATACCATGGGATAATTTCTTATGCCTAATTTTCTCCCTCTTTATAATAATTTCTGCATTTATGTTTCCACTTTATTAACTTGTTGCTATTTGTGTGTATTTACTAGCCACATTTTGGCGATGAGTATGTGCATTTATCTTTTGTAGAGTAGCTTAGACTAGTTGATAGAATTAGCTATATGTTGAGGGATTCCCACCTAGTGACCTTTCATAGTGAACATAACTCGAGACGGAGCAACTTTATCCTTGTAAGGAGGGAGGATAGACGTGCTTGTTTAGATTGTAAGATGATACCTGAGGAGTGTGTTGTCCCTCAACACAAGCTTGTGGTGGCAGACTTTCGCTTTCGGGTATGTGTCCACCGGGACGAATGAGCCAAGATTGCGAAAACGAAGTGGTGAAAGCTTAGAGGGGAAGCAGCACAAACATTTAAGAAAAGGATACTAGGCGAGGGGCCTTTTTTTAGCATCACAGAGCTTTCATTAATTCAAGGCAAGATTACAATCAGCAGCTACTAGTGCAACTAACCAGTTCGGAAAATCATCAAACCAAAAGAACGAGTGCTCGGTGAATGAAACTATCGAGGCACAAACATGAGCCACTAAGTTCGCTTCCCGACACACCCAACTAACACTAAAAGAAGAAAAATCCTTTCCTAGCTCTATAATATCGAAACATAAACCGCCTATGGACGATCTTATCGACGACGGGTCTTTTAGAAGGCTCGCGAGTCCCTAGCAGTCAACCTCCAGCATGACTCTATCAAGCCCTAGTTCCACCGCCAGCTCTATTCCTTCTCGTGCTGCTAGAGCTTCCGCGAAGAGAGCATCAGGCACGTCTTCTTCCCGAACTGGCTTCGAAAGAGTTTGGCGTAAGTAGGAGAGGCAAACGGGAAGCGAAAGACACCTGGTGGTGGAATGATAAGGTGCAAGGGGCTATTAGGGAGAAGGAGTGTTTCAAGCGCCTCCACCATGACAAGAGGACAGCCAACATCGAGGCCTATAAAATAGCTAAGAGGGTTGCAAAGTGAGCTATGAGTGTAGCAAAAGGGTAGGTGTATGATGACCTTTATCAGTAGCTAGGAACGAAGGAAGGGGACAAGGACATTTATAGGATGGCTAGAATCCACGAGAGGAAGACAAAGGACATCAACCAAATCAAATGCATCAAGGATAGGATAGATCGACTTCTGGTAAAGGATGGGGAGATCAAGAATAGATGGGGAGAGTACTTTGACAAGTTTAATGAGGAGAATGAGGGTCTTACCCTTGAGTTGGATGACTCTTTTAACGATACCAATAGACGCTTTGTGAGAAGAATTTAGGAGACAGAGATCGGGCAGGCTTTGAAGAGGATGAAGGGAGGTAAAACAACGGGCCCTGATTCCCCATTGAGACGTGGAGATGCTTAGTGCCAAAACGATAGTATGGTTAACTAAGCTTTTTAACCTCATTTTTTGGTCCAACAAGATGTCTGAAGAATAGAGGAGAAGTATTAGTACCGATCTTCAAGAACAAGGGAGATGTTCAATGTTGTACCAACTATCATGGGATCAAGCTGATGAGCCATACGATGAAGCTCTAGGTGAGGGTTATCGAGCATCACCTAAGAAGAGGGACAAGTGTAACCTAAAATCAGTTTGGGTTTATGCCTGGTAGGTTGACCATGGAGGCGATTTTCTTAATACGGCAATTGATGGAGAGATAAGTGAGCAGAAGAAGGACTTGCACATGGTCTTTATTGACCTCGAGAAGGCATATGACAAAGTTTCAAGAAATGTCATGTGGTTGGCCTTGGAAAAGCACAATGTCCCAACTAAGTACATTACCCTCATCAAGGATATGTACGTGGATGTGATGACGTGTGTCCGAACATGTGATGGTAACACTAGTGACTTTCCAATTAAGATAGGACTACAGTGGTGAGCATTGAGCCTTTATCTATTTGCTTTGGTGATGAATGAGATCACAAGAGATATACAGGTGATATGCCTTGGTGTATGCTCTTTGCTAATGATGTGGTGCTAGTTGACGAGAGTAGGGCAGGGGTTAATAGGAAGTTAGAATTATGGAGGCACACGTTGAAGTCGAAAGGTTTCAAACTTAGTAGGAGCAAGACTGTTGTTGTTGTTGTTGTTATTGTTGTTGTTGTGGTTGTTGTTGTTGTGGTGGTTGTTGTTGTTGTTGTGGTTGTTGTTGTTGTCGTCGTCGTCGTCGTTGTCGTCGTTGTCATTGTCGTTGTCGTCGTTATCATTGTCATTGTTGTTGTTGTCGTCGTCGTCGTTATTGTTGTCATTGCCATTGTTGTTGTTATTGTCATCGTCGTTGTTGTTGTAGTAGTAGTTGTTGTTGTTGTTGCTGTTGTTGTTGTGATAACTTTTTGTGGGTGGAACATTAGAGACGTCTTTTTTATTTAATGTAACCTCTCATCTCTTGGTTCACATTTTAGACCCTTGCAAGGACTCTGGATCCCCTACACAAGGTAGTTTTGGTCTTTTAGAGAAGTAATATAAGACAATGCATTGGGGGTGGTCTAATGATTCAACTTGACAAAGATGTGTGGATGGGCGTCTGGATGTCCGTATAGAACTTAGAAGATAGGTATCAATAAGCATGCTTGGTGATCCATAGCTCTGTTAGCAGTGTTGGCTGCTCACCGGCCTGAACTAGTAGTGTCAACACAGGAAGAGCTTTTATAGGTATCTAACACATTACAGTGTGGCTACAAACTCAAAATGGCACATAAATTATCCTTTAATGGCCGATGGCCCTATTGTTGTTCTAACTATGTTCAGTGGTGTTGTTTTATGACAGAAATTTTTGGCTCTTGCTGTGCAAACAACGTTTGTCTGTGTTTTTCCTTCTGATGAATTATTTTTCGGCGTGCACCGGATCACAATTATTACAAAGGTAGTCAGTGCTAGGTGTCTAAAATTAAAGGACAGAGCCAATACACCACATACATATGATGTAACCAAAAAAAGAAACAAAATGAAGAACAAACAAATTTCCAACAGGAACTTGATGCGAACTCAAAAGAACTGACTTCACTATACTTCAGGTGAAACTAGATACAGAAATAGAGCATGGGCCAAATTCAGGATAGGTGAAATAACACAACAATCTGCCTATTGAATGAACTCTAACCATCAAATCAATAATTCATCGCTAAGCAGATCACTACCGGAGACTGACCACCGTAGCATTTCATGGATCCAGGTACTGGAACCTAGGAACAGCACCAAGGCCCTGGTAAGCAGGGCAACCACCATCAAGCGATGCCAATTTTTTTTTCTCGATCACGTGGTTCACTGGTGTATATGGACGAAAATTTTAGTTGACTTATAAATTATAAGATCTTGCTATAAAATTACTTAAAAGCATATAGGTTGAGAAAAAGGTTTGGAGACTGCTGAAGCGCAAAGTTATTTCTTGTTATATTGTTTTGACGTGCAAATAACAATGGAGATCATGAATGTGAAGAAGACAACATTTTTCCTTAGCGTATTTTTTTCAAACTCTAAAAAAAAGACCAATTATCCAAAGACCTGTTGAATAAAACTACCCCCTCCATCCCGAAAAAAATGCAATAATAGGATTCATGTCAGTCAAACAAGCTTAAGTTTGACAAAGTTATAACGAATAGTACTAACATTTATAAAAAATACATTCTATAATTAATCTAATGATACTTATTTTGTATTATAAAATATTAGTAATTTTTGTACAAATTTGATCAAATTTCAAATATTTGTCTCCCTGAATTGGGTTGGGGGGGGGGGGGGGTTGGCAGAGCGAGTATTCAGGAACAATTTGAATGGTTTTCCCTTCAAAAATGAACTTAACTGTACGGCTGTACCACAATAACTTCGTGTCATTAGAAGTGGAATCATTGAGAAAGATTTTTCAGGACTTTCAGTCGCCTTTGAACTGATTTTTTTTTAGTATTGTAAGTGCCAAAGGCAAAAGCACACCCTATGGTTTTTCCTGATTAAGTAACACGTAAGGTGAAAGTTGTGGCAAGGCAGAACCATAGCAGCCTCCCATAAAAAGTAGGCTAGTTGAGGTCAGTGTAAAGTTTAACTATGGTCGGTTTGCTTTGGGCAAACGAGAGCTATTCTAAGTTATGCCGACCGATTCACAAGGGGACAACACACGGCCGGCCTGAAAAACTAGTCACTGGACCCTGTCAAAAGCAACGAAACTGATGCTTCGTTTTCACAACACATGCACACTTAAGCTCTAACTTTTGTTGCTTTCTCTCCAGCAAGAACTGGACCTTTGAAGGATATATCCAACCCCATCACTGGCCTTTTATATGGACTCAACAGTCTAGTAATTTGATACAAATAGTTTTCATAAAAAAATCGGTTGAATATGGACAAGCTTTCATACTGGATCACGGTCAGAATTTCCAGCTGTTTGATCGTCTGATCTCATTCTAGCACAAGGCACGACAGCTGTAATCCTAAAAAACTATTCACGGCTGCTCTATAAAGGCGACCCAAGTGATGCAGTGAAGGAGCATTCAGACGAAGAGAGCCAACAGCATAGAACGAGACGACATGACATGGTATTGACTTGGCTCACCTCTCATGGACAGCGAACTTCATAAGCGCCAGAGGTGAGCCGAGCCAATATCACTTCATGTCATCTGCGTTCTGCAACTGAAAAAACTACTGTGAGTTCATCATCGAAACCGTTGCTGCCTGTGTTCGAGACATGACAGTGCACTTCACCCTTACAAGCAAAGAGGATTGATTGGGGGTAATGATGCTCTACCGGCATAGCTGTTTTTGTGATGTTTTTCTTGGCACAATCTTTTGTTTCCTGTGTTTCCTTCTTGCTTGGCTTGATTCCAGAAATTCAGTTTATGGCACCCATTTTTCTCCCTTCGTTGATTCTAGTATGTGCATTATATACATAATATATATCCTTTGACTTTCATAGATTTTTACCCCGGGGTTTGCATAAGAAAAGACAAATAGGTATGAAATTATCATTTGGGCAGAAGTGTACATAGTAGATAAACAACATCAGAATCGACAGGAGATACTGGCACTGAGACTTTTGAAGGAGCACCCTTTTTAAGGAGCACAGGTTTGTTTTCTAGCATACATCAGTTCTCATTCTCTTGTTCTAGATGCAGCAAATTTGCCATTTAATAAAAGTGTAACAAGAAATATTTATTCAGTTTTTCATAGCTAGTAGCCATAAATTTTTCTCAAACACGCTAATAGCCTTAAATACCAAGTCCATCCCCAGTTTTTTCACTTAAGTTATGGATAACTTGATTATTATGATCACACAGTAAGCACTGTAGGGACTAATAATATTAGCACAACGAGCACAGTAAAATTTTAGTACAGAGTTTGTATTCCGTCTGTTTATTTCTGTCAGGCCTATTAGTTTCAATCTTGTTGCCAATTTTGAGGCCTACATGCTCAAACTAACCTCCTTTTGCATTTCCTTTCCTAATTATTCATGGTTGTTAACCACAAATATTTCACACTCCCAAAGAGCTTAAAGGAAGGTCAAGCGTTATGTTTTGATGATTTCCTAGATCTTAGCCACATATCCAGTAACACGATTAATAGCTAATTTGTTCAGATATTGTACATAAAAGGAAGACTTGAAGGTTCTGGGGGCTTGTGGCTAGCAACTACGTACACTGGAGCAAGATTTCTTGGGCTATCACTTCAGTGGGTGGCAATTAATGTAAACCTAGTGCATGGCCCACAGGTTATACATGAATGCTTCGAAAGATATGCACAAGTAACCTTAATCAATGGACGAATGACATTCCTGACAAGAGATTAGTGGAGTGTTAAAATATAGCAAACATATATTTTAAAAAATGAGTGCTTCTTCCTCACATCTGAAACACAGGGATTACATCAAGTAGCCACGCATTTTTGGAAAAGTACAGAAATACATTTTAGCAGAAAGGTTAATCAAACAGTTGCAGGAAAAGTAAAAGGAACATCTAGGTTTCCATAAAAAAAGGAGCATCTAGGTAAAATAAAATATGTCCAGGTTGCAAGAAACCACTAAAACAACTTGAGTAAATAAAATGTTATCTCATTGAATTAGTTAGCATGGTCCATGTGTAATCAAGCTGAAGCACACTGCTATGAATCTGACTCGGTGAATTAACAACAATACTGAACTCCACTCAGAGAGCCGCTGGCACTGGGTCTGCCCTTTTACTGATATCCAGCCTTATCCTGCCAAAACTATTTATTTATTTATTTCTCTGTATTGAACACTTCCTTTTTTAATGCAAACGACCACTAAAACATAATCAGGTGCAAGTGATTTTACAATGTTGGCTCTTGATGACCATTTTTGTTACAGTAGGTAGTGTCCCTCATCCTTGACAATAGAGCAAGTAACTTGTAATTCATCAGCTAGGAACTTTATTGCTCCTTTGGCAAGGATGTCAGCTACCTCTATTGATCAGTTTTAAATATTAATTAAAACAAAAATATTACGGATGTATCAACCAACTTTTGTTTTGTGTCGCATTGGTTATCCAAGATCCGGCCTGCCATTTTTTAGATGGGCCTCCCATGTTACTAGTAGTTGACTGGATGGGCCTCAACATGGTTCCTTTGTGTTGCGGCTGTGCTCCTCCAGCTCTTTCCAAGTCTTTCCGGCGAAGGGTTTTCTGGAAGCACGGGCAGAGATGGCGGCGGCGACGGCAGGGTCGGCACCGGCGAAGGAGGTGGTGGAGAAGAAGTTGGAGCTCATGAAGGAGGTATTCTCGGCCTCCCCATACTTTCACACCTATATTGGTGTTTCGTGTAGTTATTTCTCTTCACGAGCTTCATGTTATTGTTCTCCGAATTCGGCTCGCGAGAGAAATAATCTGCCGCATGGATTTGGTCTGGTCTGCGCAGATACGGGCGCACGAGGTGGCGATCGCGGAGCTAGACAACCTGAATCCCTCCCGGGTCAGCCTCTTCCCCTGTGCCTCCCTCCCTTGCTTGCGATTTCTGTCAGGTGCTGAGATGGTGGTACCAATTACAATGGCAACTGCTACTACTATTACCAATCACCAACAAAACTGATGCTGAATTGGTACATACCTTATTTCAGTACATTAGTAATTAGATGACAATTGCAAAGCACTGGCAGAAACTTTGATTATTCAATTTCAGAGCAAGAGCGTGGATATGCTTACTGGATCAAACTTTCAGTAGCTTTGTCACGAACTCAGAACTTGTCCATCTTACTCACAGTTTATTTGTTTGCATCAGGCGGTGTACCAGAAAGCTGGCAACATCTTCTTTCGCAAGAGCGTCAAATCAGTGATCACAATGGAGCAGAGTATGCTGAATTGCATCTTTGTCTATTAACTTTCTCTTCTTAGCTTGCATTGTCTAACAATGCTCTGGTTGTATGATTTGCTCTGGCTTCCAGAACAACTTGACCAAGCCAAGGCTCGGCTGAGCAAGCTGAATCAAGCCTAATGCAGCAGCGACACTGGAAACCCGAAATGTTCGCCCTCAGCACAACCGAGCGTGCAGATTCAGATGGGAACTCATCATCGTCGCCTTGTTGCTCATTAGTTCTGCAATTGGGCGTTGTGGACCTAATCCATGTGTAATGCTACTTTTTCTGACATGCAGTGCTGGTGTGCTCGTGAAACTAATTAGAGGCTAGATTTTACTTGCTCAGTAAACTTGCTTTTGTGTATTGTGTGTGAGGCATTACAAGTTTGTTGGTCCTGAAAACCAACTTCGGTGACCAATGTAAACGTCTTGATCGTACATGACAGTTTGTTCGTAGGGCTTTAGCCCGCCTGGATACCAAGCTTTCTGTCTAGGGTCTATTAAACTTCTCGCGCCCCTGGTGTTTTTATCTTATTATTTTGGTTCGTTGCTTGATAATGCAGCAGGTGTAACCGGAACACATGTCTGATACAGATTCTATTTAAATCACCTTCTCGGTTATTTAAAGTGCATATTCAGCTTCTTCTGGATCAATATCAGAGTTCGTATATGTCAATACTGAAACCACACACACACTCAAAAGTGCATCGACAGCATGCAAAACGAAGGGAAGTAAAACATGGTCTGAATCGGACGATCATCGAAAAAATAATCTTCAAGCTTTACGGAAAATAACTCTAGAATAGTACGTAGGTAGCATATTACAAACTTCATCTTCACGCTTTAGGGAAAAATAACTCTAGAATAGTAGGTAGCATATTACATTACGCTGG
Source organism: Bothriochloa decipiens (assembly GCA_023333625.1). Classification (NCBI taxonomy): domain Eukaryota; kingdom Viridiplantae; phylum Streptophyta; class Magnoliopsida; order Poales; family Poaceae; genus Bothriochloa; species Bothriochloa decipiens. The sequence continues at coordinate 44,196,906 of CM041631.1, forward strand.
TTTTGATTGTCAGAAGGAACAGCAGTTTAGCATTCGATAGCCTGCTTTGATATTGACTAAGTCAGGAAAAAAAAGGATAACGATACCGATAATCTCTTGACATACATACTTTCCTATGCTCATGAACTATTATTCAATATTTATACGTGTCTGTACTCTAATGATTATCTACTGATGTCCAAACAGCCCCACACCATCACAACATGAGTATTCAACTGTCCGATTGATGTGAAGAAGGCTATCTGCAAAGGAAAGGAAATACATCTTAGTACCAAAGGAACATTGCCCCCTTCACAGCCAAATGGACAAGCGATTGTGTCATACAGGGAAAAAATATCAATATGTTACACGCAAGCTTTAACAAAGTCATTAGGTAAATGTTGAACATAGGATACTACATCAATATCCACCTTAGAGGTGAGAGCAAATTGCCTTAGGATAAATAAACCTTTCAATTATTGGCCAATATAACTTTTATTGAACACTGCAAAATGAAATTGATCATAAGTTTAACGGTGTTTACTGCACAGGCTAATTGAAAATATTCCACAGCCAACATTGTCAAAGTTGCACTGTATTTCCAACACTACTTATAGCAACAATAGTGATGCCTAAAGACTAACTACCAATGTGTTGCAACAGAAGTTATTATTGCAAGGTTTTTGCATTCCTAACTTCCTCATTAAGTACATAGGAAATGATCAACGCATAAAAAGTTCACAAAAGGGAAGATATTAGACAACACTTCAGTGACATCCTAGTATCAATCAGAAAGATAAAGGCATCCTCATAAGTAAAAAGGTTACATTAAACTAGAGATAGGGACAAATCAATCATCAGTTCAGTGGTACTTACTCAAAAGTGTAGTGAATAGAACTTGTACTTGGTAACTAAACAGGAATTGAGATGTTATAACGGGTACACAGATCATCAATAGCTTTCTCCACAGATTTTGTCATCTCAGGGATAGTCACCTTGCACACTAATTATTAGAGACAAATGAGAATGGAAAAGACCAACATAATTTAAGAGTTGAGATATGCTAATAACATACAGAAATTAGTAATAGTTCATAAAGAACATTTATGCAAGGCTACTTAGGATCAACATAATCATGAATGTTAAAACCAGTAACAGAACATGGCCATAGATATGTCCTGCTTTCCACCTATCATTATTTAGCTATGACCATATTCTGCAATCTGATGTGGTCGTATCAGTCAACTCCAGAAGCAAGAGAATGGTGTTAAGCCGAAGAGAGATAACAGAAACTTTTAAAGTAGAGTATGTGAGTAATACCACGAGTTGTAGATGCCTGTGCCGCTGCAATGATCTGCTTGTACTTTGCCTGAGAATGACAAAGAAACATTAGAATAGAAAAAGAAAAAGAATAGAAAATTTCCAGATGCTGACAGGCCTACAAAATTTTTACCCTGGCAATCTCAGAACTTTCTTTCATATTATCAGAGATCTTCTTGTGCTCCTGGTTAACTTCATCTGCTAGTTGCTGACAAGCTTGGTTTTGGGTCTGAAAAAGGAATTAGGATCTTACATATGTTAGAGCAAATAGAAAACCAGAAGCAAATAAAATGCATTATCTCAGGATTAACTAGACTGTGCGCATAAGACCGTGGGTTAACATTTTGGTGTGGAAAATGCACTGTTAATACAAAATTTGCATGGAAAAGTTCACCATGCCATTTGAGCAATTTTTTTCTCAAACACCATTTGAGCAAATTTTTACCTGCATAAATGAACTGCAAGAAAGGAGAGTGATTAAATCTATATGACCATGTTATACCAATTACAATTATAATTCCATGGATCTCCAAAGGCAGTTTGGTTAAATGCTCTGGGTCAACTAATTGCATTTTCTACTGATATGAAAAACTGTCCTCTGTAATGAATTAGGACAACAAGTATGCATACTTTGGTATTGAGAAGTTTACAATACAGATAAGCTTGCCCCATTCAGTGCTGTTTCATGATACAATACTTAGAACATAAACTCCTGCCAATAAAACCCATGTATCACTATACTACATTAATGCCACAAGCCTTTAAAGGGAGGGGATGCAGATACACTACTCGTTTCATGGATTTGTATCCTATCTACAAATGTTTACATCTATGATACAAAACATCATATATATCAACTATCTCTACCTGCAGACTATGCACATTGAGCATTGTTTAATTGTATAAACTCAGACACAGCAACCTTGTATGCCAATTTCGGAAACACAAATATACTCGTAGTACTTCATATGTCAACTGTAGAAATCAGAAACATATAGCAACATCATAGATCAGATGTTCAGCACAACAGAGAAAATTTCAGATATCCCTAATTGCTTTTAATCTACAAATCGACAGAGACCATGACGTCTGGAAATGACACGTTGACACCAGTTCCTCACACGCTAGCATTCTACAACATCAACCAACAATAGCACCTCGTGTTGGCAGGATCTGGCGAAGCAAACCACGAAGCTCACCTTGATTCGCTTGGAGACGCGGGAGAAGGACGCATCGAGGTCGGCGTGAGCGCGGGAATGGAGCGCGTCGAGTCGGCGCTTGAGGTTCTCCATCTGTGAGGCGACGGCGGTCCTGAGGTCTCCGAC
>CM041631.1:44205049-44217777 GCA_023333625.1 Bothriochloa decipiens
TTTACAAGCAGTTTAAGGGCAAGAGCTTGATGGATCTATTCAAGAGGCTGTGCGGATAGAATCAAGAGAAAAAATTCAATGAGCTTTGGAGGAGGTTGGACGAGCTCACAACGAAGCAAAGGGAAGAGCACTCAAGCCGATCAGCACTTGTTGGTGAGGATGGTCCAGAGGCCTTAGGACCGCTGCCCACAGATGGTCCAAACATCAGAAGGAGATCGGCATCTGCTGTGAGAAAATTTTCGCACTGGATAGAGAATGAGCCTAAGGAGAAGTGGTCTTTGCTGCATAATGTCAGCGGAGTGTGGTTTGGCATTATGACAACTAATTTGGCCGAAGTTTACAACTGGGTGATGCGTGGTGTTAGAGTCCTTCTCCTGGTTGCCATTGTTGAGTTCATCCTGCATGGAACATGCAGATATTTCAGAGACCGGTACCAAGTCGCTGCCTATCAATGCAAGTGCGAGGTGTTTTCTTCGAACATATGTTGACAAATTATCTAGAGGAAAAACGTAAGAAGGCAAAGGAGCATAGAGTTATAACTCAAGGTACTAGAGAGCACCGATTTGAAATCTTGTGTGCTGATAGGGCCAAGCATGGAATATATAGAACAAGAGTTGTGCAAGAATGCATACTTAAGGAGGATGGGTATTGCGCATGCACGTGCCACAAGCCAAGACTCTACCACAAACCATGTTCCCATGTTATTGCAGCGAGCTCGGAGTGTGGAATACTTGATCGTACTTTTGTATCTCCCTATTTCACCAAGGAAGCCATATTGCATACATGGTCACATGAAATTTATGGTTTTGGCATAGCGGGGAATTTTACAGGTACAGTACCGCAACCTAGCTATATTCCAAACCCAAGTACAATCAGAGACAAGGCTGGGCGTCAAAAGACAAGACGTATTCAAAACGCCATGGATGAGTCCGAAGCAGGTGGAAGGTACAAAGGTTGCAGCAAATGCGACAAGGAGGGACATACTTACAAGAAGTGCTCGAAGGACTCAGACATGCCCACAACAGCAGAAGCCCCGCCATCAAGATCCGGATTGGATGGTACCCCGCCAACAGGGAAAGGGACAACTTCTAGGCCCACCAGGCCAAGGTGTGCACGCGTGCCTCGTGGTTCGGTCGTGTAGTGATGTGTAGTAGGCTTGGCTAAGATTATGTAATGTACGTTTTTTGCTTTGTTGTAACTGAAGTGAACAAACTTGTTGTTTCAACCTATCTTGCGGATGTAATGTTCTATGATGTTCTTAACCTCTGTCTTGTATTTGAATATATTTCAGTTACATGTTGTACGTGCATTCTTTATGTTTCAAATTCGATCATTTCTTGTTGTACCTTAAATTTATTGTTGTATACTTTTTCGCTTTCTGTTTGCATGTGTCATATGTGTTAACTGTGATAATGTCATGCAGGGATGGCGGACGACACAGCAGAGCTGCTAGATCGAGGGATCGATCTGCACCACCGTTCGTACCGTATTGCGGTGCAGAATGCCACTCTGCCCATACTTCAACCACGACCGTCCAGACGTCTACTTTCAGTGGACCCTCGGTTCTGTTCCAGGTATCCGTTGACTCTTCGAGGTCTCCCAATTAAGTACACATGGCTTGTTAATAACATATAATTTTTATGTGCAGGTTACGTGAGGCAGGCCTCCTCCCGTTGTGTCGCCTTATGGAGGCTCGAGCTGCTGAGGCCGATGAGACGAGGAGGTGGAGTTTCGATAGGTCTCTTCTAGCAGCCCTGGTCGACCGATGGAGGCCGGAGACACACATGTTCCACCTGCCGTGCGGGGAGGTCGCACCGACGCTTCAGGACGTTGCGTTCTTGCTTGGCCTTCCCCTCGCTGGCGATGCCGTCGGGCTAGTCGACGGACTTCATGATTGGCGAGATGACATTATGGCCCGCTTCAGCCATGTGCAGCATCACCCTGCACTTCCAGCTATGAGCAGCCTCCCTCCGTACACGACCATGGGCCCGTCGCAGCAGTGGCTCATGCAGTTTACCGTAAGGCCTATTTGAAAAGAATTTTATCAATTTGCAGTTCTACTCAACTTTATTAACTGTATCTTTTTCAGTCCAATCAGCTACACCCAGAGGCTGACGTGTACTCTGTGCAACAGAGCTTGGAGGTGTACTTGTTGTGGCTTTTTGGCTGGGTCATGTTCACCTGCAGCGCGGGACATGCCGTCGACAAGGTCATGATCCCCTACGCGCACGATCGCTGATGCTGACGAGGGAGCAGTGCCATAGTGGAGCTTGGGATCTGTAGTACTGGCGGTGATGTACAGGGGGCTTTGCAAAGCATGTACCAAGATAGAAACAGGTTCTTTGCTCACTGGTTGCCCCCTCCTTCTACAGCTATGGGCAGCTGAACGGTTCGCGATTGGTCGACCTGTGGTGGATCACACCGCCTACGAGGACGACCTGTACTTGCAGCATCCGCCCGAGGACTTCCCCACCATGGGTACAGTCTGGTGCCGTCGTCAGGTTCGTGTTCCTAGCTGACGTATATAGTTAATTCGTATCGTACCTTCTAACCTATTGATTGTTATATTTCAGCGATGATGGGCCCATGTGCAGGTCACGTGGTCGTACAACGAGTTTATGCTGGAGTTCGACAAGATACAGCTGACCAACGTGATCTGGGAGCCTTACAGCCAGGAGGCTATCCATGCACGAGCTCCCCTTGGGCTGTCCACATTGTGCACACGTAACCAGGCCTTCTGGCTGATGCTCCGACCGATGGTGTTCGACATATTCATCGAACCGCACTGCCTAGGGCGTGTTTTGTGCCAGTTCGGTCTCATGCAGCCGTCCCTCGCCCCTATCGTCCATACCGTCCCTACAGATGCTCACAGGTAAGTACTACTAACAACTGACTGAAAAATTAATCGCAATAGACATGTCTTACTCAAATTTATGTTCAGGCTGACTCGGAGGGGACAGGTCGGCGGCAACTTATGGGTTCCACGTCTGCAGCCATACATGGATGACTGGTTGCTTGCCATAGAGGACGTCATTGAGGAGTACCGCCCCCCACACCGAGGACTCGTACATGAACTACCTTTGGTGGTACCAGCCTCGTACCCGCACACGTGTCACCTTCGTTTCTCCGGAGCAGCAGCCACACGTCGCCGCCGTGGATGACGCTTACCCTGCGCACTGTGATCAGGATTACTTCTGCGCCGTGAGTACTTGAATCTCTCATATATATCAGTAGTTCATTACGTATATCTTTCATCTAACTTAAAACTGAAATTAGGTCAACGGTGCGCAACTACTTTACACGGAGTTTGACTCCGTGTGCCGCCGCTTGGAGGGTGGCTTGGCATTGACAGTGGACGAGCAGCGCACCTCGTACACGCGAATGCGTACGATGCTTAGATCCGTGCTGAGGGCTCTGACTTGTTAGACCTCCGACACAGCGCCTCGAATTCCTGCACCGGCACCCGCAGCACGTCCTCTTGCACCCCAGACCAGAGGTAACTCCGTGTACCCCACCTCGTCTACCTATGTTTTTCCAATCTAGATGACTGTGTGACTTACGACGACACCTTTCACAGCATTCTCTACACCGTACCTTCGTTCCTCTGGAGCGGGGTCCTCAGTGCACGGAGCAGACGCATCCAGGCACTTCACTCATGCTCCACCCAGCGCGTTGGCCCATGGTGAGGGTTCCTTCGCTCAGGGAGCAGCCTGGGGAGCCTAGCCTTCGCCCCATGGAGTGGGTACCTCCTCTCAGGGAGCAGCCTGGGATGTCTGGCCTTCGCCCCATGGAGTGGGTACCTCCGCACAGGGAGCAGCTTCGACGTCGGCCTAGGGAGCCGGCACCTCGTCGCGGACATACCGACTACCTAATGACCCCCCAATGACGCACTGATCAGCGACGAGGAGGTCGAGATTGGCCCTTCACAACTTGCAGGAGCACCTCCGCCCCACACGCAGGAGTTATCACAGATGACTCCAGTGCAGCACGTCCGTGCGACTCGAGGTGTTCCACCGGATCGCCACACCTACTCGTCGGGGCACGTGCGACTGAGGAGGCCGAAGAGGGGTAGGGGCCAGGGGCAGGGACAGGCTCGGGGACAGTAGTACCCTGTACGATGTAATTACTATCTTGATGTATGATACGCACTTTCCTTTTGTCAAAATTTACCTTTTGTTATATTCTTCGTTTCCCGTCGGGGCCCTGGCGTATTGTGACGATTCTTTTGAGTACTATATCTAGAAATCCCCATCGGTTCCTTATTCTTACCCTTTCGAACATAACTAATACATTCCAAAATAACTCGGATTGTAACATCTTTGCCCTTGGCCATGAACCCCAAACCCTAAACAATAAACCCTAAACCCTAAAAACCCTAAACCCTAAACCCTAAACCCTAAACCCTAAAAACCCAAAACCCAAAACCCTAAACCCTAAACCCAAAAAACCCTAAACCCTAAAGCGTTAAACCCTAAACCCTAAACCCTAAACCCTAAACCCTAAACCCTAAACCCTAAACCCTAATCCCTAAACCCTAAAAACCCTAAACCCTAAACCCTAAACCCTAAACCCTATACCCTAAACCCTATACCCTAAACCCTAAACCCTTACATGCTTGCATTACATCCATAATAATAGTCCATTACAGCACAGTTAAAAGTCACGGCAACAGTTCATTACAATAAAATTATAGGTCCGCTAGGGCGATGAGCTACTAATCCGAGTTCATCTAACAAAGTGGCCCTAATAATCCGAAACATACCCGGGAAGCAAGTCTTCATCTTCAGAACCACTATCCTCTCCCACAAACTCATTGGTACGGCTACGCTCAGCTACGTTGGCCTCTTCTTCCTTTTTTTTGTAGTAAGCGGCCTCCAAGTCATCGAGGGCTTGGGTGAATGCTACATCATACTCCTCTTCTTCCTTTTTTTTGTAGTAAGCGGCCTCCAAGTCATCGAGGGCTTGGGTGAACGCTTCATCATACTCCTCGTCCTCGTCGTTCATCGGCATCTCCGCCTCTGCCATCTTCTGCTTCATCTTCGCATCAGCACTCCTCTTTTCGGCCTCCTCCATCTTCTCCCTCGCATGCAAGGATGCTTCCTCTTCTCTCTTGTTTTTCCATGCATCACAGTCTTTCTTCCACCGAGCAGCACTTGGGGTTTGGACACACAATCGTCGGGCATAGTCAACCTGTGCTCACTTCCGCATCTTAATGTAGTTGCCCATAGCTGAGTACCAGACCTGAACTTCAGGTCCATTAGTTGCTTTTGCTTCAGTGTATCCATGTATTCCCTGCGGTCTTCATCATGGGCAAAAACCTCCCACTTGCATTTCCTAAGGCTCTGTGATCGAACGGAACAATTTAAAGTCAGCATATACAAAAAGTTTGGATATCAAGTGAGCAACAAGTGGAACAAAAGGACCTCATCGTAATCAACCATATGGCCGCACCAATAGCCTATTCCAAGCTCCCATGGTAGTAGGCCATACTGCGCTTCGACATCAATTTGCACAACACAGGAGGCTTGGGGGTAACCACTTTTCGCTTCTTGTCCACCTTCGGCTCGGGCCATTTGTTCTTTGGAGCCCACAGCCACTCCCTGAAGTTACACTTCCACAACAAGGTATACCCACCCTACAATGTAAAATGTTAGTACATGCACAAATACTAAGAAAGCCATGACCGCATACAATTTGCACTTACTCCGGCGGAGTTAGGACATTCGAACTCGTTAGGCCTATCTGAACTTATTACAGAATAATCTCCGCAATTTGCAACGAGGTGGAGATTCAAGCCATCTCAATTGGGCTATTTTCTTCTCCTCGTTTGTCATTGGGGGGGCTCAGGGGGAGGTGCCACCCACCGCTCGAATTGATCGGGTGGATTATGCTTTCCTTTCCACCATTCGTCAAACTGGAGATACCTTGGGTCGAATTTGTCTGGACCGTCAATCCACTGAAAGAAAAAGCACCGCTCATGGGCCTACAAAACATGATTGCTAACGACATTGTTAGAGATGCAAGAGCTGTAATTACTAGCATTGAATAAAGACGTAGTGAGAGAGGTGTAATTACTTACATTGAATCCACCGCATGTGTAGTAGCAACGGCCAGCTGTGTCCTCATGGCGAGATTGGCCAATATCAGCCGGTTCTCCACAGTCATAATTTGGGATAGGGACTGCAGGAGGAACAGGAGCATCCTTGCTAGACACGTCGGGATACAATTCTCTAGGGCGATCTCGTTTTTTCCAAAACTCCGTCCGCCACAAGTTTTGCTTATCTATTCAGAGAAAATACGATATTCGTCACATTTCAAATCATGTAATCCATTGTTTAAAGCATAGCATAAACATCATTATTCCTAAACCCTACACCCTAAATCCTAAACATATCTATTCAGAGAAAATACGATATTCGTCACATTTCAAATCATGCAATCCATTGTTTAAAGCATAGCATAAACATCATTATTCCTAAACCCTAAATATATCTATTCAGAGAAAATACGATATTCGTCATATTTCAAATCATGTAATCCATTGTTTAAAGCATAAAAGAAACATCATTATTTCTAACATGAACTGCAATGCTCTAACATCATTATTTATAGATCTAATATACATACTACTCACAGATCTACCCAGAGTCAACTAAAAACTAAACAACTCTAGTGCACATTATATTTTACTAATGCATAGCAACAGACTTGCAATGTATGAGAAACTTACCTAAAAGCCGAGGTCTCAAACTGACAGGACTTCGCCGTTTACTTCCTTCCCCTCCCTCCTCTCCTCTTTCTTTTTTCTAGAAAATTTAGTGAATATAATGAAAATCTGAAGAGGGGGCCTGGGTATATATAGGCGGAGCCCAAAAAACGCCCACTGTGTGGGCGTTTTTTGCGCGCCAGGGGGCCGCCTGCAAAAGTGCGCGGCTGCTCCGAGGCCCGCCCGTAAAACAGCGCGCACTTTTGCAGGCGGCCCCCTCGCCACCAAAAAACGCCCATGCAGTGGGTGTTTTTTGGGCGCCAGGGGGCCGCCCGCAAAAGCCGGCACCGGCGGCTGCCGGCCCTATGCCACGTCACATATAACGCCAACACAGTGGGCTTTTTTAAAAAACGCCCACTGTGGGCAACTAGTTCTGTCATATTTCGAAACAAAAAATTAAAATTATAAAAAAAATTTTAAAAAAATTAAAAATATAAAAAATTCGATGCGAGCAGGCGAGCCCGCTACAGCTTCTGCTTCAGAGTTGGCTGGGGACTGGTTGCTGACATCCCCCGGGTCTTCAAAGACGGCAGGCATGTCCCCAGGCCGGCGCTCGCGGGAATTGTTGACGAAGAGCATCCAGCGATTCCCAGGTTGCAAGTTCCAATGGAGCGTTCGACCACTGAATGAGGCCTTGTTCAACTTGATGATCACCAGAGGTCCATCGACGCTGTAAGACTTTCATAGGAACCTGCATAGCACGTAGGTCAGATGGCAAAGCCGGTGATACCTGCTGCGTGCCAGGCGAGAGCTTCAACTGAGACACATGGAACACCGGGTGAATGGCTGCCCCAGGTGGAAGTTCCAATTTGTAAGCCACCGGTCCAATTTTGGACAGAATTTTGAATGGCCCAAAGAAGCGGAACGCCAGCTTATTGCAGGAGCGGCGAGCAATTGAAGACTGAACGAATGGCTACAACTTGAGATAAACTCTGGCACCCATTGGAAAGGATCACTCAGAACGGCCTTTATCTGCTTGGCGCTTCATGCGGAGCTGAGCGCGTTCGAGATGTTGCTTGATAGTTGCTTGCATAAGCTCGCGATCTGCCAACCATGTCTGCAAATCTGGGACTGCAACCACCGAGTCAGCGTCCAGACCGAAGTGGCGAGGGGGGTGGCCATATAGAACTTCAAACGGTGTGCGGCCCAAAGCAGAGTGTGTCAATGTGTTGTACCAATACTCGACTAGAGGCAACCACTCGCTCCATTTAGAAGGACAGGCATGGCAGAAATAGCGAAGAAATGTTTCCAGCACCTGGTTGACCCTCTCGGTCTGACCGTCAGTCTGCGGGTGGTACGCTGAGCTGAGGCGGAGTGTGGTTCGAGCCTTCTAGAACAACCCTTGCCAAAAGCGGCTAGTAAAGATGCGATCCCGGTCTGAGATGATCGACTGAGGCAATCCATAGAGGCGGTAAATCTGGGCAAAGAATACCTTGGCCACCGATGCAGCTGTGAATGGATGCTTCAGAGGCAGAAAATGAGCAAACTTGGAATATTTGTCAATGATTACCAAAATTGCATTGGCATGACCTGACAACGGAAGGCCTTCGATAAAGTCCATGGACATAATTTCCCAGGAAGCTGTCGGCACAGGCAAAGGTTGCAGCAATTCAGGAGATTTGGCTCGATCTGGCTTGGCTTGCAAACATATCTGACAGGACTGAACAAATTTCCAGACGTCCTTCTTCAAGCTGGGCCAATAGAAGATGCATTTGATCCGTTGATATGTGACATGTGTGCCGGAGTGTCCACCAACAGGATCATCATGGAAAGCTCGAAGAATGAGCTGCTGTAGCTCAATGTTGCTACCCAGCCACACACGACCCTTGTGTCGGATGATGCCCGAACGCAGGGTGAATGCACTGTCCGTCGGAGGCTGAATCGCCAAACGCTCTAGCAAGGATACTGCAACTAGATCAGAGCTATAGCCAGCCACCACTTGGTCCAACCACTGATGTTTGATAGATGACATTGCAAGCAAATGCTCTGGATGAGCTCGACGGGATAATGCATCAGCCACACCATTCTCACTGCCCTTGCGGTACAGGATCTTGTACCGAAGGCCCAATAATTGAGCAAAGACCTTCTGCTGCCACGCCGTGTGTAACCTTTGTTCATTCAAGTGAGTCAGGCTTTGGTGATCGGTGTGGATGTAGAACTCAGCCTGTAACAGATAGTGACGCCAAGTGTCCACAACCATGAGAATGGCTAAGTATTTCTTCTCATAAACAGTCAGCCCACGGTTCCTAGGACTCAGTGGCTTGCTGATGAATGCGAGAGGGTGACCTTGCTTAGTGAAAACTGCACCGATCCTAGTTCCTGAGGCATCTGTTTCAATGTGGAAAGGAACAGAGAAATCGGGCAGAGCCAGGACAGGAGCTGTTGACAGGGCCTTCTTTAGTAACTGGAATGTTGACTCATGTGTCGACGTCCATATAAACAGCTGGTCCTTCTTTAAGAGATCGGTAAGAGGTTTTGCCAGGATGCCAAAATGCTTGACAAATTTACGGTAATAACCGGCAAGCCCCAGGAACCCCCGCAGTTCTTTGAGTGATGATGGAGTAGGCCAGTGACAGGGTCGGTGGACAGCCCAGCAGCACTCACTACGTGACCCAAGTATGAGATGGTCTACAAGGAGAATCAACACTTGGACAACTTGAGCTTCCACTGATCTGCTCGTAGCCAAGTCAAGACCTGAGATAAATGATGCATGTACTCTTCAAATGTCTTGCTATACACCAGGATGTCGTCGAAGAAGACCAGAGCGAAACGACGAAGTCCTGGTGCCAAAGTAACATTCATAGCGCCCTGGAATGTTCCTGGTGGTCCAGTCAAGCCAAACGCCATGACATTGAACTCATACTGACCAACATGAGTCTGGAATGCTGTTTTATCCTCTTCACCAGTCTTCAACAGGATTTGGTGGAACCCGGCACGAAGGTCCAATGTAGAAAACCAATGTGCTCCAGCTAATTCGTCCATTAACTGATCAAACACTGGCACTGGGTACTTGGACTTGCGAGTGATAGCATTTAACTGACGGCAGTCCACACAGAATCTGAAGGAGCCATCCTTCTTCTTGACAAGCAAGACAGGAGAAGAAACCAGCTGGAACTTGGACGAATGAGGCCCTGAGATAACATATCCTGAACCTGCCGTTCTATCTCGTCTTTCAGCTTCGGTGGGTAGCGGTAGGGTCTGATAAAAACTGGCTGAGCACCCTCAATAAGTGAAATCTCATGATCACATTCCCTTGATGGCGGTAGAGAGGAAGGTGTTTGGAACAGATCAGGAAACTGATCGAGAACCGCCTATACAGCTGGATGTTCTTGTTGTTCTGGAGAACTAGACTGCTCAGCCTGTACTGACTCAACATGGAGCAAGATCTGATGTAAACCATCTGGGTGAGAACCCTGCAACAATTTGAATTGGCCCTCATGAGGAATCATCATCTGTTTATGGCGCCAATCAACAAACATTAGACTGTGGCCTTATAACCATCCATGCCAATTACAATATCAAAGTTAGCCAGTGGGAGTGATCTGAAATCTGAATAAAATGTACCGTCACCTACTGTCCAAGGAACTTGTCGAAGGACTGAAGAACTGGACAGTGTGCCCCCTCCTGCAATCTGGACAGAACTGGAGATCGATTCTGTAGTGATACCTGACAACTGAGGCACCAGATTCTCATTGACGAATGATGAAGAACTGCCTGAATCCACTAGAATCTGCACAGGCACATGCTGCAAAAAACCCACCAAATGAATTGTTCTGGCTGCAGGAACACCAGACACAACAGACTTGGACATGGCTAACATAACCTGATCATGAGGTGGAGATGTTGGAGGAGAGTCGGCCAGCGAGTCTGTAGATGACAAAGATTCCCAAAGTGGATCAACAGCCTGCAGCACTTGAGGAGGGCACTGATGATCACGGCTCCACTTGGCGCCACACTTGTAACAGAGGCCCAAAGCTCTGCGGTAAGTCTTGAGAGCGACCAGCTTGTTGTTAGTGGGAGCAGGAGCCGGTAGATGAGGTGTAGGAGCAGCCTGGAGGCGATCAAGTCGAGGTGGCAGAGGTAGTGGCAGCGGTATGCGAGAACCCGTTGCGTGCTTGTACGACGATGAGGGCCAATCACCACCATGATTGGATTTCACCACAGCTTGCACGCCCACTTCTTCCTGCAAAATGGCCAAGTGACAAGCAGCATCGAGAGTTTGCGGTTCTTGCATTGCAACTACTGCTCGAATTTCAGGTTTCAGGCCATCGAGAAAATGCTGGACAAAGTACAGTGGGTCGTTGTTTTGGGAATATGAATTGAGGTGGTCTTTGAGTTCACAGAATTCGTCCATGTAAGCGGTGACCGAAGTTGACTGACGGATACTGAAGAATTTGCGAAGCAGAGCACCATGCTGATCACGATCGAACCGGTCGTGCAGCAGGCGATAGAATGTGTCCCAAGACGCATGCTTGAGATCTGATTGGACCGACTGATACCAACGATCAGCAGGCCGTTCGAGGTAGTTTTTGGCCACACTCAACCAAAGGCACTCCACCACCATATACATGCGAAAGTATTTCTCATAGCGGTGCTTCCAACGGCTTGGATTTTCACCGTTGAACATGGGGAAGGGAAGTTTAGGCATACGACCCAGGTTGGACTGAATGAGCGATGAATCTGGGAAACGGGGAAGCTGTGGGGAACCGATCCCCGGGATGATTGGAGGTGGATGGTAGAAATGTGGGAGCGGTGGCGTGGAATTCTAAGGGATTGGGGTAGGATGGCGTGGAGTAATTGGCGGTGGCATTGGGTAGGACTGTGGAGGTGGGTTGTGATTGGGTTGCAGTGGTGCACTGTGGTGGACGATTGGAGGTGGGTAATGGTTTGATATTGGTGGTGAAGGTTGGAAGGAAATTGGAGGTGAAAAGCTAAGTGAACAGGGAAAATTGGGCTGTGGATTTGGTGGAGGATATGAACTGGTTGGTGGATGTTGGGTAGGAAGGGGTTGGGAAAACTGAGACGCACTCGGTGGCCTGACAACAATATAGCTCAACGACGGCAATGGAACATGAGACTGCGCCGGAGACGTACCAGATGCCGGGATATGGGTCTACGTCGTGATGACACCTGGCCCAGTATCCCATGTAGCCGAAGCAGCGCAGTGCCCGTCGGGTGAAATGACGGCGGAGCCGGCTGTCGCAACCGCGGACGACGACCCCGGTGAAGAGAAGATGCTCGGCGCGCAGGCTGGGGACTCCATCACCGCGCGGTCCCAGTGCTTGGTGAGCTTGGTCACCTTGAGAGTCAGGTTGTTGAGGGAGTGTTCAGAGTCGGCGACGGTGTGCTCCAGATTTGCCACGCGAACGTCCTCCTCGTCGCAGACGTGCTCAACGCGGAGGGACTCGAGCTCTCGAAGACGCTGCTCCAGCACGGGGTCGATGACGGCGCCAGTCGTAGTGGAGTTGACGCAGAGGCCCTCCAGCTCCGAGAGGCGGCACTCGTACTCCGGGTTGGTGACGGCGGCACGCGAAGATTCGAGGGCAGCGATTCGCTGGTTGGTGGCGGTGCGATCCGCCTCCAGATCCTCGAAGCGCCGCTCCCACTTCTGCTCATGGTCGTCGAATCGGTGGGCCGACTCCTCCCTGGACTGCTGGATCTCGTCCAGCAACCTCTTGAAGTTAGGATCCATGGCTCCCTTCGATTTTTTGAGACGGGTGTAGTGTAGGTGGGGAATTTCGGGATCGGCCAGGATTTGGAGGTCTCTGATACCAGATGTGAGAGTCGAGACTTGGAGGAGGGGAAAGGACAGAGGAAGAACAACAAGTAGTTCAGATGAATGATTTACTGGAATAAAAATGTTATTACAATTTTCTTGTCTAATCTCTACGCTCTCTCTCGCTTGCTTAATATACGCCTAAGTCTTCCAGACGGGAGCCGAGTACTTGGAGCTGGGCCGTCG
>CM041631.1:44284161-44310091 GCA_023333625.1 Bothriochloa decipiens
GTGGACCCGGCCCCTGCTGCTCCTGGCCCTGTGCCCTGCACGGATCCGGTAGCGTCGCTCTCCGGTGCGGCCCCGGCTCCTTCACCTGCCACGGGGCCGGGGACGCCGGTTCCTGCACCCCCGGCGCGGTTCGCTCAGCCGGTGCTTGTTTACCAGCGCCGTGCACGGGCGGTCCCGACGCCTCCGTCGCCACCAGGGGCGTCCTCTCCACCGGCGGCGCGGCCGCTGTCAGTGGCCTCTTCACCGTCGCCGACGCCTACACCACCACCGCCTTCGGCAGCCCGTATCGTGCCTCCGGTACCACCCACCGCTCCTTCACCGCCATCCGCGGCATGTTCACCCTATGGTGACGCGGCACGCGGCGGGTACCCTGCGATCCCGGGCTCTTGCGGCGATGTCCGGCGACACGCAGGTCTCTCCTGTACCCTCTTCCGTTCGCGACGCCTTGTCGGACCCTCACTGGCGCCGCGCGATGGAAGAGGAGTACGCAGCTCTCCTCGCCAACCAGACGTGGGATCTGGTGCCCCGTCCGCCTAGCTCCAATGTTGTCACTGGCAAGTGGATCTGGACGCACAAGCGGCGGGCTGATGGTACCCTGGAGCGGTACAAGGCTCGCTGGGTTCTTCGGGGTTTCACTCAGCGCCCTGGAGTCGACTACGATGAAACTTTTAGCCCGGTGGTGAAGCCGGCCACCGTCCGCACGGTGCTCTCACTGGCCCTTACTCGCTCCTGGCCAGTGCATCAGCTGGATGTCAAGAATGCATTTCTGCACGAGACTCTCACTGAGACAGTGTACTGCAGCCAGCCAGCGGGGTTTGTTGACTCTTCACGTCCAGATATGGTCTGTCGGCTCAACAGGTCTCTCTACGGCCTCAAGCAGGCCCCTCGGGCGTGGCACTCACGGTTTGCTGCCTTCCTGGTGACAATGGGGTTTGTGGAGGCCAAGTCAGATACGTCTTTGTTTATATATCACCGTGGAGCTGAGACTGCTTACCTGCTGCTCTACGTTGATGACATTGTCCTCACAGCCTCCAGTTCGTCACTACTCAGCCGCATCATCAGCTCTCTTCAGCAGGAGTTCCCTGTGAAGGATCTCGGTGTGCTCCACCATTTCCTCGGGGTGACTGTTGAGCCTCGTCCTGTCGGCCTTCTTCTTCACCAGCGGCAGTACACTCTTGATATCCTAGAGCGGGCTGGGATGACTAACTGCAAGCCCTGCTCCACTCCAGTTGACACTCAGGGCAAGCTGTAAGAGGCCGAGGGCCCCTCAGTGGACGACCCCACGGCATACCGGAGTCTCGTAGGTGCACTTCAGTACCTTACCTTCACCAGGCCAGACATCACCTATGCAGTGCAGCAGATTTGTCTTCACATGCATGATCCCCGAGAGCCCCATCTCACTGCTCTCAAGCGCCTCCTCCGCTACCTCCGCGGCACTGTCGACTACGGTTTGCTCCTTCACCGGTCTTCCTCCTCCGAGCTCGTCGTTTACACTGACGCTGACTGGCCCGGGTGCCCGGACACTCGGCGCTCCACCTCCGGCTACGCCGTCTTCCTGGGCGGCAACCTGGTGTCCTGGTCGTCCAAGCGCCAGCCGGTCGTCTCCCGCTCTAGTGCCGAGGCGGAGTACCGCGCTGTCGCTAACGGCGTGGCTGAGGCTTCCTGGCTCCGGCAGCTTCTCGTCGAGCTTCACAGCCCTCTCCCGGAGCACGCTGGTCTACTGCGACAATGTCAGTGCGGTGTACCTCTCCACCAACCCTGTGCAGCACCAGCGGACCAAGCATGTGGAGATCGATCTCCACTTCGTCCGGGATCGGGTCGCCATTGGCGATGTTCGGGTTCTCCACGTCCCGACCACCTCCCAGTTCGCCGACATTTTCACCAAAGGTCTCCCGTCCTCGACCTTCGTGTTGTTCTTGCTTCTCTTCATTCATGTCCAGTCTGTAAACTCCGTTGTGCCGGTAGTTCAGACTGCGAGGGGGTGTTGGAGTATATGAGGCCCATGAGGCCCATGTATGTCTATATAGCTACCCTCCCTAGGGTTAGCCTAACCAATAATAAAAATTATTCACTTGAACAGGCTCTCTCAATAATCACTGGACAATCATGGTGACAACTGACAAATCAGACTCGATACATATTCTGAAGGTGATTCATAGATCACACAGCAGTATTTGAAGGCTAAAACAGCCACACCATGACACAGCAGACTTGAGACCTGTTTTAACCAAATCCAAAGTACATGCAAATTTTGCACATGAAACATAGGATCTTGATGTACCAATCTTTATGGATGATAAAAGAACAATCACCTCTAAGCTAGTAACTTTGCTAGTTCATCTACTCTTAAGTTACCTTGAGGAACCACATCAGATAGAAACTCTTGTGCATGGTCATTTGTCTGCATTGCCAATCCTCCATTAGCGATATATTTCTTTTCAACATGACTGCTGGACAGTTTATTTTCTACAAGATGTTTTTTAATTCTTACATGATTGTCTGGCCCATTTCTCCTGGCACCGGACTTTCTTTTAGTATGCTCAAAAACCAGTCCTCGTGGAATTGACTTCGTGAAGGCAACAGACTTTTCATAGATCGCATCTGAATCAATAAGCTCATCTTCACTCAGAACAAGTGCCCTGCCACTGTCAATGGCCTGTTCCAAAAGACATAACAACCCCTCTATATAAGGTGGACCTTTAGAACCACTATTTAGAACAACTGTACCTTTTATACCATCGTTTGTTTTCCTCTTCGTCTCCAAATTATAATCATCTGGACAATGTTCCGAGTTCTCAACCAGACATCTATTTTCACTGTTGTTTGTTGGGATACTTTGGCACTTCAGGGATGGATCAATATCAGATACTGGCTTTAATGGTGAATATTCCAATGGAGTGTCTGCTGATGGTTCAGTTCTAGATATACCTGTAGAATGGAACAATGCAGGGAATTCCTTTGCAGAATTTAGTACCGTATCACTGGCAATGGAATCTTTCAATTTTTCTTGATCTTCACCCAATTTGACCGACTCAATCTGGTTCAGAACACTTCCTGAATGTGTAACCTTTTCATTTGATTCTTTGCCACTAAAACTTTCTTCCACCTTTGTGACTTGAAAACTATTTTCTTCTAATGGAGGAAGAGATGATTTCCAATCACTTCCTCTCCACATCAGTATATGCTCAAACTCAAAAGAGAGTAAGATGCAGGGAACTAGATCCTGTGAATGTAGAGTTCATCAACTTCTGAACAAAATAATCCAAGACTAAAGAACATTCTTCAAGATTTATCGAACCTTTAGTTTAGCTCCAATTTTTCTGCAATCACTTTTGTTAAGACCTGAGCAATCAACACGGACAAGATCACATGCTTCAAATGCTTCTCTGACTTGCTTCACAAGGTTGCAATAAACACCATTTTTCCCTATATAAAATTGGACAGGTTAATGAGTATACAAAGAGTTGGGAAAAGTACAGTTACTGAACGATACATTGCATACAAATATGCTATGTTGTTGTTGAATATAATATGCACAGCATGAAAGAACTTCAGACAACCAGGAGGAACCAAGAGTACAGGACAGCTATCAAATGTTGCTCGTTCTCTCAAGTCTCAACACGGCAGGGAGTCATATCTAATAACCCTCTTTTTTATTTATCAATGAAATTTTTGTGTACTGTGGAGATCTTCCCTAGTCTTTTGCCGTAAAAAAACATGGCAGGGAGGTGTTGGGGGCCACCTAGGTGGTAAATAGGCCAGTGCCATGTTTCAAAAAAAAAAGCCAGTGCCCCAAAATCTTGTCAGATCCTCAAAAAAACCAACGAAGGGAGATTGCTCTCGGCAACCCTCCTCTCCTATTGGTCGCCGGTTGCCTCTCCATTGCCACCAGGACTGCAGCTCCATCATAGGTTGTCGGCCTCATTACCGAAGCAACACAGAGACAGTGGTCACCTCAAGGAATGGAGTTATGAAGAGGCCACCTCTTTCCAGTTCTGGCTGCTGCTTTCTCACTTATAGCCATCTATTATTGAGTAGCATGTGAAACCAGTTCAACCCAAAAACTTAAGTTGACAAGAAAAGGTGGCAAATTCATTTATACTTCAACACTCCCCCTCACGTGCAGGCTCCCTTAGGCTTCAAATGTGAAAATAGGAGTCTGATGCAGTTATTTTTATTTAATTGCAGCCCACCGGATTTGAAGTCAAGGCATCTTGCTCTAATACCATACTGAATTATATGCACCAACCAACTCTACCCAAAAATTTTTGATAGGAAAAGCTTTTAAGAAATGATGCATCTGAACAAAACATGTTTTAAATTTAGCCAAAATACTTGTCAGTAACTTAAGCATCAATATAAGCCAAAATTTAGGTAGTGATATCCCTGAAACAAGGGGGCACATGAAAATGTTCTGTATATGAGCATATCCAAAATTCAGAACGGTTCAAAGGAACCAGTACTCTGAAAAAAAGGTAACTAGCCTTACCAAGTTTGCAAATTGGTGGTAACTGACATCCTCTCGTGCGCATTTCTGTGGCCTCATCTGGAGTTAAGCCACCTGGGACCTTCGTCACAAGTCGCGGGTACACAGGTGCAACGGGTTTCCAAAGCATAAGCGGAAAACATGGGCGGGTTCTGTAGTTGTAGTTTCTACCACGAAAAAGAAATATGACACCCCCTTGGCGGTGTATTACTTTTCCTCCAACTTTTTCCTGTTGAAGTATATGACAAAGTTGTCAAAAGAGAGAAAACATGCAACCACAAAAATAAGTTCATTAGTTACTATACCTATTACTAGGATGTCTTCTAAAAGCATGAATGATGTATTTGTTTCAACGAATAAAAGCGAGCCTTTCAAAGTCTCAAGAATGAGAGAATATTAGGCAGCTGTATGAGTTTTGCATGCCTCTCGGGGGATTTACTCGTATCTCATTCACTTATTTTCACACTTTGATTGGACTACATTTTATTTGTGCATTGATACCATTATTGATGCAGCTCAACTAATAATAATCTAAAGATGATTAAACAATACAATCTTAGAAGTAGATTATGTTCAACTTGGTGATCAATTTTGGTGGCCAAAGATGCAAATGGCATCATGAAAAAGAATTCAGATGGCACCACATAAATCCTATATCTTCCAGAGAAAAGGTATTGCATGTGTTAAGCTTCTTGTAAAGAGCAATGCTGATATGTTAGAATAATTAACTTTGGAGAGTTGCATGTTACTGGTAACCTTCTTAATCATGGAAAACTACTTGTTCTACTTTCACAACTTCAAAGTAATCATGTTTATGGGATAAGTCAGATGTTTGGCAGTAAGTGCAACATCATTTGGTTGTTGACGGTTGACCCTTCATCAGCATTAAGTACATATATTTCAGCATCATCAATTTCTTGGGCTCATATGTGCTTGATTGTCAGGCAAAGTCTGATCTGGATGCCTCGTGTAAACCACACAGCTCCTAGAAAGTTACTACTACTCCTTGAGTCGGTGACTCGCCAGTAATATAAGCATTAAGCAACTAAAACAGAACTTAAGGCTGATTTAGGTACTAAAACATCAAAGAGCTTTGGACATTCAGATAAAAGGGGTGGGGGCTATTGGTCTTAACTATCCTATATGCCCCTGTCCCTATTAAATCATGAAAATTTTGTCGATGCATGGTCATAAATGCACTACTCTGCTTAATCACCATAGACCTCCACCTTTTACTGTGTGCTTAAATGTAGAAGCCTGGAAAGAGAATTATGGTTTAAACTCGGACACCGTGGTTCTCACTTGAATACATCTAGGGCTAGCATGAGTTCAAACCAGAAATGTACTCGTTCATGAAAAGCGATTTTTTTCTTGGAGGAAAATATTTAAAATTTCTGTGTGGGGTTGTTAGCAAAATATATCCATAGAAAAATTTTCTTCAGAAGCTTTAAAACTTCTAGAAATTTGATTGCTATAATAGCCAAAGCAATCTTTTCTTGGTGGTAGTTTGCAATTGCAAGTCAGCCAGTAAGTACCATACAATCTTATTCACATCCCTGCTCTTCAGCATTAACCTGGCAGCTTGCAACCAAAATGCCTAGCATGTAGCAACTAGCTAACTATGATCACAATAACTGGTTTTTTTTAGTAAATGATCACAATAACTGTTGATCAAGACCAAGTAAACAGCGAGATAAGCTTCCTATGTAACCATCTGATCAGATTACATTTGATTTGTATACTGATAAGCATTATCTCTGCAGCTGGACTAACACAAACAATTGAACCAAAAGGAAGGAGAAAGGAGCCAACTACCTCTAGTTGCTGGCAGACATTATCCATATCCACCGTGCAGACGCCTTTGCACTTTATCTTGCAAACTCTTTTCCTCTTCCAATGTGAATGAATGTTCTCCAACATATTATGTGTCAAACCATCCCTACCTGCAGAAGTCAAAATGAGACAAAATTACAGCAGCCAGAACTCAAGTGTCACCAACAGCTCGCAGCAAGCCAACATGCACCGACAATCCACATTTTAATCCGGCGACACAGTTGAATCCACAGCAAGAGAGGGAACCCACCCATATTGAGTTGCCGTTTGGACTTGAGGTTCCCTTTCACGAGTTCGGATACCTCCTCCTTGGTGAGGGGCTCCCCGAGCACGTCCTCCCTGGACACCGACTGGTACCTGGGCTCCATACCAGCAAGGAACGGCCCCGGCGACTGCACGGGCTTGACCCCTTTCTTGCCCGGCGGCGGCAGCACGAACGAGTCGAACTCCGGGAGCTCCTTGCGGCTCTTGGGCAGCGGCTTCCTCCCCGTCCACGGGCGCGGCGTGGCCTCGGGCCCGAACGGCAGGAACGGGGCCTCGCGGAGCGCCACGGGCCGCGCGCGCGGGGCCTCGGTGTAGCTGTACTGGAACTCGAACGGCGCGCCGTCGAGGCGGTAGGCGAGGCCGCGGTCCGTGACGCGGACTCCGGCGGCGGGCTCATCGGTGTCCGTGACGGGAATCTTCTTGGCGGCACGGCCCCGCGCGCCCGCGGAGAAGGCCGGGTGTGAAGTGACGGCGCGTCGGGGGCGGGGGCGCTTGGGCCCGGTGGGAGGCTGCTGCTTGGGGTGGGAGAGGCAGACGCGGACGGAGGCGGGAAGCCGTGGGTGGGATTGCTGAGCTGGGGCCAGGAGGGAGCGAGAGGGCAACGGGGCAGTCGCCATGGAATGTTTGCAGTGCAAGGTTATCTGCTTCCGTCTCGACGCGGGGCATAAGGCGGGCAGCTCGACGGGCTCTCCGGCTCCAGCTCCTCTCAACACTGTATCGCGAAGCCGAAGCCCGACAGGGGCTTAGATGGGCTTGGGCCGAGAGAGATTTTTTTCTCCGGCCTCAGCCTCACTTCAGATCGATCGTGGGGAATCACGGCGATTTCCCCGATTTTTTTTTCCTGCAACTTCCTGCCGGCGGTGCCGCATCTCAGCTCCACCGGTAACTACAGAAGTACTGTACACCCATCGACTCCAACGACCACCCCTCCACAGCTGCTCCGCTTCCCTCCCTCGTGATCGCCGCCCAACTGAGCTTCAAGCCGAGGAGGCGGCCTCCGCACGCGCGCGCAGGCATGGCAGGTGCGTTCATCCCCACTTCCTCCACCGCTCCCACTTCTCTAATCCGTGCTGCGGCTATGTATAGTACCTCTTTCGATTTGTCCGGCCGAATCGAATAGCAGGCGAACCCGAACCAATGGATCGGCTAGTCTATCTATCCCTATAAGCCTCGGAAGGTTCGGGAGGGTACGAACCAATTGATATGGTAGTCTATCTATCCCTATAAGCTTCGGATATGGTAGCTCAGGGGAACTGTTTGAAAGAGAAACCGAATATTATTATTATTTGACTAGCAGGAGAAAAACCTTAGCATATCCAAGTCCAATAAACATGGTCTAAACTTATGTTTCGGGAAATTTACATATCATTTTTAGGCAATAATATTTATTTGTATATATTTAAAACATTGCTCTAAAATTATAGAATGAAGCCTGGAACAAGCCTAAAACTCTTTCTCAGCCTGTTCCTATGTACGCAATGGCTTAAATTAAAAGAGAACAAAAGCAAGTTAGCGAACTAGGCCACATTCGGCTTGATCTAGTAACACGTGCATCCCACACGGACCTTAGGTCCGAAAACTTAGGCTTGGCTGTGATTTGCTGTGACAGGCGACTTGCGACCATCGCTGTATTTGTTATGGACTCTTTGAATTAATCTTGGCCTTTAGATGATCATAACGTGTTGATCGAGGCATGGCTAGCCTTGGGAGAGGTGCAGGAACGCCTCGGACCCACCTTTCATTGGGTAGACGGAAAGGCTTATGAAAGAATTTCTTTTAGTATACTGTATAGAGAGTAGAGATTTTGAATACCACCCCTGCCTGTTCCATCCACAATTGCTTAAAGGAGAAGTCCAAATGCTGGCTACAGAATACTCAACTCTGTTATCTATATGTTTCCTTTGGTTATAGTAAAGGATGGGATGATGCCAAAACCACCCTGTGCCCTTTGTAAGGGGAAAGAGAAGAATGAGGTTGGACACAGCTGTCTCATTGAGAACAAGGAACATAAACATTGGTGTGCATTCATTATGCTAGGAAAACATTCTTTGGTAGGCTAAGCACACCTTTCAGTTCGTTAAGATACCTTAAAGCTCTGAATTGTTGATAAGTGTACTTAATGTGACCTAATATTTAACATATATTTGAATATGTGTGGTGCTTCTCGTTAATTGTTTGTTTCTGTGGACTCAGTACATGATCCTTGCTTCTGCCAATTAGTTATGCTGGTTATGTTTGAAATTAAAAGGGCAGAAAGTTTGCAACAAGCTCTTGAATATCCTTCATTATGCTGGTAAATTTGTTTAAATAAATTACTTCAGAATGATACCTTGTCAGAAGACTAGTAACTGTTGATTTGTGGTGCACCTTTCTAGTTATATGAGGTTGGTGGGAGCAGCATTATCTATAATGTCAGTAACTGTCAGAGCATTGTGGGGCAAGGGGATCAACATGAACCTACTCTCACTAAGAAGTGGGATGTAGAGAAGAAAGCACAGAACATCTATGGTGGTGCATGTGTGGTCCAAAACTGGTCTGGTCCTACATGAGGTCCCTTTTCTGTTTTGATCGATTCACGGATTTGTAAATTGGAATCAACACTTCAGCCTTCATGTGGTGTTGGTCCTATAGGCTGTGAATATATCTGCCTCTGCCCAAAGAAGATGTTCATCATGATGCATATTCAAGTGAACAATTCCACCCTGGTTAAACCGGCATCCAGATCAAAAACACATTAGCTCAGTTGTACCTAACTATCCAAGTTCTTGTGCCCAAGTTGGGAAAAAAGGGTTTTTGAAAGAAAGGGAACAAATTTTAGCAACTTGCATTTAGCTGATGAAAACATATGCATTCATCCATGGTATTTGAGAACAAATGAAAACAAACCAATTATCCTGTACAATATCTTAAATTGACATTAGAGGGAGATCTGATAGATTTGGCAATTTGTGCAGCATTATCAGCGAAGACCATACAAAATGCATTCTTGGCACAACATCACCCACGGACTAGGCATGGTACAAGACATCCCAGTGACTTTTGTTCGCTCAATACCCGCAGCATGCATTCCTTCCAGGAATGTAGATTGACAGTGGCTGATTGTTCAGCCAAATGGTTAAATACCACATCAACACTATGGACTAGCTTCAACAAACAAGCAGGCATTAGCTGCAATGGTGTGTTCTAGGCTCTCATTGATCAGGTTGCTCACTAGTGTTACGTTGGAAATTGTTTTCACTTGTTCATTTTGGAGATTTTATTTCAGATAATGTGTAAGCTTGGGTCCTTAATTTAGTTATTAGTATTTTAATATGCATGCATGTCCAAGTATGAAATATTGCTTACAGTAACTTCATTGCAGCTGCTCAAGGTGGCACCATTGTCTCTTCCTCTGAGAAAGTTGAGTTTCTGAAGCTTCAAAATGGCAGGTATATAGTTCCTTCGACAATCTAATTTGTTTACAGTGATATAGTCTCATTTTACTTTGTAAATACTCCCTCCGTCCCCAAATAAATCAATTCCTAGAATCCGTGCAAGTAAAACTATCTTAAATTTGGCTAACTTTATAGGAAAGAGTAATAACATCTATGACATAAAATGATCACATTATGAAAATATATTGACTTATGCGAAATGTCTTATATTGAAAAGATTATAAAGTTTGACCATTGACTTATGCGAAATGTCTTATAAACTGGACCGGAGGGAGTAGAGGCTGTTAGTTTTCTCTGTTATTTTTTTCAAAGAAAGGGGCTATAACTATATGTATAAGGTAATAATAAAATACTTTTGAGCAATAAATTATTGTTAGAACACTACAGTTTTCCTGCATGGATCATTATATTAGTAGAATCATATAGATGAAGATATGTGTTAGCATGTGCGATACATGTTATCCTATGTTCTCTTTTTTGACATGAATTAATTACTTGACACTGGTATTGGCAGGGGAAATCGTGCTCTCAGTTGAAATTCTTATTGCTTCTCTATCAACTTGATGTATTTCTGTCTTGTGCAATTTTGTAAAAACTAACATCGAACGCAATACCTTCTTCATGTTAGAATAGTTTGGTCAACCAAATCTATTGCCAATCCCAAAGGCAGAGATATACATATGAGTGTTACATATGCAAAGGAACCCTCCAGGTAGAGGGAAAAAGCAGAGGGAAAAAGCTACACACACATCAATACATCTAACACTTCATTCCATGGAACATAGATAAGAATCTTTGATCTAATTAATGGGCCTTTGATGATCTTTTTGGAGTAATGCAATTATTAAACTGATATTGTTCCTTTATAATGTGAAATTTGGTACAACAAAGTTGATGCCATTTTAAAATAACTTTATCTATCTTTTTCTTTTTAATAATAGCTTTTAGAGACAGTTATGATGGGACTGACTACCACATTTGTTAAAAGTGCTAATGAATGAATCAGTTAAGCATTTAAAAAACGTTCTTAGTTTGTTTTAAGTACAGCTGTATGGTTTTATATATGAAATGCTTTTATTGAGGCTATTTTTTGGCAGTGATATTCGGGGTGTTGCTGTTGCTGGGGTTGAAGGTGAGTCTGTCAACCTCACGGAACCTGTCACTGAAGCTATAGCTGCAGCTTTTGCTGCATGGCTGTTAAACAAGAAGAAAGAAGATGGTTTGAGACGTATAAGAATCTCTGTTGGACATGATTCACGAATTTCTGCACATAAATTGCAGGTGGATTCTATTTTTTGTTCATTTAATTAATTTTATGAACCAAAATTACACATATTGAGAATCCTGTTTCAACTAGTGATAGTTCCATAGTTTGGCAACAGGGTTATAACATCTCCAATAGTTCTTTTAGCCCCTCTTTAATTTGTACACTTTTTTCCTCTTTTTGAAAATTAATCAAAATCTCTTACAGTGGGGGTCTCCCCTGCTGTATTGTCGTGTAAAAAAAAGAACAGGGTTATAACAAGCATCTGTCACCGTGTGACAAATATTTCAGTACTTGTACGTTTGCCATGTTGCAGCTTTCTTCTCCTGTTGATAATCAATGAAAATCACTAGTAGTATTTGTTTCTTGGTGGCAAGTTCTTCTAAATATGAAAATTTGGCAGAATCCCTTCTTACATGAAGACATGTGCGTGCTTAAATTTAATTTATGGTTTGATACTTTGATGTTCATGAAGTATAAGTGAATTACCCACGTTTTCTAATTAGCTTAGGCTTTTGTGTTGACCTGGCTGGTGCATGCAACTCAATATGGTATCAGGGCCACGTAGGCGCAACTAAATAAAATAATTGAAGCAGGCTCCTATTTCAGCATCTGCCTAAGGAAACATGTATATGTCTGTGTGTTTGATGGTGTAGGTGTGTGGGGTGTGGTGATGGTGGTGGGGTGGGGGTGGGGTCTGGGTTGAAGTATAAGTACACCTTTCTGTTCAAATAGATACAGTATGCCTCAAGGCAAGAGTTTTCTTTGCAGTAATAGATGCATTATGCCTCAAGGCAAGAGTTCTCTTTGCAGTTTACAGGATTTATCATTGATCTGATTTACATTTTCCTTGTTAGTATGTTCTACTCTTAACTCTCTTTTTTCACATTGCTTTTAGTTTTACAAATAATTAATTATAAATGCATCTTTATGGTAAAAACCAAACAAAAAATATTCAGATCTGACAAGTTACTATGAATATTCAGATCTGACAAGTTTACTATGTTTGAGCAGCACACTTGCCATTTTTTTTGTGTTATGAGCCACTAACAAGTTATTGTTGCCAGAATGCAGTTACTCATGGAATCACTTCTGCTGGATATGATATCCTACAGTTTGGGTGAGTTGAACCTTTGTTTTTGTTCACATACATTTATGCAAGATCTTTAATGTTTATAGAGCCATTCTAATTAAGACACCCAGAAGTGTGTTCTTTGATTCCCTCGTCGTGTGGATTCTTTCCTCGATAAATTTCACACATCAATTCTTTGGAGTCCACAATGCATAACTCTAGCTATATAAAATAGTTTCATTAGCTTCTCTGCTTTGATAGTTTCCTCATAATTTCATTACCTAATAATCTAACACCTCAGAACAAGAAGACATATTCAGTTCTGACAATGGATTATGCATATATGTAGATTGGCTTCAACACCTGCAATGTTCAACAGTACACTCACAGAAGATGAGAGAAGTCATTTACCTGTTGATGGAGCCATAATGATAACAGGTATGCTATGTAGTTTGATGTTGACCATTTTAAAACAAATTTCTATGTACATAATTGCAAGGACAAACTTGCTACTTGCCACATGAGTTATGTCACTAACACTAATTTTCTTCATCCATTGGAGTTTTGTTTATTTAATTTGAGCATGATTGATCATTGTTTCTAATCTGATCACTTTGGATGGTCCAACACTTGTTTGATGTGCCAAACTTTTTCTTAATTGCGGTAAACAGGATTCATGACATCCATAAGTCCATAACTGCCAGTACTTTAGTGGATGTTTCTGAGAGAATTTATATCTTTCTGCGCAATGGTGGGACTTCAATATCTCTGATTTTCTAGATTTAAGAAATCAGTTCATTTGAATCTGGTATATGTAGAAATGTAAAAATTGGTCAGATGTGTCATTTGACTTATTGCTACCTTCTTAAATCAAATAAGGCATCATCGTATCATAGGAAAAGTCCAATATAGCCCCTTCCTACTTTTAACGAGTTCCAATTCTGTCAGCTATTAGCGCTCACTCTGAACTCATTTTAGAGATGATTATTGTTTGCTAATCAGTTCACTGCTGAACCTTGGTGCCAGTCTCTGACAGACTGCTTGGTTTGCTTCAATTTTTGTTTATGCTTGGATTTTTGTTTTGGGGGCCCTTCAGGATGGGGTTCAAAAGGAAGATAAATAAATGCAACTTAATTGATGATCTTCATATGTTGTTTCATGATTATTGAGGATGAGTATTCTATTCTTCTTATAATCTATATGATATAGTGATTATATGGAGTTACAGACACACGGTATTGTAAAATGTGCATCTACTTGTGAAGTTTGTTGTATACATGTGTGCTCATTTTTTGCAGCTTTCTGTTCTAACCACAAGTTAATACCATTTTCACTTTTCAAAAAGTGTTTGGAAATTATACAGGGGAGCTAACTTTTGGGGATTGTTCTACTTTACAGCAAGCCATCTTCCCTACAATCGGAATGGTCTCAAGTTTTTTACAAGTGATGGTGGGCTAAATAAAGCTGACATAAAAGATATCCTGGAGCGTGCTTCCAAAATATACGAGGAATCTGCACAAGGTAACCTGAAAGAACAGGGGGGAGCATCAAGGGGAGTTGTGGCTAATGTTGACTACATGTCAATTTATGCTTCTGATCTTGTACAAGCAGTTCGTAAATCTGCTGGAGACAAAGGTGCTTTCATGTGCTATATTTAAAACTCTTTTTTGACTTGCTAGATTAGTACACTGTTGGATTTCTTGTCTGACATGTACATTAACTTTTTCATATCCAGTTATCCACTGAAAATTTCTGCAATCTATTTGATTACCTTTATGTGCTCAATGAAATTCAGTTAGTTATGCCTTTTGTTCTCAAGTTGCACTTTTCAGCCCCTTAGGGCCTGTTTTGATAGAAGGTGATGATCTAAACAAGCCCTTACGATTTGTTGCAATACCAATTCATCGTTTGATTTTTTCTTTATCTGATAATTGTGATTTGTAGACAACATCCTATTTTATATTCTTAGTTGTTTATTTTCTGCATTTTTATACACACAGCAGAAATTATCTGTTTGTTTCTAGGTAATCAATTTGTACATGTGTTCAAACAAGTCTATTGGCCATGGGGGTGTAGATATAGTGAAATTTCCTGAAATGATTGAATGTCAAACATTAATGTAGGGTTCATGAAAAAAACTAATGAAACAACTTATGATGGTTATGTTTTTCTTTTCTTTGGCCTTAGAAAAACCATTGGAGGGACTGCATATAATCGTTGATGCAGGGAATGGTGCTGGTGGTTTTTTTGTGGTAAGAGATGGATTATTGATAATATTGTTAAAAATACTAATGTTAGCTAACTGTTTTTATTCAGATCTATCTTGCATATTAATATGTTTCATCTTACACAACAAGTGAGAAAATCAACAACTCAACAGTTGTGTAACACATTTTATCTAGACTTAATTGGATTTCCCTAACAAACTATGACATCTTCAGTTATTTGCTTCCTATAAAGCAGCCTAAAATAATAAGTGCAGCACAGCACAGCAGCCACAAGCAGACCCTTAATGTAACAGCTAAAGAAATCAAATTGTTTAAGTTTGAATTTTTAACCATCCCCCCCCCACCCCCTCCCTCTCTCAGAATACGCAATTTCCAAAGGATAGCAGATAACATTAACATTCAATTTTCTTTCAGATGTTCTGTTGAGAATTTTAATCTGTTCTGCATAAAGCAAGCAGTATCGATCCATTTCTAAAACTCCATCCTAGAGCAATTTGCCAATTCAAAGTTCCACAATTTTCTTTGCTTTATTTTCTTTGTACAGTGCCAAGCTCTCCACTGAATACATAGGAGTGATACTCCTGAAACAAGCTATTGATAAAAGATTGGTTTTATGTTTGTGGCTTTTGTATCAGGATAAGGTACTCAAACCATTAGGAGCTGTTACTACTGGAAGTCAGTTCCTCGAGCCTGATGGTAATAGCTTATTGTATTTTTCATGCAATTATATACTTTTGGCCTTTCTCCCATTTCTTATACACCACATATTTAGGTTTGTTTCCCAATCACATTCCCAACCCTGAGGACAAAACTGCAATGGAGTCTATTACACAAGCAGTTCTTGATAACAAGGCAGACTTAGGCATCATATTTGATACTGATGTCGACAGGTACAATATATCTAGTCTGAGGTTCTGCTGACGTCTAACAGGTTGGAGCCTAAACCTTACCTTTTGCAGGTCTGCTGCTGTTGATTCGAGTGGTCGTGAGATGAACCGTAACCGATTGATTGCTTTGATGTCTGCCATAGTTCTTGAGGAAGTAAGATTCTTTTCTGAGTTGCAGTTTTAATGTTTTATTTTGTATTATTTTATTGATTGCCACTAACTATTCATTGCTCTGGTGTTAGCATCCAGGAACTACAGTTGTGACAGATAGTGTGACTTCAGATGGATTAACTGTATTTATTGAAAATAAACTTGGTATGTACTGTTCACAATGTCGTGCTTTGTTTGAGTAAATAATCATTTACTTATCTATTTTTTTTTCTAAAGGAGGGAAGCATCACCGTTTCAAACGAGGGTACAAGAATGTAATAGATGAGGCTATTCATCTGGTTAGTTTATACTTTCTATGTAATTGAGTTAGTCCCTGGATTTCCCCCTTAATTAACTAGCAGCAGGATGAGATTTAGAATATGGAAAATTTTCAGAATTCTGTTGGTGAGGAGTCACATTTGGCCATGGAAACAAGTGGCCATGGAGCACTGAAAGAGAACCACTGGCTTGATGATGGAGCATACCTTATGGTAAGGACCATTGTTCTACTATTCATTGAACTTTGCGAACAATGCAAGGGGGAATAATAGTTTGAAAAGTGGATAATCACATTGACATTTCATGCATAAGGAAAGTTGTCTTTTGTATTTAACTGGTAAAGAAGTTTGTCCATGAAGTTATGTTCTTCGCACATTCAACCTATAAATGATATATGATCCGGAGACGTATGAGGCTAGTCCTCGTTGACTCATAATACTTCTAAAATTTGTGGCATGCTATTTTTCATGGTTTCATAAGAAACGAGGTCATTTTTCTTTTTGCAAATATGAGTCTTAAATTTCTCCTTTTCCCTCAGGTCAAACTTCTGAATAAACTTGCTGCTGCTAGAACACTGGGTTCAAGTACTGGTAGTAAAGTTTTGACTGATTTGGTTGAAGGTCTTGAGGAAGCTGCTGTGACAGCTGAGATAAGATTGAAGATTGGTCAGAACCATGCAGATTTAAAAGGAGGGTATGTTAACTCTGAAATGTTTTTTGGTTATTTCTCAAGGAGACATCATATGTGCACTAGTAGTTTTCTAGTATTGTGCACTTAAACAGAAACAATCTATGTGAATTAATGGTAAGTTAGATCAGATAATATGAGATGTTCTTATTGACTGCAGTCAGTGTTTTTTCCTGGAAACTGGAGAAAGAAAAAAGAAATATGGTAGGTATCGTTTTTGAATTTTCCATAACCAAACGGGTAATCCTTCAGTATGGGCTTCCCCTGCTGTATTTCCTGTTAAAAAAGGGGTAATCCTTGATACTGAGAACTCAAGTTCACATACCCCCACTGGTGATAATTGTACACCTGTTAATCTTGCGATTTTATCTAAGGAAACCAATACTACAATTCTCTGATCGTGAATGCATCATTTCTGGCTTATGGAAACATCCAAAGTTTAGTTAGGGAAATGAATGTGAAAATAGGATTGGGGACATCAGTTGACTCCTGGTATGCCTTTTTGGATGTTGGAGGTTGGCTGTTGTATAACAATGTTTAGCTTTATTATAAGGCTAAAACAATGGGTCACCATAGGTAAAATAGGATTGGGGTGACAATAACTTGATTAAATGTTTTACCCCTTTTGTTTGACATGTTATCACAGTGGATTGAGCTATGACTGTAGAAGTCTTGTGAAGATTTTAACGATTTTGTGATTTGATATCTCTACAGGTCCTTCCGTGACTATGGAGAATCAGTCTTGAGACATTTAGAGAATGCGATTAGAAAAGATCCAAATCTCCATAAAGCTCCCAAGAACTATGAGGGCGTATGTCCATACTCTTTGCATTGTTTTTAGGAACATTAATATAGATCTTGATGTATAATTTTTCTTCTGCGAGAAAGCTGGATTTCTGCTTATTTTATGGCATACTACTATACACAGGTAAGGGTCTCAGGATATGGTGGGTGGTTCCTGCTGAGGCTCTCTCTCCATGACCCTGTTCTTCCCCTAAACATTGAGGTAGTTCTCTTCCCCTCCTCTCTCAATCCTAATAATGAAGGCATCTGGGAGTCATGTGATGTGTGCATACTACAGGCACCGAGTAACGATGATGCGATTAAACTGGGGCTTGCGGTTCTTGCTGCTGTGAATGAATTTTCAGCACTGGATGTGACGGCGCTGAACAAATTCGTGCAGCAGTGAACATAGGAACATTGACATCATTCTGTGAGTAGCTTAGCATGGTGTCTTGCTCGCCCCGGTCAATGTGGCACGAGTACAGAAATATACCTGTTTACACAGACTAGAAGGTCTTTTTAGTCTGGGAAGGACAAGGAGGTTCCAGTGGCTTTTCTTCTGAGATGAACTTTTTTCCTGTTTATACCAGCTATCTGATTAAGAATATGCGTGCATGTGTACTGGTGAGGCTGGTCTCCACTTGAGAATAAGATTTGGGTTACTTGAATAAGATCAGGAGGCTTGTTGTGACTGATGTGAGGCCATGAATTTGCCAAAAAGAACCTCTCGATCCATTTGCTGTTCTCTCTCGGTGCCTTGTCTTAACATTCTCTGAACATGACGGATGCTGCCAAGCCTAATATGGCTTTATATTTGTCCTTTTCTTTTAGAAGAAGATATAGAATAACACATTGGAATTTTTTGGACTACTTTGCGTTCTTTACGAAACCTTTGGTAGGATACAGACTTTACAGTCTAAAGTGTGCTCGTAGTATTCTCGCAAGTTTGCTACGTTTTGCTGTAAATGAAGAGCCCGGACCACAGCCCGGACGTAGTACAAAATTTGTCGTTTGGTGTAACATGAACGCCACCGACCGTGGATGGTGGCATCTGACGTGGACACCAGGCAAGGCATGTGATGTAGTACTAGTTTCGGCCCACCTTCACCGCCTCTCCACTGTTAGCTGACGAGAAACTCGAACTCGTCCATGCATGTTAGTCTCCTCTCAGTACAGGTACTCAATTGAGCTAGGAATTTGTTGTAAACGTTGTCTTCGTAGCAACGTTTACGGCGACGTTTCCAGGCATCTATGAAGGAATTTGTTGCAGTTAAGTAGGAGAGCGATGAGGCTGCAACCTACAAGGGAATTTGTGAAGTTGACCCTTCTCCGGTATTGAAGACGCCCGTCAGCAAATGCCCTTAAATATCATCTTCACCCGGTAGAACCTTTTTTTATTTGGTAGTTTGGTAGTGATCCATGGAAACTAACTACGCATTGCAAGTACAGAGCTGACCACCCTATGATTTTCAGCCACATAGACAAGAATAAAGTCTATGCTTTCATTTACAACAAGTTTTTTTTGCTAAATTTGGTACCCTTAAAGCTAATAAACTTAATTATGCTGGTTCTTTGTAGTATATTAAATTTATTTTAGCTTCTATTTCTATTTACTGTATGTCCACCGTGCTTTTCTCTAAATC
Source organism: Bothriochloa decipiens (assembly GCA_023333625.1). Classification (NCBI taxonomy): domain Eukaryota; kingdom Viridiplantae; phylum Streptophyta; class Magnoliopsida; order Poales; family Poaceae; genus Bothriochloa; species Bothriochloa decipiens. Next base: position 44,303,172 of record CM041631.1, read on the forward strand.
TTTTATTGAAAAAAATTAAAACCATTATTAGAAGGTTTTGGTGAACAGGTGTACTGGAAGAACATGACTCTAGCCCAATTGCTTATCGCTCTTGGGATGATATCACCAAACCCACAGAGCTTGGGGGTTTAGGCATAAGAGATATGGAAACATTGAACAGAAGTTTGATCACTCAATCTGCCTAGAATGATGCTAACAATAAAAATCCCTTTCTCTCTTCTATTTTAAAGGCTAAATATTATCCTAATGACACATTTTGGAATGCTCCTAACAAAGGATCTAGGTCCATCTATTGGTCTTCTATTTTGCAGGTTAAGCATCATCTAATCTCCAACTCCACCTATCAGATTCATGCTAGCAACTCTTCCATTTGGTCAACTCTTTAGACTCCTGATTTGGAACCACATTCATGACCACCTTATCATGCCAGTAGTGAACATTCCTCTGCTAGCTAAAGTATCTGATCTTTGGATCCCAGGTACCCATGCCTGGGATCATCAACTTATTTCCACCACTTTTTTGAACAGGCAGCCCAGTCCATAACACCCACCCCAATTGTCAACTATGATCAAGACGACATTTTGTGTTGGACTCAAGTGAAGAATGGTCAATGCACCAAAGCTGTTTACAATCATCTGACATCCTAGCAAGTGCACCGGCTGCCTCCCCAAGGTTCCAGGAGTATCAACCAAGATGCTAACCTCATACTTCAAAAGGTCTGGAAGAGTAAACTCATCCCTCCTCTTCTTAACATGGAGACTTATCAGATGGGCAGTGGCGACAGGTGAGAGAGCAGGTAGGTATTCTACACACATTGATCAACATTGCTCTTATTGTGGGGCAACTGAAAATGGTCTTCATTTCTTCCCTTCAAAAAAATAATCTTCATTTGTTCTTTCAATGCAACTTGGCTATAGAGGTTTGGTTAAGGGCTAACCCTCCCTTGGACATACTAACCTCCCTGCAGAAGAAGACGGTGTTCAAGTGACCTTACCTCTATTGATTACCCCTAATCCTTCTGATGAAACCTAATGTAAAACTCTATTTCTTCTTTGGTACATATGAAAGGCTCATAACGATAACAAATTCCATAGGAGAACATGGACTGCTTTCCGGGTTCAGCAAGCAGCAAATACACACATGCACACCCACTTGGGAGCTCTGAGTGAGCAAGATGAAGGAAGACTCTCGGTGGACTACGACGACGGCGGCTCCAGCTGCAAGGCCCCCAAACAACAACCATACAGGGCAAGGTATGAATTTCTCCATCGCAGATATTGGGCGGACGACTAACAACGCCACGGAAGCACAACATGAGGTGGGGCAACAAATTTTGGTGAATAGTGAGGGACCAACATCCACATACCTGGCAAATAGGCAACTAGTTGATGCCTATACTAATGCTAATTTGGTCCAACAACCACGAAATAATAGGGCCAATTCTGGGGCTATGTCAGGTATGAATATTCTACTTGCAGGACAGATTTCGTTTCCATGCTATAGTCAGCAGGTCAATGAACAACATGAGCAAACAAGCATGAACTATCCTGCTGCATCCCCTGGCATTCACCCTGCCATCACATGTTACACCGATGCCTCCACTCCGGATGCTCCAGGCCAGCAACCACGGAAGGCTGGTATAGGTATACTAATTGTTAATCCCCATGTACAACCGGTGGCCACTATACACATCAAGGCTATTATGCAAGAAGCATCATCGGTGCTAATGGCAGAGGCTAGAGCTCTGGCTCTAGCAGCTACCATTGTTTCTAACCTCAATTACACAAATGTCTTCTTCAGAACAGATAGCAGTCGGTGCAATTCCTTTCTTCAACAGATCACAATCACTCTCCTGATTGGAGAATGAAGATCTATACTCAGCAATATGACAATTGTGATGCTACAATTCAGCCTACCTTACGTAAGATCAGCAGAGCAAAAAATATAATAGCAAATTCATTAGCTAGGCAAGCGCTTTCTGTAGCTGAAACTATACATTAGCCTTATCACATAAACTGCTCATATGGAGCTCCTTCTATAGCACTGTACTTTGTAAACATGAAAAATGTGTGGTTACTTGCAGCTTCTTGCTGCTAATTATATCAAATGTTGTTTGTCAAAACAAAAACGAATTAGCGTGAGTGATGAATCCATTGGAAACGACACAGCGGTTGAAGACGGCCAGCAAACACAAAAAGGTCCGAGTCACGCATCACTCTACGCTTCACAAGCTTCTAACTGCTCCGCTAACTCCTTATAACAATCCTACGCAAAAGCAAGCTGGGCCGTCTGATCCTTTCGTGTTTTAGGACGTTGAGAGAACCCATTTTTCTTTTAATGACGAGAAGCCTAGGACTAGTTTTCTAACTTGCTGCTATTTCTTACTTTCTTTGATATATCTATTTTTTATAAATCTATATATAATAAATAGTATATCTATATGTATAATGAAAATAAATAAATAAAAAAATAAAAAAAACTTATAATATGAAACAGAGGAATCACATTGAAAAGCTAACTCTATGTATAACCACAGAGAGAACTAACTATACGTAGAGCAACACAGAACTAGTGCCTTGCTTAAAAGTAATCGGGGCATGCTAATTAACCCTGGTATTATATTTTAACGGGGGGCATATATGAATTCCTCAGAAATTGGAAAGAATCACTCGTAATTAGAGAGTTGCTACTTAGATATATAATAACAATATATCTAGAAAAATCAGGTGTGTGCATGAGCGCGCACTATTATGATTGCAGCACTTGGGCGGCGCACGACCGTAGCAATGCAAAACAAGCAAGCACGTAAGTGCATGAACTTGCCACGTAGATGCACATGAAGCATCTGGCAGCCGGGGCCAGGACACAAGCAAGAAACGTAGGAATTCCCATGCTGCCGATCCACGGATTTGGCAAGACAAGAGGGTAAATGAAACCATGGGCTGTTCAATTCAACCCAACGATGAGCCGCGGAATAATATTGGACGGACTCTACTCGCTGCGACTTTTGCTCAGTTGCCGGTCATGTCATGTGATTTCGCCTCAGATTCCCATCCTTTTGGTCGGCGCACGCACGCATGCCTTTTTCACCCCAAAAGCCAAACTCGATCGTCATGGATCTAGCTAGCTAGCCAGTTCGGCCAAACATTTCCTGACAAGAATCCGCAGCCACAAGCACGTAGAATAAGTGATATTGGCACCAAGACCATCATGATCGATTTCCCAGCACAAATGCATTTCTATATATTGTGGTGACGACGCAGGCGTTGTGATTGTTTTGTCCGGCGTGATCACTTTGGTGGACGGGATTCAACCACCGGCACGAATAATACGATCGACAGCACTGCCCAACTTAACGTTGATCAGTGTCATTAATCAAGTGTGGCTAAGCTTTTTCTGTCTTTGTTTACTGTCGTCTGTGATTATGACCTAGTTCTGTGTATTCCATCAGGGCGAGCGCCGAGGCAGCCCTGGCCACAGGATGAGCCGAAATGGCGCTGGTGGTGGGCCATGGGGGCTGGGATGGAGATGGATGAGCTAGTGTGATGTCGTCACGTGTGCATGGGTGAGGGTGGGAGTGGAGGTCGGTGCAGGGCGGCTCTATCCGCCAAAAAAATAAAGCAATCATGCTTCCTTTTTGGTACTTTTTTTTTGTTCTGGTCCATTTATCAGGCCGGAGAGCCAGCTGATCGATCAGTTATAAGGGAACTGTACTAACTGCTTCTTTATTTATTTATTTTTTTTGTTAGGATGTCATAACCTTATCCAATATTATGGGAAAAAAAAATGCAAGAGATCGAGAAATGCATTGAACATATGGGAGGGATATTCTTCAGTAATACGACCATACATATAGAATCACAGATTAAGTAGTATAGTAGAAATTATGTTGGAGCTTGCTGAAAAAAGTATGAAATGAGTACATTGCTACTGGGCCATAAACATCAACAAAAAAGGCGGTGCATTTCAATTGGTTACTGTATCTATTTATAACATACACTGTTGGTTACCAATGGTAACTGAAGGTAATAATGTTTGACCGAGATACAATAATTGAGGGCAAACAAAAGAAAAGGGTTTAGGTTATTTTCTCAAACTATGCAGGAGAACTGCACATCATTTCATTAAAAAAGAAAGTGAACAAATACAAAACCAAAAAGAAAAAAAAGGTTTGCATTCGAGTTTGAAATCGTGACATGCATTTTGTAAAGTGAACCAGTAGCAGATCTATAGCATTATTTGGTACGTCGAGTCCCAATTGTTTGGCCAGAATTCTTCAGTGTACAAGGGTCAGAAACATAATTTCAAGAACTGAGAAACAGGGAGATTCAGTATAGCTACAAGAGTTCACAAGCTAACAATGCAATACTACTCGTATATTTATTTGAAACCCACTATTATTGGAATTTGCATTCTGTATGGTATATTTAATATCCTGATCGAGTGCTCTGTTTTTCAGAATCCAAATCATGTCTGACTTGCTATATTGAATTGGTAGACTCCATATATGTATAACCTACTTAACATTCTTCAAATAAATGCAAAATACTGTAGGATTAGGATCCTACCATGTACATCATGTGAAAGAAATAATAATAATATTACATTCCAAATGGGGCATTAGAGTTTTCTATTTCTCTCCGCTACACAGTAGTTGCCTCATTGACATGTCCAGCGGAAGTATGAACTTGCAGGACATGCACATCAATAGCTGAACAAGGAAATCTTCACAGAACAACGACCCATGAGCACCAAAAAATTCCATTTTTTAAATGCGTTACAGCTTAAACCTTCATGGATGCCCTCCTCCATAAACCCCTATAAATACCCTCCATGACAGCCCTAAAACACCAAACACAAGCAAGCAAACACATCTTCTCAACCAACTGTGCTCCGCCCCCTTGCAAGCTAGCCCATAACTCAAGCTTGCGAAGCAGCTCAGCCAGATGGGCAAGGAGGTGGACGTGTCCACTCTGGAGGCCGGCGGTGTCCGTGACTACGCGGACCCTCCGCCGGCGCCGCTGATCGACATCGACGAGCTCCGCAAGTGGTCCCTGTACCGCGCCGTGATCGCCGAGTTCGTGGCCACGCTGCTGTTCCTCTACATCACGGTGGCCACCGTGATCGGGTACAAGCACCAGACGGACGCGACGGCGTCAGGAGCCGACGCGGCGTGCGGCGGCGTGGGCATCCTCGGGATCGCTTGGGCGTTCGGCGGCATGATCTTCATCCTCGTCTACTGCACCGCAGGCATCTCCGGCGGGCACATCAACCCGGCCGTCACGTTCGGCCTCTTCCTGGCGCGGAAGGTGTCCCTGGTGCGCGCGCTCCTGTACATGGCCGCGCAGAGCCTCGGCGCCATCTGCGGCGTCGCGCTCGTCAAGGGATTCCAGAGCGGTTTCTACGCGAGCTACGGCGGCGGCGCCAACGAGGTCAGTCCCGGGTACTCCACCGGCACGGGGCTCGCCGCCGAGATCATTGGGACATTCGTGCTCGTCTACACCGTCTTCTCCGCCACCGACCCCAAGCGCAACGCCCGTGACTCCCACGTCCCGGTAATTGCCACACCCCTTTGAGCTGTGATCCTGCTCATTGCATTGCAAGAACTTGTGCAGTTGTGACTTCATGGTGCAGTTGCATTGCCTCTTGTCTGTACTGACGAACGAGATGGTCACCAGGTGTTGGCGCCGCTTCCGATTGGATTCGCTGTGTTCATGGTGCACCTCGCGACGATCCCGATCACCGGCACGGGGATCAACCCGGCGAGGAGCCTCGGCGCCGCCGTCGTGTACAACAACAGCAAGGCCTGGAGCGACCAGGTATTGCATCTCTCTCTGCCTAGCGCCTACACACATTGTCAAATAATATTGCAGCACTAATTCACAATTTTTGTTGGTTTTTGTTGCTGCAGTGGATCTTCTGGGTGGGTCCGTTCATCGGCGCGGCGATCGCAGCGCTGTACCACCAGATCGTCCTCCGGGCCAGCGCCAGGGGGTACGGCTCCTTCAGGAGCAACGCCTAGGCTCACCTCGCCTTGGCGAACATCCACACGGCCAGCCAGGGCCGTGTGTGCCCGTGACTGAGCCCTCGCTCCGGAGTTTAAGTTGAACGGAGAGGGCAAGCACACCGGCGTGCGTGGTTAATGCAGTAGCCAGTGCAGGTGTTTGTGCGTTTGTGTGCCGCGGAAAGCAAGTGTGACTTGGTCAGCGTGACAGCGTTTGTGTAGCTTGTTGTCTTGCAGTCAATTTGAATTTAATAAAGATGAAAGAATGCAAGTGAGGGGTAAACTTGAGAGCGCCCTTCGTAAAAGGCCAAAAGTTACTCATCTTACTTCATATTATTATTACACTTACTATCAATTCAGGTCTCATTCTATTTGGCAAAACTTTGCCTCCAACTTTAAGGATGACAAGCTTGCCTCTAGAGAAGTTCAGAGCTGTCATAGACTTGTCTTCCATTTCTTTCTTTGATCCTCAAGCCCAAATGATTCGGATTTTAGATAGTCATTTCGATTATGTTGGACAAACATGACTTCAGACCGGACCAAATAACACAACATATTGACTTCTAATAGCATTTCTATCAGATTAAACGAACACAATCACCTCTCGTACAGTGAATTGAAGGCAAAGAACAATGCTCCATCAGATATATTTTTCCTAAAATTTCTCAAATCCCTCGAAACATCCCCTCATTTTCTTAAAACGAAGAGAGGACAAGCAGTTATTTTTCTTGAACTTTTTTCTTCCTTCCCCTCCCACTGATTCTCAGGCCCAATTAGAAATGCCATCCATGCACCGGTACTCCCGGTGCCACACCCGAGCCATGTACCGAGCTCTATGCACCATTGCCGGTGCAAAGGTAGGAGGCTGCCACCATGCCACGCACATGCACCGTGTTGCTGAGCCGACTCCATCGCA
>CM041631.1:44315091-44356482 GCA_023333625.1 Bothriochloa decipiens
ATAAAAACAGCAACCAAACCCTGAGCAAATTTCCATAATGTTTGGAGGAACCCAGGAGAAAAAAAACAAAATTATCATAAGACCCTTATGACACTAAAAATGTGAGGTCTGACCATGGGGCAAGGACAGCAGAATTACTTGGAACTTCGGCACACCCCATCCAAGCGTTACAAAGATGGTTAGCTCCTAAGCACATTAGGGAGCAAAATGTATTATTGGATGTTTCAAAGAAAGGTGACACTGCATCTTAGTATCCCCAATAATCGTTCCGGATCTCATCGTCAAACTTCTGTTTCAGTTCAGGGTGCTTCGCAAAGTACTCATCTGCAGTCATTGTGCTGATCTTTTTCTGTGTACAAGCAAGGTGTGATGTTAGATGACGTGCGAAAGCAGCATGCTCCATGTCTGTTAAAGATGGGCCTCACCTTCATCTCCTTCATTTCAGCAATCTCCTTCTCTATCCTCTCCGATTCCTTTAGTGATGCTTTTTCGGCTTCCTTCATTTCGACCAACTGTGTATATCATACAGACAGAAAATATCATTAATATCTGAAGGAGGCAACGGTCAAAGCAATATAGTGACAGTAATCAAAGGAAAGGAAATAAGGAAGTGTAAATTATAAAGAGAGCGCTGAATCCTCACCAGAGCATCAAACTTTGGCTTGTACTGAGGAGTGACAGTGTCAACATACTTGGGGATCTCTATACCTGCATTTTTTTTTTCACGGTTCACATCAGAATAGGTGGTTAAATAGCTGAAAAGTGCATAGAACCATAAGAATATCTGAAACCTTTAAGCCCGGCAACTGTGAGCAAAACAATACTAAATCAATGGGTAAGCCTTAGATCTAGGTCTATCTTAGAGTTTAATTTTGCAATGCGCCATGTACGCAGACTATTATTAGTAGCCCATTTACAAAGAGCAGTAAGAACTGTCTAGTTTCAGCTAAAATTTTCTACCAAAAATATCTCCAGTGATATGGTATCTAAAAAATATGTGATATTCAAACACACACATGAAGTGCCCCTTATTTACACAATACTACTATAGATCTTTGTTTCCATACAAAGAAAAATGAAAGTTGCAACTGGTGTTCTAATCAATAGTCCAGTTAAACAAAGATAACAATAACAAGATGTAAATCGCAAAGATAATACAACCAGATTGCTTGCAATTTAATAGCACAACAGTTTGCAGAAACATGAGTAAGATGGAGAGGAAAATTACTACTTACTTTCATAGGCCTCCTTGTACATATCAACAACTTTTGACCCAATTCCTTTTTTGTAGTACTCCCAATCAATTAGCTGGGGTTCCTGCAAAATAATTGAAGAAATACTTAGAAGAGATGACAAATGATTTCAATGTTGCTGTAACATGTGCAGCATGCAAGCCGACAGCGCCCTAGGCGCGTGTGCGCGTGGGTGGGGAGGGGTGCAACCCCGAGCCACCGCCACTTCATCATCCAGTCAGGTTTCCAAATTAAGTCTCCTAGGATTTGAAATAGTTGGTTGAATAAAAGAAAGAATTGAATTGTAAAAGGAAATTCCATAATATGAGGATTTCCTAGTTGGCTTAGGGGAGAAGCTAGTCCAACTATAAATAGGTGATGTAATCGGTTTGGATGAATCAATAAAGAAAAAGTTCAACCCTATCTCTCTCTCCGCTCCCTCACGCCGCCGCCCCCTGCTCGCCCGTGCGGCGCCGTCCCCACGCCGCCGCCCCAAGCCGCCACCGGCTAGCCGCGCCGCCGCCCGGGCCTTAGGCCCCTTATAGTTGCCAAGAGCATATAAAACAAACTCAACGCACTTCTACAATGAAGTAGGACTACGATCATTGAACAAATAAAAGGACCATCTGTTCAGTAAGGAAAATGCTGCTTGTCTTCTTGAACTGACAAACAAATGCTGCTTGTCAATGTGTAATATAAATCTCGGCAGTGCTGTCGATGGACATAAGAATTTTTTTCTATTGGTGCTTACTATAAGCATATTGAGATAAAGTTCTTGAAAGGAAAACAGAACAAAAAGGTATTTGATCAGCCTTCACACAAAATGAAAATTTTACCAGAACATGCTACATTCGGCATTGTTTGATTCAGATCTCGGTTTTCTCTTGCCTATAGAAATGCAGGTGTAGCAGCATCATATTATTATGTGCAATGTGGAAGATGGCCCTGATTTCCACAAATAAATTGGTCTTCCGGGATGCTACGAATCGTAACCTGATCTAGGGAAGACGAACCAGATCCTAGGATGGCTAGATCGGACGATTACCTGCGAGAACTTGGTCTGGAGCTGGTGGTTGACGTCGTCGAAGGTGCGGCGGAGGTTGGCGAACTCCTTGCGGGCCTCATCGGAGACGAGCATCTTCGCCAGGCCGTCCCAGTCGATCGCCTTGCCGGCCTTCGTCGCCGCGTCGGCCACCTTCTTCGCCACCCCGTTCCCGCTCATCTTGCTTCGCCTCGCGCCGCCGCCGCCGCCGATCCACGTTCACCTTGGAGACAGAACGGGGGACAGCCTGTGACGGAGTGCGTGATGGAGTGTGATCCTTTGGGTTCTTCTGTTTGGGCCTTCTTGGTGGGCTCAAATGGGATACTAACTAAGAATGATCAGAGTCGTCCAGGGCCCTTGAGAACTGGGCTAGGCTTTCAACAGGGCCTCCAGTGTTTTTTTTAGGTGGAAGTCTCCGCAATAATAGTTTCTCAAAAGCAATTCCAACAGCTCCCTATCCGGCTTTCCAATCTTTTTTTTTTTGGCAAAATATAAAAATACCATCTCCAATAGTTTGTAATCCACCCTCCCCATTTTCTCAAACTCGCAAAAAAAACCTGCTCATAGCGCATATATATGCGCGCACCATACAAGCTTGGCACAGAAAAAAGATCTCGAGAAAAAAGCCACTTGTGGGCCTTGATTTCAATTTTGGGAAGTCAAATATGTGAAACTAGCAAAGATGAGAGTTTTTTTTCTCCCCATATCATTTTGTGAGTAGTCGCAAAAAAAAATCATTTTGTGAGTTGGCAAACAAGAAGATTTGGAAAAAAAATTCAAATTGTTGGAGATACTCTAATACCGCAATAATACGATATCTTGCAATCAAGGTTTTTGTAATAAATTGGAGCTGCATTGTTTTTGTAATAAATGCAACAAATTGAGACCCCATATGAGTATTTTTCCTTATGCTATGTCGCTTTTATAAAATCAATATTTGAAATGCTCCATTTGAACAAATTGGATACATTGTTTCAACATTTGCAGATAAAGATGTCGAACTAGTTTTTATCTGCAATGTGGAATTAGGCGGGAATTAGGCTATGTAGACTAAGAATCCAAAAAAAATTGAAAGTTCAATCCAATAAACATGATTAGTTATCGACATTAGAGCGAAAAAATAATACAAAAACAAATAAAAAGTGTAAAATAAAGAGAGTAAAAAATACGTTGTCCTCCTCAAAGCCAAGTAGGTTATTGGGTTGTATGATGTGTGAGCAACTAACTTGCACAAGATTCATAGGAGGTCCCCCTATTTCCCTCTCTCTCTCTCTCTCTCTCTCTCTCTCTCTCTCTCTCTCTCTCCTTGCTAAAACACGGATTTCCTTTAGAAAAAAAAGGGGTTGATACAGGCATGAAAGCGGAAAAAAGAACAACAGATTCAGTCAAATTATTTCACACGTCAGACCATGAAAAGCATATATATGCTATAGACTTTGGTCTTTCCTTGAGAGGAATATTTGATCAGATTTTGGTAGGACGACTTTGATGGCTGTGCACAAAGAGGGGAGAGCAGATTGGTAAAAAGGTCACGGCACGTTGTGGCTAGTACTAGATTTATTTAGATATGTTATTAGTTGATGAAGGCTATGTCATGGCAAATCCTAGGGTGATCTTTATTAGTTGGAAGGAGCCAGCAAGTGGATTACCTCATGATTCCATTATGAGCAGCCAAATAAATATAACGCTCCTCCTGACACAAATCCTAGCTAGCAATCAAAATTTGAGGTCAAAGGTACGGTATAGAAACAAGATTTGAGTATAAATTCCAAAAAAAATCTAGCTTTAGATAAGTCAAAAATTTGAACCATTAAGCAGTAAAATGTAACTTATCTATGGGATACATCACATCTTTCTCCTCTTGGCATTTCACCAACGGAACACGTATGAGAAGTCCCGGGAAGTCTGCCACTGAAATATTCAGTACCCATCAACTACACACACATAGAGCGAGAATGATTTGATCCATCCATCATCCTAGTAGGTTTGATGTATCCAGTTATAATAGTACCAACAACTGCAGAATAATCCAGGAGAGCGAACAAACAAACAAGCAAAAAGTCAGGCACGAATAAAGGTCACGGCATGTGACGTGGCTAGTACCAGAATGAGCGATAAGTTTAATCCCGGCCGGAATGAATGAAATGAACAGCTAGCAGGTGCGTTCACCTGATGCTTCCATTACGTGCGTCCATCCAGCTCATGCAAATTGCAGAGGGCAGCAGCAACGAACGCATGCAACCGCCCCGGCGAGTAGTCCAGCCACCGCCAAAAAGCCATTCTCTATGTATTTCCTCCACCACCGTCCCCGACCAGGGTGCTCCATCAGTTCGCGGCTGCCGTTAGCTCGCAGGTCATTGTCCGCCTGACCGGCCCCAAATCATCTATCTCCTCCGGCCAGTCCAAGCCGTCAGCCACGAGCTGAGAAAAAGAAGAGATCGTCGCCGTCTTCGTCCTTCGCCTGTTACTATATAAAATGGTACTTATTCAATCAATAAGTACAGTCCTTGTTTGTCCACCCCTCGCTCTAAACACATACGAGTATCAAGCTCAGTAAGTGGAACAGCGACTTGACCTCCCTACTGTGTCCTCATGCTGTGATGCAGAGCTGTAAAGAGATCATCGATCTCATTCCTCTCATGGCCGACTGCTTGTAGCCAAGAACTGACTGAGACAGGACACCAGGAGAGCGCGGCGCGTACAGTACGTCTTTCCGACCGACGTGCTGCTGAATCGAAAAGGCTGGAAGATTCCAGCGTCCTCCAGTACGTTCGTTCCTTCCCGATCGACGATTACTTCTTGTGATGCTAGGCGGTGCCTTGTTTCAGTTGGCCTTGTTTCCCCGCCCAATTATTGCGCGGAAGCTAGACAGGGAAGTTCCTCCGGCAACGTCGCTCTCCAACAGGGGCCTTGCCGCGCCGGACCACGTAGGGTTACTGTAAACTGTTGCTGGCTGGTGTCGCGGGGATCGAGCTCGCTCCAATTCCGATTCAATGCGTGCCTGCATGGTCACGGTCACGTCGCGCGCGTCTGACGCCGGGATCTGCCGACCAGCTCGTTTTGGCCGCTTGCGACCAGCCAAATTACTCTACTCCCTGCTTTAGTTCATCAAATTGGCGTACCAGGGCATTTCAGGCCGCAGCAGCGTCCGTTTATCCTATGGTTGGGACGCCGTTGGGTACTGAGCAATGCTGACTTCTGAGTGGATGATGCTAGCTAGCAGTAGCAGGAGTGCACTAGAGACACTAATCTGTAGCAGTTCTCCTTTATTAATATTTATTAATGCTGATTCTTGGAGAGGACGGAAGAAATGGAGTGTTAGTTATACTTTGTTGGGTAGTAGGCTTATTCAGCTCCATGTCTGAAACTGAAAGCATCCGTGGGCGTGCATGTACTATGTCCAGGAAGTCCAACGCTCCATTCCTAGCCGGTAGCTGGAGGAGGAGGCGCGCGCGGGGCCACAGCAATAATGGCCGTTGAGATGAAGCCGAGCATTTTTTTTTTCCCCTTTCCTTTTGGCTAAACATCAACCACAACCGGCATCGACGGATATGAGAGGGGTTTGTCTAAGAAAGTTTCAGTTTCTGTGGTTTTCACAGAAACTCCTAGTATATCCATGCAGCTCCAGGAGCAGCTGCAGCAACCTGATGGTCAGCACGGTTCTCCTTTCCGGCAAATTGGTCTGTTCTCAGAAAATTGAAAACGAGGACAGCTAGCGACGCCCTGCTCCTGCCAATTAGTAATCCGTACTAGGGGCGTGAATAAATTAAATTCATGGCCACTCTGAAACCGATCTTGTCGTGACGCCTTGGGGAGCTCTGCTGGTCCTGGGATGGCACTGCACATTCCAATTCCAAACGGAAACACAGCAAGCGTTGCAAACACCTGCCTGAGCCTGACTAGCTACTAGCTACCAGTACCTGTGAAATGTTTGTTACTTTCCTTGTAGTACGATTACAGCGCAAGTGCACAAGCACACAGGGTGTAGATGGCCCACTTGCTTCCAGTGGAAACCGGAATCAAACCCAGCCACCAAAAATGACTGCATCTTATTAGAGTGGCCACCAAAAATGACTGCCGAGCGAGATAGGAGATATGAGATGCAGCGTAGCAGCGGTTGCTGACTCTGGGTACTACACAAGATCTGCCTTTTTCACCCAGTATCGGCATGCCCTCAAGGTCTAATTATATGCCCATGCATGATGATGAGCTTCAGATAGCGCTAGTGCTTTTTTTCAGTAGAAATTCTCAAAAAGAAACAGTCTCTGACAGTGACTGCTTATATAACGTTGTCCTCGAAGGCTCCCTTCCCTCCCAGCTCCCGCTCGCTAGCTACTCCGCCCTGCAGTGCATTAGAACTAGTGTAGTTGTAGGTTCGGTCAGCGACCGTTCCGTTGCAACGAGTGCTGGCTGGACGGTGCTGATCGAGCGAGCACAGACGTCATCAGAGACTACCTATATTTCCCGCAGGGCATCTCTCTCCGTAGTCGCTGGCTCGCTGCTCGACTAGCGCCTCGCCTAGTATAGTAACACCTGCAAGGTTTAACTGTGGATCGACAAGGTCCGGTGTCCAAACTTGAAGAAAAATGTGTCATATAGGTACTCCGTACGTAGTAATGGAAACACGTGCTTTTTATTCCCCAATGGAATCTCCAGGACCGATTGGAATTGGATTGCGTCTGAATGAACAAAGTACCCACGATCATCACAAAAACGAGTCGATCTGATGCTCTGATCTCTCAAGGTTACGTTTCTCACGATCTGATTGATGCTCTGATCTCGCGAGGTCACGTTTCTGAAGTTGTGCAGAAAACAAAACAAAACAAAACAAAAAAAAAATAGAATACATTTCTGAACCGGATCGAGAACAGGAGTACTACTGTACTTGGTAGCCCAGGATTAGGAAGAGAGATTGATTGCTACTGCATGCGATAACTTTCGCTTTCGCAAGGTTCCATCTGTCTGCCTGTTGTCTGATCTGCCCAGTTGGAGCTACGCCAAGCCTGTTTGTCCGATCCGGACCCAGCAAGCAGCAGCCGCCACAACCAAACCGCCGGGGCTGGGCTTTCGGTGCGTGCATAGTGACCCACGCGATCCCCCGCTGGTTTTTGCATTTGCCTTGCAAGCGATCTCGCACGCCGCTGGTTTCACAACTTTTACCGCCCTTTCCTTTTCGATTCGATCGCTAGTGGGGGCGGCCTGGTGATGGTGGGCGCTCCATTTTGCCAGTGCCCGCCGTGGATGCCGTGGCCGTGAAAGCAGGGCGCCCGCGCGCGCGGGAAAGTATTCTTACCTTAGCAGCGCCGGTAGATGTGTAGTGTACCACTGGCAATCTTGTACGGCGCTTCATGACAGATAGAGCTTCAAGCAAAGCATATATTATATATAGCCAACCACATCAGAGGAGCTGTGCAAGGACTATTATTACTGTATAAGGAGATGCCCAAGTTCGAAAGATTGATCGAGCTCTTCTTGCCAAGGGAAACTGTTACCACGGCACGGGACGGGCAGCTCATCCTCGTTCTGCAACCTCCATGCGCCTGGCAAGTTGCCGCGACCTCCGGCCGGTCCTGGGAGAGCCTGGGGCAGTGGACACCCTGGCCTGCCCACCGAGCCAGGCCAGCTCGCTCTATCGGATCGGGTCGGTCCTGCTGGCTGCTGCTGATTATGTCCTCCACCCAGCTGCACAGGCACAGACAGGCACACGCACGGCCACCAGCCCTCGCAATGCTGGTGCGGGCGCCATGATTGGTTGGCGGTGATTGCGCGACGGGAGGGGCCGGCCGGGCAGAGAGACGCACGAACGAAGATACTACAAGAGAAAGGAGGGCAACAAGGCACGCAGCATGCAGCGACCTCTACGCAGTTAGACCGCCCGATCGGCCTGAATTTTCATTCTACTCTGCCAAGATACATTTTCGCTGCGCAAGTCCAAACCGGCACGGTTCCTAGCATCCTCCTAGGCCGGTAGCCACGCTCTAGGTTGCTCAATCAAAAAGAAAAGAAAAGAAAAAGGCCGGTAGCGACGCTCGGTTCGTGCGACGCCAACGACGCGTCCCCTAGGCCCGCCCAATCGGCCATTTTCATTCCTCCTGCGGCATGGTCCAACGCACGGCAGATAGCCTCCTCCTAGGCCGGTGGCCGCGCTCGGTTCGTGCGACGCCGAATGCATGGCATGTTGTACAGCGATCCGATATTCCGAGTCATTGCTTGCTGCTACGACGGCTCTTCTTCCGCTCTGGTGTGGTCTGCCACATGGTCAGGAGATTTTCCAGTATCCTCGCCGGTTATGGTCGTTGCAGGATAGCATACAAAACTTGTTTTATTTATTATTTATATTTATACCATTCTACGCTCTCTGTCTAGCAAAAATCAATCAACCAATCAATAAATCTGCATATATGCCCGTTTCGTCATGGTCGGTTGCACGCTCCTTCGCTCCATGCCGTTGCTCGTGAAAACCGGTGGTGTGCCTTACCCAACTTTTGAATACGCAAGGCGCCGGCCTCCTAGCGGCGAACCACGGAGTGTATACTCACTCCGTCCTACGACCAAAAACGTTCTGGCTTTGAAATTTGTCCCAGGCCTCTCGTTTAGATTGCGAAATTTCTAGCCTAAAAAGTACCGTACTATTTTATTTGTATTTGATAAATATTGTCTAATCATAATCTAATTAGGATTAAAAGATTCATCTCGTGATTTACAACTAATTTATATAATTAGTTATTTATTTTATCAATATTTAATGTATTCGACTTAATATTTAACGTGAAATTTCTACTAAGAAACACGTTTTAGCTTCTGTCGTCCAGCAGCAGACTACTTTTTAGCTTCTGCAGCCCTACGGTACTGTCATGTTTCAGCTCCTGTCGTCCACACGAAAAGAAACGAACGGTGTGTGAGGAGAGGCTCCCGTTCAGTGCTAATCCCATTGCGCTCTAGGGGTGGCAGGGTAATTTTTCATCAATCTTAGTATACGTATACGTGACAAGACGTAAAACGTCCTTTTAACTTAGGACGTAGAGAGTGTACAGTATGTACGTAGGGTGGAAGAAAAACGAAGCGGTGTTTACATATGCAAACCAAGGCTGACAACAGCACCTACGTCTCCGCAGTTGACAACGACACTGTATTTTAGGCCTCCGCTTCGATCGGGGGCAATGCAAAAACCTCTTTTTCTTTCCTCTGTTCCATTCCCAGCTACCACGCAATACCTAAGGCTTTAAATTGTTTCATATCAAATGAACTCGTAGAAAGCTCAATCCCATGTAAAAAAAAAAAGGAGATTAAAGATGTAAGCAAATTGCCGCCCATCCGGTTATGGTAGAAGCTTGTTTAGTTTTCTCAGTGGTTCTAGTTTACCCTTGATTGATAGAGACTAGAGAGCGGGGTCAATGTTTTTAGCCGTTTGATTTATATATGACAACGAAGGGAAACCAATAATCCACACATCTTGTCATATTTTTTGTATAGTCTATATCTTGTCACATTTTCGTTTCCCGGGATTCGGTCGCTGGAAACTTGTCTGCCCTTCTTTTTTTTGGTTTCTCTCATCGAAAAAAAACCCCCAGCCGGCCCATAGGTTGTGGCTGGGGATCCTTGGCTTTACAGCACAAACCTCGATAGCTTATCCAGCCAGCATCATTGATTGGATTGGAGCACGCAAACAAAACCAAAAGGCAGAGCCACGGAGAGAGAGAGAGAGAGAGAGAGAGCGCGCGCGCGTCAGGAACATAATCAAGGAGGTGGTAGGGGCATGGCCCACCCCCAGCCTTGCCGCACAACACTATTGGTGTTGTGGCGTCACTTACCTACTCTCCACTCCCTCCATAAATAGCGCCACCCTCTCCCACCTCACGGACTCGTCCATTCCATTCCTTGCAAGCGGAGCCAGCTCCGTCACTCACTCGCAGCTGCTAAGCTAAGCTAAGCCGAGCCAAGCAAGCCATCATGGGCAAGGACGACGTGATCGAGAGCGGCGCCGGCGGGGGCGAGTTCGCGGCCAAGGACTACACGGACCCGCCGCCGGCGCCGCTGATCGACGCGGCGGAGCTGGGGTCCTGGTCGCTGTACCGCGCGGTGATCGCCGAGTTCATCGCGACGCTGCTGTTCCTCTACATCACGGTCGCCACCGTGATCGGGTACAAGCACCAGACGGACACGGCGGCCTCCGGCGCCGACGCGGCGTGCGGCGGCGTGGGCGTGCTGGGCATCGCGTGGGCGTTCGGCGGCATGATCTTCGTCCTCGTCTACTGCACCGCGGGCATCTCGGGCGGCCACATCAACCCGGCCGTCACCTTCGGCCTGTTCCTGGCGCGCAAGGTCTCCCTGGTGCGCGCGCTGCTCTACATCGTGGCGCAGTGTCTGGGGGCCATCTGCGGCGTCGGGCTCGTCAAGGCGTTCCAGAGCGCCTACTTCGACAGGTACGGCGGCGGCGCCAACTCGCTCGCGTCCGGCTACTCCCGCGGCACCGGGCTCGGCGCCGAGATCGTCGGCACCTTCGTGCTCGTGTACACCGTCTTCTCCGCCACCGACCCCAAGCGCAACGCCCGCGACTCCCACGTCCCGGTGAGCACCCCCGACCAACGCCACCGCCCCTCTTCCTTTTTTTTTTTTTTCTTTTCTTCTTTGCGTCTCGATCTGCTGATACCACCTGACGATGGTAGCTGTTAATTACTAGTTGAGAGTGTATTTTAGCTTAAAACGTTTACTTACTTGTTTTGGAGCTCGTGAGTTTTGAGTCCTAGGCGAGCTTGATTAGAGCTCAAGTCATGCTAGCTCGCTAGTCACATGCTCAAATCTTGGCCAACGTACAACATGGCGCATGTGAGTGAGTGCGCGAACAAAAAGAAAAATTCGTTCCGGGACACAGAGGGAAAGGAGTAGCGCAACACATCGATACAAAAAGGCGGGGGAATATCCAGTTTATCTCTCCTCTTTGGGAAGTCCAGGGCAGAATATGAATATCATCATTGCTCCAGATCGAGCAAAGAGCATGGAGGAGGGGAGGAATTTCTTTGCCGTACACTAGAGTGTGTCTATTAGCTGAGGTTGTTCGTTGGTGAGGGTAAGAACAAAAAAAATCTTGAAGTCGAGTCTAAATTAAAACGTGTGGAAGACAGGTGAGGTGAATCAGGTGTGTGTCTGGATGCGGGAGCTCCAAATCTTCGAAAATAGCAGTACTACTTACATAAATAAGCACCGTGCCGCCTCATTAAGGCTCTCGTAGTCGTGATAATGGCCGTTATTAACGCACACTTGCTCGAACATTCGAGCAGGCGTAGGAGGGAGTCACATCCACGTGGCAAGTGGCATCCGGCAGGCTATCGTCAGGGCCCGGCCTGCCATGGGCCATGACCCCCGGACGTGCATGCCCTGGGTCTGGTGCATAGAGTACATGCCATCTCCGCTTTTTTACCGCTACCCATCCCCTGCCCTTTTTTTTTTTTTTTTTCTTTTTTGACTCCCATTGAGTCACCCCCACAGTAAAACTTGGGACCCGGTAGATTAGCGGTACGGGTCAGAGATGTGGGCCCCCGTCGTGTAAAAAGCTGAGCTGGGTCTGGTCCGTCGGGGTCGGGTCCATCCAGTCCTTGTCGTGATGAGCTGGTCCGTGCACGCCCGCCGGTCCTGCCGTCCCGCCCTTGTGTCCCATGCCATGTGAGCCTCTCTCTCCCCCTCTGCATGAGTATGATGATGAATTATTATTTATTGGCGCCTCGCACCGTACCACCCTCTGCCTCTCTCTACTCTTCTTTACCACCACTAGCAGGCCTAACGATTTCCCCATGCTATTTTTTGAAAAACACTTTTATTGTCCGTATGGTAGGTAGTACGGTTGAACTAACTTGAAGGCCTCACAAGGACAGGAACACCGTATGGTGCGTAGTCCTCCGTGTATCCAACCTAACCGCACATGAATGAAAACACACTCCACAGTGTGTGTGGGGCTGTGCCTTTGCGCGACGGGGCCTCCGGTCTTGTCGTGTCGAAAAGATCAGTACGATGCCGTGGCCGTGGCCGTGGCCGTGGTGACTTTGGTGGATCGGCGAGACGCAACACAAAAAGGCAAGGCCATTTTGGGCGGAAAATTAAAAGAGATGTGAGGGTCACTTGTTCCGCACCGGCCGCTTCCCTTGACAAAGGGGCGAGCAGTGGCATGACGACACGGCCTTTCTTCCGGCGGTGCCGTCCCAAATAGAAATAGCAGCCCCCCCTGACCGCGGCACGGAAAATTGCCTGGCCACTCGAAGGAAGGGGTGACGGTGCAGCCAGTAGTAGCGTGTGGCTTTTTTGTTTATTTATTTATTACCTAGTTTGGTTTGGCGGAACCATTCGGCACCGTCGCATTCGATGTTGTACAGCACAAATTGTATTTCAACTTGTAATGGATTCTGTTATTGCCATAGTATGAGATGATACTGTTGTGTATATCGGCTTTGCTTTATTACCATCGTTGAAATACTTTTGCAGGTCCTGGCTCCCCTCCCTATCGGGTTCGCCGTGTTCATGGTCCACCTGGCCACCATCCCCGTCACCGGCACCGGCATCAACCCGGCCAGGAGCCTGGGCGCCGCCGTCATCTACAACAAGGACAAGCCATGGGATGACCACGTATGTTGATTGCCTTGTGTTGCTTGCACATACATTCACAATTGCACTTGCGCTGATTATGACGATGCCCTCTCGTAAAACCTTTTTGCTGCAGTGGATCTTCTGGGTGGGCCCCTTCGTCGGCGCTGCCATCGCGGCCTTCTACCACCAGTACATCCTCCGGGCGGGCGCCATCAAGGCCCTCGGCTCCTTCAGGAGCAACGCGTGAGCCAGCTTTTCATTTGCAAATCAAATGGCTTCCTCTGCTGGAGCAATGGCGGTCGATCTTTAGGAGGAGAGGCAGGCGGCCTGTGAGGAGAATAGGTTGCCTTAATCTGCCATCATCTATCAACTTGTTGTGCCGGTGGTTCGTTCGGTCGCTCTTGTTTCAGCCGCTGCGTGTGCGTGCTTGCGTGGTAATCATCAATCACTCATCATGTGTCGTAATCTCTGCTGTCCAATGGATTCCGTCGTCGTCTTCTTCACCTCTGCTCTTCCAGGCTCTACTATTTTCCATTTAAATGTTATTAATTATGTAGAGACTAACCATCATCATCATTGAGAACCTCTTGCTTCTGTCTAAATCAACCGATCGACGTGTGGAGCGGATGGATTATTATTCAGCCCGTGATCAGCCTCGTTCGGCTGTCTTGTTTTGTGCGCGCGATTGATCCTAATCCCATCACGGCCTAGCTTAGGTGCCTGCTCCGACCTTGAAGAATCCCAACCTATCAGATGCCTGGCTCATGCATAGCGACGAGACGCAAGAATGCAGTCACACTGATTGCTCTCCGTGGATCTTTCCGCGCAAGCATGGATACGTCTTGGCCTCTCAATCATCCATATCCACCCTTGTGATCGATTCGTCCGTAGGCCTTGCTGTCACTTGTCACTATTGAAGCAAGTATCATGCGTAAAAAATGATCATCGGGTATTGCGGTGATTTCTTCTTGCTAGTGGTGGCCTGTGTGGCGTCTCCAGCTAGCTGTCCTGAGCTGCCCGCTTCTAATCTCGGAAACCCTGGGCCCTGGTGGTGGTGGTACGTCGACGTGGGGCTGCCGTGCCGCTTTAGCAGCTACGCGTAGAGTTGGTAAAGGAGCATGCTCGCTGCCCGGATTTCATGAATCTTCACCGGGTCACTTCGATCTGCCCAAATTGGAATCACGGTGATAAACATCAAAAGTTGCTTTGCCCCTGTTGCGAAATCATCGAGGCGTGTGAGGCTGCATCCGGAAGCAGGTAGTAGATATGAGCGGGAGAGCACTAGACCAGTACTAGACCACTTGCTCCTGCTACTCACGACGTCCGGATTTGTTCTGATTTATTTATACCACGCACAGTACATGGTGACCGAGCGATTGGGAGCCCAACGCCACAATGTGTTGCCTGTAGCCAGTAGCCACACCACAAAGGCACAAAGTACTCTACAGTATACTATATCTATCACCAGCGCGACCAAGTTAAGGACAGCCAGACAGCTCCTCCGGTCTGATCCTAACAACGCGAACATGGAGCTAATCATTCAACTTGGAGAGAGCCGTCTGATTATGTTTATCCATTCCGGCCTATGATTAGGTCACGCACTCATCAGACCGGGACGTTGCAACGGCGCCACCACCACTTTTGTGACCTGTGCTTGACTAGCCACCGGCTGCAGGCTGTAGATGATAAGAGAATGTTCTCGGCTGCTTTGTTTAGATGCCCTCCCTTTCTCAAGATAGGTTAACCTAATCCATTTGGATCAATAATAATACGTTGCCGACGCCACGTAGTACTACTTGGATGGTTGCAACGGGTGGTCGCAAATGCTTCTCATTCAATTCAATGTGCCTTGTCGTTTGCCCGTCCTTCTGACCTGTACCCGAGCAAGTGGCGCCAAACGAAAATTTACTGCAATACACAGGCACAAAGCACACACTGTCAGGGTCAAGAGAGAAAGGTCAAAGGCTGCAAGCTTCAACGCTGGATTACTCCCATGGTGCACTCACCAGTCTGCTGTTTGGTTCAGCGAGGACTGACAGACACTAGTGTCTGACACAGTGTCAGACACGGTGTGCTCAATCATGCTACGACGGCAGGGCCGAGATTAGTGATGGGGCGACCTTGGGCCTCCACGGGACGAGGGACCTCTCATTCATTCAGAACGTGTTACCCTCAAAAAAAAAAAAATCAGAACGTGTTTGTTCAAGTGATCCATTGCAAGTTTCTAAAAAAAAAGAGTGATTCACAGAATACCACGTGCCACTGAAGATGAAACGGATCGGATACGAACGGATATCATTGATACCATATTTATTTTCATATTTCTGTCCGGATTCGGATTCAAATACGAATAGTGTCAATCATGTCGGATAAGATAAGATTGAGTATCAACATCATAAATAAATATGTGATTTGAGTATTCTGATACAGATACTATATCAGATATTCAATATCTAGACTAGAATACGGACGAATTTAAACCTCTCTAAATGAATTTGGTCTCGAACATGATCAAAAAATATTCGTACCATTTTTATCCCTGCATGCCACCAATGCTAGCTTACAACGTGCAAGTTATGATGAAACAACCATATGTTGCCTTTCCTTTGCACGTCAGTACTAAAGATCCTATCATCTCAAACAATCAGTATATTGTTTTAAATACCACCTCTATTTTAAATTATAGTTTATTTTAATTTTTTTGATATATGTATTTGTTATGTATCTAGATAAATAATATGTCTAAATACATAACAAAATATATGTATCAGAAAAGTCAAAATAATTTATAATTTAAAATTATAATTTAGAACTAAGCAGCAAACACTCGTCACTATTCAATTATTCATGCTGGCAGTTACATTAATTTCACAACCTACGATCACGTGCCGATGTCACATCCTCTGCACATGCTTCCTCTGTCTCAAAAAAGATGATATTACGTGAAGTATGTCAGTTAAATTTTCTTAACTTTAACTAGATTTGTACAAATACGTACAATATTTATATCTCTAAATAAACTTATTAAAAAAACTAGACTTAAAGATCTTTCCGATGATACTAATTACTTAGTATAAATATTTATATATTTTAATATATAAGTACCGACAGTTTAAAAATATTGACTTCTTAAAAAACGAGAATGACATCTATTTTGGTATGGAGGAAGTATGCTTCAACTATCAAATATTGTCACTGTCTCGTTAAAAGTGACCGTTTCTAATTTTGTTACGTGTTGAACTATTTGTCTTATATCTTTTATAAATTATAAAATAAACAAATCATTATTAAAGTTTCTATAGTGATAAATAAATCATAACAATATAGAGAATATTTATAAAAAAATAAATAATACGAATTATCATGCGTCACTTTCAATGAGACGAAGAGAGTACACGACTACACCAACACAAGATCTCGAAATTATAAAATGAAAAGAAAATAGTGGCTCTTCAAACGAAGAAAAAAGGGACATTTAAGTAGATAGACAAGTAAATTTTTTCTATGAGATGAAGAGAGTACACGACTACACCAACACAAGATCTCGAAATTATAAAATGTAAAGAAAACAGTGGCTCTTCAAACGAAGAAAAAAAGGGACATTTAAGTAGATAGACAAGTAAATTTTTTCTAGTCCTGGTGTATTTATTTGAGTTAAATACACCCTAGGTCTATTTACTTGTTGTTCTAAATAGGTCTGCTAGCTACGAAACCGGTTATTTATTTAGCCCCGAAAACTTTAAAACCGGTTCACTCCAGGTCTAGAAGTTAAAACCAACCTGGTTTTCATGTGTCTTTTATCAAAAACACCCCTACCCCCGTCCTCCCATCGCCGTGGCGTCCTCCGTCGTGTCTGCTCCAGTGGCGGAGGAAGAGACGGCCGCCGCTGCACCTAGCGCCAGGGGCAGGTGAGCGCGCGTCGCCGATGCCATGCCGGGCAGCTGAGCGCGCGGGCTGCGCCGCCGCCGTTGCCATGCGCGGTCTCCGAGAGCGGCCTCCGCGGGGTCGTGGTAGTAGGACAGCGCCCGCCGCCTACAGCGCGCGTGGAGGAGCAGGAGCGAGTCGCCGACCCGGTCGTCCTCGTCAGCGAGGAGGAGCAGGAGCGAGTTGACGGCGTAGGGCGGACCGGCGTGGGGCCCTGGCCGTGGCCTCCTCGTCGTGCGCTCGCTCGCCAAGGCATCGGCGCGAGGCGCACCACGGCGGCGCGAGGGGGGCCATCGCCACGGCGCTCACCATTGCGAGCGGGCGTGTGCGAGGCCGCCTCCGCCGTGGGGGCGAGCGACGCCGCTGCCGTTGTGGGCGCACGCGAGGCCTCCTTCGCTGCGGGCGCGGCCACGAGCTTGGGCGTGGTGGGGGACGCGACCGCCCGCCTCCGTGTGATGGTGCCGCGATGGCCCGAGCAGCTGCTACGGATGTTGGCCGCGTTCGTTGAGCGGAGAAGGCGCACGAAGCATCGGTCGCCTTTGGATTGCCACCGAAATTCGTCACCACCTCTCCCTCTCCATCAAATTGCTCGCGCAGCGGACTTCGCCTCGTCCTTACGCGTCGCTTGAGCCCATTCGCGTCGTTTCTCCCCACTGGAATCGTCTGTACGCTGTCGTCTTCCTCGCGAACGTCCTGGAGTGCGCAGGGAGTGCCACCGTGCCTTGGAGCGCTCTGTCGCCTCCGACTACCTCGTGACCTGAGAACCGGCCGTTGAAATCCGCCTCGCCCCCGCGGTCCTTGCCGGTCAGCTAATGGGGGCAGAGCACCTTTGCTTTGCCCCGGCCTCCATGGCCGCTGGACTAGCCAGAGCTCCGCCGTGGTCACTTGTCGTGGAACGGGCTCTGCCACGTGTTTGGTCATCGCCAGTGAGCCGAATGGCATCCTAGTGACCTCAATTGCCTGGCCGAAGCATCAATTGGTAGATGAAATGGCCGTAGCCCCTTCCTGTTGTACGCCATCGCCGGGTCGCCACCCTCGCGCGGACAGCCGCGCTGGCACTCCCGAAGCACCTTGCATCCTCGTCACGCCCGTCTGGTTCCCACGCCTCACAGCCCCGCTCGGTGCACCTCCGTGCTCGTTCGCCGCAGCGCCGCCGGGCAAAGCACGCTAGTCAGACGGAGTGGCCACGACATGCCGGAGACCCGCCATCACACCGCTATGGTTCCGCGATGCCGTGGGACATGTCAAGACCTAGCCGAGACCACCGGAGCGCGCAACATGCGAGCTCGCCGCCGGCGGAGGAACCGTCACGTCGAGAAGGAACAGAGCCCCCTTCTTTTTCCCCGATGGCCACCGAACGATGAACTCTGGTTCACACAATGCTGCGCGCCACAGGCCGTCGCGGGGCGACAACAAGCAGAGAGGGGCTTAGGGGTGACATGGGAGTTGGGGGAGGGGCATTTTTGTTAAATGACACGGTAAAATCGGGTTGGTTTTAGCCTTTGGACCTGGAGTGAACTGGTTTCAAAGTTTTTGAGACCAAATAACCGGTTTCATAGTTACGGACCTATTCGGGACAGGGCCACAAGTCAATGGACCTACGGTGCCTTTAACTCTATTTATTTGAATATTTTCATAGAAAAAATCTACTTTGCCTCACTCAACTATCGTGAAAGTCTACTTTTCCTCCCTCAACTCCGAAATCAGACAAACCACCTCCCTCAAAACATTTGAAACCATGCATTACCTTCTTAGAGTGGTTTTGAAGGCGGTTTTGCTATAGTAAATGTTGGTTTTGCTTTTGTAACGGTGGTTTTGTCTTTTATTTTTTCTATTTGGATAAATCTTTAAAGAATCAAAGTAAATTATAAAATAAAAAATATAGTTTTTAGGACTCCACATGAGTAGATCTACACAGTAAATATATAATATAATATGCTTTAGTCCAACAAAATAATTATAAAAGCTACAACTATGAATTATTTCCATTAATTACATTAAAGCATAAATCTAAAACTACAAAACAAAATTTGTACAACGGTATATCATTTTATATATTCAGTATGTAGAATGCTCATGCGGAGTCTAAAATAAATTAGATTATATATTTTATGATTTTTCAATGATTTACTATGATTTTTCAAAGATTTAGCCAAAATAGATAAAAATAAAAAGACAAAACCTTCATAGAAAAACTTTGTTCTAAAGCACATTATTTATATAATCTCTATGTAGATTTAATCACGTGAAGTCAAACAAAATTTTATGATTTTTCTGTGATTTACTGTGATTTTTTAAAGATTCAGTCGAAATAAATAAAAAAAATACAAAATCACCGTCACTGTAGCAAAACATAGCAAAACTGCTCCTAGGAGATAAAATGTACGGTTTAAAAAATTAAGGGAGGTGATTTGTTCGGTTTTGAAGAAAAAGAGTGAAATAATAGTTTTAAAAGAGTGAAATAATAGTTTTTTTGAGAAAGTCAAATAATAGTTGGGTGAGGCAAAGTAGACGTTTTCACAGTGTTGCCCATCCAGGCCCCACTCAGCCCAAAAGTGCGTGGTCGACGATTCCCAGTTTGAAATTGAACTTTATTTGGCCCTGAAAAATGTTCTGGACTATTAGCAGGTGGTTGACGATGGCTGGGCTTTGTTGCTAACTTGCTATTGCCTATAGTGACCCTAGCGGTGGACACATTTAAAATAAGGGAAATTAATCAAGAGTTTATTTGATTGTGCTCATATAGATGAAAACGTGTTGTACGACTGCCGAACAAAAGCACTATGCCCCCAACGACATCATTCCACCATTATATTTCAAAAAACAAATACCAGTCTCAAGAATCTAGATGGATCCGGTAAAATTGAACTATAGTTTGACCAAAAAGCCGAGAACTTTATTTTTTTAATATCTGCAGAACATATGTTTACAGTCAACCAAAAGATCTTGACAATTTTACGAGTACTGAACGAAATGGTGAGAGAGACTGTTGCCACAAAATATAATAATAACACAATATAATATCTTGGTCTCATACAAACTACATCGTACCAAAAAAGATATGATAGAAGAGCAGTGAGCAGATGCAGAAGCTAAGCACAAGGTGTTTCTAATGGTAAATTCTGAAGGATACTTGAGGCCCTGGGCAAAGTTTATGATCAGCTTAGAACAGAGAGGTTCCCTTGCCCTTCTTGTCGCCACCGATCTCAAAGTGCTTGCATCTCTAAAGTTAGAGGACAAAGTTAGCTTCACATATTTCGCCAGAATAAAATACAGATGAGTACACAATAAAAAAGCATGGTGGCAAGGACCTTGATCGCGTGTTGAGAGTAGTGCTTGCAGCTCTGGCACTGCAGCTTCAGCACAATCTTCTTTGTTGTTTTTGCCTGAAATAGACCCAAGAATTATTGCTAGGAAGCAAGTAAATGAAAGAGCCACATTAAGTCCAAAAGCGACTTCAATATGTTTGGCAACAGTAGGGAATTTGTGTCAAACCTTCTTGTGGAAAACAGGCTTTGTCTGACCACCATATCCAGACTGTTTGCGGTCATAACGACGCTTCCCCTGGGCTGAAAGGCTATCCTTACCTTTCTTGTACTGGGTAACCTTGTGCAGGGTGTGCTTCCTGCAGTCCTTGTTCTTACAGTAGGTCTTCTTTGTTTTTGGAACGTTCACCTACAAAACATGTACAGCATAGTTAATCCACAAAGAATCAATATAAAAATAAACCGAGAAGTCATGCTAAATGAAGTAATATATGAAGAAATTTAACAGTCCCTAAAGTAATAATAATTCATCAAGAGCTATTGAAATGAAACGTCATAGAAAGCCAAAAAGAAGAATGACTAGCACTAAGTTGCACAAAAAGGTAAGACTCATTGTAGAACAGAAACAAAGGACACCAAAAGGAGTATATATAGAACGCAGCTTTGTGGACAACAATTTGCATCAAATAAATTCAATAACAGTTGTCACATAAAATTGAAATAAGCAAAGTGAACTGACTCTTGCTAATTTGACAAATACCATATAACCTACAATTCATGCCAAGAAACAATAACGCTTGAAGTTGCCAACACAATAGACAGAAAAGAACTCTAGTGCGGCTAGGAAAGGTGCCAGTAAGGATATAAATTCCAATGCTGTCAAATTTAGGGGCCATGGTACCGATGAGCTTGACTAATCACGATTCAACTAATCATGATTAATCGTGACTAATTGTGTCTACTCATAGTGCATAGCTGATCGCCATGGCACCAATCAGCCTGACTAATCGCGATTAGTCAGATGACTTGAGAGCATTGGTCAATTCCTTCTAAGTACCCAAAAAATATCGGTAAGGTTAGCATGTAGTCATGGAACAAAATCAACTCATAGCAGGATGAGATCTAGGTAAAGTCTTCTACTAAGTCAGAGAGAAGTTCTCTACATGCTAGTTAGAAGCTTGAATTAATACACAAGGCATTTTGTTGTTAATAGGATAGATAATGATCCAAAGAGGTGAGAGACAAAAGATATGATTTAACATTGGTATAAAGACCTTGCACAGCATTGCACGAGTTCAGAAATTAAATTATGCCTCAGACAAACAATCTATAAGATAGAAAACTGAAAGTGACAACTCAAAAAAAAAGCATAGTTAATACTCATATTTCATCTTCTAACAACAATTTTTTGCTCTAGTGGTTACAGTACTAGTCAGTTCCTTTGTCTCTTTATACTCAATTAGTACAAACTGAATCAGTCAAACAACAGTGGCTTTTGTTCCCATTACGAAATTAAGGTATAAAGTTTGACAAGCACCTGTTTCTAACTGGCAAAACAGTTATCAGGTTACTCAACAGTATCATTATATGTAGATATTCATCAAAAAATGTTCCATTAATTGCTGCGAGACAGACAAATTGGCGTGCATCAATTGGCTCAGGCTTTATTCAAAACACTCTAGGTCGTGAACCCTCTTTAAATAGATTACCATAAGTCCATAACCATTTCCCTTGATATAGAAACCTCTACTTATACCCATGCATGCAAATGATCAGCAAATATAATTATCTATTTAAGACACGAAGAATAGCTGCTCGCAGTCTTGTTAATGTAAACTTTTTTTTTTAAAAAAAAACTAGCAGTGCACACTAAAATAGATGGAAGCATGTACACGTTTATAGTCCAAACAACACAACATATACGACAATGCGAGAAACCTGCTAAACTAAAATACTGTAGCAATGAGCGGAGACCACCGATCAAACCAAACCCTGGTTACATCACTGGAGCCGCACCGAAGGCCTCGCTTAGAAAACTGCTCTCCACCTCGAGCTGGCACCAGAATCAGACCCAAAAGAAAAAAGGAAGGACTCGCGATAGGGAGTATGCAGGGCGATGCACCACAAGCGCAGACAGATCAGGACGAAACTACTGCGACATGAGATCCTAAGCACAAGGTAGGAGGAGAGGTAGGGGTTGCTAACCATGGCTGCCGCGTAGTGGCTTCCTCCGTAGCTCCGTCCGTGCGAGAGTCCTTGCGGCGGCGTGAGGGGAATCCGAGAAAACCCTAGCGCCGGAGCGATATATCACAAGAGAGCCGGGCCTGCTGCGCCTTAGCGAGGTCATGGGCCTGTTCCTGGGTCTAATATTCGGCCTGTCATATAGATTTTGCAGCCCTTTTATCACTCGGCCTACGAGGAATAGGCGCGCCATACATTTCTCTTTGAAACTCCATAGTAACACGAGTTACAAAACGAGTACACCACACATTTGACCTCCTTTTAATTTCTCAAAAAAGATTGACCTCGTTTAAAAAAGACACAATTAGCCTTATATAACTATACCTGTATAGTAACGTACCCAGTGTCGTAATCTCTCGCACTGCGTGGTATGGGAAAAGAAAAATAGATAACAGCCTTTCCCGCATAAATATGCAGAGGCTGTTGCTTGAACCCTGAACCTCTTGATCACATACAGTAAAACTCTGCCGCTTGCACCTAGGCCGCCCTTCCATCACTGTATGGTAGCACAGATTTCGCTTTTATTTTATTTTAATGAGGCAGCCTTATTTAAGTTTATCAACTCTACCGACGTCTAACAATAAATTTGTTAGAGCATTTATGTCAGTTTATCGATATCTATATATATTTCTAAAAAAATGTAGTTAAGGTTTAAAAAGTTCACTAGATAAAGTCAAGACAAATTATAATGGCAAATGGTGTTTACGCTCATGTCCAATAGTCTACATGTGATTAGATACTCTTTAGTTTTTACATTATAATTTTGCCATTGCCATTTTGAAACAAATCACCTCTTTATATTTCAGTATGGCAGCGACTACCATTTGATCACCCCAGTCAATGGTCCAATGCGGCGGTGATGAGCAATTGATCACAAGTGGTTTGACGCATATCCATTGAGCATTGATGATCGTGACTATATCACTGTCGGATGTTCAAGTTCGATGACTTTGACTGGATTTTTCGCAAATATATTTGTTATTCACAAATTGAAAAGAACCCAAATGACTATAGAAGAGGTGAATAGTTTATAAAAATTTCTCTACAAGTTTCAAATACTAAAGTAGCGGTTGATTATTACAACATGAAGCCATGCTAGCAACTACTTCTCTAGTTCTATTTCATCCAAAGCAATTCCACACACAATGCTAGTCGCTTGGTTTCTACTCTATATGTCATCACACAAGCAAACAGGATAGCAACTAAGCTAGTGAATTGTTCTCTTCCTCGTGAAACAAATAGATAATTGTCTATGTACAAAAGCAGTTGTGCGAACTACACCGAGTCTTTCAAATAATTCCAAGGAATTATAACCTAAATAAACTAATCAAATATAATTTAAACATAGTAACCACAGAAAGTCTAAAAAACCTAAATATGACATAAACATGATCTACACAGTCTAAACTAAGTATAACCTATAGTTAATAAATACAACCTACACATAAGACAATCATGATAAATTAAAATTACGATACTCTCGTAATCGATGTACCTAAATTACTTTTATTTTTCTCCAGTCAAATTTTACTTCAAATCCTAACTAACAAGGGTGCTATTTGGGGGCGACCTCCGCTAGGTCATGGTCATGGACGACGAAGATGGCTAACGACAGGCCGGAGCTGGTAGCAGGGCGTATGGGCCTAGAGATGAAAGATGCGTAGGGAGGAGAGCCTGCACATGTCTATGTATGCCACCCTGCTACATCAGGTGGCGTGGTATGACGAAAGCCATGCCAAACTCGATGGCGGAACGGATTAACGTCATCGAGTTCGCGGACCACTGACTGACTACAGTGGCAGCCTTGTCCCGTCCCTGTCGTGGCAAGATGAGTTAGTTTTGAAAATGGTTTTGGTAAGGTTATTTTAAATAATTCTTTTTAAATATATAAATTAAGAGTAATAAATTCTTCTTCTTTGCCTAATAATAAATTATGAAAATTTCTATCTACCTGTGCTTTCCTTCAGCCCTGTTATTCGTGTCCGTGTTGGTGAGGAAGTCCTGATTCACGTTAGAGAAGGGGTGGGTAAGAATAGAAAGTAATACAGGGTTTCAGATATAGAGATGGAAGAGAGAAAGAAAAAATAAAAGCAACTTAATTTTTAAAATATATCACGGTTTTTGATGCAAAATATTCAAATTTAATTATTTATAAAAACAAGTATCTTGCAAAATTCACCAATTAGAAAAATTGTAAAAATGCTAGACCAATTTTGTTAGTTTCATAAAAATATGATCTATGTATAAATGTTATGAATGTTGTTAGATTAGATTATGCTTTATCCATAAATTAAGATATATTTACAATTAAATAATTATGAAATATATTAGGTATACCCTTTTTTTCTTTTGCCTACTTTTTTTAATTTGTACCGGTATACATACATGGTCAGCGGTAAGGATCGTTCTCGTGAAGCGCCCTATACCATCCCAGCGAGCCATTCATCATCCTTGAAGGGTTATAAGGATGCTACGCTAACCAGAAAACAAAACTTTTTTGTCTCATAAACCAAGATCTACTGTTAGTTACAGGTCATGGGATTACCACTAGACGTACGAATGCAGCGGAAGATGACTTGATATAGTCGTACGCGTCGTAGCAGGCAGTGCAGTTGCGTGGTCGTCCGTTACGTCAATCCCCTCGCGCGGTTCGTCCCAATGCTCTAAATGCAGCACCTCCGAGGTATTCCACACGTACAGGGAAGAAGCAATGCGCCTTCGGACTGCTAGGTCCGCGAGGAGCAGAAAACGCGAGTGTGGAGAGGGCGACGGCGGCTGTTCAAGGCGTGTAACCCTCACCGTGCGCTCTACCCCTTGCTTATATAGGCGTCCCCAATGATCTCACGAGTTGGAGGCCCATTAGTAACCCTAAGCCTTGTCTAATTCGGGTCTAACCCGAATTAGGCTTCCAGCCCCTTAAGCGTGCGATCCTATGGGTTCACGCACACATTGACATGGGCTGAGTACTCCTACTCGCCCAATACTTGATAGCAGCCTCTAGCAAGGCGTGACAACTCCTACGTACACGCAAAGATCATATTAGACGAACCACTATGACCATATACAAGTTATTCCCTTTGCCACTCGATATATGGTTCAACTCGTGGGTTAACACTTAACCCAAGCACGGCCATGCATTTGTTGATCCAATCACTTGAGTGATCCAATGATATCTCTCTCGAGTAGAGAGGGGCAAATTCCATATTGATTGTCTATGTCTCATAGCATGCTTCTCGACCACCCGAAGACCAACTTTATAACTACCCAGTTACGGAGTAGCGTTTGACACTCCCTAAGTAGGCCGTTTCATATCTTGAGTACATACCATAATCTCAGGTCTAAGGACATAACGTATATGACGTGAATAGAGACTTTCTTATGTCGGGTCAGTCCAGCCTATATGTCTCACATGTGCCCACATTATTAGTTTGACATTTCCATATCCATGACTTGTGAAACATAGCCATCAACTAGTACATGTGCCGGTCTAACATTCAAGTGTGTTCCCACAAGAACGCCGACCAGGGACAACTTTAGAATAATCATTCAAGTAATTGAGTTCCACAAACAATTCACATAATTGCCAATCAATACAAGTTGTCTATAATGGATATTCAATGAATACTTTATTAATCATGGATACAATCGGAATATCATCATCTCATGATTAGCTCTAGGGCATATTTCCAACAATCTTGTCCACTAGAAGCGACTCGGGTAGGTCGTGGACACACAAGCACCACTATTGCTGCCTGCCCGGACGTTGAAGATGTAGCTGGCATAAGAAGCTAGCGCTGGGTTGTCAAGACGCCGCATACACAGGCATGTCGGAGCTCTCAGGACTCGACAATCGGTTGCGACCGTGACAAGACCGTGCTCCACTCGTTGATCCCATGTGGTTGCCATCCGGGAAGTTAGACGTGTGTCAACCCGCATCGCTAATCGAGACCCTCACTATCACCCAATAGGTTGTCTCGATCTTTAGCCTCGCCCTTGTGTAGGGATTCGCTGGCCAATAAAAGTGAGCGAGAAGTTCGTACTCCATAAATATCTACCAGCACCCCGTTTCTCGTCCACGACTACCAACGGCAACCAAGCGCCAGACAACGACAACGAAAACGTTCAAGGAGGACCTGCACCATCACAACATGAGTAGGCCGAAGACGAGCAACTTTAGCATCTCTACCTATAATAGCAGCAACTCCTAGCAAGTGAAGCCAAGAGGCTATTTGGGCAAAAGTTGGGAGCCCGCGGGTTTTCGAGACTAAAGCCAAGAACTGCCCAACGATGATAATGATCGAAAAAATACTTTATTTGATTTATTTATAGTATACTAACCAATGGTAAATTTTTTTTGTCATCAACAATAAAATAAGAACCTACTTCTGCTAAATCCTGTAAATTTAAAACGGACTATATAATATTCAATCCATATATACAATTTATACTATGAAAAAAGCTGGTTGACAATTTATGATAGTGCTAGATCGCTCTGATTGCTCCCATAGTTGACACATTATATTGATTTCAAAACGTATTAGCACAGATAACGTCACCATTATACTTGTATATCTATACTATAAAAGAGTGAATAAATTAATAAATGGCTGTCACCCAAAAAAATATACCCACCCTTGGATTATTCGATGCATTTAGATCTAACGATGGGCATTAATCTAACTAGGCCATGTAGGGAGGCGTAAGAAATCTTACGTTCTTGCCGTGAAAAACTCTCTTGCACAGGTCTATTTTGTCACCAAAAATCTTTTTTACCCGCTCGACGTACCCATATGTTGTCTGACTACTCACGTTGGCCTTGTACGGTCCAAACTCTCTACAGAGTCACAACCTGACTACTCAGGTTGGTCCCGACCACATCATCTTGCCTTTGACGACACGCACATCTTTCTGATCTCCTCAATCGTCCGTTGTTCATCCCAGCGAAGGCATAGCTTCTTCCCAACATGCATTGCAACAGACTTGGCATCGCCTTGCTTGCTAGCTGGAAGCTGCATAAAAAAAATAGATTGAGCCTATTTGGATTGGCTATACGTCTGCCGGCGTCGTTGGAACGGAGCCAGGACGAGCTCAATGCGGTTGATGCGGACGCAGAAGATGTGCTTCCGCGGCTGGAGCCCGTGGAAAAGCTACACGCGGCGACACTAGGGATCTGAGTCGAAGTCCGGAAGCCGACGATCGTCTTTGTCTCCTCCGTATTGGAGAAGTAGGTGTGGGGAGGGTCGGTACCATCATCCATCATCCATCATCCATCATACATGGTGCCGAAGGATGAAGGTGCATGGTGCAACACGTCGCACATATGCGTATGTCCAAGATTAGCTTATTAGGCAGCATGATGACGTACGACATATTCTTAAGACTGATCGAGTTGCAGTGCAAGAATTCAGCACGCTAGCAAAAATTATTTTGGACCTCCTCTCATCCACTGCATGCAGATACATTCCTTTTTGTCTTATGGCTAATGGTTATGTTTACGTTTCTATAATATTTTTATTTATTTTATTTTCTCTTCCGTGATGCAGCGAGAGGAGGCAAAGAAGAAGAAGATAGATTCTAATTAAGAAGCTTGATGGTTGGTTGAATCTATGCTGTATTGTCCTTTTTTTTTCTTTCTAAATTCAACCTGATAGCGATCTCATCCAATTGTAGGGATAGGGTTAGTTTAGTGTTGACACCGTTGAGTCTTAATGTTTCTGAGTACGGGATATCAGCTAGAGCCTAGAGGAGAAGTGGTTGTGCAATCCACTCGTACAAGGGTTACCCAGTTACCCCACGCCCCTAATGAACTAGAGGTATGCTAGCTACACGTTTGACAATTTCAGTTCATAGTGTGCACTTTGATTACATTGTTAGATTGGTTGAATTGTTGCTTCACCATGGTTTACAATTCCTATAAAAATTTTCATGTGCAATGCTTTAGCTAAAACATTGGTAGTAATATATTATATAGTTTAGTCTAGCGCAATGGTCTTTGCACAGATTGGTTACAGTGGCACTACATGTTCCATAAATTTTGGTAATCTTAAGTGACAATACCTGCTCAAACTTTCTCTGATCCGTTTGTAGAGCCCGGTGTAGCCTCTGATGAAGGAACAAACCAAACTAATTGATCATGTGGTGCACAACGAAGTGCCTTTGATAACCAAGTACATCTAGGGATTTTTTTATTGGTTTAGTTGTGATTGTGAATTGTAATATAGAACTGTGGGCTGTTTGTTGGTCACAAACCGAAGGATGATCAAGCTGATGTGTGAGAAGACGCAAAGTATGAGTTACACTCTCATGATGTGTCCTATGGCTCAAGCAGTCAACAGTCAGTCATCGGGTTTTGTTGATTCAATATAGTGGATCGTTCTTTAGATGTCATAGGCAGTTCAACTATTTTGAGTTTATTAATGATCCTTTTAAATTTAAGGTGCAAATAGTCCTATTATTTTCTAGAGTTATTAGATAGTTTATATTAGATTAGAAGGAACGCAGGATCTCTTTGATGAAATAAATAAATAGAAAAAATATTATTATTGTGAACATAGAACCTGTTATTTCCAAGTTAATGGGTACTTTCTACGAAAGGACAACAGTAGTTTGTTCATAATTTTGATAGTCACTTGCATGCTCTAGGCATTTAGCACTACGAAAGGACAACAGTAGTTTGCTCTACGAAAGGATCTCTAGGCATTTGCTCGATATTGAATTGAAGATCTCAATTATCCATGACTTCTGTAAAGAATTTCACAGGATATCTTTAGCACTAGGATCACAAACACAAACAATGAAAACACATGTTTAACTCTAGAATGCAATGACACGACCTTAACATTTCTTTTGGTACGTGGGTTTTAGATTTGTCATCTGTTTTTTAATCTAGAAAAATGACACTAATTACTTTGGTTACTAATTACTTTAGTATGATCTTTGTAGGTGCATTTTGCGTGATGTTTTCTTGATTGTGAGTAAATCTTCCTAATAAATATATGCCTAAGGCACTTCAATGAAAATACTTGGATAAGATAATATCGACAAATAAACTAGAAAATGACAAAAAAAGTAATATATATCTTCTAAGCTGTGCGTGCTTTACGTGCATATTTACTAGCAATATAAATAAAATCTTCAAATGGCTATCTACGTTGATCCGGTGGAACGCACGGATAGTAAATATAAATGGAAGGATTGTAAAATAAAAACATCCTATGCCGACCGTCTCCGCACCGCGCTCGGCTCGGTCTTCTACCCTTCTACGCTCCTTCCTCTCTTCTCCGCACCAAAGCGCCGCCGCGGCGATTCTAGGGTCTCGTCGCCGGCGGCAATAATCCTGCCTGTAGCGCTCCGACGTCGGCATCCCTGTTCCTCTCCCCTGTAGTCTAGTCTCCTCGCCATCTCGTCGGTGTAGCTCGGGTGCCGGTCGACGCCCCTGCAGATCCGACCACGACGACAGCCTGCAGAACCAGTCCACCTCCGACGACCTCGACCGACCTGCAACTTGTGGACTCCTGCAGATACAGCCCGTGTTGAAGGTTTGCTTTTTTTTGTCCTCACGCCTCCTGACCCCCCTCATTTAGGTTCAGTGATGATGCATTTAATGCCTTTGAGAATGTTGATTTGTAGTTGGGTTTAGCTGATATACCAGAGTTTGATACCTTGGGTTGCTTTAGTTGCTCAATCAGTTTAACTAATTCACGCATGCTGCCAACCTTATGGCGTGAGATTTACTCAGTTTACATGTATTTATCTTTTGGTCATGCCCAACTTGAAATTGAAGTCTCAAGATATGTTTACTATCAATCAAATTGTTATATTTACTTATTTGACAGATCAGCTTTTTCTGAGATATACATTTTAGTTATCTGTGGATCATTAGCACGAGGCTAAATCCATTTACTCCTTATCTTGTGTGTGGTATGAGGAAATAATAAGCCCATAGACATCTTAATTATAACTTTTGTGATTGGCCCAGCTAGGGATGAACTCATGAATGTAGAAGTGGTTAATATCATTTACCAGGGCTTGTTTTCGATGTTTTCTTGCGTTTTTGGGAAAACGGAAACAGAAACAGAAACCAATGGGGCTTGTTTTCAAAGTTTTATTGTGCTTTTATGAAAAATGGAAACCATGAATATGGAAGATGATAATGGTTTCTACCATTTTAATGATCTATCGTCTTGGGCCAGAAACTCTTGACGGTATTATTACTGTTTTTTGCTTACCCCACACTCCCATAGGCTTTGTTATTTTAACCTGTCACTTATGTTGGTTTACATGTGTGTGTTATCATTCCTATGTATATTGCGTAGCTGTTTTTTACTATAATACTATGCATTATCGATTGCCGGCTGTTATCAACATGCCGCCCAACTCAATTTCTTTGTTGTTTTTGTTTTCTTTTGTGGAAAAATTTGGAAGCAGAAACAATTTAGGCCTCTTCAGAGTTCTGACCGTTTGATCCCCAGTTCCCCACCCTGCCATACACTTTCATATGTTTATGTCAGAGTAGTCATATGTATTACTATTATACATTAATCATGTAAAAAACCATTACAATGTCTTGTAAGTTCTGTTACGTGTAAGATTGTTCTTGTTGTAGTGATGCTAACATATGTCTGGATTCACCAAATACTAGCATTTTATATAACCTCATTTTGAACGAAGTAGTTTTCATTGGAATTCTTGAATATTTCGTTTCTTTCCAACAAAAGTATTTCATTCCAGACGGGCCTAAGTATTATATAGCTAGTACTTTCATGCTAGAAGTCATGAATCGAAATATCAACAATTTTCTCATACTTTAAATTATTATTGGTGGCCATATTGGGGGGTTCCTTTTGGTTAGGTGCTTAACTCTATATGCCATGATTTTCTTTACAGGCTACACAGAAAAATCTGCACCCAAAAGTTGTAAAGATCAGCAAGAACCTTGCAGGATAACACAAGTGCTGAATTTTGGAAATGGATCATGGGCGTTATGCTCCACAACATGGATGGGAGAATAACAGTGTAATTGCAGTCTTTTCCTTTACTAGCTACTCAAGATGATGAAATAGCAGAATTTTGGCCATGCGGTTGTCCTCTGTGTATCCAGCGTTAGTTGTAAAGGAGTTCAAGAAGAGGCTGTTGCTTAAATGGAATGGATTTACCTGCCTGTTCTGTAGAATTTGTTGCTGACTCGACTTATTGTGTTGAATCTACAGGCACCGAATGGGTATGGTGTAATCAATGAGCCAGATTTTAGGTAAGTCAACTAGTCATTCTAGTGTTGTGTTAACTGGGATATTCATGTCCTTTATTCCTGTAAAACGTGTCGAATCTTTTTTTCTAATTTCTCTAGTAAGCTGAGATATGTTTTTATTTGGTACTGGGTTAACTCTTCAAAAAGTTATCACCTTTTGTGATTTGTGTCATGCCTTTAATATTTATATATAGTGCTTAGCCATATTACCATATCATCCCCTATTAACTTAATTTGCAGGTCTGGTGGATCCTACAGGAGATCTGCTGATGAAGGCTTTCCTAGAGATTCATATGGGAGGGGTGCATTCTCTCAGGATACACATGATAGAAATATGTATGCACCACCACCCTCTGTTGGTGGAATGTGGTCTCAGCCTCGAAGGATTCATGATGAGGAATATGCAACTGCAAGAGATCATAGAAAGCATGACGCTGATTATCGCAATGATGGAAAGCATCATGAGTTTGATTCTTATAGAGGAGTTGATAAACTCTGTGATAATTATCATGCTACTGACAACTATTATGAATCTGGCAGTCACCGTGATTTTGGTGTTGATAGGAGCAAAAGGATTGGAAGCAGAGAACGTGCGGAGTTTCATGGTGAGTTTGAAGACCGGTACCGCAGTTCTCACCAAAGCAGGGAGGACAGCTATGAGAGAGATCATGAATATGGTCGTTATGGTCATGATTCGGACTATGAGAGAGGCAGGAGAGATAGTAGCTGGAGAAGACGTGATTCATGTGAGAGCGAACATGAAAGAAGTGGATTAAGTCGTGAAAGAGAGGAAAGTCCATACATGCGCCATAACCGTTCTCGATCACATGGGCGCGATGACCGATCAAGATCACGGTCTAGATCAAGATCTCCTCGTCCTAGAAGTCATGGTCGGAACCAAAGAGATGGCCTGTATGATGATAATCGATTTGACAGAAGAAGGGAATATGACTGGGATGATAGGAGGCACGGTGATTCAGTGGTATGGAATAGTGCATACATACATACATTTGTGCAGCGGGTTTGGAATTTACAAACCATGAGTTTGCATTCATGTTTGCAGGTCCCATCTGCCACTGTTGTTGTCAAGGGGCTGTCCCTGAAGACTAAGGATGATGACCTATATCAGATTCTTGTACAAGTTCCTCTTAATAACTTGTTGCACCGGTTGAAAATGTACTGTCTGGTTTGCTTTAATCATTTCGTCTGCTCTCTTGTAGGCTCAGTGGGGGCCTCTACGTAGTGTGCGTGTGATCAAGGAACGGAATTCTGGCATGTCTCGTGGATTTGCTTTTATTGACTTCCCCACTGTGGTATTAATCAAACAAGTTTTACATTACTTCCCCAACCTTCATGTACTGTTAACAAAGCTGTATCCTGTCCACAGGAAGCTGCCCGTAGAATGATGGAAGCTACTGGAGAGTATGGTCTCGAAATTGATGGCAGGAATCTGTTCTTTCAGTACAGGTATACATGTTTTTCTATTTAGAATAATTATGTTTCACTGCCATCCTGTACAAAGTCGTCCATCCTATGCAATCTCTGCTAGCGTGCTAGTGAATGAGTGGTTGCACCTTTTTTTTTGCTAAATTAGTGTCTTGAGGAGCTGTATTATGCTTTCGGAATTGTTGTCCTTTTTTGTATCCTGCTTTTTACTTGAGGTTGCCTTTTAGCTATGAAGTTCTCATGTGTCTTGGCCGTATATTCTGTAACTGGCATGGGTAATTATAAGCTAATTGTATTGGCCATGCTTGTTTCTGCTTATATATAATCTTATTTTCGGTGAAAAAAGCCAACAATACCACCAAACTCTTATTTCTGCACTAGCACAATCGAGAATCGAAAAAATCCCAACGGCAGAGTGATTATAATCGAGTCTGCTGTAAGCAGAAACAAAGAGGGCCATTAGCAATCCAACAATTCTCATAGTAGGATAGCATATAACCAAACATGATATTCTAGTTTTCTCTTTCCTCTTCGTCCAAGTTCTAGGCCATTTGAGATCTGTCCTAAATAAAACTTATCTGACTTTGACCAAGCTAATAGAAAAACACACATACAATTACAGCATCAATTTAGTTTCACTGAAATCTCCATGAAATAGGTCCTGATATTGCATTTATTTGAACCTGTAGATATTTATATATTTTTCTAAAAAAACTTGTTCAAATGTAGAGAAGATTGACTTAGGATAAAGGTAAAGTGACATATAGATTGGAATGAGGTGTAGTAGTTATTTTGATGACCTAAGATCACATGGGATTGCATTGACTCTAATTCAATTAGAGTTCATTAATAAAAAGATTAAGCAGTTCTGTAAGATTTCAGTGGGGGAAAAGTGGCGTTTCTTCATTATGCTACCGTGAGAAGGTGCTTGTGATCCTTATACGTCAACAAGGTTCTGTTAGTGGGTGGGTTGGGTGGGTGGGCGAGTCTTGTCTTCCTTTTGTTGTTGTATCTAGCCTTTTGGGCTCATGTGTTTATATCAAAATTCCTTCCAGTGCAATTAATTCTAGCACTGTGTTTATTGCAGTAGTAAACCAACTGGTGGGATGGTTGGGCCTTCTCATGGACAAGACAATTTTACAAGGCCTACTTATGGCTTTGGGCACAGGACTGCTGCTGCACCATGTGACTGGATTTGTACTATATGCGGGTGTATGAATTTTGCCCGCAGGACCTCCTGTTTTCAGGTACTGCCCCACCCAAACATCCCACCTGATACCAGCTTCTGTACAATTCCTCATCGCATCTGCCACTTTCCTGAGTCCTGACCATTGTGGCCTGTAGTTTAACTGGTGAGTGGGTTAGTGGCAGGGAAGGGTGATGTGTTGGATTTTGTCTACGTGTTAGTTTGTTCTACTTAAAGAACACTGCCATAGTGTTGTGTAATTCTCTATTTTTCTATATGTGCATGAAATACTACCACTCTACTTTGCGTCATTTCCCCTAAGTTAATAGGTGGGTAAGTAATTAGTTTGTGATTTTGCTCTGGTTAATCATATGTTTATTTGTATTTGCATAGTGCAATGAACCTCGTACTGAGGATGCTCTACCAGCTGATGCGACAGGTTCCACTGCACACTTTGGGAGAAGGGGATCTGAACTAGGCAAGTTTTGTGCTTTCACAGTTTCATTCTGGAAGCATGTGAAGTATGTATCGTGCTGTCTTATTTAGGTGCTGTCATTTGCAGGTCCAACTCATGTTTTAGTTGTTCGTGGCTTGGATGAAAATGCTGATGAGGGAATGCTTCGGTACGAATTTGCTAAGCATGCACCAATAAAGGTGGGGAAAACACTTATTGCTTGATTAGGTTGCTCTTATTTTTCTTGACACATTATATGTCATTTCTCACCAGGACATCCGCCTTGTTCGGGATAAGTTTACTCATGTGTCTAGAGGTTTTGCCTTTGTTCATTTCCATTCGGTAAGTAGTGTTGTCTGATGGATTGAGTTGAGCTTTTCTTTTCTTGATGTATATAGTTCCTGACAATTTTCAAGATTCTGTTGTGACAGGTGGAAGATGCTACGAAAGCTCTGGAAGCTACAAATGGGATTACACTTGAGAAAAACGGTCAGGTTTTGCGTGTAGCATATGCTAAAAGTACACATGGACCTCCATCAGGTGGTTTGCAGTCAAGCAGCCTTGCTTCAGCTGCCATTGAGGCTGCATCATTTGCTCAGCAGGTTTGTTATAGCTTGATTTATATACTACTTCCTTTGTTCTTTCTTACAGTATTTGGTTCTTTCAAGCTGCACTGTCAAATTTCAGAGACTTGCAATTCTTAAAGCATGGAGGTTGGGCATATGAAAAATATCACTAGATTTGTTTCTAAAAGCACTTAATAGTCATTAGTTAATAATGGAAAGTACTAAAAAAATCAAGAATCACATTTAAAAAATGCTAAGATGTCAAATAATCAGAATGAGAGGACAAGGGACTGACCATCACATTCTCATGTTAACTAAGCACATAATTTAGGCAGGTTGTTGACATGTTGCTCACTAGTTTAATACCTTTGCCTCTTGGACCAGTATGATGCCATAGGTTGGGCTCCCAAAGAGTACAATCCTGATGAAAAACAGAACAACAACTCTGAATCTCAAAAAGATGGTGGTACAACACAGTCGGGATTTGTTTGGGATGAAAAATCTGGTTACTACTATGATTCTGCATCTGGATTCTATTATGATGGAACTACTGGTAAGTATGAGTCTATTGCATGTCTGCATCAAAATTTTGTTAAAACCACAACTAATTTTGTTGGTAATGATACGGTTATGGATCTTTTTCCATTTATGTTTTAATATGTAATCTTGTTTGATGTAGGCCTTTACTATGACAGCAACTCTGGAATTTGGTATTCGTTTGATCAACAGACTCAGCAATATGTCCCTTGTAATGACCTGAATAATACTAAGGCAGTTGGGGAGACGGCCAGTGAAAACACTAAGACCTCAGATAGTAATAGTGGCAAAAAGGTTGTGATCTCTGCGCCTGCTGCCACAATTAAACAAAGTGAGAAAACTTCACTTCCTGATGCTGTTCAAGCTGCTGCAAATGCAGCACTGGCTGCAGAAAAGAGAGAAAAGGAGAAGGCAAAAGATATTAAATTGTCCTCAAAAAGTAGTCTCATAGCTAATAAGAAGAAGATGAACAATGTCCTAGCTATGTGGAAGCAAAGGAATCAAGAAGGGCAGGCCGCACGAGTTGTCCTTGATGACAAAGGACCATCAAGTTCTGATGATAAATTTAATCATTCACATAGTGGAACTGGATTCTCTTTGAAAAGCAAGCCGAATTCTGACTTTGAAAATGTTACGGGTAATTCTATTGGCCAAGGAATTGCATCGACCCAAGTGTTGGATTCCGATATAAAGCCTAGACCTGTCAGTAACAGCTTAGGAACTACAGTTATGGGTGTCATAAGAGGTTCTGCTAGAGGAGTGATCAAGTCAGATACTACGTTTCATGCATTATCTGATGCTGGGAGCACTGACTTCCGCACCACTATATCCACAAGAGCAAGTGGGTTAACAAGTCCTGAGGCACTTGCAACTCCTGCACCCTTCAAAACTGATGTGTCTGCCTTAATCTCTAATACTTCATCGGGAGTTTCTGGGAGTGGTAAACGTCGGTTCTCTGAGGCACCAGGACAATCCCAGTACAGGGATCGAGCGGCAGAAAGACGAAATCTCTATGGATCATCTCTTGGCACTGATACTGTTGGATTGGATTCAAGTAAGAATACACTCTAAAGTTTTTATCGTGTACAATCGCTGTTATTTTTTCATTATCATTCCTTCATCACGATGTGTTAGTAACAGCAACATACTGTCTTTCCAGAAATTTAATTTTCTTTGTTATAAGGCTCACTTTTTTGTTACCTTTGGAATATGTCCTTGACCCAACATACAGTTTAGAAATGATGTTTTCAGTTTTGCTTGTAAGATTTTTATTGATTTTCTGGATATTACCTGTTGTCAAGCTGGTGACTATCCGTCCCGAAAGGGTTCAAGTGAGATAGGGTCAATGCCGTTTCCTCCTGGTGTTGGTGAACGTTCCAGTGGTGAAATTGCCAACAGCGAAAACTATGAAGTTATTACCGCTGATAGAGCAATCGATGAAAGCAATGTGGGCAACCGTATTCTACGCAACATGGGGTGGCAAGAGGGACTGGTTAGTTCATCTCCCACATATTTCTTAGTTTGATTGAGATGCTGAGGCTTGATAGCATTTTCTTTACAATGTCTCGCGCCTTTGATCATGAGTGTTTATGCCCCCTTTTTATTTCTCATGTTACTGCAAATGCGTCTGACTTTGGAATCGGACTTATGTATTTTTTTGATATAAAAAACTGGTAAATATGCCAATTTGTATCAAGATAGAAGTATGAAATTGTCTTGACTAGTTGATTCTGAGTCCATGTGCTTCCTTTGTGTCTACACTCTACCATGTAAGAATGAGGAGTCACTGAGTATTTAGCCTGAGCGAGAAGATGTCTAGTGAGAATGAATAGTATGCAGGGGGAATCAGTGTGCCCATATTTCCTACATTGAGGGAAAGTGCGAAAATATTTTGTATTCCTTCTGATGTGAGTGTGCATTTGTATTGTTTTTGGTCCTTGCAACTACTTGGCAAATATCCAGGGTCTCAGAAAGGATGGCAGTGGTATCAAGGAACCAGTCCAGGCAAAATCCGTCAACGTCAGGGCTGGACTGGGAAGTCAGCAGCGGAAGGCTGATCCATCCCTGGAGGCCCAAGCCGGGGACAGCTACAAAAC
Organism: Bothriochloa decipiens; assembly: GCA_023333625.1. Lineage (NCBI taxonomy): Eukaryota > Viridiplantae > Streptophyta > Magnoliopsida > Poales > Poaceae > Bothriochloa > Bothriochloa decipiens. Next base: position 44,352,904 of record CM041631.1, read on the forward strand.
TATCATCCAGAAGAAGGCCATGGCAAGATTCAAGGAGATGTCCTAGCTACAATGTTTTTTTTTTCTGTTCCGTTGTCGCATTTTGTAATCTGTTTACATTTTTTACAGCCTGCACACTGTTTTGCTTGTGCCTTTTCATAAACCTAGCAGCTGAATTGTCATTTATTTTCCTCAAAGGGGCACCGTGTTTATCTTATTACAATGTAGTTCAAGACATGGATTTTTTTTTTTTGTGTGTTGGGGTTATTCATTTGCACGACGGATGTGCCCGTGTGTTGATTAGTTGATTTGCCACACACGTTGTGGCCGTAGGGCCTCTACATCAGATCGTGACACAGATTTTTTTTTATAAATGCTGTCAGATATTGATGAATGTATAAAGTTGCTCGAGTCTTCCCCACTCGGGCCCTGGCAGCCTCGACATGGCAACGGCACCACTACTAGGTGCACTGGATGTCAGTGATAGAGGAGTTGCTCTGAGAATCGTTTCTTCTAGGACTAGTGCCTGGTGGTCTTAATGACCGCTTGACGCACCTTAGGGCCTTGTATAATGCTGGACGCTAATGGGAAGTTGTGGGCTGTTAAATCGTTTTTCTGCCACCATGGAGTTCAGAGCGGGCACCTACGGTCGGCCCCTACTGGATGCGTGAAAATATGTCCCTGCTGGATGCGTGAAAATATGTCTGCATGCAACGCAACGCAACGGCCACAAGCCCACAACATAAGTGCCATCAACTATTTTTTATTTTTAGCGTACGTGCCCTAAGTAGTCCGGTTGTTTTTGACTGATGAGGGGGATGATAATGGCAGGTCTAGATATGGTTTTTTCAATAAAAAATGGTTAGCTATCCCAAATAATAATGCTATCAAAATACAAAGGGCTAAAGAGTTTCCCTTTCTTCTCCAAATAATCGATTAAATGTTTCTGTGTGCCTTAATGCGTGACTACAAAATGTTCAGATACCTTTGTAAATTCAAAGTGTGTTTCTGTGCACCTAATAAACCTATGTGGATTTTGTCATTTGAGGGTTTTTTTAGGGAACAGGAGGGGTTTTAACCCCTACTGGATTTTATTAATAAAAAAGGTACAGGTACAAAAAAAAGATTACAGCTCCACCTGGGAGAATGAGGAAACGAAAACGAAATCGTCATTTGAGGGTTAGTCAAAATTTGTGGATTTCATCTCCTATTTTTGGATAATGTATATGCATGAACCGATGTTCGGTTCATACGTGATCTTACTATGTTTGGCTCAACCCTTGACTTCATGACCTATATATATCTAGCGGCTTCAAAACTGCATGTGGCCATAGTACAGGTTGCTGAGGAAGCAGTCGGAATGTTTCTCATAGTGTTTTTTAAGATCAGGACATTAGGCCTCCTCAATTTACCATTTCAAAGGTTTGATGCAAATAAGAAGCATTGTGGCCCATAAATAATCACGGGGTACCCCAAATAAACTGGAACAAAACCCTAACTGACCAGGAGAGGGGTCACCGTCGCCATTCATGATGCTCCGCTTCCGAAACCACCTCCTTGCCACCGTCCGCGTCGGCGTCGGCTCCTCCCACCACTACCTCCTCTACAGCACCGCCACCACGCCCGCCTCTCAGTTCGTCGTCGAGGATTACCTCACCACCAGCTGTGGCCTGACGCCAGCGAAGGCCCGCAATGCCTCCAGAGTCTTGTCGCACCTCAAGTCCCCCACAAATGCAGACGCTGTCCGGGCATTTCCTCGCCGGAATCGGCGTCACGGAAGCCGACCTCACCGCCGGAATCACCCATGACCTGCGGTTCCTCTGCTCCAGTGTGGACAAAACCCTAACCCCACGCATCGCCCAGCTCCGCGACATCGGCCTCTCACCGCCCCAGATCTCGAGTCTCATCTCCGTCGTCCCCGGTGTCTTCCGGGCTCCGTGTATGGTCGTCCGCCTCGCGTTCTACCTCTCTTTCTTGGGATCTCAGGACAAGGTACACGCCACTCTCAAGAAGACCATGCACCTGCTCTCTCAAAATCTCGAGGGTGCGGTCACAAACCTAACATGGCGTTCCTGCGACTGTCCGGCCTAGCTGATTCTGAAATTGCCAAGCTCGTTTTGCGCGCCCCGCGCTTATTCGCATTGGAGACAGGCCGTGTCAAGCAAATGTGGTGTGTGCCGACATGCTTGGTGTGCCACGCAGTTCAGCAATGTTCAAGTATGTCCTTGAGTCCATCTACAACGTAAGTCCTGGGAAGGTAACTGATAGGTCAGATTTCTTGAAGAAGACTCTTGGATGTTCTCAGGATGAGTTGGGCGCGGTGCTGCGGAAGTGGCCCACCGTTCTGAATCTTTCAGAGGGCAGGCTGAGTCGTGTGGTGCATTTCCTCAAGACGGAAGTTGGTCTGGATTCCAAAAGTACATAGTGCGTAGGCCAGCAGTCCTGAGCTATAGCTTGCCAAGACGTCTTATGCCCCGGCATTATGTGCTAAAAGCTCTTAAGGTGAAGGGCTTGCTGGAGAAAGATGTTGACTTCTTTGGAACATTTACTCAAAATGAGAAAATATTCTGCAAGAGGTTTCTTGATCCTTACAAGGACAGTTTTCCAAGGCTTGGAGATGTTTATGCTGCCGTTTGTGCAGAGCAAGTTCCTCCTGTAATCCAACCATGATAGCCTGAAATGGAAACATCCTCTGACACATCAAATCCTTCTCATCTTAATTTTGTTTTCTAGTGACTTCATTATTCATGATATGGTTAAGCTTGTTATTATGTAGTTCGAGACCTGGGTACTTTTTTTTTCTTGTGTGTTGGGTTTTCATTTGCATTACGTATGTGTCCGTGTGTTGATCAGTTGATTTGCCACGTGGATACGGTCTTAATATACACTTTTCAATGTGAATAAAATTTTTTGACTGGCTACATTTCATTATTTATACATCTGTAGTTTAATTTTGGATTATCCAAAAAAATTCAAGTAAATAAAATAAATTAACAAAATATAGCAAAATATTATAAAAAAGTCTCAAATTTGAACATGTGCTCGTAAACAATATACCAAGACAACAGAAAAGTTTGAATCCAAAATTAAAAAAACCGTGTAGTTGAATTTGTTCATGCTTTTCAATTGCAAAATAAAAATTTTAAAAAAACTCTTTGCCGAGTGCCCCTTTAATGGGCACTCGGCAAAGACTCGGCCCATTAGGCCTCGAGGCCTAGTAGGCGCGCCGTATATAAACGGAGCTAGGGTTTCACTTCACCCCCCGGCCTCCCTCTCCTACCTCCGCCCCGGCCTCTCCCTGCCCACCGCCGCCCCACCTCTTTCCCGCCCCGACCTCCCTCCCACCACCGGATCTGGCGGTGCGCGGCGCGGGGTGCCCTCGGTGGCGCGAGGCGCGGCGGCCCCCCGGCGGCGTGGGGCACGGCGCCCCCCACCTCCGCACCTTCCTTCCGCCTCTGACCTCCCTCCCACCCCCAGATCCGGGCGGCGCGGGGCGCTGTAAGTGCATTCGGCCCCCGAAGTGGGTTTTGGATAATTAATGACAATCAAGTTGGGGACTAACAAGTTTGTTCAAGTGAATTCACAGGTGTTAGTCCATTG
>CM041631.1:44366482-44378233 GCA_023333625.1 Bothriochloa decipiens
ATCTTGTGTCTTGCTGTGGTGGTAGCATCGACTACCCTTGTTCTTGTGTTCTTCGTGTTCTTCATCCCTAACCCCAAAGTTCTTAGGTTGGAGGACTCGATCTACAAGTTGGTGCGGTGAAAAGCTTTAAGAACTTCAATGCTTTCATTACCAACATCAACAAAGGGGTGGTAACCTTTGGATCTAAATTTACAGCTCATATACTCTGATTTCGCATTCGATTTAGTGGCTTCGTAGGGTACCGGAAGTGCTGGAAATCTAGCATCGGTAGTACTGGTGTTGTACTACCGGTAGTACCGGTGCTACTTCCGGTCCTACTTTCGGTAGGCATTTAACTTCCGCATTTGAGCTGAAAATTTCAGGTTATCAAAATCGCCTATTCACCCCCCTCTAGGCCGATTAGATCCTTTCAGACGCCCCCTGCGGCATGAGGCGCGACGGCACCCCAGCGGCCCCCACCTCTGCACGTCCCTCCCCCCCCGACCTCCCTCGCACCCTGGATCCGGGCGGCGGGAGGCGCGGCGCCCCTCCGGCAGCGCGCGGCGCGGCGGCCCCCACCTCCGCACCTCCCTCCGGCCCCCGACCTCCCTCCCATCCCCGGCGGCGCGAGGCGCGGCGGCCCCGACAGTGGCGCGCGACGGACCACGCGAGCGGCCTCCACAGCACCGGCAGCGCGACAAGATGCGGCGGCGAGGATGGCCTCACCGGCGGCGATGGGCTCGGCGGGCCTGCTGATGGGCTTGGCTTGAAGTTTTCTTTTTTTTATTTTTTTCAGAAAATCATTGCCGAGTGCTTACCTGGCACTGGGCAAAGTCTTTGCTGAGTGTCCGGCGCGTGGCACTTGGCAAAGAGTTCTTAGCCGTCAAATCCTTTGCCGACTGGCCTTTGCCGAGTGCTTAGCACTCGGCAAAGACCACGAATCCTGTAGTGCACACACTATGTCACCGTAGAGCCTCTACATCAGATTGTGTCACAGATTTTCTTAAACGATGTCAGAGATTGATGAATTCATAAAGTCGCTCCGAGGCTCGCCCACTCGGGCCTTGGTGGCCTCGACATGGCGACCGTTGTTCCACTGGGTGGACCGGAGATATTAGTTGTAGAGGAAGAAAGAGGACTTAGAAAAAATATTCCTCTTCGTTTGAGGGAGGTGATTTTGAGGGATCGAGAATTATTTTTAGAGAAGGATGATTAGGTTGGAGCATGTTTTTTTTCCTGTATTACTCGATATATTGATTGTTGGTTTTTTGGACCAGTGCCTGGTGAAGAGGTAGAGTAGCTCTGAGAATTTTTTGGACCTGTGCCTGTTGGTAATCTGTCCACTTGACGCATCTTAAGTGATCTGTCTGTTTTTTTTTTAAAATTTCAAATCAGTGCTTTCATTACTCAACAGAGACGGCTAAATCGCCGGTCACCAACTCAACAAAGTGAGGTACCGTATGCCAAGTGATAGGCTCATCACTTGGATTATTACAACTATAGGCAGCTAAAGCATCGGCTACCCTATTGCAGTTTCTAGGAAAAACTTGTATACTGGACATTACAAACTCTGACAGAACATGCTTAAATTCAGTAATTATGCCCCTCATCGCCGATAGCCAGTAGGCCTCACCTTACACAGGAGCGATCTTCAGCAGTGTTGCATCAGTTTCAAACACAACTCTGTGCTGACCCAGGAGAGCAGCAGCTTTCGCTCCCGCAAGGCAGCCAAGCATTTCTCCTATCCTGTCCCCATAAGCGTGTGGGTGTGGGTTGTAGGGTTCTTACCTCTTTCTTCTCTTATTAACACAATGATACACGAAAGCCTCATGGTCAAACGCACAATGAAACCCCAGCTTCCCATCCTTGTTGGCATACATGCATACACATTAATAATTCATTTATATACATGTTGCATACGTAAACCTTGAACTGAACCAAACCAATTGCATCATCATGTCACATATATTCCAAAAGCATATAAAAGTATCATAGATGGCTGAAAGCAAATTATTTAAGCCTCATTAAGCATTTGTTATCCAAAGGACAAAATTGGACCATATATTTCAAGTGCCTAGAAAAATTCTTACACAATTATAGAAGCTTAAACATACTCATATGAGCCTACCATAAAAATGAAAAGTATATTAGCCTACACAAAAAAGACAAGTTAGCAGCCTTAAATGCACATGAAAATTTGTACTATCAAAAGTGTCAAACAACATATTTCATATTTTTACTAAGTTAATCATAGCATGGGAACATTGTACAAAAATTACCAAGCACAAATTCCACATATTTTATTTATCACAATTTTCACAGGAAGCAAGCATTTAATAAAATTAAATAGGCAACCCATTTTAAAGTATACTTTCAGGTGGTTATACATTTTTCACAGGTTAAGCTTATTAAAAGTGTCTCCAGCGGCTTGCTGGCCGGCGAGAGCCACGGCGAAGCCGGGCACCCAAATAGGGGCGGAGCGGCGAAGCCCGCGATGGCCTATGGCGACCATGGCAGCAGCCGGCGGCGGAAGCTGCTCCGGCAGTGGCGTTGTGCAGGCATCGACATCGGCCGGGAAAGGTAGCAGGAGGCACGGCAAAGTGTTGCCAAGGCAATGGTGCGGTGGTGGGCAAGCAGCGCGGGCCACAACAAGGACGGGCGCGACGGCGCTCCGATGAGAGCGGTGGTGAAGTGACCGCAGGGCTCTTGTCCTAGCTTTAACGATGCTGCAACCGGGTTGAAGATGAAGTGAGCAGCAGGCGGTGCCGCTGGCGGCGGCTATTGGGCAGCGGTGCAGTGGCAAGCACGTGGAACGCTGGCGAGCGCACGACGTTACTGCGGTGCTCCGCTTTCTAGATTTGCCGGGCGGGGCTGAAAGGGAAGGCCAGTGAGAGAGTGATTGTTAGATGTTTTGAGCCATGGGCCAAATAATTCCAAATAAATTCTAAAGGCTCACTCACACATGCATGTACATATGAAAAGGTGGGGACTTTAGTCCCACATTATTACTTCAAGAGGAGTGATGACAACTTAAATAGTTAAGCTATCTCTATCTTGTTAAAGCTATTAGGGAGAGAAAAAGGAAGAACAACACGCGCACACTCGCCTCGCCGGGTCGGGCTAATGAGCACGCAAACACGACATGCGCATGAATGGCCCGGCAATTTTCCGCTCCGAGCCTTGCGGGTGCGCGACTTCCTTTTGCCACTCCGAATTTTTGCATGCATGGAGAAAATTACACTGGCCTATTTGGTAAACAATTATTCTCGTATTATGGTAAGTGTACAAACGACAGGTCAATTACTATAATTCTACGATCGAGCGGCTAATTACTTTCCTTAACTATGACGCGTGTATAAATAAGGGCGAGATGTCATCCTCAGTACCGAGAGATTCATCTCTTCCTCGCCACAGTGCTGTGCTGCCGCCGTCCTTCCCACCCCGTCGTCGACGTGCCATCGGTGCCGGGAGAGCAGGCTCCGAAGCCTACGTCTCCTTGTGTCCCTGCACGGGGTAGGGGCATATTAGGTTTTTGGGAACCGCCGTCGCGACTGTTCGCTAGACGTCTTCTTCCCTCTACGTCGCTGATCCAGATCTCCATCTACGGTCGCCTTCGTCTTCCTACTTCGGCAAACCAACTATAAGAATGCTCGTCCTCTCTATGTCGTTCGTTCTCACTTTCTCTCTGTTACTAGCAATAGAGAACATATTTTTATCTTAGATTATAGCGCTAGTGTTGAATCCTATATCTGTGATAGATGTTGTTGTTCTTTTTCTTATTATCAGAATTAATTTATGCATCGCTAAATTTGCCTTTATTTTCAATAGTGAACGGGCGGCAATGGAGGTGGGTGGGGCACTCAACGCCTTAACGTAGCCTTGGCACGGTCGGGCGCCCAACCCTGGCGTACGGGCGCCACGCAGTGCACCAAGCTTGCCCCCGGTCGGCCACTGTTGAATTCAAATCGACTGAAACACTGATTCCGTTAAGCTAATGGCCGATTGATAGCTACACTTTGACACTCTACAACTCCTAATCCTTACAGTTTCCACGTATACTTCCTTAATACAAAATGAAGAGCTATGTGAGTAGATCATTTCATATTTAGGAATCAAATGCTGTTTTGGCCTGGATTTAGAGATACAATGCTCCAAAGATAGGTACATGAAACTGAAACTCCACTTTTAGATAGAAAATTTCATGGCTTCAAAACACCCCAAAATCGACATCTAAGCCCTAAAACTCGATGCAACGCATATGCTGAGAGGCTTGCCTTTGGAAGCCACATGCCGAGGAATCACCGAGGTGTTGGTCGACACAACGAGAACTACCTTGCCGGCAAGTAAGTGAATCTCGGTAAAAAATCGTCATGTCTCATTCTATTGGTCCATTTGTCGTTTTTATAGTACTATTGGTCCATTTGTTGAATTGTGATTCCTTAAATAACACTTGTAGTCGACATATCTTCTCTACACCAGCGGTATAAAGATCATCTCTTTACCTTGTATTACCTTTTGTCGGTGTTCTGACCCTCGAGGGGTTAACACCAATGAGTAATATTTGTAATTGCATGCTCCCTTAATCCGGTGGGTGATGCAAGAAGGACACGGCAATTTATCCTGGTTCGGGCAAAGAAGGCCCTACGTCCAGCGGGGGGAGGATAGTTCGTGTTATCTTGCACCGAAGTGCTAGTACAGGGGAAAATACAAGCAGGTGTGAGGAGCGTGAGTTGGAGCTTGGGCGTTTCGGACACCTGGCTCTCGACCTTACACTGACTCACGATATTGTTCTATGATCTAAAGACTTAGCATTTCTATGCTCTGGATCCTGTTGTTCGGGTCCTCCTTTCTAACGCCCTGGCCCCTCCTTTTATAGGTGAAGGAGGGGCACAGGAGTACATACATTTAGCGTTCGCATGGCCGGTGACGCATGGCGTTGAGGCCGATCACGTCGGTGCTGCTGTAGTGATGTACGTCGGTATGGAGGCCCTGCAGCCGTCGCGTCAGGAGTTGTTGAAGTGCAGCCCAGAGTTGTCCGATGGAGTCGAGGGGCGGCGGTTGAGGACTTGGCTTGAGTCGTGGGGGTCGAGTTGAAGGGGTCGAGCCTCACCGGATAAGGTCGAATCCCGAAAAACGCGGGAAACGCGCTGATTCATACGTCTCGAGGGGGTGCTGGACGGGGCACAGTGCTCGGCATGGTGCAACAGCGAAGTACGATCCGCGGGATTCTGGGGCATGGGGGTAAAAGCAAGATTTGACCGCCACTCCCACAACTGTTACCGTAACTGTGGCCATACGGTTAGGCGGGAGTAGGTAAAACGCATTAAATGTGCCCGAATCCGTACGAGAGAGCCGGTAGCCGAGGGTTGCACTGTCCTCGAGGGCCGCCCATTCGTGCGAACGAAGTTTCGTCCTCAAGGGCAGGCTCGTTCGCAGCGCGGAGTTCCGTCCTCGAGGGCAGGCTCGTTCGCCGGGCGAAGTTCCATCCTCGAGGGGTCGCCTGAATTGTACCCTTGAGTGTACAGTCCCAGTCCATTCGGTAGCCTCTCGAGCAGGGTTTGGTTTTGGGCCGTCGTAGTCCGTTCACGGGTCAACCCAATACGCTTCAGCCTGTGGCCCTTTGAACATTGACGTGGGAGGTTACTGGAGGGTTTATGTTGCTGATTTTGCGGGGTTTAGCCCAGTAAACCAAGGGTTTGGGGTACCCATTTCCTGGGTAACGACAGTAGCCCCCGAGCCCCTACGCATGTGATGGCACTCGGGCAGGGGGTCAAGAATTAGAAACGGGACGTGATTCGGATCTTTCCGTGGGGGGCGCGCGAGCGACCCCCGCGGGGGTAGCCCCCGAGGCCTCGTAGGAGTCGAAAGACTCCTGTGAGGGCTTCATTTGACTTTGGTCGAAGGGTGCTTGTCCAGTCGGGTACGGGCCTGAACTGGAGTCGCAGCGTTTTACCGAGGGGTGCGTCGGGCGCCGAGCCCCCGGGGGATTTTTTGACCCTCTTTCATCGAGGGGTGCTGGGCACAGTCGAGCTCCCAAGCCTCATGCGGCTGGGGCGTTGCCGGCCTCGGCATTCATCTCACGAGTCCTTTCGATCGAACGTGAGGCGAGAAGCATCGGACTACCCTCGATAGGGCGAGCCTCGAAGTCCTCAGTGAGCTGATAACGGGAAAATCCAAGTGAGAGCCCGTTCCTCGTTCGATGGAGGTCGACAGGAGGCCCGGAGGCAGTCTCATTAAAGCAAAATGCAATGGACCTACGGATACCAATTCCATTCGATATGTCTCGGCGGCTCGATGCCTCCCTTCGGAGGGATTCCATAAAGTCCATAGCACTTTGCCTTGGATGTGTCCAAAGGGATCTCGAGGGTTCATTCTTGAGCGGGGCCTCGTGTTGGCTCCCCCTTGGTCACCCCTGACTCGGGTGCTCAAGGGCGGCTGTCGAACCCTGATCATGGGGCCAGCCTTCGCTCCCTCGAGGCTTAGGGCCAGAGCCCGATTTTTCTGGTGCTCAAAGGCGGTCGTTGAGCCCTCACTCGAGGACCGGCCTTCGCTCCTTCGAGACTTTGAGGTAGGGCCAGAGCTCGTATTTTTTTTGGTGCTCAAGGGCGGCCGTTGAGCCCTCACTCGAGGACTGGCCTTCACTCCCTCAAGACTTTGACGCGGGGCCAGAGCCCGTTTACCTTCTCCTGGAAGAATCCGCCGGTAAGTGACTCTTATTTTTCTTACCGTTAGACGCGCCTTTGGAGGAGGAAGCTAAAATGATGCGGTAGTAGAGATCGTGGTGGGCCCGAGCAACGGCTCTTTGCCTGAGGTGTGACGTGTGTGTTCGGTCGAGGATCAAGGGGGGTGAACGGTCAGGTAAGTGCATTAATTGCAGGAAGTTACCTTTTCCCTGCCGCCGGACTCCGCCTGTCGTTCTTCCCGGGTATAAAAACGAAGGGGGACAGGCGCTGTTCGCCCCCACCTTTGCCATCCTCCCGAATTCCTGCTTTCCTGCGCGCGTGAGGGTAAAAACTTAGAGCGAGAAGTCGCGATTGGGAATCTTCCTGGTCGTCCGTCCGTCGAGGAGATTCGTGCTGTTGTTGCCGCCGTTGCGTCCACCGAGCAGATCTGTGCTGCCGCTGCTGCCATGGCCCCGTCCTCCAGCCCGCCGAACCCTGGCGCCCGTCGACCGTGACGCGGCAAAGGCTGAATGAACTAGTGGGGGAAGGACTTCTCCGCCCCGTTACCGATCTGAATCAGCCAGAGTGGATTGCGCCACCGAGAAATCACCAAGAGCTAAACCCGCCGGAGGGCTACGTGGTGAGCTTCCTCAAGTATCATCGGCATGGGTTCGGTGTACCCCCGAGCGAGTTCATGCGGGGGTTGACGAACTTCTACGGCGTCAAGCTCCAGCACTTCTCCCCCAACGCCATCTCCGACGCCGCCATCTTCGCGGCCGTCTGTGAGGGCTACCTCGGGATGGCGCCACATTGGGAGCTGTGGCTCCACCTTTACAAGGGGGAGTGGTTCGCCTCCCCGGTGGCGCCAGGAGTGAGGCGAATCGTCAGAGCGGGGTGCCTCAACTTCGTGTTGAAGACCAGGAGGTTGGAGGAGCCACGCGAGTATATCCCCACTGGGTTGATGTCCAACCACTCCCGGTGGGATGAGCAATGGTTCTACCTTCGCAACGACAGAGGCTATCTCCCGCCGTACACCGGGCGGCTTATCACCGAACGTCCATACAACTGGCCGCACGGTGTCGCGGGAGATCTTCAGCGTTGACTTCGTCCCCTTGTTGCCGCGATGAAGACCCTTTGAGAGGCGGGCCTGACGGCGGGTGTGGTGATCTCGGCCTTCCACAGTCGACGGGTGCTCCCTCTGATGGAGCGCCCGCTGTGGTTGGACGAGATGCTCCCCTCGGCGGCGCCCGAGGTTCTCGAGAGGTGCTGGATATCCGGCAAGAAGCCATCCACCGCGGAAGTCATCGCGCGGGTAAAGGGGATGGTCGCGGGCTCGTTCAGGGCGAAAGACGTCAACCGCCTCCCCATGCAGCCGGAGGAGGGTTGCCTCGACCTGGTGAGTGCCCTGACCTGTGCCTTTTACGTTTTCATTCTGCCCCCTTCTCTCGTCCCTGTGACTAAACATTTTTGTGTAGGGGAGAATCGACTACCGGAGATCGAGGCCCCCGCTGAGGGAGGACGCTCCCGACCGTCAGGTAAGATGCTTCACCGCCTAGCAAGAAAAGCGGTGTAAGGACGAAGAGGAGAAGAATAAGGCCAAGAAGCTCCGGGAGCGCGAAAGGCTTGCGAGGCGCCGCGCTGAGCAGAGGCGCGACGGGCTCCCGGAGGAGGAGTCTCCCTCATCCAAGGGAGATGAAGATGATGCTGACGATGACAGCGATGACATCGAGGGGGTGGCGGGGTGTCTCGACCGCATATTGTCGGGTTCCTCCCATGCTGATCGCCCCTTCGTGCAGGAGGAGGCGGTGGAGGAGCGCGCCCCCCAGCCGGTGGCGTCGGCCTCGGAGCGCCGGCGTGGGAAAAGGGGGGCCGAGGCCTCGCCTCGAGGGGGTTCACCCCCCTCCCGTCATACTCGAGGTGGGACCCCACCCACTTCGATCCGAAAAACCCGGTCCCGGTCGTCGGCGAGGGCGGAGCAGAGCCATGCTCAGGAGGCCCCGTTGGAGCGGGGAGGCGCGGCGACCCCACCGATGGCCCCGAGTAGCCTCAGCCCCGGGAAGAGCTCGGCCTCGGGAGGGGTCTTGAGATCCGCTGGCAGTTCGAGGGGGACCCGAAAGGCCTCTATCCCCTTCGGGTAAGTGTTGCTGATTCAATTCTTTTTCGTTGCATCTTCCTTGTGTAGTTTAATAAACTTTTTACCGTCCTCTTCTCATCCAGGCCCAAGCGTCGAATCGAGGAGGCGTCTCTTGCGCCGGCTAAGCGGCTCAAGGTGGACACAGCCGTGAAGATGGAGGCTCGGTCACAGGTGCGACGTCGAGGCCCTTGGCTTCGTGGGAAGCCAAGTGGTTGTCCTCAGCCCTCGGTGCTGTGGCGCGCGGTAGGCTGACGGGTTTCGCTCTTGTTGCAGGGTCGAGCGTCTCAGGGGCTGCGATGGGCGGCGACTCTGAGCCAGGGAGGACACAAGAGGGAGGGAGCACCTCCTTGACGTCGTCGTCCGCGGCCCTCGAGCTCGGCCCGGCGCCAGGGGGCGGAGCCCCGACATTGGGAGCTTCCGCTCCTGGCCGACCGGAGGCCTCGATCCCCGCACCCCAGGTGGGAGCCCCCGAGGGCCACGAGCCAGGAGAGGAGGTAGTCGTCATCGACCTCGAGGGTGAGGAGACCACACCTCTTCCTGCCTCGACGGGAGAGCGGAGACCTTGGCCGACGGGGCTACGCGAGCTCGAGGCCCAGAGGAAGCAGGAGCAGGGGGCCCTACAAGAAGCAGAGCTGCCGCGGCCGTAGCAGGAGGGGGAGAAGGAGCCGCTGGAGCGGCGTGAAGAGGAGGAGGAAATTGGGGGCCAGCCCCAGCATCAGCAGGCGCAGCAGATGCCGCCGGGGGGCATGGCGCCGCTGGACCGGCCGACGCAGCAGCCGCCCGAGACGTCGGAGGCAGAGGGACATCGGGACTTCCCAAGCAATGGGTGTCTGTGATCACCCTGGATGAGCTGCTGGCCAAAGAAGAAACGATGTCGAAGGCGTCGATGGTCCCGCGGCTGCCGGGGGTGCAACTAGAGGAGGCCTCGGTACCGAACCCGATGAAAGATGCGTCGATGGTGGTCCTGCCGGTGCCACAAGTCATGGTGTTGGGGGAAGCGATGGCCTCGACACCTCCGCTGCCTCCGAAGGCACTAGAAGCAGCGTCGAGCTAGTCACCACAACCGTCAACGGAGCAGCCAGAGAAGACGGCGGCTTCTAGCGTGCTGAGGAGGTCGACTTCTGACCCCGGGCTGAGGGATGCTAGCGCCGCGTCGGAGTTCCGCACCCCGATGGAGTTGGCCGTGCGTTACGGCGTCCCACACGATGTGGTGGACGAGATCGAGTCCTTGGCACGAACCAAGGTCAAGACGGTCCTTTCACATTGGGGCAAGGAGCGCATCGTACTCCGGGAACTCGACGACTCCAGCGCTCCGGGGATCGAGATGGACGACCCGGTGGAAGTCAAGTGCTGGGAGGATGCCGAGCGGTCCCGGGCGTGGCTGCAGCACTTGCTGAAGCTGGGCGTCGAGCTCACCGAAGGCCTCGACCGGAACCTCATGGTGAGTCCCTGTGTAGACCATATGCCGTTTTTTGAGTTTTTTCATATGAAATACCTTAACCCTCGATTTCCTGTCCCCAGGAGGTGCGGAGGTGTTCCTACTCCAAGTCAGATTTCCTCCATGAAACGCACAACAGCCGGGAGGAAGTGCTTCACCAACTCGAAGCCGGTCGCTCTGCGCAGGGCAGGGTGGCCGGGATCGAGTAGGAGCTGAAGCGGACCAGGGAGGAGGCCGCCAAAGCCAAGGAGGAGGCCGCCCAGGCGAAGGAAGACGCCGAGGCCGCTCGAGGGGAAGCCGCCCACCTCAAGGAGGAGCTCAAGCGTGCCAGGGAGGAGGCTGACGCGGCCAAGGCCGAAGCGGGGAGGGCCAAGGGCGAGAGCATCCGAGCCCAGGAGTGCGTCGAGCTACTCGTGGGGGAGGCTCAAAGCTCTGTGGAGCGCATCCGCTCGCTCGAGGCCAGTTTTGCTGAAGTCTCCATGGCGTGCAACACCCTCTCCATCTTGGCCCAGGAGGAGAAGAACCGGGCCGCTAGCCTGGAAACCCAGCTCGGGGTGATGAAGGCTACCCTCCAAGAGAAGGAACAAGCCATCATCTTGGCTGGCGGCGCCCTCGAGACCCTCCGCTGCGAGAAGACGGAGGTGACCCGGGCCTTCAAGGAGGCCCAGTGGGAGCGGGACGAGGCCCGGGGGGAGCGCGACGCCGTGCTGGGGGATCACCGCGCCCTCGAGACTCGCTGTGCCCGTGAGTTCCTTGAAGAGCCTTTGTTCTTTTTTCTTCCCGTATGGTTTGTCTAACTCTTGTTTTGTGTTTCAGGCCTTGAGTCCGAGCTGCTGCTACCCAAACCGCCGCCAAGGCGCTGCAGGAGAGCCTCGCGGCGGAGGGGGCGCTTCTCGACCGGCTCCGGGTTGCCCTCGACAGGCTCTGCGCCTCCTGGGAGGTCGGGCCCGTCGAGGGTACTGAAGAAGACATCCCGGGTGCCGCGCTCATTGACCGGATCTACTACCTCGACGCCACCCTTAGTGATCGCGTGCAGGAGGCGCTTCACACCAGCGTGAAGTGGGCGCTAGCAGTGGTCTCCTCTGGCTTCGTCTTCGACATGAACGTGGTCGCCCAAGGCTTCGTTCCTGATATCTCGAAGACCGACGCCGAGAACGAGGAGCGATGCCGAGGGCTCATCAATGACGTCGAGAGGCTGGGGGGAGCGCTGGCGAAGTTATTCAAGGACGAAGTCCTCCCCCCACGGATGAAGGGTACAGCGTCGAGGAGGGCGGCGACGGAGCGGGCCTGTAGGGCAAGGCAGGGCAAAGTTGCCCATGTAATAAGTTAGTTTTTTGTAACTTGTATTCAATGTGGCTTCGAAAGCCTTTTTGAACATAAATGCATCTATCGTAATGCAATTTGTTGTTTTACTTTTGAGCCTTCTCTGCTTTCTTTCACCTAGACTTTGCTTTTTTGACTAAGTTTTTGACGCATGCTCGTATCCTTCGAGGGGGAGCGAGTGGAGGTACCGTAGCCCGGAGGCGTAGGAGAGCTCC
>CM041631.1:44378243-44392248 GCA_023333625.1 Bothriochloa decipiens
GGGGGAGCGAGTGGAGGTACCGTAGCCCGGAGGCGTAGGAGAGCTCCGGCTCGATAGCCCTCGACCCCTAGGGAGTTCGAGGCATTTTCAACTTAGTTGCGAAGCGAGAGGAGACGCTCAAAAAAATCGTTCGCATTTTTAGGAACTTAGGGGGTTACCCCCCGTTAGCCCCCGAGGGAGGCTCGACTCTGGCGAGACAGGGTTGAGGCTACCTCTTGCATGTACAATAACAAGTTTGAGCTTATAATCGAAAGTACTCCTTATATTTGTCATGCGAAAATGTACAAAATATGCGAGAATGTACGAGGGCATCGGTGCCCTAAGGGTAGAAACGACGTAGCTGCTCGATGTTCCATGCGTTGGTGAGGATTTCGCCTTTGTCATTAGCGAGGTTGTACGTCCCGGGCTTTAGCACCTCAGCTACGGCGTATGGGCCTTCCCATGGCGGGGTCAGCTTGTGACGTCCTTTGTTGCTCTGTCGTCGACATAGGACGAGGTCTCCAACTTGGAAGCCCCTCGGGCGCACGTGCTTGTCGTGGTAGCGTCAAAGTTTTTGCTGATACCTCGCAGAGTGAATTAGCGCCATGTCTCGAGCCTCCTCGAGCTGGTCGATGGCGTTTACGAGGGCTTCTTCGGTGCTTTGCTCATTGTACGCCTTTAGTCGAGGGGAACCATACTCGAGGTCAGTGGGGAGGACGGCCTCGGACCCATAGACCAAGAAGAATGGGGTGAACCCCGTGGCTCGACTAGGTGTTGTCCTTAAGCTCCATAGGACCGAAGGTAGCTCCGTGGCCCATTTTTTTCCGTGCTTGCTGAGGTGGTTGAGGATACTTGGCTTGAGGCCCTGCAAAATCATGCCGTTGGCGCGCTCGACCTGGCCGTTAGTTCGAGGATGTGCAACCGCGGACCAATTCACACGGATGTGATGGCGATCGCAGAAATTCAAGAACTTCTTGCCGGTGAACTATGTGCCGTTGTCAGTGATGATGACGTTCGGGACCCCGAAGCGATGGATGATATCGGTGAAGAACTCGACCGCCCGTTCGGAGCGGATGTTGCCGATAGGCCAGGCCTCGATCCACTTGGTAAACTTGTCGATGGCAACGAGCCGGTGCGTGTACCCTTTGGTCGTCCTCCTGAGAGGCCCCACAAGATCGAGCCCCCAGACTACGAACGGCCAGGTGATGGGGATCATTTGTAGGGCGTGAGCTGGGAGATGCGTCTGCTTGGCGTAAAATTGACACCATTTGCACGAGCGGACAATGTTTGTGGTGTCAAAAACGGCAGTCGGCCAGTAGAAACCCTGTCAGAAGGCATTGCCTACGAGGGTCCTTGGCACTGCGTGATGGCCGTAGGCCCCCGAGTGCATGTCTTCGAGGAGCCTCCTGCCTTCTTCGATAGTAATGCAGCGCTGAAGAATGCCTGAGGGGCTTCGCCTGTAGAGTTCCTTGCCGTCATCATAGATGACGTAGGACTTGGCCCGTCGCGCGATCCGGCGAGCTTCGGTCCGGTCCTCTGGGAGCTCTCCCTGAATGAGGCAGTCGAGGAAAGGGGCTCGCCAATCTGGTGGCGGGCTCAACGGAGGAGGAGTCCCCTGGATCTCCATAACCTGTGCCCCGGTCGAGGAGGCCCCAGTCGAGGTCGTGGGGTGGAGCTTCGAGGGTGTAGTGCAAGCCCCCGAGCCCAAGTCGATGGAGGGCTTGAAGAGGTCCCTCGAGAATACATCCGGAGGGACTGTACCTCGAGTCGATGCGATTTTTGCAAGCTCATCCGCGGCTTCGTTGTATCGTCGAGCAACATGAATAAGCTCGAGGCCATGGAACTTGTCTTCCAACTTGCGCACTTCGTTGCAGTAGGCTTCCATCTTGGCGTCATGGCAGCTCGAGGCCTTCATCACTTGGTCGACAATTAGTTGCGAGTCGCCTCGAACGTCAAGGCGTCGGACCTCGAGTTCGAGGGCGATTCGTAATCCAGTGACAAGTGCTTCGTACTCCGTGATGTTATTAGAAGCGGCAAAGTGGATGCGAATGATGTAACGCATGTGGACTCCGAGGGGTGAGATGAAGAGCAAGCCCGCGCCTGCTCCTGTCTTCATGAGCGACCCGTCGAAGTACATTGTCCACAGCTCGGCTTGGATTTGGAGTGGCGGCAACTGCGTGTCGGTCCACTCAGTGACGAAATCCGCCAGCACTAGAGACTTGATGGCCTTCCGCGGTGTGTAGGTGATGGTCTCGCCCATGAGCTCGACTGACCACTTGGCAATCCTTCCAGCGGCCTCCCGGTTATGGATGATCTCCCCCAAGGGGAACGAAGATACCACGGTAACCGGGTGGCTGAGGAAATAGTGCTAGAGCTTGCGACGTGTAAGGACGATGGCGTAGAGGAGCTTCTGCACCTGTGGGTAGTGGATTTTTGTTTCTAAAAGCACTTCGCTGACGAAGTAAACCGGCCGCTGGACGGGCAAGGCGCGCCCTTCCTCCTGCCTCTCAACCACTATGGCCGCGCTGACCACCTGAGTGGTTGCGGCGACATAGAGGAGGAGGGGCTCGGGCGGTTCAGTCGACGTCGCTGGTCGAGGAGGGACGAGAATCGGGGTGGATGTCAGCATGCTTTTGAGTTCGTCGAGAGCCTCCTCGGCCTCCGTGGTCCATGTGAATCGCTCAGATTTTTTCAAGAGGTGGTACAGAGGCATGGCCTTCTCCCCTAAACGTGAGATGAAACGGCTGAGGGCCGCGAGGCAGCCCGTGACCTTCTGCACGCCCTTGAGATCTCGAATCAGTCCCATTCGCATGATGGCCGCCACCTTCTCGGGGTTGGCCTCGATTCCACGCTGGGAGACGATGTATCCGAGGAGCATGCCCCGAGGCACTTCGAAGACACATTTCTCGGGGTTGAGTTTTATGTTTTTGGCACGAAGGCACCCGAACGCGATTTCGAGGTCATGGATGAGGTCGTCGACTTTTCTGGACTTGACCACGATGTCATCGACATAGGCCCCGACCGTGTCGCCTATGTGTTCGCCGAAGACGTGGAGCATGCACCGCTGATACGTCGCCCCAGCGTTCCGAAGGCCGAAGGGCATGGTGACGTAGCAGTACATGCCAAAAGGTGTGACGAAGGAAGTCGCGAGTTGGTCGGACTCTTTCATCTTGATTTGGTGCTAGCCGGAATAAGCATCGAGGAACAAGAGGGTTTCACATCCCGCGGTAGAGTTAATAATTTGATCAATGCGTGGTAAAGGAAACAGAACTTTGGGACATGCTTTGTTTAAACTAGTATAGTCAATACACATCCGCATTTTTCCATTCTTTTTCTTAACTAACATGGGATTAGCTAACCACTCGGGGTGATGGACCTCCTTGATGAATCCAGCCGCCAAAAGCTTGTGAACCTTCTCGCCAATGATCCTGCGCTTCTCCTCGTCGAAGCGACGCAGGCGTTGCTTCACCGGTCTGGACCCGGTCCGGATTTCCAAGGCGTGCTCGGCGACTTCCCTCGGTATGCCCGGCATATCCGAAGGACTCCACGCAAATATATCAGCGTTCGTGCGGAGAAAGTCAACGAGCATGGCTTCCTATTTGCCCTCGAGGTCGGTGCTGATCGTTAGCACCTTCTCGCCGGGGCAGCTCGGGTCGAGGGGGACTTTCTTGGTGTCTTGTGCTGGCTCAAAGTTGCCGGCGTGTCGCTTAGGATCTGGCACCTCGTCGGCGAGGTGCTCGAGGGTCGCGGCTATCATGGCATTTTGCTCGACGGCCTCTCCATACTCGACGCATTCGATGTCGCAGTCATAAGCGTGCTCATAGGAGGAGGCAACGGTGATGACGCCCTTGGGTCCTGGCATCTTGAGCTTGAGGTAGGTGTAGTTCGGGATCGCCATGAACTACGCGTAGCCCGGTCGGCCGATGATAGCGTGATACGTTCCGTGAAACCCGACCACCTCAAAGGTGAGGGTCTCTTTCCTGAAGTTGGCAGGGGTGCCAAAGCAGACAGGAAGGTCGATACGGCCAACGGGAAGGGCCTTCTTCCCTGGCACGACGCCATGGAATCCACCGGCGCTGAGTCAGAGTTGGCACCTCTTGACTCCCAGGAGGTCGAGGGTCTCGAGGTAGATGACATTCAGGCTGCTGCCGCCGTCCATGAGGACCTTCGAGAGGCGGGTGTTTATGATGATTGGGTCGACGACGAGCGGATAGGCCCCGGGGTTGGGGACTCGATCCGGATGGTCATCGCGGTCGAACGTGATGGGCGCGTCAGACCAGTCGAGGTAGTGAGTTGTCGTGACTCGGACGGAGAAGACTTCTCGACACTCCCGCTTACGCTGTCGAGGCGTGAGCTGGGTCGAGGGGCCCCCGTAGATCATGTAGCAGTCATAGACTTCAGGGAATGTTCCGTCTTCCCCGTTGTCTTCCTCACCGCCGCCTTGGTCTTTCTTGTCGTCACCTTTCTTCACGCCCACTTGCTCGAAGTGCTTTCGAAGCAAGCGGCAGTCCTTGAGCTTGTGCTTCACCCCGTCCTTGTGATAAGGGCAGGGCTCCTCAAGCATTTTGTCGAAGATGGCGCGCTCGGGGGGGCCTCGAGGTCTTTTGTGTTCGGTTGCTGGGACGAGATCGTCTTCTACAGCCTCACGCTTGCCTTGCTGATGTTTCTTCTTCTTGTTGTTTCTCTTCGGCCCTTTGCTCGAGCCTCTGGCGTCGTCGGCTGCCGGCGCCTTTCCCTTGTCCTTCCCGTCGCTGAAGAAGGCGCCGACCGCCTCTTCGCCGGCCGCGTAGTTGGCGACCACATCCATCAGCTCGTCGACGGTGTCGGGGCGGTTACGCCCCAACTCATGAACTAGGTCCTTGCAGGTTGTACCGCAACGAACGCTAGAATGACGTCGAGATCGGAGATGTGGGGTAGTTCAGTGCGGAGCTTGGAGAATCGTCGAGCAAAGTCGCGGAGAGACTTCCCTGGTTTCTGCTTGCAGTTGCGCAGTTCCCAGGAGTTCCCGGGAGGCACATAGGTACCTTTGAAGTTCCCCTCAAAGATCCGGACAAGGTCGATCCAGCCGCGAATCTGGTCAGGGGAAGCTCCTCGAGCCACCTACGCGCGGTGTCGGACAGGAACAGGGGAAGGTGACGTATGATGGCGTGATCGTCACGCGCCCGCCCGCCTGACAAGCCAGCCGAAAGTTGGCTAGCCAGAGCTCGGGATTGGTTTCGCCATTGTATTTGACGATGCTCGTGGGGGGTCAAAACTTGTCAGGCAGCTGGGCGCAGCGGATCATCCTGCTAAAGACTCGGGGACCCGGTGGCTCCGGGGCCCGTCGGTCTTCGTCGCTGTCGTAACGCCCTCCACGATGGGCGCTGTACCCTCGATCCTCGGCATCCCCGTGCTTGCGCCTGCGGTTCTCGACAATGTCAAGGCGCGCGTTGCGGGGACCGTGGTCGTCTTTGACACGTTCTTGGGTCAGCTTTCTCTTCGATCGGGGGGCCGCCCCCTGATCGACCGAGCTCTCCCTTTTGGGCCGGGAGGGCTCGACCTGAGGTTCGGAGGCTGCCCCTCGACGCCTCGAGGCTGAGCTCTCAGCTTGCTGAACAGCAGCTACTTGGAGGAGGTCCTTGACCTCGTGTTGTATCCGCCGAGCTTGCGAGTTGGATGGAGCGGGCATATTGCGAAGGAGCATAGCCGCCACGACAATGTTTTGGCTCGCTCGGGGGTAACGGTTGGCGGGTTGCTCGGGTGCCCCTGCCTCGTTGATCTGCCGGTTGACCTCTCGGGCCCTGGCTCGGGCTCTACGGCCGGGCGGTCGTCGCTCTTGCTCGAGGGTTAGCTCAAGCAGGCGCAATCGTTCCTGCTCGTCGGCGAGCTTCACCTGCAACTCCTGAATTTGTGCCAACTGTGCGTCCTGCTCACCAGGACGGGGGCACGCCTCTCGGGGTGCGTCTGGTTGTTGGTCCTCTGCTCTGGGGAGAGCACCTCCCGCCGCAGCGGTAGCTGCCGCGGCCACTGGATCGATGGTGTCCTGATCGGAGTCGACATCACCATCGATGTGGAGGCACTCGCAGGTAGGATCCCAATGATCAGAGTTAGAGTCGGGGTCGCCGCAGCAGAAAACAGGGAACTGTCCCCGCGCCTCCTCCTGCACCTGCCGTCGGAGTGTGCCAACGGTGTACCTCCGGGGGCCGGGCACTCTCGTGAAGGCCAAACCCTCGGAGGCTGGTGTGACAGTCCCCACGTCCGTCATTGCACGGGGAAGGGCACCTGGGCGGTCCTCTAACGTGCTCATGTTGGAGCGGGTCGCTGTTGAGATCGTCGTTGTGGCATCGTTGGAGTCGAACGAAGGCCGCTGATGACGCTCGAACAGCTCATGCGGGAGCAGGCTCGATCGAGCGGGGACTTCATCGCGCTTCCTCGATGAGCGTACTGCGAAGGTGGAGTCGGGGTTGTGGTAGGGTCCTGCCGGTTTGCCCTCTACCTTTGAACTCGGATCAGACAATCCCTCAACAAGGGGTTCCTCATCTCCGGTCAGGGGCAAGGAGAAAGCGGCGGGAACCATCCTCGACTCAGGTTGATGGCGATGACGGTGTCGATCGTGCCTCCTTCTGGACGTGGAAGCATGGTGGTGAGACCGGTGAGCGGCCGCCCATGAGCGTGGGGGCGTACCGCGACCTCCGTTCGGGTCACTGATCGAGAGCAGGGTCATGTCATAGCCCTGGCCGAGGGTCATGAACTCCAGGCTCCCAAACCAGATCACCGTAGCGCACGAAAGTGGTGAAACAAAGTCGCCCATCCGAAAAAATGGCGGGAAATCGTTAGTGACACGCGGCTCCCCCACCTGGCGTGCCAACTGTCGGTGTTCTGACCCTCGAGGGGTTAACACTAACGAGTAATATTTGTAATTGCGTGCTCCATTAATCCGGTGGGTGATGCAAGAAGGACACGGCGATTTATCCTGGTTCGGGCAAAGAAGGCCCTACGTCCAGCGGGGGGAGGATAGTTCATGTTATCTTGCACCGAAGTGCTAGTACAGGGGAAAATACAAGCAGGTGTGAGGAGCGTGAGTTGGAGCTTGGGCGTTTCGGACGCCTGGCTCTCGACCTTACACTGACTCACGATATTGTTCTGTGATCTAAAGACTTAGCGTTTCTATGCTCTGAATCCTGTCGTTCGGGTCCTCCTTTCTAACGCCCTGGCCCCTCCTTTTATAGGTGAAGGAGGGGCACAGGAGTACATATATTTAGCGTTCGCATGACCGGTGACGCATGGCGTTGAGGCCGATCACGTCGGTGCTGCTGTAGTGATGTACGTCGGTATGGAGGCCCTGCAGCCGTCGCGTCGGGAGTTGTTGAAGTGCAGCCCGGAGTTGTCCGACGGAGTCGAGGGACGGCGGTCGAGGACTTGGCTTGAGTCGTGGGGGTCGAGTCGAAGGGGTCAAGCCTCACCGGATAAGGTCGAATCCCGGGAAACGCGAGAAACGCGCTGATTCATATGTCTCGAGGGGGTGCTGGATGGGGCACAGTGCTCGGCATGGTGCAACAACGAAGTACGATCCGCGGGATTCTGGGGCATGGGCGGTAAAAGCAATATTTGACCGCCACTCCCACAACTGTTACCGTAACTGTGGCCATACGGTTAGGCGGGAGTAGATAAAACGCATTAAATGTGTCCGGATCCGTACGGGAGAGCCGGTAGCCGAGGGGTGCACTGTCCTCGAGGGCCGCCCATTCGTGCGAACGAAGTTCCGTCCTCGAGGGCAGGCTCGTTCGCAGGGCGAAGTTCCGTCCTCGAGGGCAGGCTCGTTCGCCGGGCGAAGTTTCGTCCTCGAGGGGTCGCCCGAATTGTACCCTCGAGTGTACAGTCCCAGTCCGTTCGGTAGCCTCTCGAGCAGGCTTTGGTTTTGGGCCGTCGTAGTCCGTTCGCGTGTCAACCCAATACGCTTCAGCCTGCGGGCCTTTGAACATTGACGTGGGAGGTTACTGGAGGGTTTATGTTGCTGATTTTGCGGGGTTTAGCCTGGTAAACCAAGGGTTTGGGGTACCCATTTCCTGGGTAACGACACCTTTCTAGCTTATCTTATGTAGCTTGTTCTTATATTGCTAGTTGTGTAGCTTAGTTAGTTGAGTAATTAGCTCTCTAGGTTATTTTTCTAGTGTATCAAGTAGCGACTTAGCCATTGTGTGAATTAGAGACTATTAGAATTGTTGGATAGATGGCTTGCAACAAGATAGACGGCTTGCAACACAATCGTTAGGTTGGGCAAAACCGCATTACGCCATTTGCTTTACTAATCCATTTGGTCTAGTAATTTATAGATTTTTAGTAGCCTATTGATCCCCTTTAGTCATACTATAACCTTCAATAAGGTAAAAGGAGACAGGGGTAAAATGTTTACAAAAGTTAAACATTTGCTCTGAGAAATTTATAAAGTTACAAAATCAGGAAATGACATTCTGGCATAAACCACTCGTTTTATAAAGGCACTGTAGCTTTGTTGGCATTTGGTCAAAACCAAGCGTAAAAAGTTTATTTTTTTGGGCGAAGCAGCGCCCAGATGTCCTATATTTCGGACGGTCCTCCACCAGCGCGGCCCACCAAGACACAACACAGCGCACGGCCCACTAATCCGGACCCCGCCCACTGAACCGGCCCAGGCAAACACGATTCTTTTGCCCCCTCCCGACGTGCTCCGCTCGACAGGATTCCATGGAGCGCGCGTTGCTGCAGCAAGTTCGCCGCCGCGGACGCTCCTCCAGGCCCCCTACCCCGGCTTCCCTCAGCGCCTGCACCCCTGCTCCAGCCCGGCTTTCCCTCGCCACCGCCACCCCTGCTCCAGCCCTGGCTTCATCCCCGCAGTGGTCCCATCCTCGAGCTCTCGCCGTCGCGCCGCCGCTGCAACAATTATCACCACCCAAATGTCTCACTTAATGCAACACATCGAATTCCCCCAATCGTAGCAATCAAATTAGAAGAATTGATTGAGGAGACACATGAAGGGGGAGCTTCGAGAGGCAAATTACCAGTGCACCGGTTGGATCGAGATGTTGCAGCAGCCAGATCCAGGTGTGTTCCTATATCTATTCATGGCAAGGCTGAGGTAAAGAAATTTTGAATTTCAATTCTTCCAACACAGAATAGCTACAGTGGATATATATGCTTGTTACAAACAAAAAAAGTGGATATGCCAACAAACTACCCTAGCATATATGCTTGTTGCAGCAAAAAAGTGGATGGTTCCTTGTTTCAAAAGATATCAGTTTCATGTTTTGATACACCTGCTGAAAAAGCTAGCAAGTAAGGGGCAGATGCATCTTTTTGGGCTAAAGTATGTTTTAATTGTGCAATTGTACTGATTGTGACATGAAATATGAATTGTGAATTGGAAATCGCAGGAGCGCCACTAAAAAATGAGATATACTTGCTACTGTCAAAACTAAAGATGCAAGGATACTGTACAATGAACATGCATTTAAAATGGGCTTCTGTGCCACCTCATCAAGGAGAAGTCGAACTTACAATGAGCTTATTAGAAAAGAATTTGAGTGCACGCACGCCAACAATCCAGATGGTGAGCAAGAAGATGAAACATCAGCAGGGCAACAGGTGTTGTGTCAAAGAGGAAGATGTCAGCCAAAGACGAAGAAGAGAAGCTCATATACTGTTACATCTAAAAATGTTTGAATGAAACAAACCCAGTCAATATACTGTTACAAACTGATAATGTGGAAAAAAGCTGAGATGAAAACAACTAGAGGGGATACCTATTGTTACATCTGAAAATGTTTGAATGAAACAAACCCAGTCAATATACCGTTACAAACTGATAATGTGGAAAAAGCTAAGATGAAAACAACCAGGGGATGCGTGCTGTTACATCTGAAAATGTTTGAATGAAACAAACCCAGCCCATATACTGTTACAATTGATAATGTGAGGATGTAGAGATGAAAACTACCAGTGGATGACTGCTGTTACAAATGAAAGTGTTTGAATGAAATAATCCAATACATATAATGTTACAACTGATAATGTGGGATGCAGATATGAAAATAGCCAGGGGTTGCCTGCTGTTACAATTGAGAATGTTCGAAAGAAACAATCCAATACATATACTGTTATAACTGATAATGTGGGGATGCAGGTATGAAAACATCCAGGGGCTACCTGCTGTTACATCTGAGAATGTTAGAATGAAACAATCCAATCCATATACTGATACAACCAGAATTTTAAATATGATGACAATAACAAAAGAAGGTTGATATAGACATCACTGTCACAAAAATAAAAAAGTGACCAATAACATTTGCACCCATAATGGACCAAAACACATTTTTAGATGTATATGCTCCCAATAAAACAACATTGCAAAAAACAGGATTCTGCATAGACTTCATGATAACATGAATCCAGGATATAAGGACCTAAGGCAACAAAGCATCAACATTTGGCCACATAGCATAAAAGAGGGGACTCCACTCCATATATTACAAAGGAACTATTGTTCGTCAAAATGCACATCGATCTCTGCTGACACATTCCTAAAACTACTATAGCAGCAACTTGATCATGGGAACAATTTCTTCATGGCGGCATGATAGTTTTCCGCAAATTCGTCTTGCTTCACCACATTGTGCTCTGAATGGAGTACTGTAGCAGCGTGCTTCCTGTACCCTAGTGCCAACCCCTACACATACAAAAAGAATGAAGAGAGA
Source organism: Bothriochloa decipiens (assembly GCA_023333625.1). Lineage (NCBI taxonomy): Eukaryota > Viridiplantae > Streptophyta > Magnoliopsida > Poales > Poaceae > Bothriochloa > Bothriochloa decipiens. Next base: position 44,388,935 of record CM041631.1, read on the forward strand.
GGAATGAGAGCAGAGCACATAGAAAATTTGGAGACAAAAAATTAGGGTCATAAAAAAGAAAGAAAACTTTAGATGGAAAAACATACTTTCGCAATCGATGAATCCGCGATAGTCTTGCCATCCCATGATTCCATAAAATCCATGATGTGCCCATAGTCAAACCTTTGTACAAAAAGGAAACATGAAAGAAATTAAACATGTGGACAAAGATAAAAAATCATTACATGACAAAAATGACATGAGAAGTCATGGAGAAAAAGCTGGAAAAACATACAGGGTACTTTATGTTTGGAGAATCATGGTACACCCACTTAAAGTAGACACATCAAGTTTGAGGAACCCATGTTCCATTGTAGTGGCTGAAAAGTTCTTAATCTAAAAAAGAACGAAACACTCAGACATGCAAGTGGAAATAAGTAATCAGAACTGCTTCAACAACTTGAAAAAAGGATCTGTAACAACTAAAAAAGTAAAAAAAAAAGAATGCTGCAAATGATTTGCTTGTTGAATGGAAAATTCTTCTTGTTGATCCTGAACTCTCTCAACTCAAGGCTTATGTTCTTCATAACAAATGCAACAAGCTTGGTTGGCAAAGGAGATATCAAACATGGCAAGCAAGGAACCAAACCCTCATCATTGATCCAACCGATCTGATCATCAGTGAATGTGACATCATGGATCCTGTGCACCGAGAACCTATGTAAGAAGGGCTCACTACTGCTGTTAACTTAGGTTTTCCCATCATTCATTCCTGCATAAAAAAGAGGAAAAAAGGAAACAACGTATTAGTGTTGTTGCAACATGCCAAAAAAGGTAAATGAAACAAAATAGGATTGCTCAAACATTATGAAAAGACAAAAAAATGTACTTGCTTATAAGCCGATAACAGGGACTATGCAAAAACACCGCTAGTCTCCTGCACAACAAAACCTGTTGTATAATCCTAGAATTAGGTTATCCATGATATCAGCTCTACTGATTGCAAAAATAAAAACCGGTCACATGTGCATACAATACCATATCCCAAAAAGGCGCTCCAATGCCATGTTAACCATCGAATGGTATCTACACAATACTTCGATAATAGCACAAAAGGGGGAGGGGGCATGGCAAAAAAACAAAAAAGGATATCCAAAAGCAGAAAATCATCTGCCGCCTATTGTTGACCAACTAATTGAATAGCGAGGATATCAAAATTAAATCTCAGAAAACCAAAAATAAGTATCACCCTGCACATGAAACAGTTCCAAACCTACAGTGTTCCAAAAATCAAGTGAAATAGACACATGCTTCAACTTGAGCCGCCAAAAGCATTAGTAATTCTGGTTGTATCAGTGTGATAAGCACATCATTACCATCCCCTAATAGCACAATCTACAACTTGAGCCGCCAAAACTCCATCATGATAGCACAGTCCACATGATGTTGTACAGGAGTATCTCAGATACACATTGTTGCTACTTGCTAGTATGGAATAATAGCTTGAGCCTGTTTTCAAGGACAAACACAGACACATACACAGAAACCAGCAGTCCAAATGTTACGTCAGCATTGCAAAATAGTTGTGCAAAAAATAGCATGAAATTTGTTGCAACAATTTGTGTATGTAGTTACAAATCTAGGTACTAGTTATTTCAGTAAAAAATAATAATAAAATATAATCAGCCCATACTGAAAATACAATCTGGTAGGACTCCCTTCTTCTTCATTGGAGACTTCTTCACAGAGATGTTGTTCCGTGCTTTGCTCGAAGATGCCCCACTGTCTGCATCCCGATCGATGCCATCAGCCTCCCCTTCGAAGTTGCCCGACAAACCGCCCGAGTAGGGCGACGCATCCATCCCTGATCTGGTATGCATCACCCACAACGGAGATGCCCCGCTGCTGGAGGAAGATGTCGGCGAGAGCAGGAAACTGCCGACGCTAGGGTTTGTCGTCGGCGGGAAATGCAGAAAGAGATGTGGGGAAAGGGAAGCCGCAGTGGAGGCTGGTGGCGTAGTGTGGCCGCGCTCACACGGTGGAGGCCGGTGATGGGCGAGTCGCCCCTGAGGGGCGTCGCATCCAGGCCGGATACGGTATGCATCACTCAACTTTGTGGAGAAGCACGGCGTGGTGGAGGCCGGCGAGGCGAGCAGGAGGTGCAGTGGAGGCGTCGAGAGGCGCGGCAGCCCGCTCGCTACGGTTTGGAGCGTATGGCGAGCAGGAAATGCAGGAGGGGCAGTGGAGAAGGCGACACGCTAGAGACTGGCGGCGCAGTGGAGGCCGGCGAAGCGAGCGGGAGGCGCCACCACACGGCGCGACGGCTGATTCGGCGACGAGGAGCGGCGGCCGCAACCGCTCTGGTATGAGAGTTGAGAAACAATGGTTGCGTGGGTGATTTGGGCCACCTGGGTGAAAAGCCCAGCAAAAACTTACCGTCCGACCATATTTTTTTCGCGTCAGAAAGCCTGCAGTGGCTGAACCTTGGTCCCAGCTGTTAGCGGACGGCAAACACATCACGCCTCTCTTGTCTCTTCCACGTACACCAGTGATTTGCACGCGTCCATACGCACTGGTTGGCACCATACTTATATTTATGAAAATACACTGCCAATTATAAATAACGACATGATAAAGAAAAAGTATATATATCTCTTTTATTTTGCGCATTTAAGCAGCGCACAGAAGCAAAATATATCGTATTGTGCATTGTTTATGTAATGTATTAGCGTTTGTATTCATGTTATTTGAAATTTATTATTTACGGATGATAGGAGTTTTATTTTATTGTCTATATATTTTGATTTATATAAAAATTGATCGTAAATTTTTTAAATTAATTTATTAATTAAGTATAGAATAATAATTTATTAAAACATTTAAAATTTATCTGTTTTTAGAGATTATCAACGTCATAAAGCATTCACAAAATAAATTTTATAATACTGGGATCGTGGCCACGGAGGGCGTGGGCGTACGGCTAGGCGCACTTCAGCGCGCTACGGGCCGGCGACGACGTTCACGGCCCTGATAGGAAGAGAGAAATTCGGCCCGCGTACAGGGGATGCGGTGGTTGGCTGGCCATTGAATTGTGGGCATGGAGGGCGTGGGCGTGCGGCTAGGCGCACTTCAGCGCGCTACGGGCCGGCGACGACGTTCACGGCCCTGTTAGGAAGAGAGAAATTCGGCCCGCGTACAGGGGATGCGGTGGTAGGCTGGCCATTGAATTGCTTGGACGGCTGGTCTTATTTTAGAAAAGCTCGAGGGTTTTTTTAAAAAAATTAGGACGATAGATAGTGGGTTGTATTTTGTGGGAGTTTGATGGGTTTTTTTTT
>CM041631.1:44392258-44573042 GCA_023333625.1 Bothriochloa decipiens
AAAAAAAAAAAACCCAACTCTGTACACTCCAGTCGTGACTTTTGAGGCCATTTATCTTTAGTGTGTCCATGTTGACCCCGCGCCTTAGGTTTGATGCATAACCATCAGGGAATTTCATGTCCTTAAACCACTGCATAACTTCCTTCTCTTGGGGTCTTGCTAGGGAAAAGGGCGCTCTAGGCCTATCCCACAGGCCATTTGGCTTCTCAACAAGGTTGAGATGTCTCCTATTGCACATCAAGGCTTGGTCAAGTCTAGCCTTGTTATTATCCTTAGTCTTGTCAGCAATGTCAAGACATGTAGCAAAAATAACTTCTGCTACAATTTTTTTCAGTATGCATAGCATCAATGTGATATGGACACATAAGTAGAGGGAACTATGGCAATTCCCACAGAAATGGGACGTGAGTCCAATTGTGGGTAGTATCATAACCTCCAAAAGATCTCTCTTTGACTTCATTTCATGTACGCTAGCATTTCTTCCCCTGTTAACCGACGTGGAGGCGTGTCATACACTGCTACGTCCTTCCTAAATGCATTCTTCTGGTCCCTGAAACTATGGTCAGCTGGCAGGAACCTTCTATGGCAATCAAACCAACTGTACTTGTGCCCATTTGGTAGCCAAGTGCTGTCCACATCTGCCATACAATCAAAGCAGGCCAAGCCACCATGTGTTGACCATCCAGAGAACATACCCAATCCAGGATAGTCATGGATGGAAATATGCAACCCTCATTTGAAAATTTTTCTTTGAAAAGCTATCATAGATGAGAACTCCTGGCCAAGCTTCCTTGATCTCATCAATAAGTGGCCGCATGAAGACATTCATATTCTTGCCAGGATGCTCCGGTCCAAGAATCACTAAACTAAGAAATATATTTTCCTCCATACAAAAAGCTGGAGGTAAGTTCAGAGGAATTGAAAAAACTGGCCAGCAAGAATATTGAGCTTTACCATAGCCAAATGGCTTGAAGCCATCTGTTGCCATAGCAATCCGAACATTCCTCGGGTCCACTGCAAACTCTGGGCAAGATGTGTTGAAATGTGTCCATGCCTCAGCATCAGAAGGATGCACGTCTACCCTCCTTGTGCCACCGCATGTGCTTTGCAGTGTTTGGCTCCATGAACAACCGCTGCAACCTTGGTATCAGTGGGAGATAGCGTAGAACCTTATGTGGTATTGGTTTTCGTTTATGCCCTTGGTGTGCTGGTTCAGTAACTACATATCTACTCTCCCCACAGAAATCACATTTATCTTTGTCCTTATCTTCTTTGTAGTATATCATGCAATTGTTTATACAAGCATCTATCTTGATGTAAGGCATTTTTAGACCACGAAGAAGACACTGGCACTCGTACAAGGATTTTGGTATCAGTTCTGAGGAAGTATATCAGCAAACAAATCCAATAATTTATTAATGCATTCTATGGGGAGATTGTATTGTGACTTAACTGCCATCAAGCGTGCTACAGAAATTAGCAGTGCAACACTAGTGTAGCTTTGGAGCGGCCCTTTTGAAGCTGCTAACAAAGCATAGAATGCCTTAGCAATCAGCTGTTGGTTAATCCTGTACACTATCTGTTTGCATTGCATCACCCAAATCACCTAACATTTGATCTAAACCATCAGCATTATCGTACGCATACTCCATTATAGGCTGACTAATAGGCTGCTGACCATGTTCAGTCCATGTAAAATAACCAGGCATAAACCCTCTTTTACACAAATGCATGCTCATGACGGCTCTTCTCCGTCTAACTCTATTGCGACAATCTGAACACGGACACACTAGAAGTTTTGCAGAATCAGAAACTGAACTGAAAGCTTGGTCCAGGATAGCATTTGTATTTCGCGCCCAATCCGAGGAATGACAACCATTGTCATTCCAGCTGTCATACATCCAATTACGGTCTTCTACTGACATGGCTATTGTTGTGTCAATGAACTGAAACAGAAAATTTGCAAGTACCTCACATGATTTAGTGCATGCCAATTCTACTTTAACTTAACTAACAGTACAAAACCACCAAGAAAGGGAAATTTCCTTCTCACCTCAAATCCTTTCTACGATGTGGTGTTCCCTTGCCCTCTTTTTGTGCACAACTGGAAGTCAGGCTCCCCGCTCCCTTGCGCTCCTATGCAGATGTGAAGATGTGCTGCCTTCCTTCTTCACAACAGAGCCCCAAGCAATGTCGCCTCTCCTCCTCGGCTCCTCCTTGGCTCCAAGCAACCAAGAATCAGGAGAGAACCTTGATTATGGAATGGGAAGAGGGGACCTGCAAATAGAAAAAATCCCTATCAATTATTTGTCAATCCTCTTACTGATGTTCACGCAAGAACATACCTTACCTCTATCAATCCATCCTTTGCTTCCCCGGATCTAAAGAGCAGGACATGGAGGGAGGGAATGGGAGGCAGCAGATCGAGAAGGGAGCTTAGAGTGGCGGCTTGGGGTGGGAAGGTCTTACGGTGGAGATGCGAAGGGGTGGCATGGTTGCTGAGTAGGGGGCGCCCTGAGCGGCCTTGTTAGGGAGGACGACGCCGACTTAGCAGGGGCAGGGCGGCGACAGTTGGGCGACTGGCGCTGGGCAGGGTGGCGGGCGGGCAGTGGGAGGGGCGGCCGGCGTCCACGCGCGGGGTGCAGTGGGAGGAGGGGCAGGCGGTCGGCTTCAGTCGTTGGTATTCTGGATGGGCCCCGGGTGAACGACGGCTTTGGCTGGTTGGCTTTGGGCGAGTGGAGGGATAAATGGGTGCGCGGATTGGACTGGCGGCGGGAGAAATGGCGCCTCAACATTGGGTGGTGGCGGCAGGAAATTTAGGGTTTTGAGGATCTGGTTCCCTACGATTTTGTTCCATCTCGTAGGGAAATGTTCCACGCAAGCGCTGGTATGGCTCACTAAATTACTACCGCTCTCTCTTGTCCCGACGAAACCATGGGAGTACTAGAGAAATGCCATCTTCCCTACAGTTTTGAGTAGGAATTCTAGGGAAACCGATAATTCCCCAGGCTGCATAAAAACCGTAGGGAACTATATAAATATTAGGGAAACTCGGAGTTTCTAGTCGTGCTGCCAACTTTCCTTGTTGATACATATGGTTGTGCATCTACAAACATCAGTCCATTTATTGTTTGATGTTTCCCATCTGGCAACCTATTCTTTTTTGAGTACAAATATTTATTTATTTCCAGTTGCCACTGCCAATTACGATATTCTCATGAGCTGTGGCATAATATGTGTGCATACAAGCAGTAGGTATAGTTTTAAACATAATATAACATCTTCTTCAGAAGTGAACTAAACATACCACTTTCCTTTCCACTACTTGGTTTGGAGGGTTCATGGCCCCATAGGACCTTCATCAAGTAACATTTCTTCAGGAGGTGGTCTGTATTTGAGCCAAACTTATCTTCAGGGAACACTTTGACCTAGCACATGCGAAAGACTCGTACCTCAGTTTCATAACTTTGGTCATGTAAATCCAGCAAATCATGTATAGTCAAATGCACTTCAAACGAAAATCCCAGCTAGCTCCCCTAGGAGGGTGGACCTGGCTTAGTGATATAGTTTCTCCACCCGTGCCCTGGAGATCTTGGGTTCAGACAAATCTCTTTGCAAATTTTGCAAGGGTAATGCTGCTAGAAATCCATGACCTTGCGTGATTGCTTTCAACACTGGGTATGGTCAAGCTAGCTATATCAAGATTCATGAGCTGCTTAGTGGCGAAGCTAGAGTAAAATTGTAGGGGGCTGCACTTTTCTTGTGGGTGCATAGACTTATGTTAGGGAGGATGTATATGCTAGTGTGTCATCTTTACAATTTTTATAGAAAATTTGAAGAAAGATAAGAATCTTAACATAATAAAACTGTCCTGTTTCAGGCATCAGATGAGGGTGGTCGAGACTCTGGTAAAAATGGCGGTGGAACAGACCTAAATTTGAATTTAGGTTTGAAAGACCCGGACGGTGATAATGAAGTTGAGACAACGGAGAAACATCAAGCTGCAAACAATCCACAGACAGAGAATAGATCCAAGAGGAAATCAGTAACCCCTGACCTTGAGATGAGAATGTAACCCGGCAGTTCCATTTCTGTCTAAATTTTACTATTTGCCATGAGTCCATGAGGCGTGTAACTTAGGTACATTCTCATCGTAGAAACATTTCAGCAAAATCAATTACAGGACATACAATAGTGTTAGTGTATACTGTCTGAACCTTTTTCTTTGTCTTCGATACGGAGGAGAATTGTCTAGAGATAATGCCAAATATAATTTAATTTTTCAGTGGTGTTTGGAATCCGAAGACATGTTTTCACAATTTATTTGCAAAAATGTTCTTTTACTGCAAGGGTGTCAGTGAAACCATTAAAAAAAGAAATTGAAAACTGAGGGAACTTCCCGATTACATAATTATTTCATTCTAATTCGAAACTATTTACCCAGTTGGTTTGACGAAAGCATTGCATAGTTCTACAGTACGTTTTCAAGTTTGTCGTTTTAGCCTGTCTGTTTCAAACTGTTGTGTTTAGATATATATCATTATACTAGTCATTAGGCGCGCCCTTGAGCGTAGGTTGGTACTAGAAGCATATGTAATAAGATAGTACTATAGATAATGAGTCATATGAAAGAAGCATATGTAATAAGATAAGATTGGTTGACGTAGGTGGATTCTAGATATTGAGTCAAAGAGAAGCATCTATACAGTAATAATATAAGATTGGTTTAGGTTTGACGTGTTTTCTTTGATTCCGAACCTGTGTTGGTTAGGACCACTTCGTTGTCTGCACCTTGATTAAGATGGAACGTTGCTTCACATGACGGTAGGATAAGTCGGTTCTGGCCGTGAAGCCACTTCTCTCTCATTCGGGGTAGCATCGTGGAGAGGAGAGCGCGATGCGGGGGAGGGGACTTGACTAAGACTGACTGCACTGCACTGGGTATGCTACGCGTCCCGCTACGGTATCTTGGAGGATGAATTGACCCTAAAAAATCCTGCACCGGGGAACGCTACAGCGCACTGTATGCAAGCGGGCGGGCAACCATCTGGGGGCTGTGGCGCGCGTACGTGAGTGCCCTATAAAGGACATGGCGAGCCGTTTGAGGAGAGAGAAGGATGCTCGAGGAGAGAAAAGGATGTCACGTGACACCTCAAAATTTGTATTTTTGAAAATAGAGTAAAAATAATTTATTTATGTGTCTTTGTGCTCATGAGAATGTAGAAAAATAATATTTTTAGTAAATTAAAATTTATCATAGGGGTTAACAACATTGTTGTGCATTCATACTGCTGTATATATACTTCTGTGATGTGTGGTTTTGACCAAAACTGAAAAGGCTTTCAAAATCTGTTAGGATGATCGTCTTCCTTGTTGAGCACACTTTCTCCATAACCAAAGTCATTGTTCCTCAGCTCGAGGTTATTTTAGAACCCTCTTAAACTCTTTTTCTTTATAACCTAAATTACTCCTTTCAGTTTCTCTTTCATCGATCAATCTCTATAAACTTCTTGGGAATTTTTCTGGTTTCTTTTAAAACTTGTTCCCACTTGTCTGTGAGCATAATCTAAAAGATGCTCTAAAATATTCTTTTATGAGCTCTAAATATTTTTATTTAGGTTGCTCATGTTTCAAAATGTCTCTGAGATTTTCTCTTAAGTTGTCGAAACCTTCGGAGTATTTTTCGTGACTTAAAAATCAATTCTGGACTTTTCTAGAATTATTTTATTCATAAAATTAATTAATTTCGAAAATAATGAAATTCCTCATTTATTTTAATGCTCAACACCCATGTCATAATTTACTAATGGACTTTAATAATTAATTAGGCCTATTAGTAAAAGTAGATGGTGCAATTAGTACCATATCGTTAGTTGGTGTAGATACGAGAAGATCTCCGCCCTGTATATCTGCACCACCTCGTCCTGAGATCGCAGCATTGCTGCCACGCCCTAGCGCCGCTGCCGAGCTCGAGCCTTGCGCCTCACGGCTTCATCGCTGCCGTAGGCACGTCCGTCACCGCTGTCTTGCCCTAGCTCTGTCTAGCTGCCGTGCTAACTGCTTGGTCTTGCCCAGAGTAAACGCATGCCGCCGTTTGGGTCTCGCCGAGAAGACCATTCGAGCTGGCCGCCGAGCATTTCCGCGTGGAAGCCATTGTCGCCGTCCGCAAACTGCTGATGAGCTTCACGTCAAGGAAAGCCCGCTGTTGCCGCTGCCTCGTCTAGTCGTCTTGCATCACCTGCCGCTTGCATGATTTAAATCGCCATGCCCGACCAAAGCCGCCCATTGAGAACCTCCGCCGACGTGCCTCTGAACAGCTCCATGCCTCGTCATCGTCTGCGGCGTATCGAGTTCAACGGTCCGTGTTCCATCTAAGCAGCAAAGTCGACTTCCTATACGTCGCTCACGTCAGGCACATGCTGGCCAAGTTGCTGTCCGTCGCTGCTGTTCGTAATTTGTCCTGTGTTGGTGAGCCTCTTCTTGCGACATCTATACTATATACGTAGTCTATAGTGTCTCATCATCTTCGTGATGAACCATGCTGCTGGTCTCCATCACATGCAGATCATATGCTGCATCAATTGCCGCCAGATTATGCTCCATGCAACAAGTCCAACCGGCCGTCCGACGTCGTGGTTGGTTCTTCGTCCATGGTGAGCTCGTGCACATGTCAAGTCCTCTGCTTACATGAATCTAATCTTCTGTATGCTCCGAAGCATCTATATTCCTGTATGCGCAGCCAATACGAAGTCATCTCTGTTGTAGAAATCCTTGCTCTGAACCTGTACATCAGGAGCAACGTCATCGTCTTTTCATACATCAGTTGCAAATTCCTACTGATCGATTTAATAAAAGATCAGCATCACCTCATTGTCCATTATTTTATTCATCAAATATAATGCCAATGTCATGCCTTGTCATTCATGCACAATAAATCGTCATTCTTTATTTATTTCTTAAAAGGAAATATGTCTTTCATATACGTCAAGAGCTGCACCTTTCCTGGTGGCCATATGGCTGGCTGTGCTCTCCCTGCCCGAGCAGGTGAAGAGGAAGCTTGAATCAACGCCACCGGTTTCACCTGCCTCGGCTTGACCGAGTGTCTGTACCAAAAGCAAGCTGTTCATCGATCATCTCTACCCAGCTGCTCATCACGTTGCCTGCTTGCAAGGACACTTGCATGCGACTAACTCAGGTGTCATGTATTATGCCTGAGGTTCCATATACGGTACGTGTACGATTGGCACATCTATCCTACACGTTTTGTGTATAATCTGTATGGTCTTTTTTTAGCTATCAGCGTTATGTATCTGTTTCTATTTGAAAAGTCTCTGCTTGTATGTTTGTCCGTGCATGGTGCTTGCTTTACGAGTAGAACGAGAACCGACTGTAGGCGGTGAAGATTAGAAGAAGGAGCTGAGATGACAAGAAGAAACAGAGCATGAGGAAGTTTAAGCAAGTTTAAGGCAAGTATAGTTGGGAACATCCTTATTACCTATTCACTGTAAACACTAAAATCATATGCATGTGTCTCTTTGCTACCCTGTTAGGATTATCTAGTTTTGAACACTTGTTTACCTTGATAACTGAGGATGTTGCATTTGGGTAGTATGTTGCTAGTGCAAATCTTTAACCATGATCATGTACGCTAGAGTAATGAATAAGTGATAACCATATAAGATGAACGTAATCCTTTAGCAAAAGCTGGGACTTTTCGTACAACTGTGAGGGCTACATGACTCTGGCTTTAGCTCAGTATGAGGACCTTTTCTAACTTGTTAGAGGTTTCCGAGTTGGGTATAGGATAGCCTCTGTCCTTATGAGTATAGCCGAGAAGGAATGTGCCATATTGGAAGGGGGTTCCTGCATCTGATGATCTAGCAGTCTTAACTAGTTAGACGATCCTTTGAAAGGCTTCATAGTGAACCCTACCGGCTTTTCTTGGTAGTAAGCTAAGAGGTCGATGGGCCTCGGGCGAAAGGGTAAATCATGGCTCACAATGAAAGTGTACACCTCTAATCAGAGTTTAAATCAATATATTGTCCGTGCTCACGGTTACGGGTGGCCTGAAAAACTGAGGGAATCTGTTATGTTCATTTAATAGTTTATGTGCAGTTTATTTATTCAGCTATATCTTGTGATCATGTGGTTATGGGGATGAAACTACCTTGTTGTTGCTAATTGCTAAAATATGACATACACTAAAAGCTAAATGCAGTTAAACCGTATCAACCTTTATTAAGCTCATGAACCTCTGCTATACTTGTTGAGTATGGTTGTGTACTTACGCTTGCTTTACCTTCAATTTTGAAAAATCCCGGATGGATACCAGATTGCCAGAGTAGGAGAAGTTTAGGCTTGTGATCAACCAGTCAGTTGGATCCAGTGGAGTGGAGTCCTTACATGAAGATCGGAGTTGTCTTTTCACTGACTGCTACATAAGGGTATATCCTTCTTATAGTAAGTACGTTATATATCTAGCATTGTTTACTTGTAGCTATATGTGGGAATTGACTCTTAAGACTCACATATGGTGTATATCTGGTTTTGTTCTTAAAACCGGGTATTACATGCCAGCGCTCGGACGTTGGAGAGGGGACCACAGCTTGCCCGTGGCCACGCCAGCTCGCTGTTCGCCCACGGCCGCCAGAGAGGAGGCCGCAGCTCGGATGCCGAAGAGGAGGCCGTAGCTCGCCCGCCGGACGTCGGAGAGCCGAGAGGAGGCCGCACGCCACGGATCGAGACCAGGGTGGGAGAGAGGAGGCTGCCGCATCTGTGGCTCGTCGAGCCACCCGCGTGGCCACGTCCACGGCCGCCTCGGAGCGCAGCGCAGGTGCCTCGCGCCCGCCCCCGCGCGGCCTCTCCCACTGGAGATCGTAGCTCCGCGGCTCCGCGGCTCCGCGTGCCTGTGCCCGGCTCATCTATGGCCAGAGGAGGCGGCCGTCCTCGGAGCCTGAGCGTCGCCGTGGACGTGGGGCTGGAGCTCGCCCCACGCCGCCATGGACAGAGCTCGGACCTCGCCGCCATAGCCGGAGCTCAGCCCGCGCCGCCATAGCCCACCGCAGGGCAGCAGGACCGCGCCCGCGCTTCGAGGACCACCAGGGGGTGCCAGGGGGACGCGCCGCCGCCGAAGGAGTCTGTGTTGCCGTCGCGGAAGCGCAAGAGCGAGAGCAGCATGGACACCGCGCTGGCGCCGGCCCCTCCTGCGCTGGACACCACCCGATCTGCACCGGCAGCAGCGGCACCTGGCAGCGGTGGACCAGACGGAGTACACCTTCGATGGCCGAGCCATCCTCTGGCCGTGCAGTCACTGCTCCCCTCACGCGGCCGTGGAGGGAGAGGTCGGGCCGTCACCGGTGGGGAACCCAGCGGTGGGCGAAGGCCAGAGGAAGGGAGGGGAAAGAGACAGAACGAGATGGGGAGGGAGGCGGTTATTATAAAAAAAGCCTAACAAATGAGCCCTACAGTGGATAGAAAGCGATATAAGGTATGTATGGGTACGGGATAACGTAGTATAGAGGAAAGAATCTTGATAACTAGCGTAGAATATTCCTTTTAGAGGGGATCGACGAGTGCGGATAGTCTAAGCTTGCAGGTACGACCTGAGCATCCTGGCATCGGCTGTCTCCTAGGCCATGTAGATTAGTCCAGACTCATCACCGAATGGAGTGAACGGTGACCCACGCGAGCGATGTACAAACTCGTACAGGCGTGTGATACTATCTTCCTTATTATGTTCCCTTGTACTCTGATTCATTAGGATCAAAGGATCCATTTGATATATCTCTCTGTCATGACATTTTAGGTGGACCATTGGTGTCTTTCTTGTCTATTGGCATGGACATGTTAATTTCCTCGGTGATGGATGTTATCAGCTACACTAGGGTGCCATCTTTGTTTTGTTTGCAAATGGAATTATTTGTTTGCTGCACACAGTATAACACTTGTACCGAGCCATGTGTACAACTTTGGCCTGATTGACTATAGAGGATATGGTCAGACACGTTGAAATCTATAGCGGCCGGACTTTATTACATGCACAATAGCATTTCAGCACCAATGGCTCCTCGGTTCTACGTTAGGATGCGGTGAGACTGGCTACTTGCTGCCAGATAGGAGCCATCAAGTAGGCGATTGATGCAGTGCTATCAGAGTAGGCGACTGATGCAATGCTATCGGCTTGCCAGTGGACTAATTGCAACCAGATTCAAAACAGACACCCCCTCACATTTTGTCCTACGAGATCAAATATGCAGCGGTCGGACTTTCTTGGGTTCGCAGTAAAACTCAACATCTACGTGTCATCCTTGATGCACTAGATCGAGGCGAGACTTGTTGAGATGAACTTCTTGATGCCAACGGTTTACAAAAAAAAGGTAAAAAGAAAGACCAACGGAGAAAGCTTTTGGGGTGGAATTGGAGTTCTAGAGAGTCATCCCTCTCGCCCTCGCCCCTTGGGCCTGTTGTAAAACTTTGCGGGTGGTAGACCACCCCGGCCACCACGACCACTGCCCTTTACCCACTCGGCGGCTTCTGCGAATGCGACGTGTCGGCGTTAGGAACCCGGGGGCGTCCTAAGCCAACGAGTAAACGTATGTGTGTGTAACCCGTTCGGATGGTGATGCAAGAAGAACACAACGATTTATCCTGGTTCGGGCAAAGAAGGCCCTACGTCCAGCGGGGGGAGAAGATTTGTATTATCTTGCACCTAAGTGCTTGTACAGGGGCGAATACAAGCGAAGGAGGGAATTCGAGGGGGGTCGAGTATAGAGCGAGAGAGTTATTCGGAGTCTAGGAGTCTGCCTAGGCGTGTGTTCGGTTGTCGTGAGATCGTTGTCTGGAGTCGGTTCTCCTTGTCCCTATCGGGTCTCCTGGCGTCCCCTTTTATAGGCCAAGGGGAGGCACAGGGGTACAGATATCCTGGTTCGATGACGCGGTGATGACGTCGCGGGTCGTGGTGGTCAACCCGAGGTCTCTGTAGAGACATACGCTGAGCATGGCTTGTTCTGTAGCAGCGTGGCTCGGAGTTGACAGGCGTCCTTTGGAGACGTGGTTGTTGACCGGCGAAAGACGCGATCCCCTGTAGAGGACGTGCGAGTTCCCGTTGGGGTCGCATCGGGAGTTGTTGGCGCAGCTTTCGAGGTCGGTGTAGGTTGACCGAAGGGCGTCGATGCGTACTCGAGGCCTAGTCGAGGGGCAGCCTCGAGCGTAGTGGTTGAGCGGATAAGATTGAATTTAGGGAATCCGATGTCGGTTGTTTGTCGCGTAGCGCGTCGAGGGGGGCCTCGAGCTGCCTAACAGCACTGAGTACGGCGTAATAGTGCCGTGCAGACCGATGCACGTCCTCAGTATGGGCAGTAAAGCGGGATTCGACCGCTGTATGGACCACTGTGCGGACACTATAGCCATACGATTTGACGAGGTTAGGTAGTTTTGCATTAAATGCGCTATCGGACGCACCTGGAGTTGGTGGATCAAGGGGGGCTCGACCCTTGTTGTATCGAGGCGTCCGTCCCGCCGGGGCCTCGATACTTGACACGGGGTCCCCCCTCGAGTGATCATCGGCTGGTGACGTCAGTGATTTGTCGAGGGTTGCGGCAGAGGCTAGGTACTCTGTTGTGGGCCGGCCCAGTGTGTATTTGCCGATGGGCCCCGGTGGGTCGAGGATGTACGGTCTGGTCTTGCATGTGTTTTTCCGAGGATCCCGCCAGATTAATCTGAGGGTAAACTCGGGGTTCAACCGAAAACAAGGAAGGTTTAGGTTACCCCTTTTCTCGGTAACCGACACGACGGGCCGCGAGACGACGTACTTGGTGCAGGTTCTTGACGCCACCCACGCGCGGGAATACAAGAGCCTACAAGGCGATGCTCTACGGGGCAGTGATGCTTTCCTATAGCCGGACCTTTAGTTGTCCTCAGTGCGGTCCAATCCAATCAGTCACGAGTCACGAGCAGTCGAAGCGGTTTCACTTCATATTTCATCTCGCCACTATTCCCCATGTTCATCCTGCAGCTATTTAACACCGGGTTCCTTTTCAATTGTTCTCTACCATTAGTTGATTCAGCTCCAAACCAGTACAAACCAAAGCTACAAACAAAGGCACTAGATCCGTAGAGTTGCCATTGCCATGAGCTCCACCGAAATCTAGATCCCTGGTTTTCCACTTTCAAAGAGCGCATCGAGTCGAGAAAGAAGTGGATGAAGATCAACACCAAGGAGCCATCTAGAGGGAGCAGGGGTGAACTAGCGTTCTCTGTGACCCTAAAATGCACAGTCACCAGGACCCTCAATGCCAGAGGCCATAGGCCGCCGGTGCAGATCCGGTGGGAAGGAGGTGACCCCAAGAGGACCTTCACCGCGAAGCAAGGCGTGGACATCCCCGACACCGATAGAGGTGTCTGTGATGTCCTCCTCGGCTTGATGAAGACAGTCACGCCGCTGCAGAGTCTCATGCTCAACCACTGGCTCTGGAAGGACATCCTTCCCGACTCCGCGCTTCCTCTACTCACCGCCATGGCGTGCGAGGCCCGTCGGGATGGCTGCATCGCGCACGCAAAGATTGGGATAGCGGTCTCCCAAAAAATCGAGTTTGTCGCATCCTCGGCCATCTTGATGGTTTGTGCGGAGACGCTACCGGGGTGTCAGTACTATATCATCTTCCTGGTGGGTGAAAGATCTAGTCATGAGGGCGGTCAAGGTGTCACTGTGCCCTGCCGTGGCCGCGAATTCCACCGCAAGTGCATCGCCGAGTGGTTCGACAGGAACTTGAACTGTCGGCACAAGCGATTAGTCTATGCATTTTGACCCGATAGTGAAGCAATGCCTCTTGCTTTGCACCCCGGCCAAGGAGGATGAGAATGAGGCCACCTAGTTGGAGGAGGACAAGGAGGGCAGAGAGCAAGACAACGGCAGCGGCAGTGGCGGCGCCGATTAGTAGGCAACGACGAACTGCCCATGCGTGGAGCGGGAGGTTATATAGGACACGGGTCGCGTTGGGAAATTGGAAGAACACAGCTGCATGCGTGGGGAAGATGCGTAGTCGTTTTAGTTTCTTCTCTCTGTAATAACCACATCGCCGCCACCGTTGGGAAAATGGAAGACTCAACTGCATGCATATGTGGGGAAGATGCACAGGATCGTGCTTAGTTTTTCTTTCTGCATTAACCGCATCGCCCCACCTCCCCCGCCGCCGTTGGGAAACTAGAAGATAAAAATACAGTGGTGGCAACTATCAGATCCCATGGCTAACTAGCCGATTTCCCTCCAAACAGAGGTCTAAGACAGACCGGCACTCAGAAATTCTGACGGGCCGAACATCTACCAGACCCATGTCTAACTAGCCGCGTTCCCTTCAAACAGGGCCTAAAACTGTCCGACGCTGAGAAATTGTGACAGGCCGGACAATATTTTTTGATGAATCAACAAAATCAGTGGTGGCAACTCAGAGCCCATGGCTTACAAGCCGCATTACCTCGAAACAGGGCATATGATGGTCCGACGCTCAGAAAATTTTGAAAGGTCGGACAATAGCTTTGGTGAATCAACAGAATACAGTAGTTTTTTTAGATAATGAACAGAATCCAGTAGTGGCACACTAGCTTAGCTGAAATAATGACAACAAAACTTGACGAACAACTGCAGAAGCAATGTACCACCTACTGCAAAAGCTAGAATACACTCGAAGCACTACAACCCTTGTTTGTAGGCCACGACGAATACGAAGCTCGCGAAAGACAGGGATACACAGACATGTCCCAAGAATGATCATAGTTAGGCTTGATCTGTGAAAAAAAAACAATATGCATAGAAAGCGTCGAAAAAAATGCTGATCGAGTAGTAGGGCAAAAGTTTTGGAGTAGAATTGCAGGAGGGACACAGTTCTCCCGTGTCTCGCTTGTGCCGCGTTGGACAGTCCATTGTAAATGGGCCAAGTAATAGTGTGCATCTCCGGTAAATACGATTTCTACTCTCGAGGGAGCGCGACAGACCCGACTGACTGCTCGGATTGGACCGCTCTGTGTTCACGATCTCGTTCCTGCCGCGTTTACTTCGATCTCGTCAACCGTCCAAGTATCGTAATTTGAACGGGCCTTAGACAGTCCGACGCTGAGCAATTTTGATAGGCCGGACATTATTTCTGATCAATTAACAAAACACAGTGGTGGCCACTATCAGAGCCCATGGCTATTCACAGTCCATGCACGCAGTGTTTGTTCCCCGAGGCCCGACGAGTGATACTGATCTAATCGGCCTACAGGGATCTAATCGACCTACAGAGGGTGAATAGACGATTATGATAATCTAAAATTTGAAACTTAAATACAAAAATTAAATACCAACCGGTACTACCGAAAATAGAACCGATACTACCGGCAGTTCAAAATTGGTACTACCGATGCAAACTTTCCATAACTATCGGTACCCTACGAAACTATGAAATTAAACTAAAAATTAGAATAAATTAAGCTGTAATTTCAGACCTGATTGTTACCACTCTTTTGTTGATAATGCAAATGAAGAGATTGGGCTTCTTCAAGCTTTTCACCACACCAAATCGTAGATCGAGACTTCCAACCTATGAAACTTGGGGATAGGGGGGAAGAATACAAAGAACACAACAACGAGGGTAGTCGATGCTACCACCACAGTAAGACACACGATTTTTACCGAGGTTCGACAATCTCTACAAAGGAGTACCTACGTCCCCGTTGTTAAGGTGACCACAAAGGTCCGACCACGAAGGTCTCCTCCCTCCAGCAAAATCTTGAGATATCCACTAAGAATAAGGGATAATACAAACACTTCGGGGCGTCCTCACAAGTGAATTAACACGGGCAGTCACGAGTTCTAAGAACCCAAGAGTAACAAACATAAATCAAGCCGGCAAGACGAGGAATCCAAGTGCTCAAGTCATAGATCGAAGTTCCCGCTTTCTAATCTCACGTCCTTAGCTCAAATCCTTGAGGGAATGAAGTTTGGGAGCAAAGTGAGAGAGAAAGCAGGTGAGCTGGTGCTTGGAAGAAGTGTTTCTCAGGTGTGAGTCGCTTGAATGGGCAGGAGAGAGAGAAAGGAGAGAGATGAGGGGTATATATATTATTTGTCCAGAATAACTACCGGTACTACCGATGTGAACCACCGGAACTACTGGTACCTCACCAAATATGACCGTTGTGGCGTGTCAGAGCGTGCACAGAATGACATACCGGTACTACCAGAAGTAGGCCCGGTACTACCGATAGTACATTCTTGCGCAACTGGGCACTTTCGATTTGGCCTAGAAATATTGGTCGGTACTACCGAACTATAAATCATTTAAAATTGGTACTACCGGTGCCATCACCGGTAATACATCAACCGCAACCTTGAGGGTTTAACTTTGAGAAAATAATTGTCCGGTATTACTGGACTATAATTCCCGATACTACCGGTGCACACTGGTACTTCTGGTTGAAGCACCGGATTTACCGGTAGTACACCGATAGCTACCTTGGACTTTTGACTTACAAAAAATATTTGACCGGTAGTTCCGGTCTATAATTCGATTTTAACCGGTACTACCGGTAGGCCATGTTGGGTAAAGAGAGGACTTTTTCTAAGTGTCATGAGTGCAATAGTGTCTCTCCAAATGCTCTAAAGATCGACATGAGCACTTTTAGACCTCGAATTACCAACCAATTTACCAACCAATTACCAAATACAAACCCTAAACTCTATCAAATACAACCGACAGCGGACGATGGGCTGCTATCTTCCCCCTGCTTGGTGTAGGTTCGTTCGGCGCTGACAATCTCTTCCATCAACAATCCTCGGAGCCATATGGGTTTTGTCCAGGTGGTTGTAGTCAATTCGAATCACCATCCCTCTCGGTTAGTGAGAAATCACCATCTCTCTCGGTTAGTGAGAAACTTGATTCCGGCAGTCATAATAACTATATAGAACATGAGGACAGTTATTATTCACAATATGGTTACTACATAATTTGCTTGTATTGAACAAGTGTGTGATACAAGTTAGTTGCAAACCTAGCACTAATTAGCTTAACTTAACCCATTGCTAAAATTTTAAATGTAAAGAATTATGTTAGTAAGCTTTTCGCTAAAGGTTCAATGTCAAGTTCAGTCCACTATAGAAGTCTTGCATACACTTGGAGTCATTTTATTGTACTCTGTGTTAGATAAATCTAGCTGAGTACATTGGAATACTCAAGGTTGGTGAACCGTTGTATCTTAGTGTTGTTTTTATTGTTTCAGTGCTGCTGAGGGCGACGAGTTAAGTGATGGTGGGCTCAACTACATGTGCTTACACTTGTTTTACATTCAACTTTCACCAAATCCCAGATGGGTACCAGATAATGGATCTCCATCGTGTATTTTTGTGTTGTTCCACAAGTGCTAACTAGGCGTATGTCACTCCCGGCCAGCCATCCTACGAAGAATTGTGAGGGAGGGCATAGCAACACTTATTTTTGGACGGTGGGAATAGATCGGAGAGTCAAACCGCTAGTTTTCCACCATAGGAGAAATTATATAGTCCACGAGTAATTAGTTCGCCTGTCCACATTGTACTATAAATTTCTGGAACATATACTAACTGGTCGATCGACATGCATAATGTCACTCTGTAATTGACAAGCATGATATACGATTTATTTATGCTCCTTGCATTCCGTTGTCTTGATAAAGGGGGTTCGTCGCATTGACCAATCACATGGCATGCATTGACCCAGCAGGAGGAACTTATTCTCAGCTGCGATCGATCGTGCACAAAGCCAAAGCCTTCAGCAAGGAATGAAAAGTACCAAGCATTGCGAAAGCTTTTGCTGCAATCAGACATTATTGTCCTTGCTGACACAAGAGAATGGTCGGCACACATTAGCCCTGCCGGGTCGCATCGTTCGCTCGTGTGAATGATGAGCTAGCCAGCCATGCGTCTGGAAAACGAAGGATACAACGAAGATGGCCGGCGATCCTTCATATACTAATCCATGCTTTGTGGCAACTAACTAGTGACCTCGTGGGGTTCTAATTCTTTATCCCAATCATCGTTTGGTGAGAACGTGATCACCTCCGTTATCCCCATAGGTCGGCCTTCATGTCGGTGTTCATTAGCTAGCATCAATCAATAATGACATCAAGCACACTAATCCCTTCTCAAAGCACGTGTAAACTAACGTTTGACCATTTCTTTATTTTGATCAAAATTCTAAGCTCGATCTGTCACCACTATGGTATTAGCAAGAAATCAAATGTGATCTGTCATCGCCATGATATAGTTGCGGAAGCTAAAAGGTTGGTATATCCCATTGCTACCATATTACCAAACTTACTGAACAAATATACAAGAAATTCGTTTGGCATTTTAACATAAGTTTGGCTTTCATTCCTTTGCAAACATTTAGGATAAATTGTATGCATACCATCAATATGCAATGCATAGATTAGAATCATTGTGTTTTCTCATATATAATCTCCCCTTTGTATCACTATGTGGTTAGGTGAAACCTTAACTTTTGTTAAACTACTATAGAACATACGATCTGTGTCAACCCGTCACTGCTTGGTGTGCTGAAGCCGACAATGGTCTGGTTTCATTTCTAGGCCATAAGCCTAGGAGCCGGACAACGATTGGGAATCATACTGACTCGCAGTGATTCCACGTTTCACTGTCGGGGTCCACACCTCGATATATCACTGCCGAGGAGTGACCAGCCGATGTGATATAGGTTTTTAGAAATCGGGAGTAGATGATATTTATATTTCGAGATCCAATTAAAAAGATTATTGGAAGATATTTTTTTAACTAAATCTGTATTTTTATTAATTAGAAAAAATATAAAGATTGGCCTACATGTAATAAGCATTTAAACGGACTACAGTTGTTGTCTACATGTGTTTTTCAGTTCTACCCGCCATATTCTCCAATTGTGTATTCACATCCCATCTGGACGTGTGATCTTCGATCGCAACACTAACCATTTGGTACTGACAGATTAAAAACGGTTTAGGCCCTTCCGGCTAACATCGCAACTTGCCACGTTCCTTCTCCCCGCCAATAATTTGACCGGTAGAATCGTCGTCCCCAAAGCTCTGGATGCGTCCCTATAAATACCACATCGTGGCCGCTGTTGCAGCTCACCGAAGAACAGTCGAGCTTATAACCAGCTCCTCTAAAAATAAGCTGTGTACTCCGAGCTCAAAACCAGCAGCAATGGCCAAGCTTTGCACTTTGCTGTTGGCCACAGTGGTGGTCCTCTCACTCCTAGTGAGCCCCATTGCCTGCACCCGAAAGCTCAACAGGCCCAAGCCAAAGGCGCCGGCCAGCTACAGGCGGCCGGTGACGACTGTGGCCAAGCCAAAGCCAAAACGGGTCGGCTACAAGCCGGCGCCTGTGGCCGCCAAGCCTCCCCGCCGCAACCACCGCTACACCCACACCATCGTCGATCGCCTACGGCTCCGGTGGTTGGCTGTCTGGCGCCGGCGCCACGTACTACGGCGCCACCAACGGCGACGGCAGCGACGGTGAGTACAGCAGTTGCCTTTGCGCTACTCATAGTATTTTTCATTTCTGTGACGATGCCGACGACGCAATGGCCATTTGGGAACTGGAAGCCGACATGGGATCCATGGCTCAAAATGTGATTGCAGGCGGCGCGTGCGGCTACCAGACGGCCGTCGGAAAGAGGCCGTTCGATTCGATGATCGCCGCCGGGAGCACGCCACTGTACAGGGGTGGCGAGGGCTGCGGCGCCTGCTACGAGGTGAAATGCACGACCAACGCCGCGTGCTCCGGCCAGCCCGTGACCATCGTGATCACCGACCAGTCCCCCGGCGATCTGTTCCCCGGCGAGGTTGAGCACTTCGACATGAGCGGCACCGCCATGGGCGCAATGGCGCGGCCCGGCATGGCCGACAAGCTCCGCGCTGGCGGCGTGCTCAGGATCCTGTACAGGAGGGTGCCGTGCAAGTACCCCGGCGTGAACGTCGCGTTCAAGGTGGACCAGGGCGCCAACCAGTTCTACTTCGACGTGCTGATCGAGTTCGAGGATGACGACGGCGACCTGAACGCCGTGGAGCTCATGGAGGCTGGCAGCAACGTCTGGACGCCCATGGCACACAACTGGGGCGCCACGTGGCGTCTCAACAACGGCAGGAGGCTGAAAGCGCCGTTCGGGCTCCGGCTCACATCCGACTCCGGCAGGGTGCTCGTCGCCAACAACGCCATCCCGGCTGCGTGGAAGCCCGGCAAGACCTATCGCTCCTTGATCAACTACCCCTGAAAAGTGGATGCCGTGTAATGTGCGTCCGGGTGTTGCGAGAGGCGGCGTAGTGGTGTCAGAGGTCAGAAGACGAAGAGCAGGTTGAAGAAGAGAATGGCGTTCTTCCCTCCCTGGACGGTCTCTGCAGTCCCCAAGTGATGTGTGCTGGTGTGAGTCAAATCATGCCTGTAATTTGATTCTTCTTCTCGATTTGAGCTTTACTACCATACTCCTATACTTGAGGAAAGAGAGAAGCTTACCCTTTTTTTTAGCAACAAGAGAGAAGCTTACTTGAGTTGTGACTAATGTTGCATGCCAATGCTTGTTATGTCCTTTGATGCTTTTGCCGTTTGGACACTGCAACTTGACCTTTTTTTTTTGAAGAATTGCAACTTGACCTTTCACCAGAATTGTGTGAGAAATGCGAATGGGATTACAGTTTTGGTTATTTCCATTAGCTTTACAAAAAGAAAATGTTAACATGAAGTACGTAGCTAAAACTACAAACATGCTCATCGACGACGAGATGTATACTTTTACTTTGTCAATTCGTCTTAAGATATACATTGTTAATCCGTAGGATATGTATGTGTTCATAAGGGTGAGGGTATATGTGTGTGTATTTGAGCGTTTATGTCTGCAATTTGTTTTACAAGAAAAATACAAGTATATACCATCTTTTTATAATAGAAAATCTAGGACGAG
The DNA here is from genome assembly GCA_023333625.1 of Bothriochloa decipiens. Classification (NCBI taxonomy): domain Eukaryota; kingdom Viridiplantae; phylum Streptophyta; class Magnoliopsida; order Poales; family Poaceae; genus Bothriochloa; species Bothriochloa decipiens. The sequence continues at coordinate 44,412,220 of CM041631.1, forward strand.
AGAGGTTTTTATTTTAGCTAGCCAAAATGAGAATCCCCGTGTGTATTTGCTAAAAACCAGTGGCGGAGCCCTTTGGTGGCAAGGTGTGGCCTTCGCCATGCCTTGGATTTTCAAAAAAATTAATCTCATATAGTCTGTACCACGTATAGATGTGTATCGTCGTATTTATATGGAGGACAGCGACTCAGCCGTTGGCAAGAATGTGCGATCTCATGGCCTCTTGGGCTTAACTCCTCACGTATATCTATATACGAATATATGGCCATATGGGCCTTATACTTGGGCACTTGGCCTGTTGGCTAAATCACCGAGAGAGTCACAAGACCGAAAATACAATACCGCCCGTCTCGTTCGCAATCTGCTACACGGTTCCTATTCGTGTCTCCGTGCGCCGCGCCGCCGCCGCCGCCTGCGCCGCCACTCGATCAGAATCAGATCAGGTCAACTGGTCAAGCAACTCCGTCTCCACTCTCCAGCCATCTTAACGATCAGATCAAGGATGTACCGAAAAGGAAAAAGCAAGGGCAATGCCAAAAGAAGAGGTACAGGTACGTGTTTAATTTTCTAACCGGCAAATTTTATATAAATTAATTGACATGTGTGTGCTTTCATATACTTGCTGAATAATTGGTGGTGAATTGCAGATTTGAGGACCTTTTGGTCTCGCGGTGGGACCTCCAATCCTTCTGCCGCTGGCGGTGGTGAAATAGAGATGACAGCAATAGAGATTCATGAACAAGTATAAGAGGATGGTGATGAATTTGACTTAGATGAGTTTGAACAGGCTGTTGCCGCAATTGAAGAGCAGATGGAAAATGAAATTGCAGTCGATGAAGTGAAAAATGCACAGATTGGAGGTACTATTATAACTGAGTTCAACCGTGATCATGTTATCACTGATCCTGGACTTCGTATACCAATTGATCAATTTTCTGTGGACATTAGAAGTGACATTAGGAGGGCTTTCATAGCTAAAGGTCCAACTCAACCAGTTGGTTATAAATTTCCTAAAACAGATGGTAATAGATGCTTTCAAGAAGGATGGTTCAAGAAACATCCTTGGCTTGAATATAGTGTGGAGAAGAATAAGGCATATTGCTTCTATTGTTACCTTTTTAAGCATGATCGCATGGATGAAAAATTTGGGCATGATGCATTTTCATCAGTAGGGTTCCACACTTGGAAGAATGCATATAAGTCACTTCCAAAACATGAAGGTGCAAGCCATAATCAATGTAGGACAGCATATGAGGATTTTGATAATCAAAAAACAAGTGTGAAACACAAGGTTGCAAAATATACAAAGGATGCAGCAGTCAAGTATGAAACTCGTTTGGATACATCATTGGGCCTTGTTAGTTAGCTCACATTGCAAGGTGAACCATTCCGTGGACACGATGAATCCCTTACTTCTTTGAATAGGGGCAATTTTCTAGAGTTTCTTGATTGGTATAAAGAAAGGAATGAACAAGTCAGACTTGCATTTGATGAAACATGTCCCAAGAATGCCAAGATGACTTCCCCAACAATTCAAAAAGAACTTTCAGAATGTTGTGCAGCAGAGGTAATCAAAGAAATAAAGCAAGAGATGGCGGGTTGTCGCTTTTCCATTCTTATAGATGAATCTCGTGATATATCTGTGAAAGAACAAATGGCACTGGTTGTGAGGTAAGCTATTTGATTATATATGGTTAACTGGTTTGTGAATCACATTTTTTGTAACAATTAGCTAATCATATTATATTGTCATATGTGTTGTAGGTTTGTGAACAAGAAAGGAAAAGTAATTGAAAGATTTTTGGGAATTAAGCATGTCAAGGAGACAACCTCAGAAGCATTGAAGAAGGCAGTTGTTGAAGTACTTGGTGAGCATGGGCTGCACATTTCCAATCTTAGAGGGCAAGGGTATGATGGCGCTTCTAATATGAGAGGGGAATTTAATGGGCTTCAAAAGTTGATTCGTGATGAGAACCGATATGCCTTCTATGTCCATTGCTTTGCTCATCAATTGCAGTTGGTAGTTGTTTCCGTCTCAAGATGTTGCTCATCTCTTGAGGATTTCTTTGAATATGTTCACATGATTGCGAACACCAGTACTACATCTTGCAAGAGGATGGATTTATTGCAAGATAAGTAACGCAAAATTCTTTTAGGTAAGTTGAGTAGTGGAGAGATTTCCTCTGGTAGAGGAAAAAATCAAGCAACATCTTTGGCTAGACCTGGAGATACAAGATGGGGATCTCATTACAAGACATTACTTCGTATTGAGTCAATGTGGGATGCAGTGATTGAAGTCCTAGAAATTTTGCATCAAGACGAGCGTAATCCGAGTAAGGCAGGAGGTTTGGTGGAAATAATGGAGTCATTTAGCTTTGTTTTCATGATGAAGATGATGCTGCAAATCCTACGGATTACAAATGAACTATCACTTATCTTGCAAAAGAAAGATCAGAATATTGTTGAAGCCATGTCTTTAGTTATTGATGTGAGAACACGTTTGATGAATTTGAGGACTGATGGTTGGGAGCCATTATTTCAAGAAACCAAAAAATTTTGCAGTGAAAATGATATTCCAATACCAGATATGATAAATGGATCAGTTCCGAGATTTGGTAGATCGAGAAAAGGGGGGAGGAACAACATCACTCCAGACCATTATTTCCGTGTTGATACCTTCTATGCTGTTATAGATGCTATAACTACGGAGATGGATCATCGGTTTAATGAGGTATCTTCAGAGTTGCTTGTTTGTTTTTCTTGTTTGGACCCAAGAGATTCATTCTCTAAATTTGATGTGGACAAACTTGCTCGACTTACTGAGATATATTCTGATGATTTCTCTGATAAAGATAAGGATGAAATAAAAGAACAACTTGAATTGTTTATTATTCATGTGAGAAGACAAGTGGATTTTAGAGATTGTCATGATCTTGGAAGCCTAGCTACAAGATTAGTTCAACTTAACAGCCACATTTTATTCCCCTCGGTTTATCGACTAATTGAGTTGGCATTGATACTACCAGTAGCGACAGCATAGTCTTTTCTGCAATGAAGATTATCAAAACAGAATTGTGCAACAAGATGTCAGATGCTTGGCTTAATGATTTAATGGTGTGCTACATTGAGCGAGAGATATTCAAAGGAATTGATCTCGAGAGGATTAAAAAATCATTTCAGAAAAAGAAAAATAGGCAAGTGCAGATACCTGTATCGCCTAGACGCAGATGATGTTCATCCACAATTGGTCAGTCTACTGACTATACTTGTATTTTTCTATTTACTCGAAATAATTTTACTTATATAGTAGATGACAATTATAAATACATAAATATATGTGTGTATAAACCAATGAGAAATATTTAGTGTTTTATGTTATCGATTTCGCCACACCATAATTTTGTTTCGTCCTCCGCCACTGCTAAAAACCCAAAAGAGAAAGGGAAGGATGATGGAAGTAAGAACTGGATAGCATTTAGCTGCCGTTAGAGTTTACATAGTTGCGAAAGACGTTTGAGTTTTGGTATTACCAATGCTGCTATGTGAAGCTGTTGGTGGAACAGTGAGGCAGTAGTGCCGTCGCCCCCATTGGGGTGGTGGGAGAGGCAATAGGTGGGGAGGTGACAATGCAGAGAGTGGTTTAATGGAGGTGGTGGCAGAGGGCACACCCAGTTTGGCGTTAACAAAGGCGGTGATCCATGCGAGGAGTAAGGCAAGGTGGACTCCCTAAACGAGACATTGGGCCTCCGTTTAGTGCTTAAACTCGATTAAACTACGTTGAATGACGTTTTTTTTGGAAGCTTGAAATGGAGACAGGAAAACGCATCAGCTAATGTAATGGACTCTATGGATGATAACCTGACATCCGACCGATTCTCAATGGAACCTCTTTAATTGTTCCTTGCCGCTTCAAGTACTACTATAGCTGTATATGTTATATATTCCATCATATAATTTTCTTTGGTCGCAACATTTTATTTTGTGAACTTGTAGTTTCGGCGTTATGATGTGCTGGTTTTGTAGAGACCATAGCAGATGCAGGTCCGAAGAAAAGCAGACAAAAGCGAGGCTTAATTGTGTCGCCACAACCGGTTGGTGCTCTATTTAACAATTGAACTGAGGTTCATCATAACTTTGGGCATTGTACTTGTTATCTACACACTAGAGGTTCAATACTTGGCTTTCTGCACTGGATGCTTAATGCCGATTGAACAGCGCATCACATGTGAGTATACAAATCAAGGACTTCTTTTGCCGCCCAGCTACACTTGTTCTATGTCTGAGTTTTCTGTCTGCTTTCTGCAAATCCAGTCCCTGATTAAGGTAAACTAATTTGCATAAACAGAAGTGATAATTTCTTCATGTAATCTCTCGCAGTTTTCAGATGTTTGTCTATGGCCTTAGAAGAATACGTCTCATAGTAATGTTTGTCTTGTAAGGTTTCCACTCTGTTCTTATTATATCATGCTAAGTTAGGTATCCCATCTTTCCTTTTCTTAGTGTGGCAAATAATTCAAAAAGTGATAGATGTAATCTTTTACTTATGCAAGATGGAACTTCTAACGGCCTGTGTGCAATGTATCTTACCCCAGCATGGTTAGTAGGGGTAGATGCCAATATTAGGCCTCATTTGGCACAACTCTAAACAGCTCTGACTCTTTACTACAAATATGTGGAGGAGTTGAAGCCCGTGAAACAAAAACTATGTTTCGTCGGCTCCTAGTTCATTTTTGAGGAAAGATAAAAGCAAGTTCTTAAAGTTAAAAAAAGACTAGAGCTTCAGAAATTGGGACCTTAGTTCATGTAAACTTTACAATGTACCAAGTATTAAAGTAGTCCCAAAATCAATTAACAAAAGAGGTCCCCTTCTGAAATAGGAGCCATTTCAGAGGTGAATCTGTTAAAAAGAAGAGTCTCTGTTAAAAGTGGCAAGCTCACATGTCTAAACGGCTCCACTTAGAAACCCGAGACTATATAGATCCCTTCTCTCTCTGGCTCTCGATCTCTCTCTCATTTCGCTTTCCCACCCTCGGCCTCATGCACCCAAGAGCTCCGTCCCTTCTCTCTGACGGTGATCAAGCGAGGGGCACGGAGCCAAGATGGAAGCAGGGCATGGCGTCTCCATCGATAGCAGCATCCTAGGAGCCCCTCCAGTGGTGCACTACAGGATTCGCTCTCTTTGCCGACTGCAATGCGCACTCGGCAAAGGCAGAATTGTAGTCGGCAAAGCCTTTGCCGACTGCAATTCCACGTGGCAGTCGGTAAAGGGCTGTCGGCAAAGAAAACGTTGGCAAAGGCGGCTTTGCCGAGTGCCACGTGGCATGCAGTCGGCAAAGGCTTTGCCGAGTGCCACGTCGGCACTCGGCAAAGCCACGTGGCGCCGTCGGCCTAACGGGTGGCTTTGCCGAGTGCTGACGGCAGGGCACTCGGCAAAGAAAAAAAATTTATTTTTGAATTTTTTTTAAAAAAATTCTTTGCCGGCCTTTGCCTACTGCCTGGCTTTGCCGACTGCCTGCCTGCTTTGCCGACTGCCTGAGATTTCAGTCGGCAAAGATTCCTTTTTACCGAGTGTCGAAAAAAAACAATTGGCAAAGATTTTTGCAGTCGGCAAAGCACCAGTTTCCTGTAGTGGTGGTGTGTCTATGTGCTTGGCGCCGATACTGGTGTCCTCAACGTGGATCCGCTCGCCATGGACATCGAGGACACCATCAGCGTTGCTGGATCTCCTCATGCCGAGGAGAAAATGCCAGATTCCCTCACACTAGTGTCAGCGTCGCTATCGGATGCCCCCACCCCCGCTCGCACTTTGACAGAGGGGATCACAATACGATGAGCGGATCCACGTTGAGCGTCTACATTATAGTAGCCATGTTTTATTATATTATGTTTTTTTAAATTACACAGTACAACGCAGAAGACGCCATATGAGGACACAAAATATGTCTAAGTCCATTCTCGTATATACACACAACGACACAACATTACAACAAGTTACTACTTTAGAGTAATGGTTTTAGGAGCTCCTAAGAAATAAAATCATGATATATTGGAAGGCAGCACATTAAATTAATGACATGAGGTACGTCATGGATTTATTCATTGAGAGTGGCCCATTTAGACGATCTGGAATACAAGAGATATTTGTGGATTGGATGACACGTTGAAGGACGGTGCTTGGTCACTGTCGGGATCACGGTCTGCCCATGTGCTATAACCTGTGGAGTCATACACCACGACGAGCTAGCTGAATAGCTAATCATTAATCAGCGTCCTAAAGTGATGTCGTTATTACAAAGGGCAACCGATCGAGCCAGGACACTGACACTGTGCCCACCAATTGAACGCATGTTCCGTGCTATAGCTTCCTTCATTCACGGATTCGACTAAGTCTTGGGAGAGTATCTGTTCATGTGTGGTAGGCAGTTGTTCATATTGAAAGCTCTCCTAAATTCTTTTGTAGACTCCACTAGTCTTAAGGTTAATTTTACAAAGTCCATGCTGGTCCCAATTAACATTGCAGAAGAAAAAACCAAGCACGTTGCTGCTATCTTTGGTTGTTAAGTGGGTTCCCTTCCCTTCACCTACTTAGGCTTGCCTCTTGGACTCACAAAGCCAAAGATTGATAAGTTTTTGCCTCTGGTCACAAAATATGAAAGAATACTGGTGAACACTTCCCTCCCTTCCCATCTATAACATGAGCACTTTCAGCTCCTGATGAAAACAACAGGATCAACGCTAAGGCTGCTTGGCCTTTGGTGACCGGATCCAAAGAAGATGGGGGTTTATGAATCCTTGATCTGAAAACTCAGAATGAAGCTCTCCTGCTCAAAAACTTTCATAAGTTCTTCAATAAAGCTGACATTCCCTGGGTAAAACTAGTTTGGAAAAAACACTATCCAAATGGAAAGTTATCCAACCATGTCAAAAAGGGCTCATTCTGGTGGAGAGATATCCTGAAGTTGTTAGATAAATACAAAGGCATGGCTTCTGTTAATGCTAAAAATGGAGCCACATGTCTTTTTTGGGATGATTGTTGGAATAGACCCCCTCTTAAGCTATCGCTTCCAGATCTATTCTCATTTGCAAAAAGATCATGTATCTCCCTCAGAAATGTTTAGCTTCTCCAGACCCTATCAACCTCTTCAATCTCCTTTTGTCTACCGTTGCCTTCAATCAGTTCCAGCTTCTTGAGTTGAATATTCAGACATAGCAACGGGTGAATAACAATGACATATGGTAGTATATTTGGGGCAGCACTGAGTTCACTTCCAAAAGAGCCTACAAACACCTTCTTGGTAGCAATAGAGCTCACCCAGTCTTCAAATGGATTTGGAAGTCGTCATGCCAACCTAAGCACAAGGTTTTTTTTGGCTGATTGCACAGGACAGGTCGAGCACACGCAACATCATGAGAAGGAAGAATATGCACATCCCCTCGTACAACTGTGTGCTTTGCTCACACAACATTGAGGAAACCATTGATCATCTTTTTTTTTTAGACTGTCCTTCTGCTAGGAACTGCCGGGGGTTTATTAGTCTGTCAGTAATCAACACTCCTAATAACTTCGTGAGAATTCAGAGTTTCAAGCAGCAGTTAAATATCACCTTCTTTATGGAAGTAATCATCATCATGTGTGTTGGAGCATTTGGTCCATCAGAAACAACTTTATCTTCAGAGGATCCAGTGGATTGCCTGAGATGTCTGGGGGTCTTCAAATCTGTTTTTGGCCAACTCCTTTGGAGAGCCAAAAGGAAATACTTTCCTTCCATTGAGTTATGGCTAGACCAAGTTATGTAATTGCTTTAATTTTCTTTATCTCCTTTTTTGTCTCCTAGGCTGCTTTAGCTCAGCATTGTCTTTGTTTCTTTTTTCTTCTGAACTCTTTGTATTTCAATAAATTTTCAGTAGGGGCGCCTCTTCCCCTCATGTTCTTTAAAAAAAAATATCTATCACCTCTTGTTTGGTATCCCTATTTGTTTGGTACTTTGAGTACTCTTTATCTGGACGTCTTCTATTTTTTCATCAAAGGATTATCGTCAACGGGTTGTTTTTATAGAAAATTATAGTCAAGATGTATTTGAAAACCATATTGCTGTCTAAACGTTAAGAATTATGCAACCACAATAAGTAACTGACAGAGGAGAAGCAGAGTGTTCAGAGAAGTGACATACCAGTATACCACTTATATAAAACTTATGGAAAGAGCGGAATCAGCGATCTTCCGAAAACAAAAATCTTAGCGCATATAGGAGCTCGCCTTACATGCAAAAAGAGGACATCGAACAAGGCATTAAAGCATTTTAATTCATTTCAGCTTAGTAGGGGGGTTACGCCACGGAGTGTTGTGTATGCATGTATAAATTAATTAATTTATAAGTGGATAGTGTCAGGATGTTTTGTGCCCCATAGAGGCAATATTATGAACTGTTTATTTTCCTGTAATAGTTGATAGTCAAAACTCCTTTCATGAACAATTTATAGTGAAATCACATTATCAAGCCGCAATCCCAGATGTTCCCAATTTAGATAAATGTTTATGGGAGTTAAAAGTTCCTTTGAAGGTCAATACTTTTTAGGTATCTAATAGAGGAGTGGTACTTACAATAGATGATTTAGTGTAACATAACTGGCAAGGCAGCAAAACATGTTAGTTTTGTCACAAGCAAGAGACATTTTTTAGACACTTGTTCTATGATTGGCGATTAGCCCGGGCAGTTTGGTCATAAATCAAGTTATCTTAGATCTAGGTAATAATAACCTTGTAGCATGTCAAATATGTTTGCAATTGGATAGAAGGGATTTGCAAAGATTCAAACCTTTATTTCTACTAGGAGCTAGCCCGTGGCTGTCACTTAGTCGATTTGGTTATGCATAATTGATATAATTTTGAAAAAAAAATATACATGTCTATTGCACATAATTTTCTCGGTTACTCATTTGATTCATATGTGTTTTATCCTCTAGAAGCAAGATACACGGAATCTTGGCGGCTTCGCAGCACTTGACAACAGATGACCAAGCTCATCTTCTTTCAAGCACATGCATGGTGTTCTAGGTTTTGGATTAATATTTGCTAGTCACTAGAGGGTGTGTGGTTCCCTAGATCTTTTAATGGCCGTATATGCTTCTTGTCTAGCAGAGGCCGTTAAAATTATTTTTAAGGATTTGTACGAACTCAATGGGATATGCTTGAAAATTTATTAAAATCTTCCTTCATCATCATTAAATAATTGCTCTTCAGAAAATACAAGCTTTATAGCATGGCAAGAAAGTTGCTTAGCGCTACCAGTCACTAATTGAAAGTACAAATTTGATGCTATGCCTATGCAGCGGTGAACACCGCAGAAGCTTTTTCAGAAAACATGATGATACGATTATACTGTTTGCATTCTCCGGGGCCCTCTGGATAAAGTGGTTGGCATTGACAGATCACACGGCACATGATTCAGATCATTCAGTTTTGATTGTGCGTAAAGCGTCAGTTGCACAGTGCATAGTCGTAAACGCAGGATGCTGCAATCACACTCTTTTCTTTTACTTGTAATAAACTATAAACGAGAGAGATTCAAACATTCGATCTCCTTCCTGGCACTTGGGAATGATCTGTGCATTTGCAAGTGCACGACAGGTACGCCGTGGTGGTCTCGTTAGCTCGTTTGAATAAAGTTGAGAGAATGATGAAGTAGCCAACCATGCATCTGAGAAACGGGGGAATCAAATGAAGGTGGCCAGCGATTCTTCTTCTTCGTCGTCCAACGACCGTGCTATCCTACTAACGAACCTATCAAGCGTGTGGTTCCATTTCTTTATCCAAATCTTTGGACGGTGAACTATATCGCCACCATTATTGAAGAGATGCCTTTCATATTGTTGGTGTTTTAAGAATCACACAGTTCATAACACACACGCATTCATCCCTATAAATGCACGTAAATCCTACCCGACTTATCAACTTATTCAAAAATTGGATCAGTAATTTCTCGAAATTGATGAAGTCACCACATATATCTTGTCGATGGGAACGTCATCTACCACAGAAATCACTAAGACTAATTTTAACTACCCCCTCATAAATTGCATTCTAATTATTTTGGCTACTAGTATATAACATCAGATATGCATGCATGAAAATTTTCTGAGCCAGTAAGGGCTCTTGGATGATTTAGGGCTAGTTACTAGTTAAGTTAAAAGTAGTTTGAATTAAGGTTGACTATCTAGTTGGCTAACAACTAGTTACCGGTTAGATAAAAATTAGACCACCTATTAGCACTCATGTTTGGATGCACTAAGACTAATTTTAATGAACTTTAGCTGGCCGCAATTAGCTCTTGTGTGCAAACTACCCCTAAGCAAACTATTTTTTTTTTAGAAAAGCGGCAAGAGCTTTGCCATATTTTTATTAGACGAGGAAAATAAAAAGATTTGTAAAAGATTTTACTACTCGACTCATGGTGTCTACTAGCTTACAAGACCACTAACCCGACCACAACCTACGGAAAAACGAGCAACAACTATGAAACAGGTCAAATCGACCAAAAACAATGAGAGACAAAGCAAACTATCAATCACATTTCTTAAGGATTGTTTGGATACTAGAGCTTGCTAAAAATTATTCGATCGATAGTTTCTACATCTGATAAGCCAGCTGATGTTGTTCTCTTGTGAGAGGAAAATAATGTAGTATGGCTGATAAACCGAATTGATTAGTTCAAACAAGTCCAGGGAAACTGGAACATCCTGGCATTTCAGGCTAGAAGCTTGTTTATGTCGACTACGAGAACGACGTTCTTCTCGTTCGAGACGATCCATGGGAGTAAGTACTCTATGAGCCTTCTTTGCACTTGCTCCTTTGTTCGTTTTGATGCATTGGTTCCAGAATTGCTCCCAGAACAGGTTAACCTAATCTGCTTCTTTCTACCTCTTGGCAGGGGAGTTCATCAACTGCGTGTGAGATGCAGTCGGATCTTATTACCGCCTTCGGAAGTACAGCAGATGAGCGAGAAAGCCGTGCATGTCTTGAACGACTGCATCCAAATAGCTTAGCAAGTCAGGGCAGTATGCTCTGCAGCCTGCACAGTGTACCGTCGCAATAGGAGAAATGAGTAAAAACATACACACAACGCGTGCTCAGCTCACGTTTAGCATAACTCAAAACCGGTCAGAGGCTTTGGCTCCTCGGTCTGTGGGCTTCCTAAGCCGAATTCTTCCAAGTTCATCCCGATGAAATTTGCTCCCACGAAGAACTCCAAGGCCGCGAACTGCCACGTGCTATGCTTGAGGTAGTCGGGCAGGCCGGGGATGTCGACGAGATTGCACAGCAAGGACAGGATAATAAGCAAGAGCATGACGCCGATGATTACGAGGTTCGTCCAGAACTTCTTGCGGCTGGCGGCGAGTTTCTGCGGATCCTCGTCCTCCGCAGTCACCATCTCCTACCCCGCCGCGTGCCGATCAAAGCGTATTTATGAACGGGACTGTGTGTCCTAGTCGGACTCAGCATCGAAGCGTATTTGTTCAAAAAAAAAGCGTATTGTTCTTTTTATTTACGGAACCCGCCGATGAATATTGTTTTTAAATCAGTGGGCCTAAGATAGTATTTGTTGGAATACGTACTACAAATGAGGAAAAGAAACATATTATATTTTATTACGGTAGAACTTTTTTTTTCCATGAATCTTCAAACATATTTCTCGCTTGAATGTGAAATAATTCGCTCAAAGCTGGAATTATTTTTCTTATGAAGCTAGAACACTTTTACTCTCACCTATAACAATTTTGTTTTGAACCTAGAACAATAATTCTCAAGAACCCAAAATATTTTGTCTTAAATATAATTGAACGGTTGTTCCGTAAGGCCCAAAACCAAGGATATTATTTTCCTCAACAAAAAAGTGTTTTATTTTATCTAAAATAGTCTATATATTATATGGAGTTGATATATTTCATTCGCAAAAAATATATTTAATTTTTCTTGCGACGTCTAGGACCTTTGGATCACCATCATCTAAGCGTTAAATTTATTATCTGTTTTGATAATAGATTTTAATATGTTTTATCACAGATCATAAAAGATATTTTTTCTATAAAAAGACAAGATAAATAAGATGTATGTGTTGGCACAAATCACAAAAATAGATTTCAACATGTTTTAGCACAGATCACAAGTAATAATTTTTTCTATAAAAAGATAAGGACAAATAAGAGATGTTTGTTATCTTAAATCATAATTAACAAAATTTAAGATGTGTTGGCACAAATAACAAATAAAAATAAAAAAGTACAAGATGTGTTAGCATAAAACATAACCTGGCGCATGCATCACAAAGCGCATCGAATGGACTAAATGTGACAAAGCGCATGCATCATAATTAACAAAGTTTAAGAGGAGGCTGACTTCTTGTGACAGAGGGTTAGAAAATGTGTAATACTCTCTCCGTCTCAAATTGTAAGACATTTTAAGAATCTTGAAGAGTCAAAACATCTCAACTTTGATCAAATTTATACGGTAAGAAAATAATATTTAGGATGTCAACTAAATATCTTTGGATTCTTCATTAACTATATTTTTATAATATACTTATTTAATACCATAAATCTTTGTAATTCTATCTATAATCTTGATCAAACTTAAAATATTTGACTTTTCAAGATTCTTGTAATGACTTACAATTTGAGACGAAGGAAGTATATTATAATAAATACCTTTTTTTTCTCCAAGAGTTTAGTTTATTTAGACCAGCAGCCTTAAAAATTATAATCAATAATATGCTTGAACTAATTGTGACTACTTTTCAGCTCTAGTTTATAAACCGTTTTTTTAATTATTTTGACTGCTACTCCATCAATTCCAAATTGTACCAGCAAGTCATTCTCTTAGGCACTGTTATATGCTTGTATGCATGATGATCGATAGTACGCAATTTGCATTGTACAATAGTGTTTTGAGCTCTAATAAGCCCCGAACTACTGGAAGGGCTGGCATTCGCCTACAAGTACGCACTAGCAGGTTAAATTTCCCAGCTCGTGCTTATTAGTAGAAAGAAACTAATTAAAGCAGTGGTTGGCTAGGACTTTTTCCACTGCACACACCAACTAGTCACGTTCTCCCCAATAATTTCAATCGACCGGTATAGAACCGTCCCCAAAGTTGTTGTGCATCCATCCGATCCCTTCCCCAAAGTTCCCTATAAATACCCCTCTCGTGCACACTGCTACTGCAACAGAACAATCGAGCTAGCTCAGCACACAGATCTCTTATCTAGCTAGCTAGCTCAACTGAACAATGGCCAAGCTATCCACATTGCTGCTGGCTGCAGTGGTCGTGCTCTCACTTCTAGTGAGCCCCATTGCTTGCAACCGCAAGCTCAGCAAACCCAAGCCCAAGACAAGGCCGATCAGCCACAGGCAGGCGCCGGCAGCCAGAGCTACCCACAAACCGGCCACTGCAGCCAAGTCCCACACCAACCACACTGCTACTCCGTCGCCCTCCACACTCTATGGCTCCGGCGGCTGGCTGTCCGGCGCCGGCGCCACGTACTACGGCGCCCCTAACGGCGACGGCGGTGAAGGTCAGTGACATGCCCTTGCTGCTTGTGTTCATGTCGATGCCAAAGTACATAATTATGTAACGTGCATTGGATTATTAATGTCGTCGAAATTAATTGTGAATACTTATGTACAGGCGGCGCGTGCGGGTACCAGACCGCCGTCGGGAAGCAGCCGTTCGACTCGATGATCGCCGCCGGGAGCGCGCCGCTGTACAGGGGAGGCGAGGGCTGCGGCGCCTGCTACGAGGTGAAGTGCACGAGTCCCGCGGCGTGCTCGGGCAAGCCGGTGACCGTCGTCATCACGGACCTGTCGCCGGGCGGGCTGTTCCCGGGCGAGGTGGCGCACTTCGACATGAGCGGCACGGCCATGGGCGCCATGGCGAAGCCCGGGCCCGGCATGGCCGACAAGGTGCGCGCCGGCGGCGTCGTGAGGGTGCAGTACAGGCGGGTGCCGTGCAAGTACCCCGGCGTGAACGTCGCGTTCAAGGTAGACCAGGGCGCCAACCCGTTCTACTTCAATGTGCTCATCGAGTTCGAGGACGACGACGGCGACCTCAGCGCCGTCGACCTGATGGAGGCCGGCAGCAGCGTGTGGACGCCCATGGCGCACAACTGGGGCGCCACGTGGCGCCTCAACAACGGCAGGAGGCTGAAAGCGCCGTTCGGGCTCCGCCTCACCTCCGACTCGGGCAGGGTGCTCGTCGCCAGCAACGCCATCCCGGCGGCGTGGACGCCGGGGAAGACCTACCGGTCCTTGGTCAACTACCCCTGAATGAATTGCTGCTGCCAAGCAATGGAGCAGCAGTGCATAATTAAGGCAAGAAATGTGCGTCCGGGTTTCGCGAGAGGCCGTGTCAGAAGAGGACGAGGAGGTTGAAGAAGGGAATGGAGTTCTTCCCTCCCTCCACACGGTCTATGCATTCCCCTAGTGATGTGCGAATGCTGATGGTGCTGTAATTTCGTTTCTTCCTTTGGTCTCTGCTGTGCTGTTATGGGTGAGAGAGAAGCTAGAGCTGTGTGACTAAAGTTGCGCGCCAATGCATCAAGTTGTGAATTTTGAATTTGTGTGCATTTTCAAACCTTTTAGAATTCAGAAAAAATGAATTAAATGGATGGTTTGTATTCCATGTTTCTCACTCTCCATCCTTATTTTGACTTCACGTCTAGATGTAACAGAACAAATTAGTAGAGTTGCAAAATTACCATAGTGCCCATATCAAAGAGTTGACACTTGGTATACTCAGTACAAAACACCACAAATACAAACCATGTGGCCAGTAACACAAGTACAAGTCTAACACATAAATATAAATTATGTCCATCCAAGGACAACACAACACCACAGCATGGGGCCAGGAACAAGCCAAGCACTTGCGCCTCAACAACCAAAATTTGAATGATAATAATTGGCGCCATTGGCCCACTACAAAATCGCTTCGCATGCTCCCGACGAACCCAAAACTAACCATCCACACGCTCCAAATGTACCAAACTCCATAGCTCCATAGCATATATATAGGAGAGATAGGAGAGTTTCATCTTCAACCATAGCCACAGATCTAAATACATTACCACGTAAAGAAAGTGAAGAACCCTCTATTGGCTGCAAGAGAGAGGTGTACGGTGACACATCGCCTTTACCAAACGACAATGGAAAAAAAAAGATATGTTTCTCCTGCAAACCACTTAGGAAAAAGATTGATCCCACCACGTCTCAGTTTTCATATGGATTAGTTTAGCTTTCCAATATTACTGATTACACAACTGATGTATGGTGAGGGAGGTCATGGGTGACATCGGAGTGTGTTTTTTTCCCCAAAAGATTCCTCTATCGGCTTCCATTGATAAGAGCGAAGAATAGTTACAAATTACATGATAACACAAGATGCGCTAACCTCATTTTGCTCGTAGCTCACCTTAGTGAGGTCCAAGCCACCCCTACTAACTTAAGGCTAATTTATATCCGAGTGTGTTCGTATGGCAGGTAATTTCCCCTATTGACATAAAATCCACTATCATATACCTAGATGTACATTATGTTTAAATACATAGTTTACTATATGTATCTTAAATGTCATAGCGACTTACAATTTAGAACGATAGACTACTCTAGTTATGCTGCTACTTGTTCTTCTATTTTGTCTGGGCATTGGTACACACTACAATTGGCGACTAGACATTTATCTTACAATATAGGAGTAATGCATTAAATAGAGTCACATATAACATCAACATTATGTTTTCAATCGATATGCTTTAGTCATTGACGGTCAAAGTAAAAAAAATGACTTATAGGAAGCTACACGGTTTGATACTCTGGATTTGATACCATAGTAGTTTGTAGAGAATATATATGCGTTTGATACCCTATTTCTTTTCCTTCGCTAACGACCTTTTTATTAGCTCTGCAGATTGATTAATTTTCCTTTGTTGTCGCAAAATGCTGGCTTGGCATCCTGGAGACCAGACATGTGCAGGTCCATCCAGGAAAGCAGACAATTTTGCAGGGACTTTGAATGTCGCAACAACTGATTGATACGTGTTCCCTCTCTCTCTCTCTCTCTCTCTCTCTCTCATTATTAATGAAAGTGCTTTATAGAAGAAGAATCATCAATACTCTTAGTTGTCTACATATACACAGAAGTTTCCTTTCGTTGTATAACCGGCCGGTTTGATTTCTCAACTGGATACTCGTAGTACGTAGTGATTAAAGTCGATAATCAGCCAGGCATCATACGTGTTGAAGCCTGTCGACGAGTACACGTGCAATCCGGGCAATATGCCTTTTCATATGGACTAGATTACTCTCCGGAATAAAACCCAGACTACACATCGATCGGGTAGTATGTCGATTCCTGCCGGCTGCCTGGCAATTACACGTGTATTGCTTTTGTGATAACAGAGGGACAGCTGAATAAATAAATTTAGAAACTAATTTCTCACAAGTTATCGTCAAACATCTTGTTTAATTGAACTAAAACAGTTCCTAAAAATAAATGTGTCAAACTGCAAGCTGTCCAAACTTTCAACAATAGTATACTTGCATCAATTAGTTCATAACACCAATCCATCATCTCCAACTCAAGATATTAAAGAACACACACAACCCTTTCACGCTAACATATCTGTAAAGGCAACCACTTCATGTATATCGAGAAATAGCAAGTAAGATAGGGAGGAGAAAAACTCAACCCTAAAACTGATTATTGGGGAGGTACAAACCTTTTTTGAGGGTTTGAAAGGCCTCCTTTCCAACCGAATAAAAAAAAATCTCATCCCTAATTATTCATCTAATATATTCATGTGCTTTCTTCTATTTTTTTCTCTGCTCACCCCTTCGTCATGACTTCCATCGCCGCATTCGCGCGTCCCTTCCATTGGCGCTCCTACTCCTCCGCCACCCTCCTCCATCGCCCTCCTCCATCATCCCTCCTTTCCTACCTACTCCTCCCATATTACTCCTCCTTCCCTGTCCACGTCCAAGGGTGATTGCTCCGCCTTCCACGTCCCAAGCCATGGTGCCCTTTCCTCACCCCCGGCCATGACGCACGCGACCACCATCTCCTCGTTGTCCTCCCCTTCCTCATCCTTGGTACCGACAATTGGAGCTTGCGCCAAAAAATTCTGGTATTGGGGGAGGGAGATTTTCCTCCTCTTTAAGGGATTGGGTGGTGATTTTTGAGGGGCTAAAAAAACTTCTCATTTGGGGCTAGAATGGGGATCTGATGGAGCTCTCAAATCTCTTTAAATACAGACATTTCTCATTAGTGATGGGAATTGTGGAGTTAATGGATTTTATGATCCTTTGTCAGGAAAAAGCCACGAGCAATGGTGAGACGGTTATACTGTAGGATGAAACAAAATACACGAGGTGAAAGCTAGCAAATATGTGGAAGCTCCAAATCCCCCACAGATTTCTCTTTTAACCGTGGATTTGGTGGATCAAGATTCCTATTTCTTAGTCTCCTAACCTATATCTCTCACTCTCACTCTGTTTTCTCAAGAGTAGAAAGAAGCAAATGAAAGGTCTCTACTAAGGCTTGATGAAAAACTAGGAACTCGCTAGCTCCCTTGACTCGCTCGTTGATGACTCGGCTCGAACTCGACTCGTTTTATAATGAGCTAGCTCGAGTTGGCTTGCGAGCTGCACGTGGGCCAGCCAAGGTAAACATCACATATTGTATGGATCAGGGAAATCGATCAACAGATGACGATGGATCATGGTCATAGATGATAGCATACTTGTATTTCCATTGTAAAATTCATATGTATTTTGTTTATTTCATTTTAAATATGCATATGATGTGTTTATTGCTAATTTGCAGTTATAATCTCTAAGTATATATTTTTGTGCTTTGACTCAACGATCCAAACGAGCTAACTCGAGCTCACTAACGAGCCGAGCTAACCTTTTCGCTCGTTTGTATGACATGCTATAACGAGCCAAGCTGGCTTGATATTCTACTTGGAGAAAGGGGGAGCATACAACGACCCCTTTTTGGCTGTTTGTGGTTTTTGTAAAGACTCACTGAGGTTGCAGGAGTGGTACAAATATACCTAAATTAGAGCTGCAGACATAGCTTTTACCCATGCCGACTTGGTAAAAAAGAGAGCATATGTTCGGTCCAACAGGCTTGTTCGGCTGCTGGTTATAGCAACTACTGGAAACTCAAATACTTCTATGCATGTTGAATTTTCCGTATATTTTTTTGTTATACACGTAAAAAAGTTACAATTTTTTCATTGGTTTTCTATAAAACTTATAAACCCAAAACGAAACAATTTGAGTTTCCATGCATAATTATGGGAGAACGACGGATGAGAATGAAAGATTTCGATGTACCACGTGCGGTAGACTAGAATCAAACGGGAAGGGGGGCATATTTACGGCAAATCAGTCAACATTCCAAAATAAATAAATTAAATCAGGGGGGATATTGCCGAGTTCGAGGTGATGGTGAGCCATATGATCCACTGGGCATTCATTCGGGCATGTTCCGCACAAGCGAGCTCGAAAAACTACTCCCCAGCCGGCCCCGTCGTCTTGGTCCTTGTCCTGTGGCTTATTAATTGGTTGGTGTACTGCATACATGCACGTCAGGCTCAGGCATCGGAGGACCCCGCCGACGACGACGGATTGATGGAGGTGCCGGCGGGCGGGGGCCGGGCAGCCGCCAACTAACCGAGCAGCCGGCGTGGGAACAGGCCCTACCCGCGGGTACCCAGCCGGCCGCTGGTTCATTCGTTGCGCTCATGCGCATCGCGTGGCGAGTGCTGTGACATGTGCGGAGATGCGAGCGCGAGCCCAAGTTAATAAGGAGCTGAAACTGAAAGCAACCGTGCACATGGTGGTCGCGTCGCACGCCCCACGGCCGGCCAGGCCTCCTGTGTTCTTGTTCGTCCATTATTTTTTCCAATCCAATGGGACCAGAGGCCACGAAACCTGTCGATCGCTTGTCAGCGTTCACTACTGTACTCATCTGTGTATCCGTTCATGTACCGACCGACGAGCAGTGTACACATGCTTCTGCTTCCACACACACACACACGGCTACGTGGCAGCTCGTTGGCAGATAGTACGATACGAGTAGAGAGTTCTTATATAAAGTACAGGACTAGGAGAGCACTGTGTAGCTTAGTTTTTCTGGAAATTGAGAATTAAAAAGCATACATAATTTACATACACGCGTGCCTTTCCATGTTACCAAACCGAACCGCCGGCAGCATGTCGGAGACTCGGAGTGATTTGCGCGCGTTATCCCTAATTAACTGCCGCCTAATAAGCTGACTGACGACTGAGCGTCGGTCGATCGGCGCGCTTTTATTTGTCTTTCCATCATAAAAAGACTCACCGCAAGCACTGCACATCACATGCATGGAAGCGACCATCAGTCAAATTATTTACTCGGGCGATCTATCCAGATCGTCCCGCTCGCTCGACGGTACGTGGCCGGCCGTGGTCCACCGCTAGCTCCTCTCTCCGGCCGGCGGTTGCAACCGTGACACCTATCCTTTTTCATCACCTCCGATATGATCCTTGGACCGTCCGGCGCGCCATGTGAGGGCGGTAAAGCCAGGGCCGGGAGAGATCTTGGTCGCGTCGACGACGACGACGGATGTGATCGACACCGGGATTTTCTTTTTGGTTGCAACGCAACGGTCCTGCGGGGACCGCTCTCGCTCACACTTCCTTAGCTTATTGCCACACCCTCCTCGCTTCAGCAAAATCCGTCAGTGGAACAATGGTTAATAAGTTGAAGCAGCGCACTGCTATCACACTCACATCTACTGTGCACCGGTGGCTCATACTGTGATACATGGATGGTCGAGATGAGGATACCGAGGCGGACGAGCTTCGGCTCAGTTGGTTAGCGGCCTCGTCGTAGGCACTGCCCGTCCGGGAGGTCGCGCGTTCGACTCCCGGGTGCCCCACCTGCCCCGGTCCTGTTGCTGGCCTGGGTAATATATTTTTATGGTACACGCACGTGTGCGCGTTCGGTGGTACTGCGCGTTTCCCGCGCAATGGAGGCGGCAACGGCTCCCAATCTTTTCTTAGCGTGTTTTCGGACGCGTACTCGTGTGTGTGCGTGTGGTGTGAGTGTGGTGTGTGTGGATTGTGTGCGTCCAAATTGTACCCTATCCCAAAAAAAAGATGAGGATACCGAGATCTAAATGTTAAAGCACTTGGTTCTGAATCGGGCTAGCAGGCTAAATCCAACCAGCTTGGGGTTTGGGCCCTCGTTCTGTCGTTTAAAGCCTTCAGAGGATTGGAACGGCCTAACGGGCATGAGAGGGCGCTGTTCCGATTGGGCTGGGACTAGTTGAGCTGTGTCATCTCGGTAAAACCTCTTGGCCACTGTTACAAGTGGAAAGAATTACGAGTGACAAGAGAGAATAGAACTCAAGATCCACTTTTTATTTATCTTTCTCATGTACATATACACCTTGTGACATCAATAGTACGAGGGTTATGAAAGTTATAAACCAGCCATAAGATATCATTTAATCTTAGATTACAAAGATGACATAAGGGTGAGATTAATATTTGTAACACTCTCCTTTGATTGATCCTTTCTTGAGATCCTTGAATGTCTATCTTCCAAAAATCCTGTGGAGAAAAAAGAATATATATATATATATATGGATATGCTACTAAAAACTCTTTTAAACCCTATGAAAAAAATAAGGAGAAAGTATAGCATTTTATGTTTATTGCCTCAATGTAAACTATTATGAGAAAACTCAACATAGTTCGGAGGTCAATTTATGTCTATGATATTCCTTCTAAAAACCATTGAGGGAAAAATGAGGAATATGACATATGCTTATATTATTATCATCTCATTAAAAACTTTCATTAAGAAACCATGAGAGAAAAAACTCATGAAAGAAAAGAGTGCGATATGATGTTTCAGACAGACCAATATCTAGGAGATTTCTCCTCCTGAACCTTACAAATCCCCAAGTCGATGCATACCAATTCCTTTGACACATTTTTCAAACGAAGAAGCTGATAGGGACTTAGTGAATAAATTAGCGAGGTTATCACATGATTTGGTGGGCAAGATATTGATTTCTCCGTCTTGTTGCAATTCATGAGGATAGAATAATTTAGGAGAAATATGTTTGATAATATTGCTTTTGATATCCTTTATCCATCTGTGCAACCACAAGCTGCATTATCTTCATAGATAATGGTTGGTGAATCAATAACACCAATACCACAAGACTGATGTATGTGATTAATCATTCTGCGAAGCCATACAAATTCTCGTGAAGCCTCATATAGAGAAACTATTTCTGAATGATTTGTAAGTGTAGTCACCAAAGTTTGTTTGGCTGACTTCCATGAAATTGTTGTTTCATTATGTAAAAACACAAAGCATGTTAGTGATCTGCCATTATGGGGATCAAATAAATATCCTGCATCGGTGTATCCAATAATATCAGAATTTGGACCTCTTTTATAGAAAAGTCCAAGATTTCTCTTGCCATTGAAATATCTGAGGATATATTTTACTCCCATCCAATGACGTTTGGTAGGAGCAATGCTTTGTCGGGCTAGCAAGTTCACTGCAAATGTGATATCAGGCCCGATGCAATTTGTAAGATACATGAGATCTCTGATGGTACTAAGATATGGAACTTGAGGTCCCAAAATATCTTCTCCTTCATCCCGTGGTCTACATTGGTCAGTTTCCATTTCTAGAGACCGAACAACCATAGGGGTTTTGTTGGGATATGATTCATCCATACTGAATTTCTCCAATACTTTTTGGATATAGACAGATTGATGCATAAAAATTTCAGTTGGAAGGTTCTCAAGTTGTAAACCTAAGCAAAATTTGGTTTTACCAAATCCTTCATTTCAAACTCCGTCTTTAGATGATTATGTGCTTCATCAATATCTTGTTGGGTGCCAATGATATTTAAATTATCAACATAAACCGATATAATACAAAATCCCTTTTATGACTTTTTGTTGAAAACACACAGACAATCATCACTGTTAGAGTATCCTTTTCATAAAAGCTACTCACTGCGTCGGTTGTACCACATTCTTTCCAACTGTTTTAAACCATAGAGTGACTTTTAAAGCTTTACACAATACATGTTGCGACTGGTATTTTGATTCGATATAGAAATTCCATCTGGAACTTTCATATATATATATATATATACGAATCGAGTGATCCATAAAGATAAGCAGTCGCTACATCCATCAACTGCATAGATAGACGATTTTGTACATCTAGAGATATAAGATATTGGAATGTTATTCCACTCATAATTAGAAAATATGTTTCATTGAAATCAATGCCAGGTCTCTACGTGAACCCTTGTGCTACAAGCCTCGCTTTGTATCTCACCACTTCATTATTCTCATTTCATTTCCGGATGAAAATCCATTTGAATCCCACAAGGAAAACTTTTGGAGGTGTAGGCATTGCTTGAGAGAATACCTTCCTTTTTGAAAGCAAAGCAATTTCTACTTGGATTTCCTCTTTCCATTGATTCCAGTCCGAGCGCGATTTGCACTCTGCCGTGGTCTTAGGATTTGGATCGTTTTGGATGAGTTCTACAACCATTGTGAAAAAATCAATGTCGGCAATTGTAGTCTTTCGGTCATATGATTCTCCAGACTCGAGATAATTTATGGAAATTTTGTATACCCTTTCAGATGCATCATCATTTCCCAAAATGGTTGCATCAGGGCATTCCAATGTCCCAACATCAGTAATTGAGTGCAGTGTTGATGTGGGATGTGAAGGTTGAACCTCCACAGGTTGTTTCTCAACATGATTTTGAGTTGCATTTACTATTTTGGAAGATTTGTTGTTCCTTTTCTTTTGCTTGCCAGGAGCTGCATCCGTTGGAATTGTCGTACATCTCCCCCTCTTACAGCGGAGTTGAGTAGTTTTATTTGGTACCTCTACTCTTGTAGGCACATTTCTTGTGTGATTGTAGGATTTGGTAACACCCTTATAATCAATAAAGGCATCTAGCATGTTATTTGCAATGCGTTGCAAATTGATTACCTTCTGAACTTGAAGTTCAGATTTTGAAGTTCGTGGATCATGGGTGGAGATGGCTATGGCATCCCAGTTAATTTCCTGGTATTTTTTATGTAGTATAATGTCTCCCCCCAATGCCGGGAAGTGATCTTCATCAAAGATACAATTAGCGCATCAGGCCATAAATAGATCCCCTGTAAGAGGCTCTAAATATTTTATAATAGATGGTGATTGATATCCCACATAGATTCCCAATTTTTGGTAGAAGCCCATAGTTGTACGCTACGGTGGTGAGATCAGTACGAATGTAGCGCAACCGAATTTTCGTAGATGAGAAATGCTTAAAGGATTTCCATGTAGTAGTTGCAATGGGAAGGTTGTAATATATGTAGTTGGATGCAATTGAATTAAGTCAGCAGCGTGTAAAACTGCGTGATCCAAACATGATGTTGGTAGATTGCTATTCTGTAATAATGGTCTTGCAATAAGTTTGATTCTCTAGATGAGAGATTCTGCCAACCCATTCTGAGTGTGGACATATGGAATAGAGCACTGAACTTGAATTCCTAAGGCCTTACAATAGTCATTGAAGGCTCAAGATGAAAATTCAACGGCATTATCCATTCGAATTGACTAGATTTGATGTTCAAGGTATTGCTCTTTTAGTTTGATAACTTGCGTAATTAATTTTGCAAATGCATGGTTTCATGTGGAAAGAAGACACACATGAGACCATCACGTGGATGCGTCTATTGAAACCATAAAATATCTTAATGGTCTAGACAATGGTTGGATAGGGCCACATATGTCACCTAGAATGCGTTCAAGAAACTTGAGTGGTTCGGCTCGCATTTTGAGGTAAGAGGGTCTCAAAATTTATTTCACAGTGGCACATGCAGTGCACACATAATCTGAGGATTGGGGGAAATTTTGTTATAATTTATAACCAACGGAATTAGTTATAATTTTTGTCATCATCTCTATGCTAGGGCGACCAAGGCGATCATGCCAAGTTTGGAGTACATTAACATTCTAGAAAATTACTTTATACACAATATGTTGTACGGGTTTGAGATAAGTATAGTACAATCCGAAGGAGAGTGAGGGAAATTTTTCAAGTGTTACTTTGACATATCCGTTGTTCTTTATAATGAGAAGGAACACTTTGTTATTCTCATCACAAGTTTCTATATGAAAACCATTTTTCCGGATATCTCTATAACTCAGTAGGGTATGAATTGAATCAGGATACAAGAGTGCATCCTCAATAACCAACGTTGTACCCGTAGAGAGCGTAATAGTGGCTCGTCCGGAGCCTACTATTACAGCATCGCGTCCTGCGATTGGTAAAACTTTCCTCTATTCTTTGTGGGAGTTTAGAAATATTTTATCTCCCTGAGTATAGAGTTAGCGGTACCGCTATCCACTATGCATATTTCCTCCTCCATCGGATTGACTCCCGTACAATCTATATTAATTGAAGAATAAATAAATAAATTGTCAACAAAATAAATATAGATTTATTCATTATTGATATCAAATGTTTATGATTACAATGAAAATATAAAAGGTTTGACGACAAATATAAATTATTACATCATGTGGGCATATGGAAATGGATGTCTAAAATGACAAGGAGTCTAAGCATAGTCTCCAAACATATCCTCAGAAGTGTATTCTAAGAGCATGTTGTTGACGTCGTCAGCGGTGGCATCAAGTAGAGGAGGAGCCTTGGTGTTGCTTGGTCCCGCTGCGACGGAGCATCCTTGGGCACTGCCTTGATAATTGAAGTGCGCTTCAAATTGTCCACCTGGCTTAGAATGATCTTCATTAGAGTGTCCACGTCCCATGGACTTCAAGTATAATTCCACCAGGTGCTTTGGGGTGCCACACTTCGGTTGTAGCAACCACACCTCTCACAAGTTTTGGTCTTGTCTCTGTTGGACTTAGAATTTTCTTTGCCCTTGGCACCGCAAGGCTTATTTTGTCTCTTGCACTTGTTCTTAGCATTGGAGGTTTCAGGATTACCATTTTGAATGGCTACCTTTTGTTTTTTATTATGAGTGTTGGCATGCACTTCAGGCAAAGGCTTGGAACCCATAGGGCCCTTATTGGAGTTCCATAGAAGAAGCTCATCGTGCCTTTATGCCTGAAGCAATGTCTTGATCAACTCAGAATAAACAGTAAAACCCCTTCGACAGTATTGTTGTTGAAGGATCATGTGAGCGGGAAGCATGGTAGACAATGTCTTCTCAACTTTGTTCGCATCTGATGGTTCCTTCTCACAAAATCTTAGCTTAGCACTAATTTTGTGCACAACACGATTGAATTCACCTACGGATTTGAAATCCTGTATACAAAGGTGATTCCATTCATGGGTAGCCTCAGGTAAGAGGACTGCCTTTTGTTGTTCATACCGCTGCTGAAGAGCCTCCCAGAGAGCACACAGATCCTCTTCCATAAGATACTCGGCTTTGAGATCTGGATGGATGTGGTTTCATATGATGAATAAGGCATTATACTTGTAATTATCAGCCAAAGATGCTACACCCTCTTGGGGAGCTGTAATGGCCGAGTACAGTCCATGCAATGATAGATTGACCTTTAGGTCCAGTGCCCATGTAGGAAAATTTGATCCATCGAGAGCAAGCTCAGCGAACTCACGGTTCGTCATGATGCCTACAATTGAGTGTTGCCATCGATTAAATTAATGAGTTAATAAATCTTAGGTATGAATGTAATAATAAAATATAAATTATCTTGAATTGCATGAAATGCGAACTAAATTAATCAAGGGAAACTTGAATGCAAAAGAAACGGTAAGAGCAATGGAATTGTAAAACAACATAAAAACAATAGAATGGAAAAACAACGTAAGTGCAATGGAATAAAATAACCACCGTCAGGGGTGTACACTTTATTTTATTCCAAATTGAAGCTGAAATCTTTCGATGCAATTACTATATGAAATAGTACATTGCTATGAGTAATTAGATCATTGCTTTGTGACGGTCAGTGTCTCCCCCTAATGCCACGTGATGCTTAGGCTTGACGAGCGTGGCCTTCAACCTCTGTGGACGGGAGCGAGCCTGCACTTTCTCTGTTTGTGAGCCGACGAGCTAGTGGTCCATGAGGAACACTAATCCATGTGCAGATGATGCACGGAGGAGGTGCAGTGACGTCGTTGACACATTCGGCCGATGCCGATGATGGGGGTGGTGCAGCAGGCGTTGGATCAACACCGGCATATGCCATGAGACGCGATGGGACAGACATGCGTGCTGTCATCGTCAGCGGTGGAGTCCGTGGTGGAGGAGGCGTTGGCGTCCTTGCGTGGCTTCGAAGTCCGGGTTCATAGGGCACACCGTGTGGTGGACACGGGGCCTAGCCAAGCACAGGACATGACGCCTATGCCAACAATGGAAATGTTGGTCCTGGACTTTGCGGCACAACCACTTCCGGGATCGCCTCTTCCATGTGGGTGTCATGGGGCTGATCCCCGAGGAGGAATGAAATCAAATATAGGAGATCATGTTGAACTATATGATGGTAAAGGTCTAGCCCACAAAGAAGAGCATGGTGGAATTGTAGCATCACAGTTTGGAGAATCAGGTAGGCTAAAGCCATGGGAGGGGCCGGCATTCTACCTTGATGCAAGGAGCGCAGCGAGCAAAAATACCGATAACGTATTACAAGTGGAAAGAATTGCAAGTGACAAGAGAGAATAGAGCTCAAAACCCAATTTTCATTCATCTTTCTCATGTATATATACACCATGTGACATCAATAGTATGGGGGTTATGAAAGCCATAAACCAGCCATAAGATGTCATTTAACCTTAGGTTACAAAGATGACATAAGGGTGAGATTAATATGAGATTAATATTTGTAACAACCACGACTAGTATGGAAGTCTGTGATACCTCAAATTTAGCCGGAGACTATGAGAATGATCACGAAAATTATACTCTTGGCCACCTATGTGGTGAATTGTTGGATGAATTTGTCGATATTGATAGTGATCACCTAAGCCGTGATTTCAAAACTGTAATTAAGAAAAATAAATCTTCATCTTTGACTAGATCAAAGAAGAAGCCGAAAGTGCGGGTAGTAAGAAAACATAAATCGGTATCTCCACGAAAGGAATCTTTTGGAATAACAGAGGTCTTAGTGACTTGGCTAAACATAGGTTTCCGTTTGATTTATCAAGGGAGCAAAAGCTAGACTTTATAGCTGTTCTTGAGACTGGCAAGAAAGATTATCCAAAAAGTACCTTTAACAATATTTGTGGGGGCCAAGAGTTTATCGGGCACTGGATTGTGCTTCATGGTAGGTCTAAGGGCATTCTTTTGGGAATTAATTTGGAATCCTTTGATATTCGAAGCATTGACGAGGGTGACTTCTATGTTAAATTTCAACTTAGAAACAAAGAAAACGGATTTTACTAGTACTAGTGGCTGTATACAGAGCAGCACAAGTAGAACACAAAGAGGCTTTCCTATCTGAGCTTGTTCAAACTTTTGCAAAGGAATCTGATCCTATTCTTGTGGGTGGTGATTTTAATATCATCAGGAGCCCTCATGAGAAGAATAACGACAGATATGAGGAAAGGTGGCCTTTCCTGTTTAATGCTATTATTGATAGCTTAGACTTGAGCTAGAACTCTCCAACAGGAAATACACTTGGGCTAATTCTAGGGAAACACCCACATATGAAAGATTGGATCGTGCCTTAGTTAGCACAGAATGGGAATCCAAATACTGTTAGCAACGGTTCAAGCATTGACACGGGAAATTTCAGATCACACTCCACTTTTACTAGACACTGGTAATGGCACACACGAAAACAAGCAATCTGGGTTCAAATTTGAACTCAGTTGGTTATTAAGAGATGATTTTAATGAGATAGTTACTAGAGTATGGAAAAGCGAATCTAGATGCAATACTCCGCTACAACATTGGCAAAGTAAAGTACAAAGGCTTAGGCACTTCCTAAGGGGATGGGCTTAAAATGTTACCTTAACAACTATTACAAACAGAGGTTGCCCTTCTCTTACGGGAAGAGGAAGTCAAATGGTATCGAAGAGCCAAGACAACTAGATTGTTATCAGGTGATAGCAATACTAAGTATTTTAACTTGGTCGCTAATGGCAAACACAGAAAGACCCAAATTTTTCTTCTAGAGCAAGGTGAAGGTGTAATTCAGGGTGATGAAAATCTAAAGAAATTTATCACCAAGTATTATAAAGGCCTCTTTGGTGAGCCAACTCGGTAGAGTCTACTATGCAGACATGCCACAAGTCTCACAACTTGAAAATGAGGTCTTAACAACCCATTTCTTAGAAAGTGAGATTAAAGAAGCCATTTTCCAAATGGAGCATAACAAAGCGTCGGGACCAGATGGGTTTCTGGCTAAATTCTATCAAGTTTTTTGAGAAGTAATAAAAGAGGACCTTCTGCCCCTTTTTGAAGATTTTCACAAGGTACCTTACCCTTGTTTAGTCTCAATTTTGGTACAATTACGTTGTTACCAAAACATAAAGAGGCGACACAAATTCAACAATACAGGCCCATTTGTTTGCTCAATGTCAGTTTCAAAATTTTCACCAAAGTGTTGGCTAATCAAATAGCCCTAGTGGCAAAAAAGGTGATCCCACCCTCTCAATCAGCTTTCATGAAAGGTAGAAATATTCTAGATGGTGTAGTTATCCTACATGAGACCATTCATGAGATGCACAAAAAAGGATTAAATGGGCTAATGTTAAAGCTAGACTTTGAGAAAGCCTATGACAAAGTCAAGTGGCCTTTTCTTCAACAAATTTTAAGAATGAAAGGCTTCTCACCTATATGGTGTGGTTGGATTGATCAAATTGTGAAAGGTGGTAGTGTAAACATTAAAGTGAACGATGACATGGGTTGCTTTTTTCAGACAAAGAAAGGAGTAAGACAAGGCGATCCCTTATCTCCTATCTTATTTAACTTGGTGGCAGACATGTTAGCAACTCTAATTCTTTGGGCTAAGTCCATTGGGAGAATTAGAGGAGTTTTTCCACATCTAGTTGATGATGGTCTTTCAATCCTACAATATGTGGATGACACCATTTTGTTTCTAGATCATGACATAATGCAGGCTGAGGAGCTGAAGCTAGTGCTTAGTGCCTTTGAGCAACTATCAGGACTAAAAATTAATTTTCACAAAAATGAAGTCTTTTGCTATGGCAAAGCTAAGGATTGTGAACAGGAGTATGCTCAACTACTTGGATGCCGCCTTGGAAGTTTCCCCTTCCGGTATCTAGGCATCCCAATGAATCATAGAAAATTATCGAATAAAGATTGGGCTTGCATTGAGGAGAAATTCCATACAAAGCTTTGTAGTTGAAAGGCAAACTACTTTCAGTCGGGGGCAGCTTATCCTCATTAATTCAGTGCTAACTAGAGTCATGTTCATGTTATACTTTTTTGAAATCCCTAAGGGAGTTCTCCAAAAATTGGATTATTATCATTCACGCTTCTTATGGCAATGTGATGAACACAAAAATAACTATTGGCTTGCCAAGTGGAGTATTCTTTACACACCAAAAGATTTTGGTGGTCTTGGAATACTGAACTTGGACCTTTAGAATAGGTGTCGATTGAGCAAATTGTTGTTTAGACTCATAAATGAGGATGGGGTCCGGCAAGATCTTCTAAGAAGGATACTTGTCTAAGAAACCCCTAACACAAGTCCAGCATAGACCTGGGGATTCATATTTCTGGAGCGGACTCATGAAGATTAAAGATGACTTCTTGTCTTGCGACACCCTTATAGTGCATAATGGGGAATAAATACGATTCTGGAAAGATGTGTGGTTAGGCGATAAACTTTTAAATGATGCTTATCCTAGCTTATTTCGATTGTGAGGCACAAAGATGGTACTATAGCCAATGTCCATAGGTCTATACCACTTAATGTGTCTTTTAGACGTGGTTTGATTAATACAAACCATATGGCTTTGCTTGACCTAGTGTCAAAAGTAGTACAAGTCCATCTCACAGATGACAAGGATGTTTTCCGATGGAATCTCACTAAGAAAGGTGTATTCCCAGTCCGATCCATGTACTCAAATTTTATCTAGAAGCGTACTCCCTCAGACAAAAGTCCTCTTTGGAAATTAAAGATACGACTAAAGATTAAGATTTTCATGGGGTATTTAAGAAAAGGGGTAACCTTGACGAAAGATAATTTATCCAAGATGAACCGGCATGGAAGTGTCAAATGTTATCTTTGTAGTTCGATTGAAACTATTCAACATTTGTTCTTTGACTGCTACTTTGCACGCTTTGTTTGGAATACCGTGCATATCACATTTGGAATTCAACCTCCTACTAGTTTCGCCAATTTACTCTGTTCCTAGCTACATGGTTTAAGCCTAAAACTTAGAAATCAAATTTTGCTGGGAGCTGCGGCACTATGTTGATCAATTTGGTTGAATAGGAATGATACAGTATTTAATTCGACAATGGTCCATGTTACACAAGGAGGAGGAGAGACCAATATTCTTTGAGGGCTGCAGGAGATGGGAGACGTTGATCATGGCCATCTTTGCGAAGTTCGGCTGGAACTTCATGAATCGTATTGAAGCGTAGTGTTTTGATTTGCTTGTTATATCCACTAGTTGGGATGAAGTCTGTTTATTTTCTCTAGACTTGTAAGCCTTATGGCATTGTTATTTTCGGTGACCTTCAGCTGGCCTCTACCATCCACGGATGGTAGAGGCTGAAACTTTGTTCCATTATCTAAAAAAATCTCGGTAAAACCTCGTGATAAGAATACCATTCAGGACTTTCTTTCCTTTGGAAGTAAACCATACATAAAAGTAGAATTGGATGTTCGAATCGACGATTGGTTGGCGTCTTTTGACTTCGTCTAGCTAGGCTTATCCTTGAGTCCTGTTGGTTCTTCTTGCTGTTTTTGTTAAATGTTGTTGTTTTACTAATGTTCTGTTAAGTGCTGCAATCCCTCTCTCTCTTACTTGTCGTGTACTTCTCTGATTTATTATTGTATTTGGTTTGGCACAAAGCCATTCCACCCAATGGCTTGATCTGTGTAATGAACACTCAGATGGGGAGAGCTTATCCCCCTGATGTTTTGTTAAAAGAAATTACTAGAAATGGCTCGAACGATCAGAAGAAATTTAAAGTTTATCCTGATTTATTTGTTTCCTTAACCAGCATCCTTAAACTGACATGCCGATGAGTCTCTATAAAGGCAAGACACTTCCGCATGGTGAAGTCGGCATGCTTAGAGTATCTGTATGGTGAGTGAAGTGTCACAGCAGTTTTACAGGCCACAGTTTTAATTCTGCTGGGTTTTTTTTATGGTTTCAGCAGCTGAGCTGCTCCAAATAGATGACGTTGTCAATGATACATTATAAGTATTGTGCTGGGTAGCATCAGACCATAGTGGATTTATTTATCCGGCCAGCAATGAGATTTAATATTACATTCAGAATTTTTCAGCTTCCGTGGCATGGCAATGCACGGGAACAGACCAAGTATAGATACAACTTCCACTGAAGTACAAAATGGCATTAGGCAAGCTAGTCTTACATTACACACATCGCATACGTCCTGGTGCTTGTTGCTCATGGGTTTTCCACCTTCAAGGCCTGATAACAGTATTTTCTTCATCCAAACTATGTTCCTCCCTCGTTAGAATCCCAGCATGCGAAAGCAAGGCCCACAAATGAGTAAGGAACTCCCCACCATTTGCGAGATGCTGTGTATGATCTCTTGCATTGTCTGATGGAGCAATGTACAGTATCATCTCGCTCCAGAGATCTACCAGTACCTTCCAGCACCTGGCAGGACCTATTTTTTCCAGCTGCTTCCCAAGCACTATCCCCTTCACAAAAGTTCCATGATGTTGTGGTAATACCTGCTCGAAATTTTTCATCTTTCTATACTTGCTTTCAAGTGATGTCTCTTCCCATAGGAACTCTAGGGCATCCTTCCTTACTCCATGAAAGCACGCGGTAGTGTCCAAGTGATGGTCAGGAAGCAGTTCTGGGACAAATGCCAGTAAGTATGCACAGTATCTTGACAGTGATCTAGCAATGTTAAGGTCATTATCATTTATATTTCTCTGTTCCGCTGTTACTGACTGATGCACATGTACCATATCACAATACTCTATTGCAATGTGCCAAATTAACATGGAGTTGGCATGGTTTTCCTGTCTGCATGCCCATATAAGCCTATCATATTGACCATTGCGCCTCAAAGATGATGCTCCATTACAGTTGACCAGAATTGAGCTTCAGAGTTTGAGCAACTGCTAACTTCACATTGTCAGACAACCTAATGCAGTCTGGCCCCTTAATACCTGGGTTACTGATACCTCCCGAGAAGGATGTTTCCTGGCACTGAAGAATCTTTGCAGAGATACACCAAGACAGAGTTCCTAGCATGTCATGTGTGAATGATCGGCGGTGTAAATCCTTGAGTAATGAGAACTGACCAATCCTGTTTTGCCACCGTCCAAATAACTGCGGAAGCCTATCCCAGAAAAGGCAACCAATGTCACAAGTGCCGCCTAAGAACACTCAAGCCGACAAAGAGATCGTAGCTTAGCCCAATCGGATGACAAATAAACATACAATTGTAGTAGCTCTAGTGCCAGAAGTAGCCCCATGAATACTTTACTAATTTTTGTGCTTCAAAATTGACCATAGTATTGCATAACAATAAATGACTGATTTAATGATACTTGTGCTTCAAAATTGACCATAGTATTGCATAACAATAAATGACTGATTTAATGATACTTAGGATTATGATAGGTTTGCCCAATCTAGTGTTGAAGGAAGCAGAGCTGGTAAACATGTGATCATGAGCAAAAACCAATTCTGCCTCAATTACCCGGAATGTAGTTCTGTAATTCTCTTCTACATTCAACAACAGTCCATGAAAAATAAGGTCATGAGTTTTCTGAAGCTTGGATTCATGACAAGAAACCCCAAAGAAACGCCTCCTTAACAGCTGAAATAAGGCGAAGGAAAGGGACAGCTCCTTCAATTGTACATTGATCCCATGATCAAGCCAGATGTCGCTGACAGTTATCTTATCACCTACCAACGGAAACCTTCTTATTCTGTCACTTGATACACTTCCCCAAGATACAAGGTAGTTGTAGCCTTCTAGAGTGACAGGGTCGTAGCTGGTAGTATTTTTATGCTCAACTCTGCAAGATACAGGCTTCGGTCGTCTGAGAAACTACTTGCTGTCTTACTCGCATAAATCCTTCCAACATTCAGAGATAGAGTAAATACCAGTAAGAAACTATAAACCAAATCCAGGAATGTCTCGAGTTTTAAATGGACCTTAAGCATGGCAAAGAAGTTAATCACATACAAAAGTTGCTGAACAAAATGCCTCCAGTACTGCTCGTTGTCTTCTATGACATAGGCTGTCATACTATTTGTACCACCAAGGGCCACGAGCAACGCAACAGACCATATATGAAACAACTCGCCATTAACTGAAGACAACTGCATAAGACCAACAGTGTAGATCACCACAGAGGGTGTCATAGTGTAAGCAAGCCAGAGCAAATACTTGATGAATGAACTGTGGCAACAGCGTCTCCACCAGCCAAATACAATCTGAATGGCGAAAAGTATTATTGAAAGAGGCACAAGAACTTGAGCTTGGGTCATGACCCCTCTCTCGCTGCGCAGCCAGGACATGAAAGTATCCCATTCCTGGTCATGTTCCTTTGCAACCCATTTGGTTGCATTACATCTGCTCCAGACATACTTGCTCGCCCAGACTAGATCCTGTGTATTAACAACATTACAAAACTAACTATCTGAAGATAATTAAATGTGTAGCATGTCAAGAGAAGTGTACATACCTTGAAATGAAAGTTCAGAAGGTAAGGTCAGGAGATGCAATGTAGTATTAGTATCATCAGAGCTTCAGATGCAACACCCATATCCCTTATAGTTAGGAGACAGATTTCTTGCAAGAAGAGTATTACTTCACTTCACCGCATAACGCCAGCAGAAACAACAAGAGAATTGTCCAAGAGAAGTGAACAAACATGTATTTCTTTCAACCGGCATGTAGAGGAAACTGAAAGTAGCAAGAAGCAACATGAACACTGTCAAAAAGATGTGAAATAAAAAAGTGTATTTCTATTGACTGTATGTCAACGTCAGAAATGAACTGATCATTAGAAACAAAATTGTTTGGTTCCAGCTGTACAACATAATGTACTCTTTAGATCGGGCATACAAGTCAATATCAGAAATGAGCTGATTGTTTGGTTCCATCTGTACAACATAATTTGAATCAGGCAATATCGAAATTTAATGGAAACTACCTACAAGGCTACATCAGAAGGGCAGCCCTGGTGCAAGCGGTAGAGCTTTACCGCCTGTGACCAAAAGATCCAGGGTTCAAGCCCTAGCCTCTGCACATTTATGTAGGGATGGCTGCCGGCTATTTTCCCTTTCCCTTTACCTACGAGGCTACATCAATAGTAAAAAAACAATAACGCGCAGTTAACTACAATTTGGACGGGCAAGTTTGAACTGGATATCTATAGGCATGTCATTCTCAGCCATAACTACCACGCAGAGGAATCAAGTAATTTTGCCTCCATTTTCTCACTTTTGAATGCAGCCAAAGGAGCAGCCGAGCAGGGACAACGACTGAGATCGATTGACTCAGAGTTCGGGGCATTAGTTTACATCTCAGCAGATAAGTTTTTTTCTGTCCTCGCATATAGAAATCCAAAATCCAAACTACTCGCTTGTAATGCAACTATGCAACTGAATAAAGTTGGTTCTGAACTCTGCAGCACAATCGAAATCGATTCAACTCTGCTGAGGCGCTAGAACGCTTCCTCCTGCTCCGCAACTGAAGGGTGAGGCGCATCTACAAACCTTGCTGGATCCGGTGTGGCGAGGGAGAAGCCGCCGGTACGGGGCACTCCATCGAGGCGGAGAGCAACTCTTTCGCAGCGGCAGCCACCTCCGCCTGCGTGTTGTCGACAAGGAGACGGGTGGCGACGCTAGAGCTTCGCCTTCCGTGGCACCAACGGCGGAACGGCTTTGCTCTGACCGCAGCCATGTCCGCGCAGCTGCGCACGCTGGCGCGGTGGCGCCGGCGAGGACCCCACTCTGAAAGCTGGGCCTGTTGCCGGGGGCTGGTTATGGGCCGTTATGAAGGCAGGCAGAGGCTTGTTTGGCGTGGGCTAATGGGCTGTATATCCCTCCGTAATAAGAAAAAACTTTAATGTTTTGGTTTCGTCCTAAATCAAATCATTTAACTAGATCGTTATGATTTTTGGACCGTGCTAACGTCTGCATATGCAGAAAAACCCCCATCGGACTGCACACCCATATTAGAAAAGGTGGGAACAACACCCGTAACATGCAGGAAAAAATGAGAGCATTAGTGCATATTAGTGCTATGATTGTTAAAAAAAATGAACATGCAATGTGAATAATGCTTCTATAAATAATGCTTCTGTCAACTGTCCAAGTGCCTATATAGAATTATTTTGATGTACATACACAAACAACAGTGTCATATTCGGTGTTTATGCTAGGTTTTGTCATAACTAAAATGATCTTGAGCCAAAACTACTATTCATAAGCAATCTACGATAATATGTATCCTCTTGATAGCAATGCAAATCTGCTAGCTAAACCATAATACATAAGCACAAACAGCAGTGCCATTGTAGCCAAACCTGTTCACTAGTAATTTTATCTGGTTGGAGGGTGTGGGTCTTAGTAAATGCTAGCTGAAACATGAAGCCATTTTTACTATTTATTTTGTCATTTGTCTATGGAAGTACTAGTAGTTTTCTTAGTAGATGCCTACTAATTTGCAATAAATTGCTTGGAAACTAACATATAAATGCTTGTTTTCAAATGTGCAGGGAAAAAACGAGATGGACTTGAATGAGCTCCCTACAAACGCTATGTTCTGTGCACAGTTATCTACGTCCTATGATGCAGTGTCAGATTTGCCAACCATTTCAGAACTGCAGTGTTCCTTGGAAGAGACACACATTATGGAGAATGAGCCTTTGGCAGCAGAGGCAGCAGAGGCAGAAGTTGAGGATGAGCCAGATCATGTTGACTTAGAGGCCCTAGCGGTGATTTCTTCCCCAGAAGAGCCATACATCGGAAAGTTGTTTGATACAGTTGAAGATGCTAGAATCTGCTACAACAAGTATGCATTGAAGAAGGACTTCTCCATAAGGAAGTCCACATCTAGGAAGTCAGCGCGCACAAATATACTTGACAAGGCTTTGTTTGTGTGCAACAAGGAGGGAAAAGGTAAGAAGCCCAAGGCCAATGATGAAGAAATCATCGAAGTTGGCGGTACTAAGCTTGGTAACTCTGAAAGTTCTGATCTAGATGAAGAAGAAGAAGGAAAAAAAGCACAGTCCATTGGAGTCAAGAGGAAAAGGGAGACGATGAAGTATACATGCTGCAGAGCAAGAATGCTAGTCAAGTTCAACGGATCCAAGTGGTTTGTGAAGCAGTTTGTTGCTGATCACAACCACAACCTAGTGGATAAACCGTCACTTGCCAAGTTCCTGAGATCACATTCCGGAATTCCTACTGAGGAGGCACAGTTCCTAACCATTCTGCATAACTACAACATACCAACTAGCTGCATGATGCAGCTCATGTCCGACCTTTATGGATCCGCTCAATTGGTGTCATATCATGAGAAGCATGTCAAAAATTTGAGGGCAGGGACAAGGGCTCATAAAGGGACGAGTGACATGGCTGAAACACTCGCTTACTTTGATGAGTTCAGAAAGGAGGACGCAAACTTGTTTGTCAAAGTCAAGCTGGACGCTGAAGACGAAGTGGAGAACTTGTTTTGGGTGGATGGTGCAGCAAGGGCTGCATACAAGAGTTACAAAGATTGCATCTGTTTTGATAGCACGTACCTCACAAATGACTACAAAATGCCCTTTGCTCCTTTCATAGCCATCAACAGGCACATGCTGGCAATTCAGGTGGGCTGCGCTTTCCTAAGAAGCGAATCTACAGAATCCTATGTTTGGTTGTTCAAAGCCTTTCTAGAGGCAATGAATGGGGAGAAGCCTCTCAATCTCATGACTGACCAGAACTTGGCAATGGTAACTGCAGCAAGGGTTGTCTTCATATCTACCAAGCATCGATGCTGTCGTTGGCACATCATCTCAAAGATTGAGGCAAGGCTGGGTGTGTACTTTGAGTCAAAAAAGGCATGGACAAGCTCTACAGTGAAATTGTCAACTACAGCCTAAGTCTATAAGAATTTGAGAGTAGGTGGCGAGGCATGATTCAATTGTACGAAGGTGCTGAAAATGAAATACTTTGCAACCTGTATCAGATTAGGCATCTTTGGGTTCTAGCCTACTTCATGGATAGGTTCTTTCCATTCCTGCAGTCCACCCAGAGAAGCGAGAGCTTCAATGGTGTCATTAAGAAGTATGTCACCCACACAATTCCATACTAGATTTTTTCCACCAGTACAAGAAAATCCAGGATAAGACTGATGTAGTTGAGGACAAACAAGACTACCGGACGGACCAAAAGTTGCCTCCCCCATGGTTAAGGTTTCCCTTGGAGAAGCATGCCATTGAGGTTTATACAAGGAGCATATACTACAGGTTTCACGCTGAACTTCAAAGAATAGCACAGTATGTCTCTGCACAGATCTATCCAAGTGTGTACCGGTTGAGCCCTACTGACGAATTCATCGGAGGATATGGCTCTAGGTCATACGGGGTTACTTACAATGAAGAACATAGTGTAATCAGCTGTCAGTGCTGTAAATTTGAGAAGGATGCAATTTTTTGCTGCCATGTTCTAAAAGTATTGGCAGACAAGGGGGTGAAAAAATCCCAGACCCCTACATTCTTGAGAGGTGGACACCAAAGGAGAATGCAACTTCCGCAACAGCATTGTAAATTGGTGGTCAGCTATCTAAGATGCCAGAAAAGTCCAAGAGAGCAGTCCACCTTGCACATCTTGCACACATGTTTACAAAGATAGTACATCAAGGTAGTGTGTCAGATGAGTTCACTTAGATTGCTACCAAGCATGGGCATGCAATAGAGACAAAGTTTGCTGCTATAAGAAAAGCAAGGAAGATGAAGAAGAAGGCACAGGACCAAGCCACAGTAGCACAGCTGGCGTAGCAAGGCTCTGAAAATGCTCAGCAGCAAGGCTCTAAAAATGTTCAGCAAGGCTCTAGTAATGTTCAGAAGCAAGGCTCTAGTAATGTTCAGCAGCAAGGCTCTGGTAATGTTCCACTGCCACCTACTACAGGATCTTCTATGTCTTCTACTATCCCTTCTCCACCTGAAGAACTATTGCAATGGCATCTTTCGCAGCAGACTGGTGAAGGCTCTATGGTCTCAAACACAACTGAAGTGGCTGCTCCACATGATTACAATAGAGTCTTGGATCTAGATATTACAAAGATGAAAGGCCGTCTGAGGGAAAGGAGAATAAAGTCTGCACTGGAAGTGCATCCAAAAAAGAAGCCAAATAGATGTAGTAGTTGTGGATCTACAGAGCACAATGTAGCAACATGCAAGAAAAAGAGAGGTGTTGAAAAGAATTAATGAAGGGAAGGAAGGAATCCAGGGCTTAGTTTTCATGCAACTCTTTTTTGTAATTTGCAGAGATAGTGCCTCACATTGTAACATGTCATGTCATCTTATTAAGTTAATGAGAGATGGTTGCTGAATATTTTTTTATTTGCAAACTAATGATAAAGATTAAGTGTGTTCACTATTGTATTTGCCTTTTTTTGGTTTTATTTTATAGTTCTTACACATAGTGTTCTCTAGATATTGTTTTCAGCCTATGTAGTGTACATGTTAGGACTTTACTTGTTTGTTACCCTAAGGCACCTGCAATCCACATGAAAAGTGCTTTCTTTTTCTTACATAAATGCCTTGTGTGTTGTACTAAAATGCTTTTTTTCTATTCTCATGTACCTTGGGCAGATTTATCTTCTCCCACCATCTTGTTCCATTGTCTGGGTGTGTCAGCCACTTGTGTATGAGTATCTTCCGTATATTGGGGATATCTTCCTCCTTGAACTCACATATTGTACCGCCATCCCAGTGCTGAGCATGCATGATCATGTGAAATCCACAATCATGGCTGTAGTAACCCAATGTGCAACACTTATTAGAGGCAGCCAATGTATAGAATTGAATCTACAGCAAAAGAACCAGTTTAATATTTTTCAACCAACTTGTTCGATTGTTTTGGCACACCAATGTCCACAGGCTTGTAGCCCTCTATGGATTTTTTTGAATTTGGGTAGTACTTCCTCCATAGACTTTTAATGCCCTCCATGATTTTGTTGTAGCTTTCTCTTAGCCTTGGGTCCTCCAAACTCCTCATCATGTCCAGTACCTCGAACCTTTGTGCCCTTAGGTTTAGAACTAGCAAGTAGTAGTGTCCCTCTGATCCCTTGCTTCCCATGTCCTCAAGCACATGGAACATTACCTGTGTGGTTCACATCTCGTTAGCAATAACACAACAAATCTGAATCTAATGAATTTTAGTCAAGCTTTCCTATGTCAACACACCATTTGACGATGGTCGAGGTGGTTTTGAGCTATATAGAATACACGTTTCACCTCCTGGGCATCAAGTTGGCCCAACTGTATTAATGTCTACTAAAGAAATGAAGAAATGCTAAAACACAATTACAAAACTGCTAACAGGTAGATGTAAAAGTACTTGATTGTGAAAGAAGAAATACTGAAGAAAAGGGGGAAGTCTTGAGGTAGCTGACCGCGACTCGTAATGGAAGCACACGCTGCTTGAGGGAATTGACCTTTGTATTCTCTTTGTCAATTACTTGAATCGCTATCTCTGCAATAGTGTTATGTAGGTGGCCATTTGGTTTAACTGAGGGAGCAAGGTGCTCCGGATAGTAATAGAACTCCTAGAAATTGACTATCATTGTCCTACAGCCATAGAACAAAAATGATGTCAGATGAAGTTGGTTGGTTGTAATCAGAAAAATGCGTAGCTTGAACTAGAAAAATGCTCGGGCAAAATACATAAACTACTTAGGCATAACTAAATAAATGCTAAATTGAAGAAAACTGTGGGAGCAACTCTTTTTCCCTGCTGCACCAAAACCAAACCATATGCAGGTTGACCATGTTGTTACAACAACTCTATCCATCAGATTATGCACATGTTTCAGTACAGGAGTAGCATCTCTCGGGAGGGAACCTACTATTCCAAGGCATGAACCATGGCACATGCCAACAACAACTTAGGATGACAACCTAACTAAACTCTATATCTGAAAAAGAATGGGCTACCAATTGGCACTCTGAAAGAGGCCCATCCACACATACCACACCAAAAAATCATTATGTGATGCAACTGCAGCAGGTGAAGATGGACTAGCATTAGCAACGCAAACAAGCAGCAGCTAAGCAAACTCTGAATGTGCAGCAGCAAAAGTAACCTGCTTTTTTTAGATAAAAAATGCTTCTTTACTGCAACTGAAAAAATGCTAAGGCACAATTGACACATTTGCAGAATTAAAAAAATGCTAAGGCACAACTGAAAAAATGCTAAGGCATTATAAGAAAACTGCTTAAGCATGAACACAT
The DNA here is from genome assembly GCA_023333625.1 of Bothriochloa decipiens. NCBI lineage: Eukaryota > Viridiplantae > Streptophyta > Magnoliopsida > Poales > Poaceae > Bothriochloa > Bothriochloa decipiens. The sequence goes on from CM041631.1 coordinate 44,452,937, forward strand.
ACTCTTTAGGTTGACTTCCTCTAGTTGACCTTGCATGCTTACACACTGTATTATAGATAGAAATGACATCTTTACTGCAACTGAAATCCTTCTTTGATGTCAAATATGGTGAATGCAAATAAGCTGGCTTTCTCAGAGTTCTTTTTGGTGGAGGTTGATATGCAGGTGTAACCGAGTTATCTGCAGCACTTGGCTCTTCAACTGGTGCTTTCCTCTTTCTTGATTCAACCTCTTGGTAGGAATTGGCTTCCACATTATTCCATGTTGGTTCTGATACCTCATCAAGTGAGCAAGTAGCAGCACCAGAACCTCCAGCACCTCTAGCAGGGGACTGAGAAAAGCCAAGATCAAAGCCTGGAGGCGTGAAATTCATAGCATTCTTCTCTATTGCTTTGCCGACTTGTTGTTTCTCTGTTGCATTACCTGTTTCTTGGTGGACATTGATGTTGCCTTCTCCAACATTGTGCACCAAAGTGGGTGGGGCAGCACCATCACCTGCATATTGAATAAAAGAAGATATAAGCAAAGATGGAAGGAAGAAGGAAATAAAATATATAAGCAGGTAGCTTCAACATTACCTGCATCTTTTTGTTCACCTGGATTAACCTTGGAACTACTGCCTTCTCCAACATTGTGCACCAAAGTGGGTGGGGCAGCACCATCACCTGCATATAGAGTAAAGAAGATATATAAGCAAAGATGGAAGCAAAAAAGGAAATAAAATGTTACACCAAGTAGCTTCAACATTACCTGCATCTTTTTGTGGACTAGGATCTTTTGGCAGCTGTAGCTTCAGCTTTCTGGCGAACGCAACTCCTTGTTTCTTAAGATTGTTGAGTAGAATAAAGTCAAGACATTGAGGAACAAGTGGTACTCCATCATCTTTTTCTCTTGCAGGGCTAGGGTTTCTTGGAGGTTCATTAGCAGCTTAAGCAATAGGTGGACTTGAATCATTGCAAGAGGCTTTATCTTCATTAGTAGCTTGAGCACCTTTATGTTTCCTGTTGAGTAACACACTCAAAGGCACTTGATCTTCACTATTGTGCTCAACACTCAAAGTCACATGATCTTCACTGGTGTCACTAAGGTCGACAATATTTGGGGCAACAAATGTAGGGGGTTCTTTTTCAGATAGTTCTTCATGGCCATCAAATTCTTTGGCTGTAACTTCTTCAAGTGGTTTCGCTTCAAGTGTATCTGATGCATCTTCAAGTGAATCTGATTCTTCTTCATCACCATCAGCATCTTCTTCTACTTCATCTTCTTCTATTTCTTCTTCTTCGTCACTGCCATCGCCACCTTCTTCTTCTTCTTCTCCTCCTCCTCCTCCTTCTTCTTCTTCTTCTCCTCCTTCTTCTTCTTCGTCTTCTCCTCCTTCTTCTTCTTCATCTTCTCCTCCTCCTCCTTCTTCTTCTTCTTCTTCATCATCATCTTCGTCTTCTTCTTCTCCTTCTGCTCCTTCTTCTCCTTCTTCTTCTCCTCCTTCTCCTCCTTCTTTGTCCTCATTAGATGTTCTTGAGGAAGATGGTTCTTCAATTTTGGATACTTTTTCTAAAAAAGTACCCAAAATGTTGGTGAAACCATCACAAAGCTCCACCACAGCACTAGTCAGCTGCCTCTTTTTTTGCAAACAGTGACATGTTCATAGCAAAAGCAAGGAATTAGCAGGAAAGCATGGAATGTATAAATGCCTAGCAGTAATAGTATAAATGCCTAGAAGGAACTGAAAAAATGCCCAACAAATCATTTAAAAGTGTTAAATCAGATTGAAGGACAGACCTGAGCAGACATGTTCGACGACACCTTTGAAGACACAAATCTCTGCAAATCATCTAGTGGGACCAGTGAAGGCTGTACAACTGTATGGGGGGTACTTTTAAGCTGCATACATTAAAAGATAAGTAATTAGAGTAGATTAGGGACATGAGTTATTTAGCTCATAACAAAAAGGGGAAAAAGTAGAATTGTTAGAATCCATACCTTAAGCTTTCCAAAGGTGCCATCAGGATTGGTGTCCTTAATGACCTTATCTATCAAACTCCTTGACCATGTTGCAGCCCTAGGCATCGTCATTGGGATGTCAACATCGTCAACCAACAGAGGGTCTACATATAAGAGCTAAAAAAGAAGGACATGTTAAAAATGGTAACCAATATATACAAGGCACAAAAAAACAGCAAGTACACACAGAAAAGAAGACAAAGAAGAAGAAAAGAACTTACAACTAAGACAAAAACACAGCCCTTCACTGATTTCCTTTTCCCTATTTTTGAACCTGCTACCTTCAGCTGGTCAACCATAAACTGATACCAATTGAGTTTTTCAACTTTGGTGAGGTCCATGATCGATGGGTAGCATCTTGGACTGATTCCCAAGCAGAGAGGGGGACACAGGAATGTCGAAATAGCAATTATCAACCAAGACCTTAGAAAATCATCAAAACCTCTCTTGGTGCACTTCAATCTTTCCAATACTTTATTAATGTGAGGTGCTTTTCGATGAGCAATTTTATACTTGGACTGAATGAAGTTGATTGCATTCGCATCTAGTATATATTTTACTTTATCGCCCTCGTTTGGCAAGTCAAAGGCCTTATGCACAGCTTCAGCTGTGACTTTAATCACACCTCTTCCTGGAAGCCTCAGCTCCATAGACTCCGCATTAAAATAGTCAATCGCTAGCCAATCTGCTAGCTTCTGTGGTACTGTAGGGCATTTTAGCTTAAGAAGGCCTCCGAACCCAACTGCAATTATCCTATCGCACTGACGTTTAGTCAAGTCCTTGTACATCTTAACAAGCCAGGAAGGGGAAGCACGGTTCCTTTTGCCATCAACATTGCTTTTACCCTAAACAGGAGAAGTCAAATGTAAGATGCTTAAAAAAACATACAAAAATGCTACATGGGACACACAAAAATGCTACACAGGGTACACATAAATGCCAAGAAAGATAAAACATCATTGTGAGAACGGTTACATATTAATTGGAAAACAACAGTCCAAAATTGAAATCCAGAGAAATATATGTTGCAGCAAAACGGGCTTAAATGATAAATATAGGTGGCTTTTAGTTCATAAGGGACAAAAAAGAAGTTGTCATTCAAGATTGCAAAACATGGCATGCTGATCTGCGTCACCTGACTGCTTGCAAACAATAGATTTTGGATTTACTTTTGCTGCACCTCGAACTTGTAACTTAGCAAAGAGAAGGGACTGAACTAACTGATATCTCCAAAAAAATGCTATATGTGACACATAAAAATGCTACATGGGGTACACATAAATGCCAGGAAAGGTACAACGCATATGATTACAAAACAGAATGAGTATGTCCATACATTCTTGGAAGAAGATGCATGTGAAGATGGGGGTTGCCGCTGTCGAAGTCATCTAGCCACTTCCCTGCATGTAATGAGAACGGATGTGATAATTGAAGACAATGATGATGGTGAAAGGTGACATAAAGTAGTTACAAAACATAGATCAATGCATATGTAGTGTTGAATCTTAATGTGTGAAAATGGCACAATAATGAGAATGGGGGAATTTTTTTGGCAGACATTTCTCCTAGTTGGGCCAGCTTGATGCCCAGGAGGTGAAACGCATATTCTATACAGCTCAAAACCACCTCGACCACCGTCAGATGGTGTGTTGACATAGGAAAACTTGACTAAAATTCATTAGATTCAGATTTGTTGTGTTATTACTAACAAGATGTGAACCACACAGGTAATGTTTTGAGGACATGGGAAGCAAGGGATCAGAGAGACACTACTACTTGCTAGTTCTAAACCTAAGGGCACAAAGGTTTGAGGTACTAGACTCAATGATGAGTTTGGAAGACACAAGGCTAAGAGAAAGCTACAACAAAATCATGGAGGGCATTAAAAGTCTATGGAGGAAGTACTACTAAAATTCAAAAAAATCCATAGAGGGCTACAAGCCTGTGGACATTGGTGTGCCAAAACAATCGAACAAGTTGGTTGAAAAATATTAAACCGGTTCTTTTGCTGTAGATTCAATTCTATAAATTGGCTGCCTCTAATAAGTGTTGCACATTGGGTTACTGTAGCCATGATTGTGGATTTCATATGATCATGCATGCTCAGCACTAGGATGGCGTACAATATGTGAGTTCAAGGAGGAAGATATCCCCAATATACGGAAGATACTCACACACAAGTGGCTGACACACCCAGACAATGGAACAAGATGGTGGGAGAAGATAAATCTGCCCAAGGTACGTGAGAATAGAAAAAAGCATTTTAGTACAACACAAAAGGCATTTATGTAAGAAAAAAAAGCACTTTTGATGTGGATTGCAGGTGCCTTAGGGTAACAAACAAGTAAAGTCCTAACATGTACACTACATAGGCTGAGAACAATATCTAGAGAACACTATGTGTAGGAACTATGAAATAAAACCAAAAAAGGAAAATACAATAGTGAACACACTTAATCTTTATCATTAGTTTGCAAATAAAAAAATATTCAGCAACCATCTAAACAAATGAAACAAAATTGCGATCAGGCCAGCTTTTTGTGGTTGCTGCTGCAGCTGAGACATTATGCGTGAAGGCAAAAATTGGTCGGATTTCCTGGTTGGATCTACGGATTATGTATGCATGCAGGCTCAGTTTGTTAGTGTGCAGCCTAGGTAGCCATTGCATGCTGACTGAGACCTACTAGTAGCTGTCAATGCTAGTCCTCTAACTGTGGATGCAGCAGGCCAACAGCCCATGTGAAGCGCGAGATTAGGAAGAAAGTCTCTGTAGCTTCTTCCCCTTGTTTGCCTCTCGGATCCTCTCCTCAACTTGGCCCTCACACAGCATGCATGCACATCACAGCTTTCATCACCAATTAGGGCAATCACCATGGATGCATCCACCACATGGATGCATGTGATTGTTGTGAGGCTGCTTGCTCTACTGCACAAGTCCAAGCGGCTTCTTCGCTTCTTGGCCGCAATCCCCTGCAGCAATCTGTATCTATGCCTGCCACTATCATTTGTGAACTGAATTGAAGAACAACAAACAAACCTGTTGCAACTTGATTTGCTTTACTAGACAACCAGGCAACCAGGAAGAGGAATGTAAGGCATGTAGGAATTAGAATAGGATGATAGGAAATGTACAGAGATAAATAAGGACTGGCCTGGACATAGCCAGAGGCATCCATCCAATCTAGCAGACTCCCGGAGGTGAAATAAACTATTACCCCACACAAACACACTGCAATGGCAATGCCATTGGCCATCATCCCCATACATGTTGCATGCTCTGGTAGTCTGTTGAATGGAAGATTCTCCTCTCCCACAGCAGTGCAGTGCTAGGACAAATGAGCACAAAGTACATCCACAGCCTGCCTATGCTACCCATCCCATCCCCCACCTTTCTTGTATGCTATGGAGTCTGGTCCAATTCTCCATGGATCCATCCATCCACAACAAGCACCCAACAAATTCTGAAGACTACATTGCAAATGTGGCAGAAGAACCATGATTCACCACAAGAATTCATAAACAAAAGGTCACAGACCAGGTTAAACACCAAGGCATAGTCCTGCCTATAGTCAACTAAGAACAGGCCTAATACCTAGTGCACATTCTAGTATGAGATAGCCCAAACATACATCAACAATACACAAGGTGTGAGATATCCCAAATGGAACTCACCGTTGCAAGTGTGGATATTCGAACCCTCTGTACCAGGAGATACACCAGCTGCAACTGAAATCCAAATGCGCAATAATGCTAGTGCAATGGTAGATCTGGCATGAATTTGTATAGGTAAGAATCCCACACCCTTAATTGTACCTAAATGCTACTTGTAGAGGAAGAACAAACAAATCAGAAAGGGGAAAGGAGAAAGGGGAAAGGGGAAACTAACCAAATCAGGTCGAAGCAATGGGGACACCTCCCAGTTGAACGACCGTCGGCCTGGGCCGTGCGAGGTCGATAGGGAGAGTCCGCGGGGTCACCGGGGACACTGCGATCGGTCGTCGGGAAGAGGACGAGTGGCCTCTAGGAGCGTCTGCATGGCCACGGAGGGAGCGCGCTGCCGCCGGTAGGGAGCGCGGGGACGCAGCCGCAGCAGTGGATGCCGGGGACGTAGACGTAGGAGCAGCTGTTGGAGGGGGCGAAGCCGGCGCAGACGTCAGAGATGTGGAGCGTCGCGCCCGGAACCGCTCGCGCGGCAGCCGCCGCAGAATGTGGACCGTCGAGCGTGCCGAGGAAGCTGCCGGGGAGCGTTGAGTGCGGGGGAGAGCGGCGGGGCTGCGCCACCCCAGATCTCGGCCGGCGTCGCCGGTGACGGGGCGAAAAGAGAGAGGAGAGGGTAGTGGTGCGGATAGAGGAGAGAGGGGAGAGGGAGGAAATGACGGGCGTGACTCCCGAAATTCGAACAGTGGCAAGGAGTGTGGGGCCCACTTGTCCGAGCGGTTTCCAATCCCTTGCGGTCGGAGCGGTGTCCAGACGGTTCATGGTGAGCTGCCTCCATCGGACGGTGGAGAGGACCGTGCAGGCCGCAGCGCCAGCGCCTGCGTGCGCGTAAAGTAGCATTTAGGATAATTTTTTAATATTTATGATACTATACAAATAGGTGCACTACAAAAATATGTTGCGTGAAGGAATGCACTATACTTATTTGGTAATAGTAACATTAGTTTTCTGGTGTATAAGTTTGGTCTAACATAGTTTGACTTTGAACATAATTAAGTCAGTTTGTACTTAAAACTAAAATTTTAATTATTTTATTGTAATCTGCAAAATTTCAACAAAAAAACATAAAATGAAATGTTTCCAACAAATTAAAATAATACTCTCTACATACTAAATTGCAAGTCATTCTAAGAATCTTATTTCGCAATGTTATCACTCCAAGCAACTGAGTTATTATTTATACGGGAAAAATAAGCTACAATTTCCATGTTCCATTTCACACCGCGTGCTCGCATCTGCTAGCGAGAAATTAAGCATTTCTCTGACCAAACCGCCGTTCTCTGCTCTGGAAAGAGCTCAGCGCCTGCAGGTAATCTGCCTCCCCAAAATCCGGCCACATCACGTCGGTGAAGTAGAGCTCGGAGTAGGCGGACTGCCACATCAAGAAGTTGCTCAGCCTCACCTCGCCGCTCGTCCTGATGACCAGGTCCGGGCACGAGAACTCTCCGGCGACGCATGTGGCGAGCTTGCTAGGAAGCAACGACTCGTCGATGTCCTCCGGCCTGAGAAGGTTGCCCTGCACTTGGCCGGCGAGCTCTCGACACGCTCGCACGATGTCCCATCGCCCGCTGTAGCAGGTCGCCAGCATCAGGTGGAACTGCGAGTTGTTCCTCGTCATCTCCGCTTCCCGAGCGGCGCTCTGGAGAGAAGCCGGACGTCTTGAGGGGTCTCCGGTGACATGCATCCGAATCCCGTTCCTGTCCAGCTAGGTCAAAATCAAATCACGGACTCATTTGATGCTGTGCAAATGCACGCTCACCTCGCGTACTCGTCGATGTTATCGCGGATCGTCCGCTCGATCATTCCCATCACGTAATCCACCTCCATCTTCAGATTCCAAGGAATGCAAGAACAGTGTATACTATAAACACAAGATCTGTTCGCGTCGGGGCTGAAGAAAGTAAAACAAGTTAGTGAGGGGAGTGAAGAGCTAGATTCATACCTTGGGGGGCCCAAAGTTCTCCTGGGAGAATGCGAACACCGTGAGCGCGCGGATGCCCCAGGCGTGGGAGAGCCATATCGTGTGCTACAGCGCACGACGGCCAGCCTCGTGGCCCTTCGCGTCAGCATCCCCCGCGCCTGCGCCCATCGCCTGTTCCCGTCCGTCACTACCGCCACGTGCCGTGGCAGCGACTCCGGCCGGATCCCGTTCTGGACCAACGCCGCCTGAGCCGGCCGAGGAGCGACGACGGCGCCCGCGCCGGCGTGCAGTCTGCGAGCCGGGTGGCGCGTGCGGCGAGCAGTAACAGACAGAAAGCGCGACAGCATCGTGGGAGCTTTTGATTCTGGAGTTTTGGGTCTGCTCTTGGTCTAACTCTCACTCAGCCTCTGAGTAGGTCAGTAGTAATTTAGGCAAGTGGCGATACACCTAAATATTCTCTTCTTGGGAGAATATAATATAGGCTGGATTGGTTAGATTCAGTCAGACTTGAAATATGCAAGTTTATTATTAATGCATTTCAAAACATAAAAAGCAAAATAGTTGTATTGAATAATAACGTGATTAGGTTTATATTTACTTAATTTTGTCACTATCAGGGGCCAAGCCTGGCGGAGGGCGGTCGGTGGCGTGGTGGCTGCAAGCGGCACTGCGGCAGCGTGCGAGTGCGCGTGTGGGGAGGAGAGGGCGGTAGCTGTAAGGAGAGAGAGGGAAAGACAGGGAGTAACCCCTTCTTTATTACTAACCCATCTGATTACAATTTTCTAAATATATATAGTCTGAGTTAGACCTATATTCTAAGCAATCAGAAGATACTACGGATCCTCCTATTGCTATTTTATTAATCCTACTTTTTTAATTCAACTTGATGATGTGGCAATCCTATGGATGTGGCAATGATGGGGCCGGCGTGGGAAGTGGCGTGTGCGCGCGCATCCCCCCCCCCCCCCCCCCCCCCCACACACACACTTTAGAGTTTGTGGTTGAACCCCGTTTGACTAGCTGTGATGTCCTCCGTCTGGGTCTCTGTTGGCCCATTTATTCTGCTCTGGGAGTTATCCCGCGTTGCGCGTGTTACAACACTCCTCCCTTCTCCACTTAGTTCGTCCTCATGCTAAAATAGTCGCCACGTTGATGGGTTGGATGTAGGTCGCTTATGTCCCCAAGGGATCTCCATTAGTTGTACGATGATATGGCCAATTGCATGTGTACCCTGTTGGTCATCGTTGTCATGGCAGGCGAAGATGAATGAGTAGTGGAAGGACCCAAAATAGTCGAAGATGATGTAGTCATAGATCTGGGAGTTGTTAATGGCGTCCATTATGTCGGCCCGAGATAGCAACCCTGTGAAGTGCACATTCTCTTAATATGAGGTGGTCGTGGAAGTGAGAGTACCTGTCCAGCATTGACAATGCCTCCGAAGTGGCTGCACACCGTGTTTGGTGACTGAGATATCAGGTCAACGTTGAGGTATCACAATGTCCCGAACATGTTGTCTCCTTTTGTTGTGTAAGTTGGAGATATGAGTGGATGAGGGCTCCACGATGAATCGACATGCTGACATTATTCATGCTTAGTAATTGTTGTGCATCGTCGTCGAAGAAGATGACCGTAACCAGCGATAGTGAATGTGTTGGCCATAGCAAGGAGATAAGGGTGAGAAAGAAGAGAAAGAAGAAAAAAATAAAAAAATAAAAATAAAGAAAATAAAAGATAGGGTAGTATGGACAATTTGTAGTTTTCAACTACCATAGGGAGCCACTAAACTTTTCACAAAACAGCTTCACTTCCATCACTGGCGCTACTCGTGGAGCTAAATCAAAAAGACAATGATGCTTCACTGGTAATGTTCCTCATTGATTAATTGCTTGTTATTGGTCTCGACTTTAACAAAATTTGCACAAAGAGGTGTTTATACACTATGTAAATTCACTGGTATGCTAAATGTTTCGTTCCATTTGTTGATTTTTGATGATATAATTGGAAGTGGAAGCGAAACTATGTGCCCCCTAGCCCTTCATGTTTTAAAGAGTCCCTACCTATGGCATAGATGCAACTGACTACTTAAGGAGAAGAAAATATTTTTAGACCAAAGACCACTTGGCCCTACTTTTTATAGAAAGCATAATATGTTTACTGGGGGTACCTGCTTTACAAGCAAAAGTACTTAGATATTATCTTATTATAGAGATAGCACTCATGGCTGAAATATAAGGAAACAAAGTAGTCATAGCTATGGTAAGCTCCTTTTTGACATATGCCGGTTTTTTGACTACCTCCCAAGTTCTTGAGGTTACGCCGTCACCCTTGGACGTTTGACTCCAAATGTCTTGATATCAGCTCCATTGTCTTCGGTGCCCAATCTCTTTCCTTTCCCTTAAGAAGCACACTCCATTTTTGCATGAAAATCAATGATCGATAAAGCACTGCATTAGGCCCTGTGACCACTCTATTATGGAACATAAAATCATTTCTTATAAGACATATGCTCCAGCAGATACAAGCTAAAACGTAAATCATCATCGGTCTTGGCACTGTGTATTTGTGTCGACTAAAAATTAGGAATTGGTTAAGGTTAGTTGGTGTAATAGGCCAGTTAAGCGCCTCTCTAATTGACCACCAGCAGTAATTTGCAAGATAGCACTCAAAGAAGATATGTTGGGCAGTTTCTATGAGCCCACACATCTTGCATTCTTCTTCTCCTAGCAAAGCTCTCTTTTTCATTTGTTCTGCAGTTGGCAGACAATCTGAGTAGATGGAGCAGAGAAAGAATTTGGTTTTTAAAGATATTTTAGCCCTCCAAATAGACATAATCTCTGTATTCTCAAATCCCAGGAGTTTCAACTCATGATATAGTGATGCAGTAGTGAATACTCCTTTTTTCCAGACACCAAATGACAGTATCTGGTTCTGTCTCTAGCTGGACATCCTGTAATTTCATTTGCTACTCTCTCAGTTCTGTTGCTCCAAAAGATCTCCTAAAGGATAAGTTAATCTCATTATTTTGGAATATCTCATATACAATTTTCTCCTGTTCATTGCAAATCTCAAAAAGGTTCCTGAAGGAATGCTTGAGTGGACATTGATCTAACCATACATCTAGCCAAAATCTGGCTTTCTTCCCATTCTTCACTACATAGATCAACCCTCTTTCACAACACTGTTTTACTTCATGTAATCCACTCCAGAACTATGATACTCCTCTTTGTCTTGAGCTAAAAAACTCTCTCCCATGTATTTCCTTCTGAGTAGATTGCAGCCGGGGTTATCATCTCCTCTTTCCAGCTTGTAAATCCACTTGGAGAGTAAACACTGATTCATTACTCTAGTGTTAGTAAAGTCTAGTCCTCCAAACTTTTTTGGGGTGGCTAGCACCTCCCATCTCATCATGTGATATTTCTTTTTTCTGTCGAGGTCCATGCCAAATGAAATTAGATCTAGTTGTCTCCATTTTATGGTGAGCCTCACCTCTCAGATAAAAAATCCCCATTACATAATTTGGAACAGAGCTAAGACAAGACTCAGTCAGTATCATCTTGCCTCCATATGACAACATACAGCTTTGCCAAGTGGGTCTCTCTTTTCCACCTTTTGGTACACAGTCAAAATCTGTAGAACTCATATAATACTTGCCTAGCATCACCCCCAGATATTTTAATGGGAATTCTCCTATGTTGCAGTTAAGTCTGTCTGCCACCTCTCTTTGTTCTTCAATTGTGGCTTCTAACACAAAATCTAACTTTTGTCATAATTGATTTTTAGGCCTGACATGGACTCAAAGCAATATAAGAGGAATTCTATATTGCAGATAGTTTCTTCATCCAGGTTAAAGAACAACACTGTATCATGTGCATATTATAGATGTGTCAAACCTTCCTCTACCAGGTCCGGCACCAAACCTCTAATAACACCATTGCATCTGGCTCTCTCCAACATCATTGATAGAGTATCTCCCACCAAGTTGAAAAGCTCCCAGGTGGTCCATTGATTGTGATACCAACTCTACCCCCCTCAATGATCTGTTCCATCCAGTTGACCCATTTTTCAGGGAACCTTTTTTCCTAAGAACCTCCATCATAAATTCCCAGTTTACCTTGTCATAGGATTTCTCAAAATCAAGCTTTAGAATTACTTCCTTTTTGTGATGCACTCTGAGATGATAAAGGACTTCGTGTAGCATGACAATCCCCTCTAAAATATATCTCCCCAGGATAAAAGCTGTTTGGGATAGACTTATGATCTTGGTAGCATGTTTATCTAGTCTCATTGTCAGCACTTAAGTGAACAATTTGTAATCTACATTAAGAAGACATATTGGCCTATACTTCTTAATGTTATTAGCATCCTTGATTTTAGGTATCCGTGTTATCATGCCATAATTCAATCTACTCATATTGAATTCCTCCTCATGTAGTTTCTAAAACATTTTAGCAATCTTGCTCTTGATATGGGGCCACATTTTCTTGTAGAAACTTGCAGGCAAACCATCTGGCCCTGGAGCAGAACTGGAGTCCATGTCTTTCAGTGCCTCTTCAATTTCTATTAAACTGAATGGCTTGATCAGATCATTGGCCCCCTCTTATGATAATATGCCCTGTTCTGGCCAGAAAATCTCATCAATATTGATATCACCTTTCTCCTCTCTTCCAAATAGAGTTTTATAGTAATTTTCAATGTGAGCTCTAAGGTTTTTACATTGTCTCCATCTTCTAGCTGAAATATAGTGCATTTTATTTTCCTTCCATTAGCTCTACTGTGAAAGAAGCTTGTGTTAGCATCCCCTTGTAGTATCCATCCCTCTCCTCCCCTTTTGTGCCACTATAGTTCCTCAAACTCATAAATTTGTTCAAGAGCAATCTCTTTAGCATATCTAGCTCTCCATTGATTTCGGTTAAGGCCATCTGAGTCTGCTTTGTCATCTAGCTGTTGTAACTGCTCTTTTAGATTTTGTTTGTCTCTCCTCAATTCTCCTCTAATATTACATACCCACCCTTTGCAAAAAATTCTGATATGTTTCTTAATATTCTTCCAATGGTCCCGTATCCCCCTGTTTCCTCTAATTGGCCAATTATTGAGAAGCTTTGATTGAAATTCTACATGTGTAAACCAGGCTACTTCAAATCTAAAACCATATGGGTGACTAACTTTGGTGTCTTTAGTGTTCACCATAAGTGGGTTATGGTCTGAACCTACTCTAGTTAAGCTCTCACATGTTGCCCAGGGAAAGTGAGTTTCCCGGTCAAAGCTAATAAAGACTCTGTTTAAAACACTCATTACTGGTTGCTCTTGTTTATTTGCTCCCTTTCCTTGGTATCTCCTTTGCGGATCTAGATTCTGAGATGACTTCTCTGATGCATACCTGATTAGGTTGAAATCACCTCCCACTATGAAAGCACAGTTCATACTTTGTATTTTTTCAGTCAACTCTTCCAAAAATACATGTTTTCACTCATTTTGGACTGGCCCATACACATTTACAACCTCTCATTCAAAATTGTCTTGTCTATTTTATTCTCAAATACTAGAGAAAAAATTACCCTTATCACAACTAAAAACTCTATATCTTCTTCATTAATACCTGTCAAGGTACCCCAGAGTGTCCCTCAGCTTCAGTCCACACTCATGTAAAATCTTGTCCATTGACCAACTCTCTCAACTCAATGGGAGTAAACTCTCGCTTTATTGATTCCTGCAGACATATCACATCCATATAATGTTGCCTCATCAGGTTTTTAAATTTCCCTCTCCTACCTTACCTCCCAAACCTCTGATATTCCAAAAAATTATCCTCATTTGGTCGTCTTTGGTCTGCCCCTACTAGGGGCCTAGCACTTTGTGGTTTCTCTCTCTTTCTCTGGTACCTGTTGATAACTCTCTCTTTGTTCATCATTGTTTCTTGGTAGAATGTCTTCAGCATCTGGCTCTATTTCCAGAATTGTAAATCTGTTTGGTGAGCTCTTGCTCTCCTTGGATGCCTGGACTCTCTTTTTAGCTTCTTGTAAAGCAGCCTTTGCTCTCTCCTAAGCTTTTAGTCTATCAATTGCTAAATGTGCCTCAGTTCCATTCCCCATTTTTATTTTACAACTACTTGCTATTTTAGAAAGTTTATCATTGGATTGCATACAAAAAATAGTAAATTGAGGTTTACATGAAATCTCATCTCTTTGAGCCTTGATCTTGATTGCTTGTTCTTGGCTGCTGAAAGAAGAATTAACTCTTAAACTCTTTCTCTAGGCCAGTGTAGGTTGTGCCTTCCCTATCTTGATAGTATTCTTAGTCTTGCCTTCTATCTCTTTGATTTCTATTCCTTCCATTATTGCCTGGATTTGCTTTGTGAACTCTTCCTCACTATCTTCCTGCTCATCACCCTCAGTCATGTTGGAGTTTACACCTTATGAAAAGTTCATAACAGGATCCAGTTTCCTGGTTCTCTCCTCCATCTTTTTATCCAAAATATGCATCTGCAATCTCTCTTCATTTAACTCATTTTCCAGTTGCCCTAACCCTTTGCCCTCTTGGTCTTGATCAACTTTGTCTAGCTCATCTTTCTCTTGTCCATTTATCTCATAATTATCTTCATAGTCCAGTAGTTCCTCCTCCATTTCTTCACTTCTCATTGATTGATCTACAATGTGGGAAGCTTGGTCAATTACATATCATGCACCTAAACTATCCTTGCCAGGCATCACTGTGTTCTGATCTGCATTCTCTTGAGATTGTAATAGGAAACTTTCTAGATTCAGATCTCCCTATAAGGCTATATTGACTTTTGTTTCACTCTGCTGTGTTAGAAGTTGATTCTCACCAGATACTGGAGCAATCTCTACATCTTCATGATCCAACACCACTTCCTTAACAGTTTTGTCATATTGCATAATATGGGAGGGCTGATTGGCTCTGTTTCTTACTATAGATCCTTGATTATAGTAGATGGCTGACCTCCATCTTTCATATCTGCTTTTGTTTAGGGTTTAGGTTGTCCTGGTGTCTTCCTCTTCCTCCTCCTCCTCCTCCTCCTCCTCTTCATCATCAGCTTTGTCTCTATGTTTGTCAAAATTTGAAGTGTTTGCCTCTTTATCAAATTGGTCTTTGCCTGTCTCAACTACCCATCTAACTCTCCTACTTTCTCCATTGAAATATACATGTGTATCTCCCTTAAGCTCTTTAGAGTCCCTACATCCTAGTTTTATTCTGACTAGCCCATCCCAAGCTAAGCAGGCCATGTCCACTTCCTCAGGGTCACCTACCAGGTGTGCCACCTCCATCACCACTTCAAGAGATTTTGCAAAATCAGGAACGTTGTGGGGTCTGACCCAAACTACCTCCAAACTTTCATCAGATCCTAGATCTAGGCTAGTAGCTCTCACCTGAGCTCTGATTGGGGCTATTTCAAACTCAAAATTTTTCACCCTTGACATCTCATGCCTCTTATCCTCATTAGGGAACATAATCATAAATTGCTTCTCTGGGACCAACATTGTTATCCCCCACATGATATTATGCCTAAAAAATGATTTGAGTTCATTTCTCACCATATCCATAGTAGCTGTACCCTGCAGAATTGTCATTACTCCTTTTGCTCCTCTTTTTGTTTCCTTCTTCACTAGCAACCTAATACTATAAAAACTGTGTCTTGGTGTTGGCATCTTTTACACCACATATGTTAAGTTATCATCCTAACATGATGTAAGAAATATGGTAGTACTTAATATCTAAGAACTTAATATAAAAATAAATAAAAAGAGTTATCCGCAAGTGCACAGATAGAATAGTCCCGTTGTAGCATTTCACCCAAGAAAGTTCTAGGTATCTTTATTTATAATTTTAAACTAGGAGCATTTATTCAGGGAATGAAAAGGAGAAAATCAATATGGCTATAAGAATTACAAATAATACTCTCTAGATATGAATCAGTTAACCAACTCTATCTCAACAGGGGTAAGGCAGATAATAATAATGTTGATAAATAAGAGGTATTGATAGGGAATCCATAATTAGAAAGAACTCATCTAATCAAATAGGATACAGAATAAAGAGACATGGTTAGAGATTTAATTCCTAAGTTATGATCTATCTAACAATTCTTAGAGTGTTCTAATCCTTTTCCTATCCTCTATAGCATAATCAATCTTCCATCCAAACATAAGGAACATTACTTCAGGAAATTCATGAACATAAAAATCCTTTCCCAAGTAACCGGGTTCTACTTGGCCTAGATTCGGGGAGTGGACTACATAGGACTCAATGAAGCTATAAAAGTCACCTTTGTGATCTACCACATGGCCCAAAAAATAGGGTGCATTCGCAGGTAAATTCCTAAGTGCTTTACGAACATATGCATAAACTTATTATCAATCACAACTATATCAGAGATAGAACTAGAACAAACCAAGAACATGATAAACAAGAACATAATGATATTGAAGTAGCAAGAAGTATTAATTACGAGATACAAAGGTAGAACTACCAAATCTCCTAACGATGATCTAGAATCCTGAGCCACGCTCAACTCTACTTGTATCTAGCTAGATCTAACCCTAAACTTGAAGTAGAGCTCTAATCTTCTAATTGGAAACCCTAGCTTTTCTCTCTAGCCTTCTGAATGAGAGATCAACTAATGAATTACATTGATTGATACCTCAGGTGGGTCTGCCCCTGCTTATATAGTCCGGTGGGATGAATCGCAACCTTCGGATCAAACCGACTTGAAACAAGGGTCAAGATACGTCATAG
Organism: Bothriochloa decipiens; assembly: GCA_023333625.1. NCBI lineage: Eukaryota > Viridiplantae > Streptophyta > Magnoliopsida > Poales > Poaceae > Bothriochloa > Bothriochloa decipiens. The sequence continues at coordinate 44,469,327 of CM041631.1, forward strand.
AGGTCAGTTAGAAGCCGTCACGAAGTGGAGATCACTTCCATGTGGGCCCAGGCCGGCCGGCCTAGCATGTGGGGCCGGCTGGCCCCACCTGGCAGCCGTTGTGCTCCCGTCTTGCTCCAGCGTCCTCTAATGTCTTCTAGATCCTTCCCCTCAAATCTTGTGGAAATTCGACTTGATTTGGTTCGGTTCCATGGCTCCTACTCTTCCCCGGATTATTCTGTTTTTATCCCTGAAAATTCACAATTCACCAAAGCTTTGGAAATTGTCATGTTAGTCCATAAAATTCTTGCTTGGTGATGATTCCAGGATCTTCTAGAAGGATCTTATCGTATTGATGGGGGACTCTCTCATCGGAACTTCAAATATGGCAAATGATATGTCCATTTTGTTCGTCTCAATGAGCTCTTCACAATGGTATGCTTTGTTTCATCACTTGAGGTATTTTTCCATAGTAAAATATTAACATTCTACAAAACAAGTGAGAACAACACAACTCGTGGAACTTGTTAGTTCCAAACCCTACAACTATGCACTAATAACTCTTTTACCATTATGTTGTGCAATAATTGAAGGTATAATGTTGACGTTAAGAACCGTCAACAAGCTTACCCTTTGCTAGTCCCTTAGCAAAGTCAATTTTTAATCAAGAGCTAGGAGATAGTACAATGCTTTCACACCTCAAAAAATACATAAGTTCTCAACCAAGAATTCTACTAAACAATGGTCAAACTATTCTAATTTCCAAACTTACTCATATTATCCTTAATCATGGAGCTTATTGCCTCTACCTGCATCTTGAGTAATTGATAGACAGAATAATTTTAGTCAAGCCCTGCCACCCTGTCTTTGTTCAACCTGCATTTTGGAGTTTTTGGTAAGTTTTTTCAAAAATAAAAATCATAGATTCCTTTGTATGACTCTCACATGTCTCTCATTTGTGGTATTTGTGGTTCCCTACCAAGGCAATCAAAGTGATTTTGCCTTTTCTCTTCTCTTAAGATATGTAGTATTTTTGGATTAAGGCAAAAGCAGTAATATACCTTCCCTCTTCCTCACCCTATACTAGTAAAAATATAAGGATTTCATAGGTGGGATAGGAACAACACATACTTGTAATACATATATTGCCTGTTCTAACATGCGGATCCAGAGGATGAAATTCGAAGATCCTCCCCATACCATCAAATCAAGATGTGCAAGTGTGGTTTCAAAACAAAGTGTAGCAGACATTTTTGATGGGAGGTAGAAGGGATGCAAACCTAATTCTACAATGCTCCTTTACAACATGAGAATTTTTCTCAATACTTGAAGAATTTGGATAATCTAAAACTTGATACAGAGACCTCTTTCTTTTTCTTTTCTTTCCTTTCTCTCTTTTTTTTAACAAGAACATAATATCACCATCTGAATTATAACTGACTAAAACAACTAAAAACATTCAGGAGCATTGAATTTGGGGTAGCAGACAAGGAGAGTCCTAAGGATAAATATTTTTGGTTGTTCTTTCCTAGTGTAGGAATAAAATATTTTTTGGTGAATCTAAATAAGTGAATATGGTGGTGCGTACTTCTAGGGTAGAAGTAGCAAGGGTACAAAGTGTGTGTGAATCTTGATTTTAACCATATGAGGAGTTCCTAAGGATCGACACAGCTAGAACAAACTCAATGCATACAAGTAGTACATAAAATAAAGAAGGTAGTCCTATACTATTAAGCATGCATATTTGGCTGTGGTAGGAATTTTAAGCTCTCATCATACAGTAACTCATCATGTAGGTTTTTAAGTTTTTTAAAAGATAAATTCTCTAGAAATTCAGCATCACTAGGAACAAGATAAACAAAAGCTCAAACTTCATCATATCATATCTACCAATCACCTAGCCTTAGGTTAAAGCAGTTGCTTCCCACAAATTTCAGATTTAGAGTAAGATTTTTAATCAGAACAGTTATATCCCAAAACTTAGAAGAAATCTATACTGAACACTCATTTTTAAGGAATTCAAGCATTGACTACTACTTCAAGTTTTATTATTCAAAGCAAAAACTCTTTTTATTTATTTTTTGTTATTTAATACTAAATTAATCAAAAACTAATATATATATAAAAGATAACTCATCAGGGGTTTTCAGGATACCTGACTCTTGGGTTACCTCCCGGAAGGTGATGCAGTAGAACTTGAGATCTCCTATCTCAAGTGGGGTAGAAGAAGGATCTTGGGGGCTCCTCTCCCAAGTTTGTTGTTGCCGTAGATGTTGTTGAAGAAGAGGCCTTGGGAACTCCTCCCAGGGGTATTATTGCGGAGGTGGCTTGTAAGGATAGAACTGGGGTATAGAGTAGAAAGGTTCCCAATTCCTTCCATCTCTGGCCTATGCCTGTTGAACATTATCTAAAGCTTCACCAAACTAGGCATTCCATTGTTGTTGTTTTGCCAACCTCTGACTGATATGAGCTTGTTCTTCATTGATTGTATCCATCATAAGATTCCGATTCATTATTTGTCCTTCTATACCAGAGACAGAGTGTCTTGGTTGTTTATGATGCCTATGCGAAGGTTCTGGACGATGATCCACAGACCGTCTAGGCTGGGATTCTCGTGATCTTGATCTTCTATGTCTCTCCTCAAAATCTTGAGAAGATCCTCCAGAGTGGTGTGATGGAGATGGTGCCCATGGATGAGGTTGCTTTGATGTACCTGGTTGATCTGTGTATGCAGTGTATGTCGGTCCTTCGGGTGCTGGGTCTTCTCCATAGTAGTGTGTAAGTGGCACATTCACAAATCGAGCACATGCACTCCTCCTGTTCAGGGGTAAAGGCTACAAACCAACAAGATAGTTTTTGACGGTGTAGATTCTGAGACCTGGGTTAGGAAGCGGGATCTCAGTAATCATACCATGATATCTCATATAAATGATATTGTTAACTTTCTTTAGAATTTAACCCTGCCTAAAGAAATCTTGGACAAAAATGGGGCGAGCAATAGAAATATGAGAAACAATACAATTATTTGTCAACCCCAATCTAGTGGCTATGCGAAAACCAAGGATGTACATTCAATGTCCCCTTTGATTGGTCCAAAAACTTCTAACCATTGGTGCATCATAGCTATAACAGGAGAAACCTTTCGTCTATTCATAATTGCAAAAAGTAATTTCAACTCATCTTCCTTAATGGTTTGTGATTCAGGTCTAGGGAATAAAGTCGAAGAAATAAATCTGTGGATAAAACAAAGGGTAGGAAGTTAAAGATCATTATTTCTCGGTCTATAACAGATGTCCTTATAAAAAATTTCCTCCCAAAACTATTCTTTCCGAAAGTCGGGAAGAGCAACATCAAGATTAAGAACGCAATCAGAATCAAACCCCAGCAAATTACTAAGTTGTCTCCAAGTGCAAGTAAAATGCCTATTAAAAAGGCAAAAACTCACCCCAACCCCAGCTTCAAGTATTTGCAAAGTGCACAAAAATTCCATTGTGAGAAACTTAACACCCGTCTCATTAACTGGAATGAGGTTTTTCCGACCTAATGCAATACAGATTTTGTTGAACTCAATATCCATACCTGTGTCTTGTAGAAGTTGTGGATGGTAGGCTGTCATCAACTTGTACTCTTTGTCCTTGATATTCCTAAACTTGTCCTCCTCCGTTCGGCCACGCAACTAGACATCCCTCTCTGCCATGAGTTCATTGATGGTGTTATCGGTGGAAGCATGGGCTAGTGAAGCTCTTGATGAGGAAGCAGGTGTGTCAGTGTCCATGTCAGAACCAGTCCTCCTGGATTGGCTCCTTGTTAAATACCCAAGACCGAAGAACGACATCCTGTCACACAAGGAACAGACAAACACAACAAAAAGTACTACAAATATAGGTTAGAGTTAGGGGTTAGCTGTCCAAGGATTAGCCGTTCGAGAGTTAGCCTACTAGAGAGTTTCTAAATTAGATTTTAAACACTTCTCTCTAGTCTTAATTTAGGCCTAGTCTCAAAACTCTAATAATTTTAGCAACTCTTCTCTTCTTTCTTAAAAACTCTCTTCTCCTTTAAGGATTTTGTCAAACTGAATAGCTCGAGGCTGCAGTCCAATGAAAAAGGTAGGCAGCAGAGTTGTGGTGTGAGAGGAGAAGTCAATGGGAGATGGAAATTTATAGAGGGGAAGAGGCAGGCCAGCTAGCCTAGTGTGTGGGGCCGGCCGGCCCCACTTGTGGGTCCCATGGGTGGTCCTTATTCCTATTCTATTCTGCTACATTCCTAAGCTGATTTCTCCTCCTTTCGTACAAGAACTTGATGCGATGCAGTAGGAAAAGTGGCAAGATAAAGAGAACAAAGTGAATTCCATGGTAAATTCCATGGAATCTATGGGCCCAAGGTGAGAAAAAAATACCATGCAGAAAATAAAATTACTTGACTGAAATAAACATGCATAGAAAACTATCAACGATATTTTTAAGCCACCCCAGTAAAAATTTCTTTCGGGTTTTCACTCCATAAAAATTATTTACATGGGGCATAAATTTTTGTTGTTTATATATTTTTATTTCATTTTCATATGGATGCAATTGACTATGCAAAATAAGAAAAAATATAGGAAGGTAAATATGGATAACTACCGAGTTACTTTTCGGTGAGGGTTCAGGATTTGAAGTCCACTGAACCGGGGGTGATAGTCAAACCTGAGGAAAATACCCCTGTTGACTCTTCATCTTCTGCTTCATTTATCATATTGGCATTATTGGCTTGAGCAGTCTTGGGCTTGAATGGAAAACACTCTTCTTGCCCATTAATGTTGAACTTGATTTCTCCACTCCCAACATCAATGTGAGCATTGGTGGTACTTAGGAAAGGTCTTCCTAAGATAATTGATACCGGAGATTCTGGGTGCATATCCAACACCACAAAGTCAACCGATATGCAAAATTCTCTAACCTTGACTGGAATATCTTCATCAATGCCTAGTGGATAGCGGATCGATTGATCAAATAATTGTAGGCACATGTGAGTAGGAACGATGTTGGCATGTTGGAGTTTATCAAAGACTGTCTTGGGCATCACACTAACACTGGCTCCAAGGTCACATAGTGCATTATCAAAGTGTTGGTTCCCAATAGAGCACTCGATAGTGGGATGTCCTGGATCTTCCTTCTTTATTGCTGCTATGTTGAGTATGGCTACACTACATTCTTTTGTCAACTTGATCACTTCAGTGGTGGCCAGAGGTCATTTTTTGTTGAGGATATTTCTTATATATCTTGCATAGGTGGGTACCTGTATGGCATCTAACAAAAGAATATTGTCGTATAACTTTTGAATTACTTCAACAAACTTACTGAACTACTCATCAGCCTTGGCTTTCCATCTTCTACATGGAAATGGCAAAATGTTGGAATCATGGAAATCTTGCATCATTTCTGGTAATGGTTCTACTAATTCTTCAACTTCATCATCTTCTTTTTCTTCTGTTGTTTCTGTAGAGATCACCGGCCTAGCCTGCCTCCTTGGTGCTCCTTGTGAATAAGGAGGATCACGGGTAGATTTACCACCTCTTGTGGTTATAGCTTGTACCTGATCATGGTTAGTGGCAAAAGGCAAAGTAGCAGCTAATTGTGCCAACTTGGTTTCTGTTTGTTTGTTATAATTAAGTTGATCTTTTATGGTAGAAGAAAAGTCATCTAATTTAGCATTTATATCCTCTAAGATTTTATCATTAGAAACAAGTCTTTTAATAATATTATCATTAAGTCTAGCCTGTTCTAGGATTAAATTTCTCAAAGGTAAATGCTCAAAATTAGAAGAATTGTGATTGCCTGAATACTTATCTTGGTAAGTAGATTCCTTCTGAGTCCATCCTTGCTCTTTTGATGTAGACTTGTTGATAATGTTTGCATCTTCTTGATCTGAAAATTCTATCCCCAAATACTTTCCACATCTATTCTGAGCATCGAATGCATCTTGGATGGCTTGACGGCCTCTTTTATAATTATCCCTTTTATCAAGCCACTCCAATAATGCATATATCTTTGTTGTTAGATGCATCCCTTTTATCAAGCCACTCCAATAATGCATCCCTTTCATAAATTTCTTCCGGAACTTCGTCACTCTTTTGCAAGCGTTGAATATGATCTGACTTCCAGGTCTGACTCTTAAAAGAGCTTCAGTTTTTCCAAGTGTGAGAGACACAAATGACCCTCCAGCAACTGTATCTAAGTGCTCACGAGATTTTTGAATAAGTCCCTTGTAGAATAGTTGCATGAGCAACCAATCCTCCAATCCATGGTGTGGGCATTCTAGGATATATCCCTGGAAATGTTCCCATGAATCGGCCATGGTTTCTTCTTGTTGCTGTTGGAAGTTGTAAATTTTCCCTCTCAGGGCATTGGTTTTGCCTACAGGGAAGAACTTTGACAGAAAGGCCTTTGAACACTTGTCCCATGTGTTGATGTCTTCTTGATGATTGTAAAACCACTTCTTCACTCTTCCTTCTAATGAGAATGGGAATAACCAAAGAAGTATGATATCTTGGGCAATGTCCTTCATGATGATGGTGCTTCCAATCTCTAGGGAATTCTGTAGATGAGTGGTAGCATCTTCATGTTCCTTTCTGCTAAATATAGTAGCTTGGACTAGGCTGACAAGGCTTGGCTTGAATTCAAACTCTAAGTTATCCATTGGGAGTATGGGCCCAACACGGATATTCTCAGTGCTTGGAGCAGAGAACTCTTGCAAAGTCTTGGCTGCCATTGTCTTCACTACTTAGTTGATCTTCAGGTTGATTTGGTTTTTGATTGGATGTTAATTGATCACAACTAAACCTGAAATACCCTGCATAAGATATAAAATAAACAAAATAAGGGTAAGCCTAAAAAGACAGAGGACTGGGTTAAGATTTTTATCTTAAGAGTATATATTTGATTTGTTCTTCTGATAGCCATATATTTTAATTTCCCTGAAAAAACTCTCCGGCAATGGCACCAGAAATTCTTGTTGGCAAACACGATGTAAGAAATGTTGTAGTACTTAATATCCAAGCACTTAATATAAAAAGAAATAAAAAGAGTTATCTGCAAGCGCACAAATAGAATACTCCCGTTGTAGCATTTCATCCAAGAAAGTTCTAGGTATCGTTATTTATAATTTTACCACTAGGAACATTTATTCAGAGAATAAAAAGGAGAAAATCAATATGGCTATAAGAACTACAAATACATACTCTCTAGATACGAATCAATTAACCAACTGGTAGATAATAATAATGTTGATAAATAAGAGGTATTGATAGGGAATCCATAATTAGAAAGAACTCATCTAATAAAGTAGGATACAGAATAAAGCAACACGGTTAGAGATTTAAATCCTAAGTTATGATCTATCTAACAATTCTCAGAGTGTTCTAATCCTTTTCCTATCCTCTATAGCATAATCAATCTTCCATGTGAACATAAGCTAAACATAAGGAACATTACTTCAGGAAATTCATGAACATAGCAATCCTTTCCCAAGTAACCGGGTTCTACTTCTCCTAGATTCGGGGAGTGGACTATAGAGGACTCATATAAAAGTCACCTTCGTGATCTACCACATGGCCCGTAAAATAGGGTGCATTCACAGGTAAATATAATCTAAACACCATGTCTACATTATCTCTACCACCTAATTCAATCCGGAGTTGAACTAAGTGCTTTACAAACATATGCATAAACTTATTATCAATCATAACTATATCAAAGATAGAACTAGAACAAACCAAGAACATGATAAACAAGAACATAATGATATTGAAGTAGCAAGAAGTATTAATTACGAGATACAAAGGTAGAACTACCAAATCTCCTGACGATGATCTAGAATCCTGAGCCACGCTCAACTCTACTTGTATCTAGCTAGATCTAACCCTAAACTTGAAGTAGAGCTCTAATCTTCTAATTGGAAACCCTAGCTTTTCTCTCTAGCCTTCTGAATGAGAGATCAACTAATGAATTACATTGATTGATGCCTCAGGGGGTCTGCCCCTGCTTATATAGTCCGGTGGGATGAATCACAGCCTTCGGATCAAACCGACTTGAAACAAGGGTCAAGATACATCGTAGAGGTCGGTTGGAAGCCATCACGCGAAGTGGAGCTCACTTCCATGTGGGCCCAAGCCGGCCGGCCTGGCATGTGGGGCCCGTCGGCCCTACCTGGCAGCTGCCGTGCTCCTGTCTTGCTCCAGTGTCCTCTAGTGTCTTCTAGATCCTGCCCGTCAAATCTTGCGGAAATCCAACTTGATTTGGTTTGGTTCCTTGGCTCCTACTCTTCCCTGGATTCTTCTGTTTTTATTCCTAAAAATTCACAATTCAGCAAAGCTATAGAAATTGTCATGTTGGTTCATAAAACTCTTGCTTGGTGATGATTCCAGGATCTTCTAGAAGGATCTTGTCGTATTGATGGGGGACTCTCTCGTCGAAACTTCAAATATAGCAACTGATATGTCCTTTCAATCGTCTCGATGAGCTCTTCACAATGGTATGCTCTGTTTCATCACTTGAGGTACTTTTTTGTAGTAAAATATTAATATTCTATAAAACAAGTGAGAACAACACAACTCGTAGAACTTGTTAGTTTCAAACCCTACAACTATGCACTAATAACTCTTTTACCATTAAGTTGTGCATTAATTGAAGGTATAATGTTGATGTTAAGGACCGTCAACACCTGGCAACCCAAAACCACATACTCTCAGACCCTTCTTTTCTGGACACATACCACTCTTGTGTCCATCCTTGCCACACCTATAGCAATGTGGGGGATTTTTTACAGTCCTTCTGGAAGTGCCCATTCTTATTGCAATTGTAACAATGCTGCTGTATTGACAGTCTTCTTCCCCTTGACATCCCAGCCACTTTTCCCCCAAAGCCCTCTATTGAGATCAGCTCTAGTCCTATCCTCTTCATTTCTTAAGGCCTTCTGCCTCAAAGCAGCTTCTCTTTGCCAATCTTCCCTATCAATTGGTCTCTTCTTTCCAGCACCTAGGCTATCAAAATCTTCATCTCTCCTCTCCATCCCTGCAAATCCTCTCTGGTCGTCCCCATATCCTGAGCCACTCTGACTTGTTCCTCTGTATCCACCTCTATGTGAATCAAAATCATGGAAACCTCCATGGCCTGATCTGAAATCTCTCTTATTGTTCTCTTCATAGAAGCTGCCCTACCTGGATTCCTCTCTCTACAAGTTGTACCTGTTACAATCTTCTTCTCTATTGTATCCCCCTTGATTCCTCCTTTTCTCCTCCTCTCTCCGATCCCAGTCATCCTCAGAGCGCCTCTGTCTTTCACTTGAGTTTGTGCGCCCTCTCTAGTCCCCTTGATCCCTGTAGGCTCGGTCCCTCCCTCAATCCATCGTCCCCTCCTTGAGGACTTCGCAAAAGATCTTCCGTCTACTTTCTTCGGTGTTGCCTGCAAGATCTGCGAACTCCAGATGTAGTTCCTCTCCACCTCCAATGCCGTCGCTGGACACCCTTGCCCGCTATCTAGGGTTTGGAGTGCGGCTTTCTTTGGTACCCAAAACCAACCCCCTACCTCATCTCTCCAGGAGTGGGGTTGGTATACATCCTCCACACAAGTGTCGAATGGGTACTTCTCTTTTATGGAATTTACAGCCAGGTCCTCACCCATCGATTTAGAAGGATTGCTGTCTGTCATTGCCTTGTTAACTGATGAAATGTTTAGACTCTATCTCCCCTGTTTGCTTGTCAAAATTGTCATGCTCTCTTGCTGCAGATCACTCTCGTTCAATGAATCACCCTGCACTTCTCCAGTGATGCTTATCCTACTCTCATTCATTCCATGTGCCATGGTTGATTTCATATCGGTAAAATTACAGCCATATTGCTCTGCAAGTACTTCAGACAATCACAAAGGAGATTTGTCTCTCCTATGCATTTGCTGTTCATTTTGAACATGATCATGTGGAAAACAAAACTAAAGTGCGTAATCTCTCTGATTCTGATCCTCATGTGTCTCATCACAATTTGCATGGAGAATTGATACTTGTGGAGAGACAGAGCACCTTTGCTACAAAGCTGTGATCATGGTGTTTGATGTTATGGTCATTGAGGTTTCCCAAGATCTCAGCGTGGCCCATGGATGCTCAAAGGAACTCCATCGACTCTCTCCATCCGCTCTAGCTCCATCAGTAACCGTCGTCAAAATCTTGCCTTCAACCACCCCTGTCCTGTGTCGAACAAACCCTCCCAAGTCCGCCCACGGATGGGTGAAGGATATATGTGTGGTACTTGTGATCCCTTCCGCTCTGATGTTCACCAACGGGGGGTGGGGTTGGCTACCTTCTGGTACGCCTCCCCGACCACCATCGCTTCCCTCGCCATTGCTCGTCCATCCACGCGGAGGCGCTGCGCCCCCACCCCCCGAAAGGCAGCCCACGGGTGCGCGAACAGAGGATGAAGCTTTCCCACCCCCCCTCTGCCAGCTCCGATGATCGCCAGCGGGAGCGCGCTGTAGAGGAGACCCCCCACGTCGCCACCCGCATCGCCCCTCGTATCACCTGTCGAACCGCCTATTCTCATCCTTCCCTTGGGAGGTAAACAAAAGTTTTCATCGCCTCGTCTACATGTAAATAGATTAGTCTGGTTAGGGAGAAGAAAATATATTAAGTCAAATAATTTATATATGTGTTTTTGAGCATAATGTTGAGTGTAATAAAAATATAACGATGTTTTATTGCTTTTGAGACAAAAGAAAATATATATACTAAAACTTTAGACAATGTTACCATCGCAACGTACGAGCACTTCTGCTAGTGAATTATTAAAAGAACTTGCATCTTTTTGGCATTGCTTATAATTATGATTTGTTTCTAACCAAAATATGGCAAGGAGTATATGTTTATGTCTCTATATAGAGGAAATAGGATTTTAATTTGCTTTGTCTCAGGGGATGCAACAGTGTTGTGCATCGGCCAGCAGTGCTAGGCCGTGGCTGTGCTACTCACGTTCTACAATGTTACTTTAGTCCTTCCTCTCTCCTATATCATGTTGGCTCTCCGACCGAGAGCGGGCAGTGCCCTTTCTATTTCTTGCGAGAACAGACAGACAGCTCCCTTCCCTGCCTGCACCGTCGCCACAGGTTGTGGCCTTGCTGGGCTGCGCCTGCTCCTGGCACTACTGCGTGGCCGGCCGGCCTCCTTCCTTAACGGTAGCTACCCTCAGTGCTAGTGGCCGACACCCTCTCTCCCTCTTTCCTTCTCTTCAAGGTAAAATCAAGTTCATCCCTAACTTCATCCAATCTATGCAGTGTGAATGTCTTGGCCATGGATTTTAGTTTCTATGAGAGCATGAAGCATTTATGAGTAGTATTGATGGTTGAATTAAATCAATTTGGGATTTCACCTATTGGATGAACTAAAGGAGGATGTGAGTGAAGCCCTGCATGGACTATTCTGGATAGCAGGCTCCCAAGTTCAATTTCTAAATTCTTTTTCTTGTTAAAACCTTTTGCATTATCTCCTAATTATCTATTTGTATAGTTTCTTATTTGGTCATATTTATTGGCATAGATGGAACAAGAAGGAGGCGGTGTTGGAAGAAAGAGGAAGCAGCCAACCATGCACCTGGTTCATAGAGGCAAGGGTGGGGCTAGCTATGTTGCTCGTGACAAAGATGAGGCAGTTTGTAGAGGCAGGGGGAGGGCTAGCTATGTTGCTCGTGATAGAGATGAGGCAGCAGCTGATGAAGAGAGGACTCAGAGGATTGGATATACCATTAGGGTGAGACCTAGCACTCCTCAGCACATCCTAGAGTTTGGCAGCTATATGAGGGACATTGATGATGAGTTTGTCCTCAGAGAGCCTCAGGACATAGTCAGGCATCCTATGATTGACTATGCTATGAGTTGGAAAGTGACAAGTAAAGCTAGAGAGATTGATCCCTATACTGCTCCTAAGGCATTTGAGATTGACTATAGGTTTGCAATGCTTTCCACTCTAATTTTTATGCCACTGCCATTCTATGCAAGCCAAAGGGCAAGATATGCAATATGCAGTATATTGACTTTAGTGAGCTACCAGGCAAGAATGAGCGTGAGTTTGCTACAACCATTAGAACCTATGACAGCTTTGAGTTGTTAGATATTATGAGTTTCATGTATGATTGGAATAGGGAGGTTTTTGCACAGTTTGATGCCACTTATTTCTGGAACAAGGAGATAGATGAGCTTCATTGGATTACAGATGGTCGACACTATCATATTGATTTTATCACCTTCTGTCGCATTCAAGGCTTTGGGCATGTGCACAGGACTTATTCTTGGATTCATGATCTATGACGCCTTGAACCATTTGAGGTCAGTTTCATGTGGCAGGATCCTGAGAAATAAAGCAGATGGCAAGAGGACAAGACTAAAGAGCTTCTACTACATCATGAACAACCTTATCAGGAACACTCTCAACCGAAAGGAAAATGTAACTGACCTGAATGGATATATTACTAATGTGCTATCTCGCTTTCCTGAGGGTGAGAAGTTCAATGTCCCTAGGTTCATTTGGGTTGAGCTGGCCTATGCCATGGATGATGGGAGGAGGGAGCTTCCCTATGCTCCTTACCCCATGTTTTTGATTGAGAGGGTCACTGGCATGAGGTTTCCCAAGGATGGCTACCACACAGTGTACAATATCAAGAAGACTAGAGGTGGTGCAGCAAGAGGTGCAACAACTCAGCATGCTCCTAGAGGCTCCTCTTTTGCACATGAGGATGTTCCAAAGTCCTGCAAGAGTAGTAGGAAGAGGAACAACAAGAAGTTCACCAAGTTGAGTGAGTGGATGAAGTCAATCTTAGCCCAATGTGCCTATGCTAACATGATAGTTTATTAGGAAAGGCTGGAGAAAAGAGAGGCAGTTAGACAAGCTAGAGAGTTAGCTGTGTTGCCACCTCTATCTCCACCTAAGTCTCCTCCTCAGATCCCTAACCTTCCATACCTCGTAGACACCTCAGATGATGATGATGAGCAGTAGGGACAATGAGATAGTGATCATGATGATGTTGATCTTCAGGTGACCTTGCATAGTCTTTACATAGGTGAGATACGGGAGGCAGCGGTCCTTCCACCTTAGCTGGTCCACCTCCTCGATGTTCAACACACTTCACATAGCACACTCATGTCGCAACACGAGCCTACGTCTACGAGACCGACAATGACAAGGAGTGACTTTTCTTCTTTTCTCCGCTCTTTGCCAATGGGGGAGAAAATTAGAGGGGTCAATTGTTTTTTGACGCCATGTATCCGCTGCATGTGAGTTAGAGAGACATTGAAAACTCTATTTATATGTAATAATTGTAAGGATCTTGATGCCGCCAAAGAGGCCTAGAGGGGGTGAATAGGCCTACAACAATTTAGCTCAAACAAAACTTACCACAATCTCCTTTTTGGCCTGCACTCCCTCCCTGTGGTCATGAGTCCAATACAGATCAAACTTTAGTAAGAAGTACTTGAGATGCTCAGTGATGATCCTGCAAAATCTTAGCTCAATCTGAAGTCAAAAGTAGTGCGGCACTGCCGCCCTTTTCTGAACATGGAAAATTCAGACTGAATCAAAACTGCAGGAACTAAAGCTATGACTTGGTTTACCAACTTTTCACCTTCCTACACATGAGTAGATCACAGATTGAGATCTAAACAGATAGGAGCAAAGCTACACAAGTAGATCGATCACAAATGCAAAAATATCCTCAACAACAATATGAAATGCAAGTATAGAACATCAAGCACACAGTGACACAAGTATTTATCCCATGGTTCAGCTCGGCACCAAGGCTTGCCTAAGTACACGTTGTTGAGGTATCCATAAAAGGATTGCGCTCACCACAACGGCTAGCTCTTCCCTCGTTCTCAAGTCAAGAGAATGAACTCTTGAGATGAGGGGTGAGTTTCTTTGCTGCAGGAGATGGTTACAAACCTCCCTAGGCTGCCACATGAAGTTGGAAAGCTCTAGGGCAACACCTAGCCAGCTAGGAGCAAGCTCCAAGAGTAACAAACCCTAGAACCGCCGGCCAAACATGAACCAAATGCTCTCAAACTTTGGGAATCAGTGGATCTACTCTCCAATCAAAGTTTGCTGCCTTTTCTCTCAAGTTTTGATGGTTGGAACCAAAGGTTGGCTTGGGAGCTTGAGGGAGCAACAATGGAGGAGAGAGGAAATCAGCACTAGTCGAGCTCTAGTCGAAATGAACATTGGGGAAGAAGAGCTGACCGTTATGTGTCGGCCCAAGTGGTTATAAATACCCCCTGGGCCCAACGGTCACTTTGAAGTTGCGGCACTGCCGCACTCAAAAAATCAGCACATGATATGAAATGTGTTCATGGCTGTTTTGGTGATGGTGTGAGACTGTGTTTTCCAGAACATAAACATTTGGTTCAACAGTTGACCAATGATCCTTGAGTCCCCCTTAATACTTTGGCTTTTCCTAAACTCAATTCAAAACATAAAAGAATGTAAATGCCTTTGACCTGGTTGCCACTTCAATGCGTAATTGGGGTCTGTACCATCGAATATTTTTCTCATTCTCATTATACTTGATCATGTGACTTGAGCCATATCCATATATATAGGTTCACCTTCATGGCTTCAAGTCACTTCCACTAATGATTTGATCCTCAACACAATATGACTTCTTATAATCTTGATTAGTTCCTCAACTAAATGCACGTACTCTCTTCTTCATCTTAGCCATGGTACCTCGGTCCCCAAGCCAGCGCTTGCCTTCACCTTCGCTTAGTACCTTGAAGCCCTTTCCTTGCTATCTTGACCACTGGCGGACGTAGTACATGGACATGTGTGTACAGATGTACACCCAGTATTTTTTAGAAACAAATTACAGGTACTATGCATATACATGTATACATGTAGTGTAGTAGACTAATCTACGTTTCTCTGCTAGCCCAAGAAGCAAACTCATGGAGTGAACCAGCCAACCAAGAGCGATATCCTCTGCTCTTCAGTGACCGCACGCCTCTATGTGAGGGAAACTACCTCTAGGACCCTTAAACTTGCTATTGAGACTTTCCAAAGACTTCTCACTCACTAACTTAAGATGTCTAACCTATCATCTTGGTAACTTAATTGCTGACATGCATGGTGACGAAAGATTTAGCAATGTGAAAAGTATTGCCAAGCTTTCAGTTTTGCTTGTTGAAACAAATAAGCATGTCTTACTCATATGTCTACAAGCTTCTAAAATCAAGTACAAGTGGAAAGAGCATTTTCAGTGATGAACTTCATAAAGAACAAGTTAAGAAATAGCAGGGGGAGAGGAGGGTTGCTAATGAAGACATCATCTCTTGTTTCTAAAAGTCGTCTCATCGAATAAATTTGTAATGCTTCATTGTTAGTTAAGACTTCAGAAATATTGTATGTATTAATTATTTTTACTAATGCACTTTGCTCTAGTACTTTTTGCTTTGAATTAAGGATATTTAATTTACATATATCACAATTGTTTGGTTCTGTATGTGTATATATGTCGCATGTACACCCAATCTTAGATTCCTGCGTTCGCCACTTATCTTGACATTACCAAGCCATACTCAAGTCACATCACATTAAGCATACATTAAATAACCATTTCTTCAATATTGTGATCCTTGCTTGAATATCTTCTAGATCTAAATGTCAAGATCAATCAAGTTTCAGTTTGACTCACATAGAGACATACATAGACCAACATCAATATGGTCAAGCCAATTCACGGTTCATTATATCCTCTTCATTTTGGCTTGACACACTTACTAACACAAACTTCAATCTCTATCCATACAAGAAACCAATGTGGAGAACATCTTATATCCATTATATATAATCTCCTTTGTCATTTGTCAAATATGCTTTCTTTCTCATAATGCTATGACATCCCACAACATATAAGCCATTTCCTTGGTTCCATTTGCATTGTTGTCTTTTGTTTGAATTAGATTGTTTCCATAATCTTCCAATATAACAATGCACAACTTTGGCCTTCATCTCAACATAATGTGGAATACCATCAAGTTTGCCTGTTTGTTGAACCTTGGATATACTTATTAATACACAATCCACAAGTATATGCAATAGACTCAATTTCCTATTCAACACTTAGTAAACTTATTAGACCTTTAATTTGTTGTCAATCAATTCATCAAAACCCACTAAAGGGCTAGATGCACTTTCAATAATGCTACCTATTTGACTCTATTTGCCTTGGATATGGACATGTATTGTGGTTACTGTTTTAGGCTTTATATACTTGTTAGATCCTGTGAAAATCTACTTGTGACCTGACTGTTATAGTCAGGGCATCCTCTGAGGCCGTCAATGACGCCCTATGTTGTAATAGACAAAGTATGTTGTGCTTGAACTATTATGAATTGTCATATGCATCATGTTAGACAATGTTCAACACCCCACATCAGGCATGGATGTAGGTGAGGCCCCAACACAACTAAAAATGTGAATTTTGGCCTTTCATGCCAATTTGGGAATTTAATTCTCTATTCACATATTTAGGGAGAGTCCCTACGCCCGTTGCTCGAAAAGTGAATATTTAGGGGAGAGGCCCTACGCCCTTGGATCAAAAATCTCAATTATATTTCATATCTTTTATAACCTCTAATTCAGTTGTCATCAATCATCAAAAAGGAGGAGATTGTAAGTGCAATCAAAATCTTAATGTGGGTTTTAGCATAAATGACCATTGAATTAGTAGTCCTAATGTGGGTTTAGCATTGATGACCATTCAATTAGTGGACTAATGAGATTTATTGTGATGATAATCAAGAAATCAAAATAGGAGGATGATGTACAGGTTCCAAGAGTCCTCAATTACAAATGATGGTTATCTTAACTCAATGGGGTTTAAATTCTTTTATATTTTGAATATTGAGTTTAAAAAACCATACTATTAAATGGGACTTAAGGACAGTTGAACAAGTGTGCAACCAGATGCTCATATTATATAAATAACATCCTCACTCCCATGCCAAACACATAAATACTTATAAATAATACTCGTGTCTTGTGTGCTTCATTTACATTCTTGCAAGTCCATATTGTTATTTAGATTCTAGGGTTTGCGATTGATCTACTTGTTCCTCTGTGAAATACTCTGTTTAGCTCTCGATCTGTGATTCTTATATCTGTTGATAGAATTTGAATTTTGTACAAAGTTATTTGCACAAAGCCGTCAATGACGCCCTCTGTTCTGACGGAATTTCAAGTTGAATTTTATAGGCCTATTCATCCCCTCTAGCCTCCTTAACCTTCCAAAAGATCCTATGCAAATAGAGGGCCTGACTGGTTGCCTACCAAAATTTGTCATGCCCAAGATTTGACAAGCCAAAAGATAGGCAAAAAAGTTATTAAAGATTTGGCAAACTAAATGTGTGAATTAAGTTGGTAAGTTCTAGTAGCCAACCAAATGCTTACCAAAATCATGACTTGCCAAAATCTTGGCATGGCAAATTTTGATATGAGAAGTGACTTTGGGAGGGGATGGGTGCGAGACTTACGTGTGAGGAATGAGTTTGTATATAGGTTTGATGTTATAATCCTTGGTGAGGGTTTTCCTGAATCAAAAACAAATGTTATATTTTCTAAGTTGGATTTGTGATTTCTAGAAATTGACTTATTATAGAGGTGGTTAAATTTCGAGGCTCATCTAGAAATCGACTTTCTAGCTGTCCTTACAAATCATTTTTTAGAAGCGGCTATAAAATCATTGATTTATAGAGATAGACAGGTAGATGCAACCGCTTCTGTAAAAGCTTGCTTGTATGGTGAAAAGATAGTAACAAGATATACACTGACCAGGTGAATCAAACCTAGTTGTTTAATAATAAATAAAACAAAAATTAGTTGAAAAAACGGCTAAGACAATTCCTTTAAACAAAATAATCGTGCAGTGGTTTACACTTACACAAGTTATATAAGAAAAACAAACTCGCACAAGTTACATAAGAAAAACAAACTCGCTACTACTGGAATCCTACAACTAATCCCTGCGTGTCGTTGAGTACGACGCCAAAGAAAGCACAAAAGCACTACTGAATGAAGCTTTATGAGTGCCACATTACAGCACACTTGTGCGGCTAATTGCTATTCTAAATTTCCTCGATTCATGCTACCTCTACTGTGACTCGAAAACACTACCAGTAACAATCTAATAACTTGGGTGGCCCACTGATCAAAGAGTTTAAGTTTCAGTGCAGCTGCAGCATCCTGGTGGTTATACGGGAGATATCGGACGGCCTGACGGGCTTGAGCAGGAAGTCCTCCGCGCCTTCCTCCAGGCATCTGAAAACCAAAGTCAGAGTTGCAAATCGTCATTGTCTCGCGATAATCACGAACTATTTGTCAGGACTAAGTAAACAAGGAGCACTGCCAATATGGGTTTAGTGCCTTGTGGGCCGAGAAGCAGAACTGGTGATCCTTGTGGGCACGTTCTCGGAGGACATGATCACCACTGGGATCTGCTTCAGCTTGGACGACTCCTATATGTTTAGGAAGCAAGCAGATTGTTGTGTCAGATTTATCCGCGAGAACATGTTATATGCGAAACAGAGAGAGTTGAGGTTGCAGATGGTCAATGGTTAATTTACCTTGACCTTCTTGAGCAGGTCGTAGCCTGTCATCTCCGGCATCCAGTAGTCTGTGATGATCAAGCTCACATTCGGCTCCTGGATGCATACAAAAGAAGGCAATGTTCATCAGGCAAATGCGTGAAAATCCAAGGCACGCCAATAGAATCGAGCGTCAGCGAGAAGAGCAGTTACCGAGCCGAGAATCTCCAGCGCCCTCTTCCCGCTGTTAGTGGCGGAGGACGAATAAAACTTTAGGTATAGCGAAATTGACAACATTCACTGGTTAGTAGCTCTTGTCATGGCAGATTAGCGTATGGGGCAGTGATTTAAGAGAGGAGTTGTAGGTTTGCAGCATAATCAAGGTATGGCAGCTACCACGCCTTGCCACCATGCTCCTCCGCCACTGGCCGTTGTCAACCGCGGTGACTGCATTAGCAAAAAGAAAGAGGGTACATTGTTGGTTTGTTCTTGCCAGACAAACTTTTTTTTGACAAAAAAAGAGGGTAAATGCACGGAATAAAATAATCAAACCAAGAATCATCGGTGAAACCTTGACGCGTAGCCGACCGTCCTCTCACCTCTGTACTTGGAGCGCCGGAGGAGCGCGGTGACGAGGGCGCGGTCGACGGAGCTGTCGTCCACGGCGATGACGCACGGCTCCACCTCCTTGCGGTTGCCGCCGCCGTCGCCGACAGGCACAACCACCTTGGAGTCCTTGGCACTACTGCTCCTCTCCTCGCCGGCGTGGTCCGCCGCCGCCGCCGTCACCTCCATTGATTGATCGGTATCGATATGCCTGGTCGAGACGGCGAATGCTGCGTGCCTTATTGCCCTCAGGTGAATGGATGCTGCCATGTGCCAATGCAATCTCCGGACCGAGCTGCAGGGCGGCGTATATTTATATACATACGCTGCTACTACCTAGTATACTTATAGAAAAAGATAAGAAAAGGATGGCGCGGGTGGGAGCAGCATATGGCAATTGAATGTTCGGCGCCGCGCGCGAGGATCGGATCGCATCGGATCGGATCAGAGATCGCGATGCGGTGAATCCCCCCGCGGCCGTGGAGTCCGGTGAGCCGCAGGGTGATAACTGCGGCGGGTATATTTACGTATTTGCTGTGTATGTACAAAACTATCCGATCCACTTTTCTCTCATCAGGCAGGCTGGCAGGATATTATACGATCGCTGCGTATCCTTACGTATATGAAGGGAAGTATATCATCAGTATATGGCATGGCACGGCCGCATCGTGGATTCGTGGCTATGGATACATGGATAGGCGCATCGCGGCGCAGGGCCGTGCGCGATCCTTGCGGGGGCAGCGGGGTTCCTCGCTCTGTGCGTGAGATCGCGGATCATTCATTCGTTGGCAGATGAGATGGCAGCAGCTGCCTCCTCGGCGGCGAGCAAGGCTGTCGCGCGGCCGTGGGTTCGCTGGATCGGGGATGTCCTGCCTCCTGCCCGCGCTCCGTTGGATTTGGATGGCATCGATATCCCGTCCCAGGTGGTCACGCGGCAGCTTCGTACGTGACCGTACCGCGCCGCGCCGCTGGTTGATGCGATGCCAACAGGCCGGGCAGGGCGGCAGGCAGGCAGGATCTTCATGCCGGGAAGGGAGCACGGCATCTTCCTGTCCGGAGGCTGCAGCATTCCATTTGAAGTTATAACTATTTGAAGTTATAACTATTGAGACTATTTTCTATAAGACAGCGTATGTTATGGAAACCAACCTGTTGCGTAAACTATAAAAATTTTAATCAAAATCACATAAGTCCAATCCGATGGTTGGTTATTTTAATACTTAAACCCTCACTCATCCCTTCCTAATCTCAGCTTTTGCAAAAAGTCCCCCAGCCCCAGCCGCTGGCTCTGTTCCTCGTTCCGTCTCCTCGCGAGGCTTGTCGAGGTCGAGGTCGGTCGATCGATGCAGCAGCTAGCTCTACTACTCACCATGTCCGCATGATGATGGGCTGGACTGAAGCGATTGTTAGCACTCAGCAGCAGCACGCAGGTCATTTTATTTCATTAATTTCCTCGTGGTTGTTGCTTCTGTCCACATCGCTATCAGATCACCACATTGAGATCAATCGATCCACAAGCACAGATAAAAGGACCATCGAACTAACTAGACATGTATCTCTATGCTTTTGGTAGTGACATCCAGTGATCATCGGCGTGTGCCTGCCGCTCTTCTCCGGCTCCGTGCCGGGGCTCGCCCCGGCAGCAACGCCTTCGTCATCATTAAGGCCTTTGCGTCGGGGGTCATTCTCGGCACCGGCTACATGCATGTGCTGGCGGTCTCCAAGGCTGCACGAGGGCCAGGGAGCCCTGTTCCTTTTCATGCATCTCCATGGCGGGATCGCGAGGCGGCGGCGGCGGCCTCGCACAGACCGAAGACGCCAGAAAACATGAACGATCGTGAGAAACAAAATCGGCAGATGGGATGGGGTTGTTTTGTAAAAGCTGAGATTAGGATGAGATGGGTGGAGGTTTAAGTGTTAAAATAATCCACCTCTGGCTTTAGCCATCAGATTAAAATCTTGTGATCTTGATTAGAGTTTCTATAGTTTGCACAGCAGCCTGGTTTCTATAGCATACGTTGGCTTTCTATAAACCCAGTAAATTTGAAATAATTAATTTAAAATTAACCAGATCGAGAATTTTATGTTTTCTATCTTGAGGGAGTATTTAATTTCAATGTTTCACACTCTAATAAAGGATAAGATCAAATATTCGCATGGGATTGTACAAATTGTAATCAGTACTATCATGCTTGGCATCAATCAGGTCATTATCTTACCCACAAGATATGAGAATTTTGATCACCTTCCACACCAATGGAATCTACTTGAGTTTTGCTCTTCTTCTAAGTTCATTGATATTATATTTTTGGAAAGAAAAGGCTTGCTCAATACACAGTAGCCTATTGAACTCCATCTCTCACCTTTTGAGTATATAGTTCGCTTCCCCTCGATCTCTCACCTTTTGAGTATATAGTTCTCTTCCCCAGTCATGTGAGCTTCTGTACCGCATCATTCCGCTCTCCTCGTGTGGATAAATTTCCATTCCTACAAGGCATCACTTCCCACTATCAGTTAGCAAAAAGATGATCACCGGATAATTAATTGGATCAATCAATTAAATGAAAAGATATATTTTAGGGATAATTAGTAAACAATTAACTTTCTTTTGTATCACAAAACATATTTTGATTTCCTTGTTATTTATGCCAGCCATATATTATAAATATTTGTGTGTGTGTGTATGCACATATGATTGCTATTGGCATTGCCGAAAATGGCCGGTAGTGCATCCATGAACTGTTTGGATCCTAAGGTGATCCTCACTATTCAAATACTACGTCCATTCTAAATTATAAGTTATTTTAATTTTTTTTGGTATATTTATTTTGCTAGCCATATATCTCGATATCCGTAAGATATAAATGCTTATAAAATTAATGTATCAAAAAGGTCCAAGTGACATATAATTGGAATGGAGTATATATCTACCCACAAGAATATTATGTTATCCTTTGCAACACCAGTACGTCTACGGCTATCCTGCAATTTTAATATATACTGCACTAACAAATGGTGTATATAACAAAATTAGTTCCACGTCGTACACTTGTACATGTCTGTGAATTTTTGTATAAGACTTAAGTCAAAGATAGATAAATCTGAGTTGACAAAAACTGAAATGGGAGTATGTTATGTGAAATAAGTTCGATTTATAACAAAATGTAGTCTAAATTTAAAACGAATCATAATCTGAATACCGTCTAGGCAAAGCAAATAAACTGCCCCATGCAGAATCGAACAATACAGAGCTTCATCAGTTAATTTTTTTTAGACGACACCTTTCGATGTATTTCTCACTAAGCAGAATAGAGTTTTAAAACAAGTACAGAAAACAGTACAGACCTTCGTCAGTTTAAAAGACTACCATTGAGCTATAGGGGCAAATAAGCTACAAAGATTGTTGTCTAAGCAATAATTACCAATTCATAAGCACTCGGTATGAGAATTATGTACAGCATTGCTTGATGGAGCCGGGATACAAGCATACAGCAAGTACTGTACTATACTACCAATGTGACGTCGAATCGGCATGGTTCAGCTTTTCATGTGCGGCGGTGCACATGCGAATGGACACGATGAGCCGCCGAGCCATGGTCATGAAGAGACGAAACCCCCCTCTCCTTCCTCCTGGTCGCGATGGAATGGGGATGATGGTGGTGCCGGCGTTCACTGTCACTCTCACGGCCTATTCTCACGGCGTGCTCCACCTTGGAACCGGCCCTCCTCGGGCGCAGGGACTGCCGAAGCCTGTCCTTCCTCCTCCCGCGCACCGACGCCGCCTCCGCCGCCGCCGAGGACGACGACTCCCACCTGGAGGACCTGCCCGCCGCGGCAGTGGCACGCCCACGGTGTTGGTGGCCACTGTAATCGGAGACCAACGACAGAGACAGCGACAGAGACGACGAGCGGCCTCTGTAGTCGACGTCGTTGCTGCTGGTGCTGAGGTCCCCGTTCCCCAGCTCGATGTCGTCGTCGGGCTGCTGGCGCCAGTGGCAGAGCTCAAACCAAAATTTAGGTGGGGCGCGGACACATGTTATCGTAGGCATATCACACAAATGAGAGTTTAAGTGCCTAATAAATGGCAAATTTAAAATTAAAGAAGTTCTTAACAAGATGAACAACACAACAGGATGAGAAACAAAAATACTATTCATTTTTTTGGTGTATTTCTCAAATCGACGTTCGGATGTTTTGATACTGCTGTTCGTATTACCTATTGGGACTTCACTGAGGAGCTATCCGTTTATTGGGCTTGGGCCAGTGCAGGCATCGCTGGACGATGGCCGACGCTCAGAATCGGAGGCTCGTAGCCCTCACGTCCCTTCAGTCTCGGACTCTCCTCGTTCTGGAGTCGAGAAACAGCGCTGCACACAGCGCAGATTGGGAAGGAGAAGCTGGGGGTAGGGGGTCTCTGCGCCGGCGGTAGCTGGGGCAGCTGCCCCAGTGTGCCGTATGGGGAGCTCCGCCTCTGGCTGGCGCCGCTGGCCGCGCCGGTCGCGGTACACTCGCTCGGTGTCGCGCACCTTGCGCCAGAGGTGGTGGAGCAGGTGGCAGCCGCCCCAGCACGGCATGTACATCAGCTTGCAGGCGTTCTTGGCCAGGCACTTGACGACACCGAGCTTGCATAGGAGATAAAACACGTAGAGCACTGCGCGAACAAGATTGATTGATTAAGGTAGCAGAAGGGGGGTTACAATTTGAGAACACATGAATTTCTTTGATTGAGAGAGAAAAGAACGCACGCATGCGTCGTTAATCGTGACTCACCGATGAGGACGAATATGACAGCCAAGATGAACTTGAGGACGCTTGTGACGCAGAGGTGCTCGATGAAGCAGAGCAAGTCCCATGTCCCCGAGCATACGCGCCTTTTTTTTTTTTTGGCATTAGAAAGAAAAGTAAAACGAGATCAGTGGTGTCGAATTCAGTCCAGAAACGAGTAAAGGCAGGCGGCGTAGTAATACTGATACACCACTCTTGGTTGTAACGTACTCGCAGGAGACACCGTTGAACGGCGACGAGATGACGTTCCCGACGAGCCCGCCGATGCCGCTCGCCGCCGTGCCGAGGACAGAGCCCATCGATCGACGCTGCCTGTATTGCACAGCATGCCGGAGGACCCGAGCAACTGTCTCTTCGTCGATCGTCGATCGATCAGGGCTTCCGGCTCCGGCCAGGCAGTGCCGCGGGCGAGCGCAGAGGGATTGGGCAGCGGATGATCACAACCGGGAGGCAGCGACGTGTAGTGTACCGGTGCGGCAAGAACGCAAGGACGGACGCCCAACTGACCGTAACGTCGACTATCTGCAAATAAGAAACCGTCGGAAGTTGTTGGCTCGTCGTCTCCTTGGCCGTCTGGGTCGGGCCGGACGACGAACCGCGGATGCCGGACGACCCGGCCGGCGACCGGCGTCGTGCGTCCTGGTCGACGACGCCCGACACGATCTGCGGCGCGTCGAAGTCCGAAGTGCCGAAGCGCCGCCGTGGCCGCAGCAAACGAATTGACGAAGACGAGTATCTGGGGGGAGGGCGGATGGACGCCAACCGGCGGGTGGAAGCCCCTGCTCCACTGACGTCGACGTCCTGCGCTCTCGATTGGCAGTTGCCGCGTAGACAACAAGGGCGAGATGCCGAAGACGGTTGTTGGGCCGGGCTGTATTGAGCCGACCAAGGTGGTGGTTTGGAGGCCCCAATAAACGATGTGCAGGGTCGGTTAGGACCGGGACGAGAGGCGGCGGCCGCCTTCCCGGCCTCCCGGGCTATACTACTTGTTGCCGCTCGTGTACCGTTCGTTCCGCACACGGCGACGACTGGGACTGGGAAGAAAACCTCCATCCAAACCCCTCTACCTTCCCCTCCACCTGCCGCCGGAAACCCTAGAGCGCCCGACCCATGGATCCGCAGCAGCCGGAGCCCGTCAGCTACCTATGCGGAGGTAATCCTCTCTCCCCCCTATCTCCATCTGATGATTGGATTCGTTATCTGGCATCGGAATCAGGAGGTGCTTGCCCTACTTTATTTAGTTAATGAAATATACTCAGATGTTAAAACAAAGTTATTTACTTTGTCATGTTCACCTTTCAAATGATTTTCACCTCCTGGCTCCTACTGATGAACTGGATTTCTCTTTCGTTTCTTGTTGGGAATTGCAATGTTCTGCTGCAGATTGCGGAGCTGAGAACACCCTGAAGCCCGGAGATGTCATCCAGTGCCGTGAGTGTGGCTACCGCATCCTCTACAAGAAGCGCACCCGCCGGAGTAAGATCACATCATTCATTCTCCTTTCGTTAAAATATATGTGATTCCTTGTTTTCCTCATCGGTTAAATTGAGGTTCAAGCAATTCTGTGTGTAAAGCAAAGACCAACCTCTGTTATGGGGATGCTGATGGTAAAGTGCATCTGTATGTATACCCTAAAGGTTCAGTAATGTCTCACAGGAAGGATTAATGTAGTGGCATATAATGGATTAAATGGATAGCTCATGAGTCGCTTATAGAAAACTTAAAGGCTGTATTATGATAAACTGGCCAAGTGCCTAATCAGATAGATTTGTTTTTAGAACATTGCTTGCTTCCACTTCTCAGTTATCTTTAGAATTCCGCTTTCTATATGATTTTTCTAAGAACATTGGTGCCATCTTTTCCACTCGAGTGTGGTTTCTCTACCTTCTGTTTTGCTGATTTACAGTTTTGTTAGGAAGCGTGTGTTTATTCATGCCATAACTTGTCACGTCTTTCTCCCTGAAACAATGTATCCATTTACTATATTTTAAGAACAAGGGAAAAAGTTCAGGAAATCGACTGCAGCTAGAAACTTTGTATAATTTAATGAATTTGGTATATATTTGTTCCTGCTTAAAGACACTCTGCCTGATTCTCTAAAAGGGATCTTAGATGTTTCATTAGTTTACGCTGTGCTACAAGAGTCATTTTGTCTATTCAGAGAAATAAGGCCTATGAGTTTTATATGTCTGAAATTTTTGTCGACTTTGTGCTGTGTTAGCCTCCACCTTTGTATATTTTGTAAGATGGATGTGTTTGTTTCTCTCTGTCCACCTTTATTTGTTTCATAAAGGAAAGGGTTTATACTGTATTGTATCACTTTCTTCTCCATACTCTTCATTGTTTTGGTTTTTATACCTGGACTCAAAATTCAAATTACCTTGCTATCATGCTGTTATCTTTACTGGATCCACTTGTTGGGAGGTATACAGCTTAGTGAGGCCACCAGTTTGCAGTCTGCAATGGTGCACTTAGCTCAAGTAGCAAAATGGAGTTATATAGGATATTGTGCTACTAACTTTTGGACATCACTGGTACCTGTGCACTAACTGAAACTGTGCTGGCTTATTATCCACAGTTGGATCACAGCAATTCGTTTACCTTATTATCCATTAGTTTTTCTGTTACAGTCATCACAAGTCATGAAGGTTCTAACCTAGTATGTTGTGATGCATTTTATAGCTATATATCTTTGGGGTATCTCACCCTAATGAGATGCACATAGCACACATTTGTTTTTCTTCAAAAAATATGTGCATATTCAAAAGTAGTGATTGGTTAGTCACAAAATTCACAAGTCGACAGGGTCAAGGAACATGGTATTTTACCTGTGAAAGCTTTTTTACATGGCTTGATCGAAAATGACCTTACCGGGTCAGGACTGACATTCCTGGGTCGAGGGTCAATGCCTTTGGCCCTGTTTTATATGACTATTTACTGATTGATAATGCCTAGTGCATAGTCCAAAAGTCTTCTCATTTACAATTCAATGATGACCTACAGCTGTAAGCTATTATTATAAACATATATATCTGGGATATTTAAGACATATAGTAGCCACTGTTACTGTCATATGTGTGTGTCATCCAATAAAAAATTCTTGACATATATGGGATACTTAGGGCATAGTAGACACTGTTATTATCATATTTGTTAATCACCTAACTAATAGAAGATTCCTGCCCAATCTAATACCATTCAAAATGGCAATAATCCTATTGCTGTCAGTCCTTCCAAAGATATATATGACATAGTTGCACACTTGCACTACGATACAACTGAAGCTAATCGTCTATTGCCGACTCCGTCTGTCAATTTTGCTTACTGTGTATTGCAAAAGGAATATGTTGAAAACAGGAATATGTTCTACATATTGTAGTAATCTGTAATGCGGGCTGTGTAGGCTTCCGTGTTGCATTTGCTGTTGCTATGAAAGAATGAAAAACACCATATGATACATAGGAACAATTCTAGACACTGAAAATTGTAGCTGAATTGAGTGTGGAATAACATCTCATTGGTTGACAATTCTAGACACAGAATATAGTAGCTGAATTGAGTTTGTAACTAGTGCTCATGGTTGACAATTTTAGCTACTGAAGATGGTAGTTGAATTTAGTGATGTCATCTGTGATCTATGTAGACTAATACATCTGAATTCGATGTGCATTTCTAATTCTATCTTTGCTCCCATGTGCCATTCCTCACCAATGTTATGTTTCTTGTCCAGTTGTCCAATATGAAGCACGCTGAAGAGTGAAGACAAGGAAAAATTCAATGATATCAGGCACCCCTCTACCTATGTAATGAGTCTTGTGAGGGAAATGAAAGTGTCAGGGCATCTGGATGCCTCCTTTGGACTTCGAGCTTTGAAGTTGTAAGGCTTGAACTGGGTACTGATTTGAGAATTGAGATACTGCAGTAATATGATTGATGGGTCCTAAGTGGCAAAACTAATGCATGCGTTTTGCCTGTGTTGTGTACCATTTCTCTGCCGCCTACAGTATGGTCCAAAAACCATCGGTGTTCAGCAGTAGTATACGGCTGGAATATTGCCGGTGTCCTTAGTTGTGCCGGTGTCAGAACTGTTGAAAATTGAAAACAATGTTACTGCATGTGATTCGGTTTTGTATGCAGTATGCTCACATTTGCCGCTCATAACCAGTACATGTCGACACTGTCTGTTCGAAATCACACACACTTTGGCGGTACGGTACGGTACGGTATGGTATGGTCGCCTTTCTTGTTGGGAAGCAAATGTAGGGACAGGGTCACACGAGACGCACAGATCAAATCAGCGCACGCACCCAATCAGTCCACTGCGCGCCGTGCCTGTCCTCCACAACAAGCTATCGCCCCCGTGCGTCACGGCTTTAATTCAGGAGCGATTCCCGCGTCGTTTCGGACACACAGATGCCGGAAACTGAAAGCGTCTGGACACCGCGGCCGCATCACGCGTCAGACAAGCTGGAGTAGCTCCATCTATCGCTGCCGCAGCGTGCACCGTGCAGTGCGTCACGCTCACGCACCGATCCGGCTCCTCTACCCTTCTCCTTCTCCTTCTCCTTCTCCACTCCAGCGCAGGGATACGGGTAGGCCGGATGACGAGCACATACATACGCAGGCAGAGGTTCAGGCAGGAGAAGGGACCACCAATGGCAATGGCGCCCAAGATTCAGAGCCTGTGTCCGAGTACGACGGCAGTGCTCCTCCTGCTGGGCGCCTGCCTCGCCGCCGCGGCGGTGGCGGCGCTCGGTGCCGCCGAGGACTACGACGCCAGGGCCAGCAGGCCGCCGCTGCCTCTGGCTGGCGGAGGCGCCCGGCGCGTCCTCGTCGCCAACGCCGCAGATGGGGTGAGGAACGAAATGAAACCAGCACTCCGCATTCAGATGTGCATGCATGTGATGCGTGGCTTCCGCCGCTCTCGGCTGTGGTTTGTCTATCTGAGCCTTCTTTTCCGTGGGTTTTTTCTTTCTTTGTGTTTCGTCGTCGCAGGTGGAACAGCTGGAACCATTTCCAGTGCAACATCAACGAGGCGGTCGTCCGGCGCACGGGTCAGTCAGAGACAGCGCCATTTCATTTTCATTGGCTTCTTTCTGTTTTTTTTTGATATGGCTATTGCTCACTCACTGATTCGCTGCTGATGCTCTCGTCGCCACCGGACTTGCAAAGGCTGGCTACAAGTATGTCAACTTAGGTAGTGTATTATATACAAATATGCAGAGTTCATACATGTTGGATGTTATTAGAGTGTCGACTGAAAGATGGCATTGGTATTGCAGATGACTGCTGGGCGGATTACCCAGGAACCAAAGAGGTAGTACGAATTGCGCTGCCTGACATTGTCTTCAGTTACTTTCAGTTAAATTCTCGCACTGCTCAACATTGATCCCGCACCATCAGTTTGACTGCAACCTACAAGAAGTCAAGAATTTATAACTAACTGACTTGGTGACAGGGATACTTGGTCGCTAATCCCAAGACATTCCCATCCGGAATCAAGGTCCGCAGCAAGGGGCTTAAGCTTGGCATCTACTTTTCAGCTGGGTACGTTCTTTTATTTCCCCCTTTGGGATGAATTCACTCAGGCTACTTCATCCCCAATAGCTTGCAAATTTCCCCTGTAAGGACTAAGGAATAGGATCAGTCCATGTTGAACTGATACCGGACTGCTTTTCCGTAAATTTCAGGACAACAACTTGCAGCAACCGGATGCCTGGATCTCTGGGCCACGAAGACAAGGATGCTAAAACGTTTGCGTCATGGGTACGCACATACCTACTCCAATGCTACATAGATGTTCAGACTTTCAGACATCTGATAGCATTTGACTAAGCCTTGTGGCTACAGTTCACAAGTAGAATAGCATCAGTTCTTTTATTATATAAGCAGAACAAAAAAAGAAGAAGAAGAAACCTTACCTTAGTTAGTTAGTTAGTTATTATACATTGTTTCTTCACTCCATCGGCGCCTGACAGTACGTGTGCAGGGTGTTGACTACTTGAAGTATGACAACTGCTACAGAGACGGCACGCCTGAAACCGTGAGTTGCAGTTCTCTGTTGTCGAATCTGCACATTCAGTTCGTGTGTGGCATTCTTGTTTCTTTCAGATACATGTAACCAGCTGCTATAAATTGTGTTGGTGCAGGTTTGGGCGCATGTCTGGCGCCCCAATCTTCTACTCACTTTGCGAATGGTATGGCATGCATCGGTTTTCCTTCTTCCTCTTGTGCCTTCGCTTGGAAAATGCACCTGAACTGACGGTTATTTAACTTCGTCAGGGGCTACATGGAAGTGCCCAAACGGGGCGGCATGTACGGCAACAGCTGGAGGACCAGCGGCGACATCATCAACGACACATGGTCAGGGTAAGTGATAGGTTCCCATGGCCCATGGCCATGGGAGTACGGAACGGTCGATTACGTTAGCTAGTAATCCGGTCTCTGGCTGATAACTGATTGGGTTGTTGTTCTTGAGACAGCATGCTGGACAACATCGACCGGAACGACGCCTACGCCCGGTACGCCAAGCCCGGCGGTTGGAACGGTCAGTTCGTGTCGTCCACGTCTATCTTCTCTGTTTAGCTTCCGGGATGAAATGCATCCGAATCCATGAGGTCTTCCTGTCAGCTAATCGATGGCTTGCTTCTCTGCCACACAGACCCTGACATGCTGGAGGTCGGCAACGGAGGGATGGCGTACAACGAGTACCTCGTGCACTTCAGCCTCTGGGCCATCGTCAAGGTGCGTGAAACATTTCCATGATCATAAAACTGAATCTATGTTCGACTCTCTGTGTGCTCAGAATTACCGATCCAATTCTTGGCGCCAATCTTTGACAGGCTCCTTTGGTAATCGGCTGCGACGTGACGAGAGTTTCCAGGGAGACGCTGGGAATCCTCTCCAACGCAGAGGTCGTCGCGATTAACCAAGGTCAAATCATTCACAACCGGAATCCAACTTCTCTAGCAACGAAATCTTTCACGCTAGTTCATTCACTTGTTGAAATCTTTCATGCAGATCGATTGGGTGTCCAGGGAAAGAAAGTGAAGAACTATGGCAACGATCTCGAGGTACACAGATACTAGTACCTACCAAATCGATCATCATCGCAAGCAGCACGTCTCGCTCGGGCACGAATCCTGAATGCCATTGGCGTTGGTTGCAGGTATGGGCTGGGCCTCTCTCCCGCCACAGGAAGGCGGTGCTGCTGCTCAACCGGGGGGCGACGCGCCCCGCGTCCATCACCGCGGCATGGCGGGACGTCGGCATCCGCCGCGGCGTCACCGTCGAGGCGAGGGACGTCTGGAAGGTACGTCAAGTCAATGCGAGGTGGCTGGTGGACGACCAGCCGCCGCTGGCCATGCATTTCTCTGTTCCGCGCATCCGCGCCGAGCTCGCTTGCCTGTGCCTCGAATTCACGCAACAAACTTGTGGTTTATGGTTTCGTCTCATCGATCTGCAGCACGAGACACTCCCGGGCAGGTTCACCGGCAGCCTCACGGCGGTGGTCGGCCCGCATTCGTGCAAGCTCTTCGTCCTCACGCCCGTTCCTCCCTGACGACGACGCCGCCGCTGGAGATCCATCCGTCGATCTGCCCGTGGATCCTGCTAGAAATTAGACGTGTATGATTTGAGAAACTCATTGTGTTGTGACCGCTCCGACAACAAGATAGAGCCCATCAGCGTCTGTGCCGGCGATTTAGAAATGATTTGACACGGTGCAACGCTCAGCCTCAGATCCGAGATCGAACATGCCAAATAAATTAGACCAACAACTTCGCTACCCTACCCATATACAGACAGGCCACCATCGAAAGAGCGGAATAATTCAAATCTTGGCTTGAACGTTAAAATCTTTGTTTATCAAGGTGCTACTTGCCTCCTTTAATCCACCAATTTCTAAAAATGTGTACGTTTGCAACAAAAAAAAAACTTTGATGTTAGTATCTTTTTAACATAAAAGGTGCTTTAATAATATTTTTAGACATTGCTAGCCCAAAATTTTAATCTTAGATTAGGACACGCTATACTAAGCTATTGTACCCTAGGGAAATTTTGCCATGAGTCATCCAATCCTACCAACCCAACTCGTCCGGCCAGTGTGTTAGGTTATGATTTTCAATTCATGACCCAGTCTGACCCAACCTAAAAAAAGGCGACTTAAGATAGAAAAGTTTGAAAAAAAAAAGAAATGTAGCCAGTACACGTCGAGCTCAAGCCAAATATTTTTGATCCAATATTCTTTGATGTAACCGGACTTCGCATATAGAATGCTTCAGAACCTTGCAAATAGAGGTCCTTGCGGTGCTTTTCGTGGGCAAGTGGTTACGGAAGCTCGCACTCAATCTAGAGACCCAAGACGGAGATTACTTCTTGGAAGGGAGAATAGAAGAGAAAAAAACTTAGTTATTCTAAAGGGAGAGGGAGCATCACACAACACATTGTGAGAGTGAGGAAGAGGGAGCATACAACTTGATTCAATGGTCCGTTTGCTTTTGAAGCTTGTGATTGGAAGCTCAAACATTGAACTAGTCAGTTTTTCTTAGGATTGATTGCATACAACATTATATTTGAGAGGTTGTTTGTCAATCGAGTTTTAGGATATATCAGTTCTGGTAGATAACTGACTTGGGTGGTGAAACGGTGTGACAAATCAATTTTGGTATAGTTCATTTGGGTGGTGCAATGGTGTTCGACTGAGCTAAAAATTTATCAGTTGTTTAGGACAGGAGCTACATGTCTATCCAAATAAAATATAAACACAATGAAGCTACAATTTAAGAGATATGAATCGATTCGGGGGAAGAATATCAAACTTCTTGTTTTGTCTGTTACCAATTATCATTCTTCTTGT
Source organism: Bothriochloa decipiens (assembly GCA_023333625.1). NCBI lineage: Eukaryota > Viridiplantae > Streptophyta > Magnoliopsida > Poales > Poaceae > Bothriochloa > Bothriochloa decipiens. Next base: position 44,502,141 of record CM041631.1, read on the forward strand.
TAAATGCTTGTGTTGTTGTAGTTAACCAAGTTTATAACTTCATGAATATGTTGCCACTGTTGTAATGCTCTAGATAGCCTAAATAAGACTTATATTCATTGGTGTAGTTGTAGTTAACCAAGTTTGTAACTTCGTGAATATGTTACCACTGTTGTAATGCTCTGGATAGCCTAAAGAAGACTTATATCTATTGTTGATTAGAATTGATACTTAGAGTGTAATATTTTTTTTTGAGAGAAGAGTGTACAAGTGTTTTTTTTACAAGTAAGAGTGTACAAGTTGATCTCATGGTTTTATTCCTCACAATGAGGTAGATCAGAAATCCATTCTCATTTTTTTTGCAAAAGTATTGCCCTTAAGTTCTAAAATCATTCATTTCGTATACCCCGTGCACTACGACACCGTACACCGCCGCTACGCGCCCCACGGCTCCAACCCACCCATCGCACGAGTCGTGCTCTCCTTCGCCTCCCGCACCGATGGACCCCGCGCCGGCGCCACCGCCACCGCCCCCATTCCCCGTGCACCTCGTCACCGGCGGCGGCTCCTCGCCGGAGCTCGCCCTCCTCCTCCGCTCCGTCGCCGCCGCTCGCGTCGTCGCCCTCGACGCGGAGTGGAAGCCGCGCCGCCGCGGCAGCCCTGCCGCTGCCGCTGCCGCCCCTGCGGCCCTGGGCGACCGCATCGGCACCATGCCGGCGTCCGAGGCGTCTCCTGCACGGCCGAAGTTCCCGACGGTGACGCTGCTCCAGGTGGCCTGCCGCTTCGGCCCCGACGGAGGTGAGGGCGGCGAGCGCAGCGAGGTGTTTGTTGTGGACCTCCTCTCCGTGCCGCTCGCTGACCTGTGGGCGCCGCTGCGAGAGCTGTTCCAGCGGTCTGATGCGCTGAAGCTGGGGTTCAGGTTTAAGCAGGACCTGGTGTACCTCTCCGCCACATTCTCCGCCGCACTCGGGTGCGACTCCGGATTCGATAGGGTAAGGACGTATTGACCAAATGTCGTGGCAAACCTTCTCACATTCATTTCCTGGAGACATTGATGTAAATTTCCAAATTGAGGTTAGATTAGTGATACCCGCGCAATGGATACACATGTGCTTGGATAGGCTTAAACTTTGAAATGCTTGCTTAAAATTTAGAACCAAATTCTACAGGATTAACCCCTCTGGCTTTAGCAGCTTTTCTGTGGGAAAGGGAAATGAATTAAGCTCTGGAAATGCTTTTACAACTAGCAGCTTAGCCTGCAGAATTGCACAGCTTGTGATGAGTTGCACTTTTTCAAAGGACATTATTTTAGAAACTGCTAGTTTCCACCTTTCTCAACAGACGTTTTAGAGAACATGGGTCTAATAGTAATCATACTTGTACATCCACTGTATATTGAAAAAAAATTAGGGGGTCTTTTTATGCGCTCCAACAAAGCGAGCAAAAATCAAATGCCAACCAAACTTTAGCGATAGACTGCCAATTATGTGAGTCTACCATGTGTTAGTGCATTGCAGATCCACATTGCATTCCCTTTTGCTGATAAAGTCCAGGACTGAGTCCATACCTGCAATTCAGCCTTGATTGCAGGGTAAAGTCTAGGGCTTATTCCATACATGCATTTCATCCTCTGCACCAGAGTTATCTCCCCAATTACTGAGCCATCATCATACTGCTCCTAATTAATACACTGAATTATCAATCTGCATAGATTAGGTGTGGGTACCTGAAAATAAGTGTGCTGATCATTCATGGTTTTTTTATTTTTTTTATTTATATTCAGAGAGTATTTCTAGGATTTACCCTTTTATTCAAAATTTTTGGATGAGCTTTGTTTGCTCTATATTAAGATAAGCATGCTGATATTCCTCTTTGCAAGGTGGAGCCTTTCTTGGATGTCACCAACATTTATTACTACCACAAGGGCCATGACAGGCAGAAGAAACTTCCAAAGGAGACCAAGAGTTTGGCAACTATTTGTGAGGAGCTGCTCAGTGTCTTTTTATCCAAGGTTAGCATTGATAAGATGTCTTACTTTCATTTTTGAAACTTTAATTTGTCAGAACTGGTATGTACTTGTTGGAGGTTATTCTTTTTCGAATACTTCACAAAAGAGTCCAGAGCACAAACATAGGTTATACTGCCAAAACTTTGTGGCTTTGTTAAATAAGGCTATTGTTCCTTGTTTTCAAGTCAGTGTGTATCCTTTTGAAAGTTCTTGTCTGCTTGAGTTTGTTGGTAGCCTTTCTTCTGGTTTTGATAATGGTTATGGTCCTCCATAATCAAAAGTGAAGGAAAAACGTTTTCAACATGGACTTGGTTCATCAATGTGATTGCCATTATCTAACTCATGAATAGGATCGAGCAGTAAAACAATAGTGTTCAGCATGTTTGAGAATTGCAGTTAGTTGGATTCCATAAATAGAGGGGCCAAGTAATTGGCTATTCTGGTGCACAGGCTTAGCTCATTTGCTGCAAGAGATTGGCTCATTTCGTATGCAAGCATGGTTACACATGACAGGCATGATTATAACTCAAACACGCAAGAGAGCTGCCCATCATTATGTTAATAAAAAAAAGGGGACAGAGAGGGGGGGGGGGGGGTGGTGTTGCGGCGGCTTACAACACAGACCCAGGAATTTCTGCAAGCACATTTGTGCCAGGGTAAATGTACAGGTACCACTTCCTACCTAAAAATGCACTACTCCGGTGACTAGCCAAATTAGTGTGTTTTTATGCTCATGTATATTCCCATAATCCCAGTAGTCAAATGCACTATAAGTTTCAAGTTGATCATAGCTTGTCTTGGAATTGCCTATTTTCACTTTAGTTTGTGGTGCAAATTTGAGCCTGAACCTTCCTGCTCAGCCAAGGCTCCAACACTAGCAATGTCTTTGGAAGCATTGGTGTTGATTTGCTTATTTATTATCCTTGCCCTTTTATTTTAATATAGGAACTCCAATGTAGTGATTGGTCATGTCGTCCCTTGAGTGAGGGGCAAATACAATATGCTGCATCAGATGCCTACTACCTGCTAGACATATTTGATCTGTTCCAAAAAAAGATCACAATGGAAGGTAATCCTTATTAAGTTCTTAATCTTAATTTATTTTCTATTTTCTGTAAGTAATTTTTTTGCTAGATTTGTAAGTCATCTTAGTACTAAGAACGACTTTTCTATTTCTGACTTGCTTTCTTATTTTTTGTACTGTCGATTCTATTACAGGAAAATGTTCATCGACAACAGAACTTGCTTTAGACAGGCATTGCTCACCAGTGGTGATAGAATGCTCTTCTTCTGGATATGACATTTGCTCAGGTAGTTGTTTGATGTCCATAGTAACCAAGTACAGTGACAAGATAATTTTGACAGAATCTGATGCAAAACCACGTACCCCAAGACGAAAAGAAAAACTGAAGATTCCTGCCAATGCTAAATGCAAAGATAAAGTGGATTGCAGTAGTGAATGGCAGGGCCCCCCTCCATGGGATCCTTCCATTGGTGGGGATGGATACCCGAAGTTCTTGTGTGATGTGATGGTAGGTTCTCCTGATCTTGTTACCACTCTGCAGTGCATAAGCTGAACTTAGGTTTAATAAAAACTTAACACCATACGAGTCCATTATGTTCTTTGTTCACAAACTGCTGATTTGACCTTACAATAAATCTGAACAGATTGAGGGCCTAGCTAAGCACTTGCGATGTGTTGGAATAGATGCTGCAATTCCATCTTCAAGGAAACCTGAACCAAGGTCTTCGCTATACTTTCTGCTATAATTTTTTAGAACATTCTTAATGTAATTTCAATTGATAGGAGTTCTCATTTACCTTTCTTGTGCTGCTTGCTGCCTATTCTACTCACCTGTAGGGATCTATTAAATCAAACATACAAGGAAGGAAGGATATTATTAACACGGGATGCCAAGCTCTTGAAATATCAATATTTAGCAGGTAACCAGGTATACAGAGTGAAAAGCCTGCTCAAACATGATCAACTAGCTGAGGTATGTGCATATTTTGATCTTTTCCATCTTAAATATGAGTTACACAACAGCTTTCACAAGTTAATGCTAAATTTCACTTGGCTCAAGGTCATGTTGGTTATATTGTTAAAACCATAGGTTTGGTCACCAAATTGGAGGAAAGTTTAGCTTCCTTGTTGGTTAACTTATGATCATGTGCAGCACCTAATAAATCATATTTCTGACAGTAAATGCTCCACTATCAGCTCAACCCAGGAGAGAACCTTTCAACTGCAGTTGTATGGATCAATCCAAAGTTAGAGAAGGAGTTTGAGCAGTTTCTAGCAAGAATCAATATAAATGGCAATTGATGTTTACTTTTAGTTACTGTTGTTTACTGATTAAAGCTTAATTTAATTCCTCTTTTAGTCACCCATGCTTTAAAACTGGATGAAGAAAAAGATGACATGATATTTCCTCAATTGATTGAAGGAATTTTCATAAAGTTTTGGAACTCTTAAAAATAATGACGAGGAACTAGGATTATATGAATAGAGAACGATAGGTTGAGTACCATATTAAAGATCATAAATTCCAAAATATGACATGTGAGGTTGATAAGTATGCCTGGGGGCCACATGTTAGCAACACAACCATGTCATTTTCTAACCCAAGTGCGATAGTGCAGCGAATTCATCCCATTTAAATGTTGCAACACATTAAGTTGGTGTTTGTTTCTCCTATCACGTTTTATTTGGATGCATAACATTCTCATCAGGAATGAGGTGTTACCACATGAGGGTACAAGTTATCACCTGTGAACTGGTAGCACATATCATGAGTCTTTGAGGGGAAATTGTATTTTTACGCCATACTTGTTTTCGAATGTTTCTATTTGAGTAGCCAGAGGAACCGAGGAGATTTGGGGGCTAAGTGGCCAACTGATCAGTTTATTAACTTGCTTGTTTCAGGTCATTAATACCTTCCAATTAAAGATCTCTGAGGACCAACTTATGTCTAGGTGCACAAAGTGCAATGGTAGTTTTATTCAGAAACCACTTACCCTAGAGGAAGCTGTTGAAGCCTCAAAAGGTTTCCAGGTTATTCCCTCGTGCTTGTTCAACCGAAATCTGGAGTTCTGGAAGTGTACCCACTGCAATCAACTCTATTGGGAGGTACTTAATCTTGTACTGTATACAGTTGAGGGCTCGATACTCTATTACATTGTTTCTCCAGTTTTTGTAAGCACCTTTCTTATGCATCCACAGGGAACTCAGTACCACAATGCAGTTCAAAAGTTCTTGTCAGTGTGCAACATTAGTGACTAAGCAGTGCAGCCTTGGTACACATTTGTAAGGTACTGAAATACCTCACCTCCGAAATAATAATAATCATCTGATCTTTGGCATCCAATCATGCATGATGAGGCAGGCCATCCGTTTTAGTGGATTGCTGTTCATCACCGAGTTGCTGTAAATAGCCCAACACTTCCATTTCAAAATGTGTTACTTTTATCAGAAATAGACAGGAAATGGAATGCTCGACGCCCCGTCATGTCAAATTGAGAATGCATGTACACTGAAAAATCATAACGAGAAAATACAGCACTGCTAGACATAACATACCTAAGCCGTCGTTTAGTGCGTTTAGAAACAGTGTAAACTCTACATGGTAGTGCACCATTTCCGTTTAATAATCCACTTACCCTGTTTAATGGAGCGTTTAGCCTGAATAATGGCTAAACGGCAGGTTGTTTACTGTTTAGCATTTACTAGAGAGCCTCCTCGAGATCTCTTGCCTACTACTTATAGTTTAACTGCCCAATACGCACGGGCAGTTCCGCACCTGAGACCGGATAACTAACTTAAACACAAAGGAAAAATACACAGAATGACAAATAATATAATAGTTTGAAGTTTAAACCATCAATAGTTGATATAAAAATTTATACTTCGAACAAAAGAGTACAATTAGAAGGGTTTACATAAATAATCCATCGCTACACTGACGGAATCATCAGAGTAGTAGCAGCATTAGAAATAGCTTCGGTAGGTGGAAGTATAATAAATCTTCAAAAGAAGCCTGAGCGTATGAATGAGACGTCTACTCTTCATCGTCATCGAAGTCGTAATCGGGTTCACCTGCCAAATAATTTTCAGTACGGTTTGTACTGGCCACTTATCCTACTCTATGCTTTGCTTTTGCTATGTGGTATTCAATGGATGCAAAGGATATAATCAAGAGACCTATTATTTGGCTGTGGTCTCCTATGCAAGTAATAACCATCATCATATAATAGTAATTCATCAAGTTTTAACCCATTCTCATCCATCATCATTCTCATCCCATCATTACCCACATCTCACCCTCTCGCTCTCAGTCGACAGGTCCAACTCCCTCTCGGAGCCTGTCTCAGCGGCTCACAGCCGGAAAGGGTAACATCAGGGGGAAGAAAGGAAGAACCCATCTCACTACTCCCGAGAAGCGTAGGTCGAGGAAAAGGCCAATCCGAGGCCGCGGACTATATATAGATTCATAAACTCTGCAGAGCGTGTACTCCCGTAACCACAAGATCAACATCATCAGCGGTGCCCTGCCTAGACTGATTCCGGCTGCTATCTAACCGATGCGATGCCACCCTACCACTCAGTACTGGGACATCCCGGAATACCACCGGCACACTGAGATTGTGGGACATAATACCGGGCCCCTGAGGTCACTATGTTGTCTAAGGAGAGTGTGGGTCCAGATGTCCGTACCTCCCGACACTATCTGCTATCAACCTAGTAGTAGTGGCACCGTCCTAGCTAGTCAGTCATTCGTCTTCCGCCCATATAGGAGCGAGCGGTGAGCACGTAGGTCCCAAGGTTCTGGTTCTCAAGGGATATCAAGTCCTAGGGGATTAGACAGGATTATCTTCTCATAGGGACTACAATAGTCCGTGCTACAACAGCACCTCCTACCCGAGGCCTTGCTCCAAGAAGGCTCTCACCCCCGGGATCACCTTATACCTCACAATGTACCCACCACAGGTACCTCTCACGGGAATGCCCAAAACACATCCGCCGGCAAGACTCGCCCAAGGGTCGTCATAGAATCCTGCCCGATCGACTCAAAACCCTCACCACACACCCAAAACACACGCAACACTCTCCCCGAGTAAAATGGCACCACGTGCCTTATCCACATATATCCATACTCCACCACGCATCACATCGCAGATATAAAGCGTAGTAGAAGTAAAGCATCATGAGTAAATAAGTATGCGTCTAGCCTATCAGCGGGTGTGCAGGAGTAAGGTTGCGACAAGGTAAAGGCTTCAACAGGCAATTCTATCATGCAACCTATCACAGGTGATATTCATAAATAAGCTCTAGCAAACTAGATATTATGCCATGCGTAATAGGATCTACGAGATATTATGCCATGCATAATAGATCTACGAGGTTGGGTGGGATGTGGCACCTGCGTAGTCGTCACCGAGCTCCTCCTCGTAGTCAGGGTCGTCCTCCTCAAGCAGCTCCTCCTCTGAAACGAAACTCAATAGTCGCGTTAGTCACTCCTATAGAGTTAACACAAAGAATCAATAAAATCCAATGACTCCAAAAGCAATCATACATAAGCCTATGATGTAGAGCTCATTTTTACGAAAATTTGGACACTTGGTTCATATTTTTTTGGGAGTTCGTATGAATTAGTTATGAATTTCCGAAGTTTAATCTATTTTCTGAAAAAAGGAAAAGGGCGGATTAACCAGAGGCTGACACGTGGCGGCTTCTGATTGGCCCACGTGGCACTGCGGGTCCAGCAGGGGTGGCGCAGTGATGACGTCATGCTGACATCAGCGTGGGTCCGGCGGCTTAGTCACTGACAGGTGGGGCCCACTGTTCTGGTCACTGACATGTGGGACTGGGGTCAACGATCAACGCCGACCGGGCCCAGACTGGGCCTCGGTGGGTCTGGGTAGGGCCAGATCTGGGCCAGGTTGGGCTGGCCCGGCCTAGACATGTGTCTGGCGCAGGTCTGTCCACGTGGCTCATCTGGGCTGCTAGTGGGCTTGGTCCACGGCGTTAGCTGGCTAGACTCGGCTCACGGTGGACCGTGGACACAGGGGCCACGTGGTCTTCTCCCGCTGGTCCACGCTGGACCTAAGGTGGGCGCGGTGCACCGGGGCAGAATCCCTCCTTCTCCTTCGCGTGGCCGGGCACGATGGCCTCCGCCGGCGGCGAGCAGCGCGGCGGCTCTGGCCGGCCCGGCTAGCTAGGGCTGCGGCTACGGCTGCGACTAGGCAAGGCGGGTGCGGTGACGGAGTCCAAACGAGCCCACGGTGTGAGGGCTCTCCGGCGCCTGCACGGCGGCGGCGGGCAGCGTGGCTACGGCGGCGGGGCGCAGTGGCGCTGCGAAGGCATCTTGGATTAGCGCTTTGGGTTCACGGGGCCAAGGCGAAAGTGGCTGGCAGGGTTAATTTCGTCGTGGGCCTTCTAGTGAGGCAACCATCGGCAGCGGATCGACGACGACGAAGATTGACGGCGGCGTCAAATTCGCCGGCGGTGCCCGTCGGACGGCTTCATCTTCTCCTCTGTCCTACTTTCGGAGCAGTTAGGAGGTCCAAGGTGCTATGGCGCAGCTAGCGGAGGCACGACGGAGCGCGCACAGCCGCGAAGGCCACAGCGGCGCTCCGGCGGCCGGAGTCCGGGGACCGAGCGGCGATCAAAGCGCGCTCGCGCTCACTGTTGGTCGCCAGCTCCCGTAACCTTGTCACCTATGCATTCTGTGCTACGGCGGAGAGGATGGGGGAGCTAATGAAGCCTATCAGCAAGCGAGGCGATGGGAAAAAGACGATGAACTGGCTGGCGGCCATGGGGGTGGAGCACGGGCGAGCTCTCCTGCGCGGTCGACGGTGCTGGCGGCTCGGGTGTTGTAGCTGCAGCTCGGGGTCGAGGAAGCAGAGCGGCGCGGTGTAGGGGAAGCAGGCGGCACGTCGGGTCGAGTGGGTCCGCAGGCTCCTTCCGCACGCGCGGACAGCGGTGATGCTCCGCTCTAGCTCCGGCTCCTTTCTGCCCTCTTCTTCTGCTCTCCTCTCCTGTTCTCCTCGGCAGCGGCGCAGGCAACGAGGTCGCAGCTAAGCTCGGGGGAAACCCTTACGGCTGGCGTGGCTCCTTCATATAACCATGGCGGTGGCGGCCATGGGTGAACGGGTGGCGAGGATTGAAGGTGCCGATCCTGCGGCTGGGCGTGGGGCGAGCTAGGGTTAGGGCTCCAGCGCGCGCGGGCGGAGGACGGACGGCTGTGGCGAGCGCGGCGGGTCACGGGGCGAAGCGGACAGCGGGGGTTCGCCGTTCCATTTCTGGAACGACGGACGGGACGGCGCGGCTCCCAGAAGAGGAAGCTGACAGGCGGGTCCCGCCTGTTGGCGAGAGCGGGGCGACACACGGTGCTGGCGGCCGACTGGGCTGGCTTGTTGGGCCGGGTCGGCCTCGTGGGCCACGGGGTCCCCATGCTGCTCGCGGGCAAGGCAGGCCGTGGTTGCGGCCGCGCGGGCACGCGGGCGCGTGCGCGTGTGGTGGGCAGCTGGGCCTCTTGGCCGGGTTGGGCCACGGGGGAAGCAGGCCGAGGCAGCGGCAGAGCTGGGCCGTTGGGCGCCCTGGGCTGCTTTGCTCCTTTCTTTTTCTTCCTTTTTCCTTTCCCTTTTCTATTTCTTTGACAAGCACTTATACATCCATGACATGATCAAGTTAGTGAGAGGGTTAGTGACCATGACACATATACTTGGTGGGTCTACTAGGGTTTCATGGTGATGTGAGATGCCTTGTTAATGGTTAGTGGCATATATTTATACATGTGATATAAAGAGTTATTGATTTTATTATCAACACATAAAATTAATAAGAGGCAAATCATATTTTGTCATTAAAATACAAATGCTTTATCTATCTCTAGGTGTTATTTGTGTAATAAATGGATGTATTCCTATATGACACTCACCGATCATTGGTTATTTAAGATAAATTTTTATTGGTTGTGATTTTCGGTCTTTACAATTCTGGGGATGTTACGTAACTTGTGCTGTCGGAATCGGACTCCCTTCTGAACCAAGTTCGAGTCGCACTCGATAGTCGATGTCGATACCCCTACTGCTACGGTCTACGGGCCTATAATTACGAACCACGCGCGCACCACCGCACCAACACGGCACGGCGCAGTAACCTCCTTGCCGCGCAACATTGCTGCGGCCATGGGCTCGCCAAGCGCGAAACGCTTCTCCCTGCGCAGCATCCTCGGATCCGCAGCGGCGCTCATCTTCCGGGTGCTGCTGTTGCTCGTCGCCGGCGGCGTCGCCACACTTCATCACAGGGACAACAACACGCCGGCGGCACGGGGTGCCGTCGTCCGTGTAACCGACCGCCTAGTCCTTCCGCGCAAAGTACTTCGACTCGAGGTCATCGAAGAAGCCAGCAGCAGCAGCACTATCGACTTCGCGAACAACCAACAGCACCGGCCGGCGCCGCCGCAGCTTCCAAGGGGACTCGTCCATGAAACCACCAACCTGGAGATGGAACCTTCACTGGCCGGCGACCCCGAGCGGATGCAAGCAACAAAGCCGGAGACGAAGAGCCTCCTGGCGGTGCCAGTAGGGATCAAGAATAAAGCGGTCGTGGACAAGCTGGTGTCCAAGTTCCTCGCGTCGGCCGACGACTTCACCGTGATGCTGTTCCACTACGACGGCGCCGTGGAGCAGTGGGGCGACCTGGAGTGGTCGGGCCGCGCCGTGCACGTGGCGGCGCGGGGGCAGACAAAGTGGTGGTTCGCCAAGCGGTTCCTGCACCCGGACGTGGTGGCGGAGTACGACTACGTCTTCGTGTGGGACGAGGACGTCGAGGTCGACGCCTTCGACCCCGCCAGGTACCTCGACGTCGTGCGCAGGGAGGGGCTCGAGGTGTCGCAGCCGGCGCTCGACCGCCGGTCCGAGATCCACCACGCCATCACGGCGCGCGCGCTGCTGCCGACGGCAGACGGCGTGCACCGCCGCGTGCGGAACACGCGGTGCGTCGACGGTCACAGCGCCGGCCCGCCGTGCGAGGGGTGGGTGGAGGTGATGGTGCCCGTGTTCTCGCGCGCGGCGTGGCGGTGCGCGTGGGGGATGGTGCAGAACGACCTCATCCACGGATGGGGGCTCGACTACAGGCTCGGGTACTGCGCGCAGGGCGACCGCGCTCCCAATGTGGGCGTCGTCGACAGCGAGTACGTGCTCCACCGCGGGGTCCCCATGCTGCTCAGCGATGGCGGCAGCGGCAAGGCAACGCCGTCTGCGGGGCGCGCGGCGGTGAGGTTGCGTTCGTTCAAGGAGATGCAGGTGTTCAACAGGAGATGGGAGGTGGCTGCTGCGGAGGACGATTCCTGGATCGATCCTTACACGGCAGCACAGCCTCGGGCGGCGAGGTGAGAGTCGTGGAGAGATGTTGTACTAGTTACGCCAAATTTAGCTCTGTATTTTGGGCAAACACTTCCATCTGTATATGTTTCGATCTTTTTTTTGCTGACATATATTGTAAATATTTTTTTAAATATTTTTTGCACCACGGTAGATGGAATTATCATATTACTTGATAGTGTTGTAACACATACGAACTCTACACTAAGAGGAAAGGAGAAAGAGGAATCATAATCCTAGTCCGTTTATATGTGAACTCTTATCGAAACTCTTAGACCTTGGCAGGACTATATATACATGAGAGCTCTATGTTGTAATTATCAATATTCAGAGAAATAAAGAATAGTCTCCCTATCTTATGTCTACTTGTTTACTTGTTGTACTATTTTTATCTACTGTGTGATCATGAGAGACGAGAGGGGAAGGTCCTAACCGCTGGCAACATGTTTTATAACAAGTTATCAGCACGACAAGCTCTTCGTCGTCATCGTCGTTGAAGCCGCCGTCGACCTTTGACTTCGACATCCATGCCGACGTCCTGCCGCGGCTGCTTCGACGACATCGATATCCCCAAAATTGTTAGCGGAACGGATCTGCTACCTCTACCTGCAACATATCCGCACTGCATCGACATGTACCATCATCGTCAAGCAGATAGGTCTGCGACAATGTTAAACGCCCTACACGGTATGTATCTACTCATCGCTGCCCTACGCGGCACGTGACGTAGATCAAATTCATGTACGAGGAATTCATATATGAGGCACGAAAGAATAGCATCCTGTAGATCGCGTTAATTTGTCTTGACCGTCGAGTCGATCACGCTAGTATTCTGTACACGTACTAGCTACCTATAAGTTTGTACTTGCAGTACATGTATTATCAGTAGGTTACACCTTGTACCTACATTGCACGTCAATTTTTTTTCTTTGCGCAGTCCAGTATGATTGTGCGAGGGCTGATCCAACCATTAAGCCTATCTAGCTTTTCACCTAGAAATTGTACACGCAGTACATGAGTCGTTTTTATATTTGTACATGTAGTACAAACACATTAACTAGCGTAGTCAGCAATCCCAAGGCTATCAATGTAAGCACCGTCCACACAGAAACGCCCCTCGTCAAACCCGTAGTTGACGTCCTGCAGAGAACCATATATGAACAAACACTGCAGGTTTAAAACTGATCTACTAGCTAGAAGCTAATAGATGAAAGCCTGTATTTGTCGATGTATATTATGGTATGTGTTTTGATGTATCAATACATACTAATGCAATATAGGTAGTTTATATATACTGCCAGCAACCGGCCTCCGCCAATCCGAATCAATTGGTCTTTAGAGTCCTGAAAGATATCTAATGTGGAACATGTATGTGAAAAAATGATGAATTACACATACATAGATTAACGAGAAGATTAATCTAGCCATTGTAGACACACATCGACTAGCAAGCAAGTAATTGAGTGGTGTTCGGCGTGGTTGTCCTGAAGTACGTAAGATCCATATATTATCGTCCTAGCAAAAGAGCTTGCAGCTCTCCACCCGGTACTGCAACAGACCAAACAGCTATCAGGTCTCGGCCACGGTGCCCGAACGCATCAGCATCATACAATAAAGCATGAATGAATTCATTGAATCTATCGCTCCGCCTGCATGCGGGTATTGTCAAAAATTATTTCCGGCTCCTGGCACTGTAAGCAGCACAGCCCATATATGAATGGGCCGTCAGTCCGTCACACGACATCACCATGCTAGGCTTGTAGCCACAGAACAGATGACTATGACTTCCGCACTGAAGGGCAGAGGCTAGCAGCCTACCACGGCGTCGTACTACGTTGGTGAATTTTTGGATAATTGGGTATGGTGCCGTGGAAAAAAAAATTTAGCAGAAAATTACGTGTAGGCGTAAAAGCCTTCTTCTTATACATGCTTATGATTTTTATATGAGCTCTTTATAAATCCAGCAGACCTAAGACTTGTCACTTTTGAGGCTCATATTTATTTTTCCTAACATAATAAATTTTGGGATGAATAAATACTTAGTATTAATTCTGAAAATTTGCATATACCCTGAAAAATGCTAGGATGCTTCTAAGAATGTTTTGCATAACTATCCACTATTTTTTGCACCTTGTCACTTGTTTACATGTAGTAAACCTATATGCACATGATTTATTTATATAATGATATATGTATAACTTCACGAAGAAGAAATATCCTGGAATTACTTCGAATAGTAGAATTATTTGTTATGGTCATTATTAAATCCATGTAGGATATTTTGTTACCACTGAAGTGTAGTAAACTCATGATATGTATTTTCTGATTACTCTATAGAATGAGTATATGGCCAAGATATAACGCTGCTCTATAAAATAATAGTTTGAAGCTTTGTATTAAATGTCTAGAAGACAAAATGGTAAACAAAATTTTATCATTGTATATTCTTGAAGAAATATCTCTTGTGTATAGATATCACAAAGCAATATAATACACGAAGTATTTGAATTTACCATTAGAAATTACTCAAATAGAAATTGAGTTAGAATTTTTAGACAGCTTTATAAACTAAGATATTATTAGTTGGATTAACTTTGAATATGCGTCTTGCATATATTATACTCCTAGAAGGATCGAGCAAGCATGAAGCTGCTAAATGTCAAACGTTGAAGCTAAAGCATGTAAGAAGGATAAGAATTTAAAGTTTCTTTTCAAGAAGAGCTTAAATCATGTGTTTATAAATTTATTTCTTTTGAATTCATATCTTAGAGTATTGATAGTAGTGACAGTGGTGCATTAAGGTTAATTTCCATTTAATTAAGTGATTAATGGTTAATTTATTAGCTTGAAGGATAATATTAAATATTTAATATTGTTAGTTGCAGTTGTTACCTGAAGTAATATATGCTAATTTCTTATAGAATAAATTAGATTTATATGTTTCACATATAAACAACTGCCTATTACCTATCTATATAATTTTATATTATTTTATCCACAAAGAAACTTCAATTAACCATGAAGGTTAAAGTTCTTTGTGCACCACTACCATAGGAAAACTGAATATTCTAGAAGCACTGAACACAATTGGACTAAACTGACACATGAATTGCTTCTAGAAGGACAAATTTAGCTAAGAAATAGTATAATCCTAAAACTAAGTATTTAATACTTTAGCCCAAAAATTAGAAGTTTATACCCTACCCTGACTGTGTCATTGTACATCGAATAGTACATTGGATATGTGAATATTTTATGCCATAACCAATAAATACTAGAAGTATGATTAAATTATATGGAGCATGAGGAGTGCTTATTCATAGATGATGCATGAAGCAAATTACTACTTGAAGTAATTATGGCATGAAAAGGGGCAATAAAGGCATAAGAAATGTGGGTAATATATATTTGTAGCCTTCCTAAATCTATCTTTAAGTGCATGTATCGAAACTTGAAGTTTTGCCTGCGTCCGTTCCGGCTGAGTTAACTTTCTCTACTGCATTAATTGCAAGTAAGCTTGTAGCTTTGCAATTTATTGTTATCTAAAAACATTAGACCGAATATCAATATTCCACATTACACACATTTATATATATTACTGTTATGTTCTCTCATTGAGCGAAACTATCTACTCTCTTGCATGAATATTAGCATAGAAGCTATAATTGTAGCTAGTAGCTACCTTTGTACTTCCCCAATAATTAAATTGACTAGCTAGCATGCTATATCTTGCGTTCAATGCATTGTATGCATAAGCAATAAATTGGTCTACGGCCATATAGCCTAAGATCAGGGGGAGTAACTTAATATGTTTGCTCGATGGAGACTCACCCATTTGATGGGATAAATAATTGTGGAACTAATATGATGGATAACATACTTATTATGTTGATTTAGGATTTATGAAGAAAAGGTATAAAGAGAATTTTGCTAAGTATCAAAAAGTCTAAGATATAATATATTTCTAAATGAATATTAAAGTCTCAAGAAGAGCATGTCCTAGAAGGAAAAGGGTCGTTGAATGACTTCATAGTAAATAACACTATCTCATCGTGTATATCACATAATAATATCTCACGTAGTAGAGAATGTATCTCATAGAAAAGAATTGTTTCTTAGAAAATGAGAACATCCCTGAAGGATGGTTTACCAGTCAATTCTTAAAGAAAACACCATTGATCCCTGAAGTGAATATAGACCCGAGAGAAAGAATGAGGAGTTCTAAACACCATAAAGGTGTCATACAAATACTCAGAAAGTGTAATGCTACAATGAATTATATAATCCTCTAAATACCATAGAAATTATAAGAATAATGGTGACTTTGGTATTTAAATTATCCTCTAAATGCCAAATGCAAGACTGGATTTATTATTTAGTGGTACTATTAAAATCTTGAAGATTTTTAGAATATATCATTTCAAAATCCACTAAGGAAGAATTATAAAGTATTCAAACTTGTATAAGTTTGATGTCTTATCTAGAAGATACTGAATATTTATTTACCTCATAATCCTATGAAAGGATTTATTACCCCGAAGAATAAATTTTTATTTATTTTACACAACTATTAAGTGGTCATTTTGCATGAATTATATTGCTCTTAGTTATACCCACATAATAATTCATAGAAGAATTATGATCCAATTTTTTATGGTACTGCATACCATTTATTAAGCACAAATTAATAAAAATTATGTTTTGAACGATGAAGTTCAAAGGATTGTTTAATGAGGGAAAGAAATTTAATTCAATCTACCTTGAAGGTAATTATCCACTATAATTACAAAGGTCTAAGTAGATCATATTTGCTAAAACATTAAAGTTTACGCATAGATCATGAAGATCAATATCTATTTATGAAGAATAAAATATCATGAAGAATATATGACCAAGAAGATTAAATGTTGTACTCTTTTTTTCTATGTGAGTTTTTACTCGAAAGTTTCTCACATAAGGTTTTTAATAAGACAACATATGCAATGCAATTAATGAATGTGATGTACTCTTTTCTCCAAGAACTGTTTTTTCCTAATGGGTTTTCAGATGTAGTTTTTAATGAGGCATGTGCATATCGTGATAATCACCCAAGGAGAGTGTTGTAAAACATACGAACTCTATCCTAGAAGGAAAGGAGAAGGAGGAATCCTAATCCTAGTCCATGTGTATGTGGGTTCTTACCAAAACTATTAGGCCTTGGCAAGACTATATATACGTGGGAGCTCTATATTATAATTACCAATATTCAGAGAAATAAAGAATAGTCTCCCTATCTTGTGTCTACTTGTTTTACTATTTTCATCTACTGTGTGATCATGAGAGGCGGAGAGGGAAAGGTTCTAACCGCTGGCAACATGTTTTATAACAGATAGCACGGTATATTTCATTCTTTACGGTGTCACACAAGGACATAATTCAGCGTTTGCTGTTTGTTTTAGTTTGTATGTTTTGATGTCAATATTGTTGAGATATATGGTATACATATGAAAGTCATCGGTTTAGTTTTGGATAATTAATGAAACCTACGGACTAACCTTGTTTCTAAGTGGATGATTTAGAGAAAGGTAGTCCATGCCAAGTGGAGCTCGATGATGAGTCATGATATGAAGTTAAGTAACCTAAGCATGGTGAAGATCAAGATGGGCTTGGCTCGATGGACGGTTGAAAGTGTGAAGGGCAAGTTGAGACTTCGAAGCGAAGGACCGTACGACGGTGAAGCTTGGGCAAGACTTGACGCCAATAGACCGACCAACGGAGAAGAGCAAGTAATATCGAGATCGATGGACCAAGACGGTTGCATGATGACGTGGAGTGTCAAATGTCATGTAAAGGCTTGGCGGTAGGAGGATCGACAAAATGGGCTCAAGGTAAAGGTATAACCTATAGGGCCATTTTGTTTTGCACTCAAGACACCATAGAAGGTGTGAGTGGTTTAGGATTGATAGCCGAACTATGAAGAGGGGAGATCTTTGGTCATTCGGTTCATGAGTGCCACTAGGTCCATCATTTCATGTGATTGCATTTAGGATCTAGTGCGCGATAAAAATCCTTTAGAAAATGGCTTAAAAATGCTAACTCACTTGCACATGGAGATATCACATGATGGAGTTTAGCACATTTACAAAGGTGATGGTGTTTGCAAGGTTGAGTTGGGTTTGGTAACCGCTCATCCTCCCCCGAGCTAGCGAGGGGGGATTCAGTGTTTTTTTGAGAAAATGAGATGCATATTTTCTATTGCGCCGGATGCAAATTTGTGTTGAAATCATGCTAACTCTCATGCTCAAGTTGGTATACTTGTTGGGTAGCATGTGGGAAAAGTTGGCATCATCGCGAACTTGAAAATGGTATTTTCTAAGCGGCAGATGCCAGACGCTGTCCTGGCGCGTCCGGCGCATGGAGGTTGAGGCAGGCAGGCTGGCTGGCTCGCTGGCCGGAGCACTGGCCGGACGCGGGAGTGCGTCCGGCGCAGCGTCCGGGGCTGGCGTCCGATGGACGGCCCCACGCGCGGTCGGCTCTGAGTAGCGTCCGGCGCGCGGCGGACACGTCCGGCGCGTTTGACTTAACTGGCGTGAGGCGCAGCTGTTTCAAACGCCGGACGCTGAACAGTGTCGCGGCCGCGTCTGGCGCTCGGTGGAGCTGGCGCGTCCGGCGTGCCAGCGTCTTGGCGCGTCCGGCGTGCCAGCCTCTTGGCGCGTGCGGCGCGTGTATCGTAGGCGGCCCAACGGCTAGTTTTTGAATGAGTGGCTTGGCGCGCGGATGGTGAACGCGTTGACGCATCCGGCGGTTCCATCTGACGCGTCCGGCGCTTGTTGCCGTGCTGACTCGAGGGGAATCTTTGGCTAACGGTTAGTTTCAACTTGAGGGGTTATAAATAGAAGGTGGCCGGCCCTTGGGGAGGTCTCTTGGCATTTCTAACACTCTTGTGCATCCTTTGAGCTGAAGCTTCTTCCTCCTACTCATCTCTCTTGCTTGATTGCTAATCTTGAGTGAGATTGATTGATTCAAAGTGCATTGCATGAGTTGATTCATCTAGTGGCACTTGCGAGTCGTTTTGCCGGTGATTTCTTGTTACTCTTGGTGAGCACCGTCACCTAGCCGGCTTGGAGATTGTTGGAGGCGTTGGGAAGAGTTGATGATTGTTCTTGCCCATCCGGTGTTGATTTATAAGAGGTTCTTGTGCTTTTCCTCGGCGGAGCGCCAAAAGAAACTCTAGTAAATTGCTCGTGTCATTGAGTTACCTCGCTTGAGAGTGGTGTCTTGCGGTTCCCTTGCGGGGGAGTGCCTTGCGGGGCAAGTGGCTTGAGGGTCACACCGAGGAACCATCTAGGTGGAGGTCGACACAACGGGGACTAGCTTGTCGGTGTACAAGTGAACCTCAGGAGAAAAATCATTGTGTCATCTCTTGTCTCCCGGTGATTGGTTCTTCAAACATATATTTATATTGTTGTCATTGTGATCGATTGAATATCATCTTGGTGATTGGCAACAACTTCACTCCACCATCGGTATTAAAATTGCTATCCTACCCCTTGTATTTACTTTATTATATATATTCATATTGTATAGATTAGAAGGTAGTGACATAGTCTTTGCATGACATAGAAATCATAATATATATTAGAATTGTCACTAAGAGGCTTGCTCTCAATCTAGGCTAGGCAAACCGCGGTTATCGTCATTTGTTATACTAATCATAATATATATTAGAATTGTCACTAAGAGGCTTGCTCTCAATCTAGGCTAGGCAAACCGCGGTTATCGCCATTTGTTATACTAATCAAGTTTTGTCTAGTGGTTTGTAGAATTTTTAATAGGCTATTCACCCCCCTCTAGCCATCTAGGACCTTACAAATAGAAATCATGACAAATGTATAGAAGAGGAGATGCATGGAAACATCCATTATAAATTCGTTGTTAATTGCATTGCCCCTAGACCCTGAGAGGGTACATATATGTAAAGATGGCAATGGGTACCCAAAACTCGATAAGTTTTTACTCTCTAGAGCGGGTACGGATCGATTTATCTAAGAGTGAAACAAGAATGCTAAATGTGGTAAATATGTAAGACAAGTGAAACAAGAATTCTAAAGATGTAAGGCTCATCCTAAGAGTAATAATCGGACGAGTGTCATTCTTTATGATGGTAAATGTGTAAAAGCCCGTCGTATAACTATAAATATAAATAGTATTTTTTAAAATTGTCCGGAATACCCGCAGCAACGCGTGGGGTATCCACTAGTATATATGTGTAAAGATGGTAATGGGTACCCAAAACTCAATAAGTTTTTACTCTATAGAGTGGGTATGGATCGAATCTACCTATAAGTTTGTTAATGGGCAAGAACCAATAGGTTCGCAGCCATGGCTCTGGGTGTATGGTACCCAAACCCTGAAAATTAATGGCTTTTTTAAACCTGTACCCAACCCGTAAACTTGTATAGTTGCCAACCATAAACATCGTAAGAGTGTCTGTGGACCGTCCTTTGATAGTTTGAACTTGAAGGGGGACTATATATATAGACTGAACGATTCAAAAGTAACTTTCCTAGGAAACGTTTCATCAATGAGTACTATATACAAATAGCGTTATAAAAAAATCTTACAAAAATCAGAAATATTTGTAGGTAGCTTCCAATAACAATAGTCTTCATTTTCTTAAAGAATATCCCCTCTGCAATTATAAAAAGCAACACCTTGAGTTTAACATTCCAAATTACTTATATGTTAGCCATTATAAATGATAACCTCTAAAGTACTAAGCATTCTTTCAGGAGCCCCCCATTGTTCCTCCTATGAGTAACTAGGGACCAGGGCCTCCTAAGAAAGAGGATGTCTTCTTGTAGCAGAAAAGAGGATGGTTGATATATGCCTAATCTAAAGAAACGGTGCCATAGGCTTTGATAACAATTGTGTCCACTTAGGCCAGCAGGCTTTCACAAACATGGATAATGGCAGAATACAATTCGCAACGGTGCTTGACTTTGTCCCACCTCGTGAAGCCAAAGCAAACATGGGGGCATGCCGTATAAAAAATTAAATCAAGTAAATATGTAACAGGTGATCGTAACCGCTCGATCAAAACAAATGAATGACTCATAGTCATTTGGAGGTACCACAACAAAGTTTTTCTAAAGAATATACTCAAAGTAGCCAAATAGAAGCATCAGATGGACAAATGATGGGGCTTACTCAGCAAAGTCTGCCTACACCATGCTACACTCCGCATGTGTACCATTCCTAGCTCATAAACTCTTTCGAAAACCTAGGCATTGTTAAAGATCAAGATTTTTCTTTGGCTGACCTTTAGAAGCCAACAATGGATCAAAAATAGAAGAGCAAGGCACGGGCTGAAGGTCAGGGAGCAGTGCTACCTCAGTGACCAAGGGCGTGAAACTATTGATCACACCTTGGTAGACGGGCAGAGAGGTCCCGGTTGTTCATTTCCCAAACACACTATGACGGCCATTACCACAGGTAGTAGCAACTACAACTCTACGCTTATGGCACTGGTTGTGTGTTGTCTACAACGAGGACCATCGGGGTGTCGACTCCTTGTCCACGTTGTGTGTTACCCACAGTGCTTTCGAGACTCCACCTCGACCGTGAACAAAATCCTCCACATGGTGAAGGTCGAGGCTGATCGCTGGAGTAAAGCCGACGCAAGGGGGTTGGGAGCTTTTTTTTAGAATTACACAGTACAACACAGACACTCATAACACGCACATACACTCACCTCTATGAATACACTTACGTAAATCCTACCCCTAACCCTATGAACACCTCTGAAGGACTGAGCACCCAGCAGATCTGGAGATTCTCGAAGTCACCACTAGCGCCTCGTTGTCGACGGAAACGTCGCTTATCACTTAGCGGATAACGTCGGTAAATCTTAGGAAAATCCAGAAAAAGGTGCGAGCACCAGGATTAGAACCTTGGTGGATAGCGTCCCATTGGACGTCCTACCATTGGACTACGAGACAATTCGTAAGGGGGTTGAGAGCTTTGACGTGCCAGCAAGATGGGAATTAAGAGCGACGAGAAATGCATGATGTTTGTGTACCACAATGTAGCGATAGCAAAACATTAACACTGCAGGAGATGGACATCCTATAATGTTTAAAACTCTCTTCTTACTAAATCAAAGAGATACGCATTCATTACAAAGAGATACTCCCTCCATACCCATAAAACAAATCGTTTTGGATAAGATTTGAGTTAAACCTCGGGAATATAAATGATGAATAAATCTTAATTTATTGAGTTTGAAAATACAAAAATTATATGAATGGATTTATCTTGAAAAGTACTTTCATAAAAGTATACATATATCACTTTTCGATAAATATTTTTATAGAAACAAGAAGTCAAAGTTGTGTTTTGGAGACCGTGCCGCTGTCCTAAACGACTTATTTTATGGGTATGAAGGGAGTACATATTATTAAAAAAAAGCTCAATCAATACGTTACCCTGACTTTAGCGGACTACGGAGTGGTATATGCATGGCTCGTCTGAAACGGAAACGAAGGGTCCGCCCCGGTGGCTTGCAGCTCGTCGTGATCCCTATTAATTGGGCGTGCACGGAGGATTTTGTCAAAAAAGGAGGGAGCCGGCATTTGTATTTGCATGGAAATTTGTGGCTCCGAAAATACTACGCCTCTACGTGACAGTTGACATTGCCGTCGCGCGCTGACTTGCAGTGATACATGATCCGTAATCTCATCTGCATGGGCCTTTGGCTGCACGGACTGCATTCACGTCGGTCCCTTCCATCGAATAAATCATTAGTTGACCTCCTCTCATCCATCAAAACATGTGGCAAACAATTAAATCAACCAGAATCAGACATACTTTTTTGAACCATAAAACAATGATTTTCTCTCATACCAAATCAGCTACAGCCGCAAATAAGTCCTGCCAAACAGCCACATAACAAAGAGTGACGTTCCGGTGTCCGTGCGTGTAGACAGGTTCTAGTAATGCTTTACCTTGGCTTTTCCTTCTATAAATACCAGCTGCAGCTAGCAACGCTCTTCGATCAGCTTCGTTGCAGTGCATAAAGCCAAGAACAATTGAACAAATACATAGTTAAGCATTGCGAATACTCTCCTGTACAACGTCACCATCGGCCTCTACGCCATGGATTGGTGGGAGAGATACCTCTTCAGTATCCTTCGTTTCATTTCATTTCCACGATATCCCTAATTTCTTCTCGATCTAGATATATTATAGCTATAGCGTTGTCGGGATTGGGCGCCTCTACTGTGTTCGAGTCGTCCTCTTCTTCATGTTTTGCGTTTTGGATCTGGGGGACTCAAGGTGATCAGTTATGTATGTCATGACGCATGACAAAGCATGCATCTCAATTGTGACATTTTCATGGATGTGACTATATTTTCATTAAATCTTTACAGATTAGTTATTCTTTTGCCTGATTAATTTGGCTCCATTGCATTGAAGCCGGTAGGAGCTCCATTTCCTGATTTTCATGTGCTCAGGTCACCTTTGGTTTGCTGATATGGATATTTAGGAAGCTCCAAATAAATTAGATAGGTGAAGTGGGTAGTTAGGCGAGAGTGTGAAAAAAAACAAAGCTTACGATTAAGAAATCTGACCACAATGACCGGCCTACAGCTCAGCTCTATTCACACACACGAGATACCACACCCTCAGCTCTAGTCACAACATTATGGGTAGTGTGCTATTAAAGTGCTATTAAAGTATTTGTTGTGTTTTTGTTTTAAGTTTGCTAGTAGTTGTTGATATTCTAGACATCAGTAGTGAGTTTGTCTTCAATTTTGAAACCATAATTTTGTCAACCCAATTTTGAAACTAATT
The DNA here is from genome assembly GCA_023333625.1 of Bothriochloa decipiens. Lineage (NCBI taxonomy): Eukaryota > Viridiplantae > Streptophyta > Magnoliopsida > Poales > Poaceae > Bothriochloa > Bothriochloa decipiens. The sequence continues at coordinate 44,525,350 of CM041631.1, forward strand.
GCAATATGCTGTAATTTTGTAAAACAATTACAGGTTTTATCCACAAATACAATTGTGTGCGGAAATGATATTTACTTGTGATCTGCGTGACATATTGAACAAGTTGCAGTCAATTGTCACCTTAGCGTGGCTTAGTTCCATACTCCCACGTCAAATATTGAAAAAAAAACAAATACCGGCTTATAGTGGCGGATCATTGCAACCAGAAAACAAAGCCTACTGGTACATCTTGCTACTTGCTAGGCTCTGCTTGAGATGGTACAGTATGTGTTACTGCCTCTTGCCACTTTTACATGACGTTTCATCAGACAACAAAACAATATGACTGGAGGAACTATCCTTTTCTTGCCGAGATTTGACCAAGTTAGAAACTTTTAACAAAGATACAACACCTAAGATATTACTTTTGAAAATTATTTCAAAATTTATGTATGGAAAATTTTACCGAAGCTATACTACCTCCGTTCTAAAATAAATCAATTTCTAAAATTGCATAAGATCAAACTATGTTTGAGTTTGATAAAATTTATAGAAAAGAATAATATCATCTATAACACTAAATAAATTCATTATGAAAGTATATGTTATGATGTATCCAGTGACACTAATTTGGTGTTATTTACATTTCATATAAATGGATCAAGCTCAGAATGAAAATAATTGTGGTGATCCAACAACTGAATATAGTAAAGTGAGTTGTATTATATGTAAGACCATATGCAAACTTTGATGTAAAAATGAGCTGGGTACATCTCATTGATAAAATTATTTATCTAATTGTGTATTGTTGTCTCACCTTAACTTGCTATATAGACTCCATTGTCCTAATTCTCCTGTGGTTGATATGCTACAATACAACAAAATCTATGTGGCAGGCATTTGACAAGTTCCTTTCCTCCTCCTTAATCTTCATTCAATCTTTATTAATACCGAAATATTAAACAAGGCCGCAATTGCATTTTTTCCCACATCATCCTTATAATCTTGTGCATTGTTTTGTTGACTAAAGCAAGAAAGTATTATCATCGTGACAAAACAATCTCTCTTCTATGTTTCAGCCATCTCGAGAGCAATATGCAGCTTGGCACAAGAAACTATTATATGGTGGCGATGTCCTAAATTATATTGGTCGGTACACAAAAGCATAAATATGGAAAATGGTGGTGTTCGAAGTGTGTGTGATAAACAATTATTTGTAAACATTTAAGAGTTTTCAATACCCAAGTAAGTTACTATGCTAAGATTAGGCATTATCTTCAATGTTAATGTACATATGTATGCTTGAGTCAGAGCTGAGAAAAACTGTTACTGCATATTGTACACTGTTTTACAAACACCGGAAGAGAATTGCAAACTCATAGTGAAAAGAAAAACAAAATACAACCTAAGAAAGTAATACTAACTACTAGATGGCATTACTTAACTATCCCTGGTGACGAGTGACACTGACGAGGGTCATAAAAATTATTGTGAAAGATTTGTATACAGGCATGAGATGGTCGTGTCCCCGGTTTGTGGGATGGGACGGTCTAGTTTTTGCTTAGGTAGAGGGATGTGATAATTCCTATTTTCTGTTTAATTTGAGGAATGACAAGAGATTGAATGGCCTTGTGTTCTGTTTGGATGAAACAATAGAGATGTTATAAAATTGGTAAGGTAATCCTATTAAATCTGTCGCATAATCTACCGATTACCGAAACCAGCTTCCAACTCCTCCTCAAGGGCAGAGAATTGTAGCTTTCCAGTGGTTTCCAAATTGCCCATCTGGCAGCCTAATAAGCTGTCCACAAAGAAAAGGCGTCTTTAATGTTAGTTCTCAGCAAATTCTTTCCCTGCAGTCATGATCTCCGTCGTGCTGTACTAGTTGGAAAAAGTCCAGTGATTGCAGCTGCACTAGGCGGCCAAATTGGACCCCGGCTGACGCTGCTGACTTCAAACCTGAGTGGCTGGCTGGGCCTAAAACGACAAGGAATCGGTCCAGTAAAACAAGGCAGGGAGTAAACAAGCGGGGAGGCAAACAACACAGGATTTCCCTTTTCTGTGTCTTCTGTTCTTGTATAAAAACGACAAGCTCTGTATAGAACAAGACAGCATCCATTCAGTGTTCGGAAAGATTCAGACTTCAGCTACAACCAGAGGAACACAGGCGCTCGGTTAGCGCTCCGTGACCAGGAAGAGGAAGAAGTAACCCTGCAGAGGAGATGGCCGGCGGCGAGATGAGCTGGGTGGGCAAGAAGATCCACCTCTACAACGTCACCATGGGCCTCTACATGCTCAATTGGTGGGAGCGCTGCCTATTCAGTATCCTTCCGCTGCGTCTCCATCCGATTCAGTTCCTATTTTAGTTGTTACTCTTCCCTTTGCAGATTCCGACCTTGCTTACGTTGGATCCACGTTTGGTTTTGGGTATCTGTATCCCGGCAAGACTTAGGTTTTGGGTAGGCACTTGTTTCGATTCATTCTTGGCGGAAACGTTTTATCGGTCAGGCGATCCGTTGATTTCGCGCTTTTCTTCGAATTTGTTGGGCGTGGTTTCTCATTCGGTGTTCCTTTCCAAGTAAACTGGATTTTATGTTCCTGTTATTACAATGTTCTCCCTTTAACTATGAGTAGACGTATTGGTGCTGATCGTGCTCTGGTTCATCTGCTTCAATGGCTCCCGTTTCGCCACCGACGGCTTCGAAAGGTATCCAAACAAACACAGTATTAGGATTTCATTTATGTTGAATTATACAGTAGATCCTTAAGTTCCCAAATCGAGAACGTCTAAAAAAGGGGTCCCAAATCAAGAAAGGGGGAACACAAACATGTCTATGTTTCCTGACAAGTCTGAAATTGCAATATGATGTCAGATGTTTTTCTTGTTTTTGTTATCTGTTCAGTGGCACCTAGCTGTGTGCCTTGTGTGAATATGTCTCACATGCGAGTATTTCTTATTGTGAAATAGGTTCTGCGTTTTGTTAATCGGGCCTTGTTTAGATGCCCAATTTTGGGTCCAAAATTCATTATGCAGAATTCCTATTCTCCGTCACATCAAAATACCGGCACATGTATGGAGTACTAAATATAGATGAAATAAAAAACTAATTACGCAGTTTTGTTGTACTTTGCGAGACGAACATTTTAAGCCTAATTAATCAATATTTAGACAATTATTACCAAATAAAAACAAAATTGTTACAGTGTGACGGGACATTTACTATGCAGATTTTGGATACAAATTTGGTATCTAAACAAGGCCTCGGTTTGAAGTAGAAAAACAGTATCAATGTAGGGGAGTATTCTACTTTCAGTTTTGTTCGCAAAAGTCCAGTGTGCTGAAATCAAAGATAATCAGAAAATTACCATTATTTAGAACTAGGTAGTTGAAATGAGCAATCTCTAAGGTTCTAACTCAGCCAACCATTTTAGGACATTTGGATAGTGCTAGTGTAATTCAGCAGTGAAGTTAGATATTCCTTAGATTGATGGTGAATATTCCAATGCACCCTGTCGCAATTCAGGTTACTGAACAAAAATCATTATGATCCAGGAATGTATATTTCTGTTTCTTGCAAGTCAATTAATCACTCATTTTCCACATTAAGCGTGGCTTTGGTTGTTGATTACAGTAATGTTAGCTGGACTCATTTCATAAGAAATGTTTGCTGAAAAGCATATTACTTTGTCAAATGTAGTCCTTTAGTATATTCTTTTTAAGCACTAGATGATGTGGATTCATTGTTTACGTGATTTAGAATTATCCATCCTTGCTTACAACCAGGGTGTTTAGTTGACTACAAACACTAATTTACTGCTGTTCTGAGTTCTCATCCATGAGCATCTTTGAGCTAAGCTTCGGTTGGATAGTACAAAAATGCAAATTATCATCTACCTTCCTATACGTTTGTCGAAGTTTCAATTTTATATGAAATGCTAACTTTGTGCACCTTAAGTAGTTGGTTGATTTTTTTTTTCAAACGCGCATGAGAGCACGTATCTTATTTTAAAGAGAAGATAGGAAATGGTTCCTTAATGGCTCTAGAATATTGACCCGATAAAGAAGTAGCTGCTTGATAGTTACAAACCCACTTCTCACATCATTGGGGATCTTAAAAAGAAACAGATTGAAGATAGGAAATGGTTCCTTAATGGCTCTAGAATATTGACCCGATAAAGAAGTAGCTGCTTGATAGTTACAAACCCACTTCTCACATCATTGGGGATCTTAAAAAGAAACAGATTTATGGGTCATTTGTTGCTTTTCAGTCTGCAGTCATTTCACTTGTTCTTTTTTCAGTAGTCATATTAGGAACTCCTAAACCTTTCATTATGTGGTCATGCTAATGAACTCTTTTGTTTCTAACTGCTTTCTAATGAACCTTTTTCAGCCACCTGAAGGCGCGGATTTTCCAAGGCGCAAATCATGGCCTGTCAATTGGCATGCCCTCCTCCTAAGTCCTAAGCCTTCAGCGCAAAATCACTGAAGCAGCAAAATCTGCTGGTTCTGGAATCTGGACAAGGTTCCCACAAACTTAGCGCTGCAGTTCTGTGTATGATCTAGTTCCAATATGTAAGATTCTTACCGTTATTATCTTTTCTGTGTATTTTTTGTATCATGTGTAAATCAAAATTTTGAGTACACGATATCACACCCTGAATTCTACTGTAATTAAATTCATTTTCTTTGTATCTGCTGTATCTAGCCACAGTTTAACAGCATGGTGTCACATTCATAGTATTATTATTAGCATGTTACTTGAGTTGATTACATGGTTGTTGCAAACCAACCTTACGGTGGAAACAACTGGAGCATGGATGTGACTGCTTTAATTCACATATCAAAACCACAACTGACTGTGAACAAACTATAAGCAGAGGATGCGACTGTCGAATTATCTGTCTCAATGCCTAGGTCACTTGTGGTTTTCAAACCCTGCAAGCATACCACGATCTCAGCTTGGAAGCCATTAAATTGGTGATTTAGCACCCCTTTCTGCCCTGATGATATCACTGTCAGGCTTGCGTATCGGGTCACTAATAGCGTGTTTATAGTTTTATTTATTTCCCCCTCCCTCTCTGTTTTATTTGTAACTGAACCTGATCTATTTTTTTAATATATGTTGCAGTAGGGGCACCTTGCTCCTCCTGATATTTCAAAAAAAATAGCGTGTTTAGTTCATTGATTAGGGGAGCTTGGCTCATATTTGGGGTTCTTTTTATTCAATATTTGGGTCATTGGGTACTCCCGCTGGACAGCGTAGGTGCGAGCTGTTGTTTGGCTGGTTGCCAACATGTATAGAGCCTAGCTTTTTTCTTTTCTTTTTGCGACTCTGGGTTGGCTTTTGTATGTAGAGAGCCAGATTCGAACTCTAATGTGATCAATCAAACCCTTCAAATTTGTATTTGAGGACTTTGCACAACGTATAAGTTCCAACCTCCATCACCGAATATCGCAATGAACTAGCGCGCCTGTCTTGGTTACGCGTTATTTTCTAGAACGGAGTCACTTGCAATTTGGCATAGGACCTTGGTAGGACGCAGAAACGTCCCTAAAAATCCAAACACCAAAAATCATAACTAACAAAAAAATTTTCTAAAATAACTTTTGGTTGGTGAGTGTCATCTAAAAAACCTACTAGTTATTGCACAAGTAACACCTAAAGTTAGTTGAAGTATTTGCATTTTAATAATAAAATATGATTTGCTTCTTATTGATTTTATGTGTTGATGATAAAATCAATAACCCTTTATATTAAATGTGTTAAACATACATATGTTATATGTACCTAACCATGGACATGGCTTCCAACTCCCCATGAGACCCTAGTGGACCTACCAAGCACATGTGCCATGTCACTAACTCATTAGCACTAACAACTTTACTAAATGGTCATGGCATGTTTGGTATTGGAAATAGAAAAGGATTTAGTAAAGGAGAGAAATAGGAAAAGCCAAACCAGCCCAAGGCAGGAGCGGCCCAATTCGGCCTGCTGGCCTTGCGCGCGCCGCGGCCTAGCATGGCCATCAGGCCGGCCTATCCCTTCCCACACCCGATCGGCCCACCTCGGCCTGCTAGGCCACTGCCGCCCCGGCCCGCGTCCGCCTACGACCCCGGGCTGCCGAAGCAGCTGCTCCGCGGCCCAGCAAGCAGCTCGGCCTGCTTCTCCCCCGCGGCCTGCCTTGCCCACGGCCCAGCCGGTCTGCATCCCCCACGCGCCTCACGGCCCAGCAAGAACAGGCCAGCCCAACCAGGCCGCCCGCGCCCCCGCTCGCTGACCGCGGCACACGAGGTTGACCGGCCCAGCAAGGAGGACGCCAGCGCCGCGCCACTCCCCACTCTCACTGCCACGTGGGACCGTCCTGTTAGCTTCTACTTCCATCCACCTGCCTGTCCTGTCCGGTGTTCCAAAAACGGAATGGCGCGCCTCCGCCGTCCGCCACGCCTGTGAACGCCCCGTGATGCCGTCCGTTCCGCCGCTCGCGCCGCGCGTCCCAGGAACCCTAACCCTAACGCACCCTGGCCGTCCATGCGCCTTGCCCCATCGCCAACCGTCCAAAGAGCATCTTTGCTCTCCCATGGCCGCCGGCGCACTATAAAGAGGGGGCGCCGAGCCTCTAGGGTTTCCCCATCGCACGGCCGCCACCAAGGTAAGCCCACGGTGCCCTTGTCCAAGTCAAGACTAAGAGAGAGAGGGAGCAGGGGAGAGAAGTGAAGGAGCAGGGGAGCAGAGCTCCGCTCGTCGTCGTCTCGCCCGCGCCCGTATGTGCCCCGGCCTCACCTCGGCACCGCGACACCACCTCCGTGCGCGCCCCTTCTTCTTCTTCCCCTGAGCCGCGTCCTCACCAAGCCATGAGCTCGGCAACAAGTCGCACCGAAAACGGAACGCGTGAAGCTACGCCAACCGGACCGCAAGCCTCTGCATCCACGACCATCTTCCCGACCCCGACGCAACGACGCCACGGTGAGCCCTCACGTTGCCTCCCCGGCCTTCCTCATTGTTTTCCTCTACTCACCATCGTAGACCACCATGGTCGTCGGCCGCCGGAGCACCATCGCATTTCCACTTGTCCACTGCATCGTATGCTTCATTAACCCCATAGCCGTGTTCGCCATCGTTTAGAACACCGTTTTGGCAATTCCTTTGCAGCCGGCATGGACCACAGTGAGGGCGCACCGCTTTGCTGCCCTCGGTCTCCTCGGACTCTGGCCGTCGGAGCGCCGCTGTGGCTCTCGCAGCCGCGCGCGCTCCACCGTGCCTCCGATAGCCGCGGTAGTAGCCCTTGGAGCTCTGAGCTGCTCCAGCCGAGAAGAGGAGAAGACGGCACCAATTTCAAGCCCCACCGGAGCAACGTCGCCGCCGGTAATGTCCGCCGTCGCCGAGGTCTTGCCTTCGTGCTAGGGGCACTGCCCATATTAGAGGCCATGTCCTACTCGCCCTAGATCCATGAAGCGTGTGTGCATGCTGGAGCCCGCACTGGGGCGTTGTAGGCCGTAGCCGCGCCAACAGACACCGCCACCGAGCGCGCGCCGGTGAGCCCTCAAGCCGCTGGCCTACTTAGACCCCGCCGTCGCGCTCGCCTGCACCTGCCGCCGCCCCGACCACCGCTCCGCCTGGCCGCATCGACCACAGCCGTCGCTCGTCTGACTCACCGCTGGTGAGCGCCGCTCCGGGCCGCCGTGCGCGCGAGATAGGGAGATGGGGAATCTTTCGCTATCCCCGTGGACCATGTCCACCACATGGATCAGCTGAGCCAATAGAGGGACGCCACCTAGCACTGCTGCCTTGGTCCACCGTGGACCGAGTCTGTGGACCAGAAAACCGTAGACTCGGCCCACTGGATCCAGACCCGCCACGTGGTTTGACCACAGGTCCACACGCGTCTGGGCCGGGCGGGCCCATATCCAGCCCTACCCAGGCCCGCCGAGGCCTAGTACGGGCCCGGTTGGCGTTGAACGTTGACCCTGGGCCCACCTATCATTGACCTTTGACCCCGGTCCCACCTGGCAGTGACTGTTTTTGGCCGAGCTAATAGGAAGATGCCATGTGTCACGCTGAGATTTAACTGGCCCGTTTTCTTTTTTAGAAAATGATTTAAACTTCGAAAATTCATAACTTCTTCATACGAACTCCGAAAAATATGAACCAAGTGTCCAAATTTTCATAGGGTCGCTCCCGCGACCGTTATGTCTAAATTTCAGATCTTGCGAAGGAGTTACTCAAGGAGGAGGACTAGGAGCACGCCAAGGACTTGAAGGAGGACTTGAGTGACAGCTGTTCGGGTGCCATGTCCCATCCAACCTCATAGATCCTATTACGCATGCAATATAATAGATTGCTAGTGCTCTACTTTATGCAATAATGGTATGATAGGATTGCATGGTAGATTTACTTGTATGACTATTCCTTGTCGAAACCTTTACCCTGCTCACCCGCTTATAGGATAGACACGCTTACTTTCGCTTGTTACTTGTTACTTTTACTCCACTTGCATTATATTGGTGATGTGATGTTGGTGGTGAACTCTGGGTGGGTTCTGCTCGGGATGCCGGACTCGGTGATTGTATGGCTGTCTCTGGGTAATATAACGTGGGTGTGTTGTCTGGTGAGGGTTGAGTCGACTGGACAGGATCTACGATTAGCTTTTGGAGCGAGTCTTGCCGAGGGGGTGCGACCTGGGCACCCCTGTGTTCTTAGTACCTGTGGTGGGTACATGGTGACTTGAGAAGATCCCGGGGTCGAGAGCCTTCGTGGAGCGAAGCCCTGGTTAGGAGGTGCCATTGAGGCACAGGGCGCAGAGGCCCTTTTTGAGGAGATATCTTGTCTGGTCCCCCCTAGGACCTGTTGTCTCTTGAGGACCGGAACCACGGACCCCTTCGTGCACACCACTCGCCCTAGATGAACCGGGGACAGATGATTTCGACTATCTATGGCGATGCCACTACTACTCGGCGTAGTAGTGTAGGAAGGTACGAGAGGATCTCACACCCTTTTGAGACGATCATGTCAGCCCCCTCCGAACGTCGGCCCCTCTGAGCATGGGAACATGACTTCATAGTTTCAGCCACTCCAGACAGTACTTGGGGTGTTGCAGGGCAGAATGGTAGGGTGGCATCGTCATAGTTAGAAGGTCGTTCAGCATCAGCCTAGGTGATCATGAGCACCTATGATGGTTATCCTGTGGATAGTCGGCACTAGCCGGTTACAGGTATACATGCTCTGTAGAGTTGTTGAATCTATATATAGTCTGCGGCCTCGGTACGGCTATTCCATGACCCATGCTTCTCTTGAGTAGTGAGATGAGTCCCTTCTACCTCCCCTGAGTGATGTGGTTATTACCCTACAGCATGATGGCCGGTTAGGCATGGACGAGAGGGAGTTGTCCATGCCGCCACGTGTGAGCGTGGTTTGCTGAGTGAGATGAGAGGTTGTTGGTTGGTGGTACAGGTGTGGGATGGGAGTGGATTAAAACTTAATGAACTATTTTTATATAATATTGATGATACTTGCATAGGAAACCACAGCCAAATAATAGGTCTCTTTGATTATATCCATTTGTATCCACCTACCACAAAAGCATAAGTAAAGCATAGGGTGGGAGCCGGTGGCCAGTACAAATCGTACTGAAACTTATTTGGCAGGTGAGCCCAACTACGTCTACGGTGACGAAGGGCTCAAGGATTAGATGGTCTCGTGCCTACGCTCAAGATGGTGCAAAACGTTGCTTCCGTGATATCCCTCTACTTCCGTAGCTGTTCTGATACTAGATACTCTGATGATTCCGTCATGTGACGATGTAACAATTTAGGTAAACCCCTCTATCGTATTCTTTTATTCGATGCATGGCTTTGTAATCAACTGTTATCGGATAATTGATGATTTAACCTCCTAGGCTATCATTATATCTTTTATTCTGCGTATTTTCCCTTCCTGGAAAATTGAGCATGTTTCGGACGCCGTGTCAGTGGAACAAAGGTAGGTGCCGGTGACATGGATGCACTGCATCTCCGCGCTGTTGGTAGAGCTAGGTTAGCAGCGTGTGGGTCCCACACTTAGGCGGAGCGAGATTTTTTTTTTCTAATTATAAGAGCATGTGCATCGGTATGCATTGCCACGTAATTCAGATTTAGATGTAGTGTAGCATTTAGTCCAACTAAGATTCAAACGTAACGTTTAGTCCATTGTAGCCCATACTTCTTACATTTGTATAGTCATATTCTGCTCTAGCCCATACTTCCCTGGGGAGATACGAGCTCCCTTTACTTCTAAATTAGCCACTTCTCCATGGAGGCCTTTTCATTCCAAGGTTTGCCTCCCCTTGCTTCCAAACTAGACCTCATAGATTCCATTCACTTCATTTCACCGTGCCCACATTAGTGTCATGACCTTGGTCAAACATAGTAGCAAACATTCTCTATAGGTTTTATGGCTCGCCACATCTGCTTAAAAAATTGCACTTGAAGGGAAGTATTATCCAACACATCATCTACTTTTTTTTCCCATTTGAACATGTATATATCGTTTTTCTCGTTCACTAACTCTTTTTTTAAAAGAAAAATCTTCATGCTATGTATGCACTTGTTTAGACACACAAAATATTGTTGGGCCTAGGATTTTGATGATATAATAGTAATAAAGACCGGATGATAGACAATTTGCGGACTACTAAATCAATAATTACATGAAAATGTATAAGCTACTGAGCGTATACTTAAATCAACCTTGTCTGATGGATCGTTTCTGGTTAATCTAATTAATGCTGATTTATTTGAGAGAAATACACTGTCAAATGACTGCTAATTCTAGCTAACCCCGCAGTTAACGACGTCATTTTGAAGAAAACGGAGGCATGGCCCTGGCTTCTTGGAATTGCAATGGTTGGTTTTTAAGAAACTTCCGGTTTGAAATTTCAACTGATCGATTACAGGAAGAAATTAATTGAAGCCTGCAAGTCGCACGCCGCGGTCAGAATCCTTGGACAATTCATTTGTGTCAGTCAAAAACAAAAAACTGGCAACTAGCATCAGCTTGAGTCCGCGTGCTGCCTTCCTTCCCCATTGCAAATCCATTCGCTTCGCCACCAAGCAAAAAAGGTCAGCGGACGGAAACGGTGTCACCAGTCTTGCCCTCAATTTCCCATCCATTTCTCGCCTTCCTCGGTTGGAACCACCACGCATTAAAACTCTGCCACTGCCATTCTGCCAAGCGCCCAATCCAATCCCTACCTGCCCGGGAACCACCACCCGTCGGGCTCCTCCCGCCCTCCTCGCCGCACCCGCAGCGGGGATCTCCGGGCCCGTTCCGTCACCGGAGCCCCAATCGCCGCCGCCTGCCTGTCTGCCTGCAAGCCCCCCCGAATCCCCCCGCGCGCGCAGCATAACCTTGCCGCGATCGCCCGCGGGGAACCTCCGCGGTTTATTTTGGGGGATTTCGATTCGGAGAACCACCCTCCTTCGATTTTGGGCGATGGGGTTGCAGCAGTCCAAAGAGGAACTGCTGTACCAGCAGGTCAACTACGGTAACGTTGACGGGATTCGCACGCTCCGGGCGCAGGGCGCCGGCCTTGAGGTCGGTCAGTCAGTCTATCATTCGGCTAGGATGGCTGTTTTATACTCGTTTTTATGTCCCTCCGAACTGACTGTTTTTGCGGCAAATGCTTGACTGGTTGCAGTGGATTGACAAGGAAGGGAAGACGCCCCTGATGCTGGCCTGTCTGCGGCCCGATCTGTTCGAAGTGGCCAAGGTGCTCATCGAGTTGGGAGCTAATGTCAATGCCTACCGGCCTGGTATTCTTCTCGTCACTCCTATTATCGACTTGTTACTTATTTTTTTTTTTTGTTTGGTTATATTATTGTTCATGAAATCAGCCAAGTCAAAAGTTATCTGGCTCATTGAACAAAAAGTAATTTAAATTGGGGTGCAAACTGAGAGTGGATTGGAAACAAGCAGCAGCTTAAGTTAATAAGATGCTTAAACTTCTCAAGTTCTCATTCGAATGGGCAAAATTGTAGATTTCAGGCAAGTAAGACAAGGTTTCTCTCCACATTCACTCTACATATGATCAAGTATTATTTCTTCCGTCAAATCAAATCACATCAAATTAATGCTGTATTGGTACACACCTTCCAAACTGTATTTCAAATGAATGTGAACCATTTGATGTGATCCATCCAAGTTGCCGACAGTGATATGGACCATCCCTATACACATGCTTTAATTAAAGAGGAGGCTGTGCTCATTATTACGTTTTGATCACCACCTTTTTCCATTGCCAGGGTCACATTGCGGGACAGCATTGCACCATGCTGCCAAGAAAGGGCTTCAGCAGACTGTCCATTTACTACTCTCACATGGAGGTATATGATGAACAATATATGAAATGCTTCATTCATCTCTTGTTTGTACTTGCCTGATCCATGACTTTTATGACTTGTCTCTTCTGGGTTTTATCTCTAGCCTACCCCAGCTTGCTTGGGACAAAAGGCTATGTTGTTGTTGTTGTATCTCTTTTTTGTACTAAGTGCATATATATTGCTATATTCATGCAGCTAATCCATTCATACCAAACGATGATTGCAATACTGCCCTTGAAATGGCAAGAGAAAAAGGTCATGTGAATGTTGTCCGTGCCATAGAGGTATCTTTTTCTTTGCTATCCTATTTTGTATATTATTATAATACTTTTGGCAATTTATTCATATTTATTTTTTAATGTTTGTTACTTAATTAATTTTAGGGACGGATTTCTCTTTTCTGTGGATGGATGAGGGAGAATTATGCTCCTGCTTTTTTGGATGCAATTGCTCCACAGTTCATGACAAGAAAAATGTAATATTTATTGACATTATTTTCGGTCATTTATGTTGGCAGATCTGGACACATATCACAGACCACATAGTTGTGATAATAATTGCGCTGTGTGTTTTATGGGTTCTAATCCTTACCTTCTCTTTCCCAGTTGGGCTGTTGTTTTACCCCATGAAGTGCGAACTCCAACCAGGCCTCTTAAGTTAGAGTTAGCTATATATCCCGAATTACAGGTATTGATAGGAACTTAAAGTTTGAATGAGTTCTGCTTTGTTTTTCTCAATTATTATGTAGTTATTGTTCATAGTGGTAGGTATGTTTACGAATCTCCTAACATTGAAGTATTGAACTCCTATGCCATTTTTGCAATTAAATTTATTATTTACATGGGCTACCAATGGCACTCTCTTGCCTTTAAAATGTATTCCTTCTCCCATGTCAGGTTCTGTGGTAGCATTTGTCAAATATTTGAAACTTGTATATAATTGCTGCTAAATGCTCATGCAGTTCTGTTTTGGATGAAACTGCACTTTAACTATCTGTACATTTTTACCCATTGTCTTTTTTTCCATTTCACACTTGTAATTGAAGGAGTGGAACTCTGGTGCCTCTGGCTTGTTGCATCTTGGTAGCAAGGTTGAGACAATACAGCTGTCATTGTTTATTTGAAAATGGGAAGGGCTAAATACTCTTTGTGTGGGACTATTTTGATCAAGCTCATTAATGTTTCATTTTTCCTTTTTTCCTTGCTTGACTAAGTTGATAACTTTTGAGTATATAATGGTTTGTTTGGCTGCACTTCAATCCACCGCAATCAACATGTATTGGGGTGGAAATTAACTAGTTTCCCATCAAGTCCACCCCAATACATGAGGATTTTGGTGGATTAGAGTGCAACCATACCAAGGCCTAAGTGGGAATCTAGGGGGTAAACTGTAAAGTACTGGTACTACAGTTCACATGTGCAATCATTTCCTTTGTTTTTTAGAGTAGTACTGTGGTCAGCAATGAGCAGTAAACTCGGTGCTTCCTTTGTTGCAGTTGATATTTTTTGTGTAAAATTTTGATGGCTCTATGCAAATTATTATTGTTTGTGATATTCCTTTTCTTAATGAACATGCAGGCTTCTAAACCACGTGCTGTACTTAAACTATGGAAGTGTCAAATTGAGCAACCAAAGCTTAACCAGGCTGACCCTTCCATTATCATTTTTGACAAAGGGACAAGTATGTACCATGTTTAGTTTTCAATCTACAAATTTGGCAAGTTAAATGATTGTTTATGATATTGGCTATTTGCTTTGTTGATACGGTTTTAGTGTGTACATGATGCTTACGTATATTTGCTGTTTTCTTGAAAAAGTGCCTTATGTTTTTGAAGGATGAATGTTGCCAACTCACTGGCTTGTATTCAAAGGCAAATGAGTATGTTTTGTTTTATTTGGTACATGCCAACTGAGTTTGGACTAGGAGATATGTTTTGTCATGTAACTCATGACTGCATATATCTCTGCCTGCAGAATATTAAACAGCATGAATTGTTACACCCATATATGTATGCAAATGTATGCTCGATCACTCCTTTACTCTTCTATAAGCGAGCAGCTGATTATCTTAGTTGTCTTTAAGGTCCAACTTAGAGGCCATGGATAAAACCTAACTTGATTCATTTCCTTTGTTGTATGGATCTGTTTGGTCGCTGCAGTAGTTCTTCTGTATGTTATTTCTGAAATGTGGATAAATAGTGTGTTTTATTTAAATTGCTATGGAAAGTTCTCTTTATGAAGCTTGATTGATCTGGGTAATGCACCTTTTTTTTGCAATAGCTTATCTTGCTCATGGCAATCAGTTAGTCTCGTTTATGAACATACATTGGTTTCTCCCAAATCTGGCCAAGAAAAGTAGGTAGCCATTCTATTGCTAAATTTGACTGAAATTTCCTTGCAGAGACTCGATACAAGATCTTACCGGCTTATGAAGGTGACAAACAGCAGCTTCAATGGTTTTATAATGCATGTTGTGGCATGGCACAGGTAACTCCCCAGAATTTTTTTTTCTTGCTCGATTTTCTTGTCTGGTGGACAATTCTTTCTATTTTCTTGAATAAATTTGGTTAACAGGAGGCATTTGTTTGAAACAAAATTAAAAGGAGGCATGTCCTTGAACAATATTTGCTCATTTCAATGAATAAGTTACTGGATTTTTCAAATTTTTAGCTTCATACAGAAAACATTAACAATAATAATGTATCCCTTCTTTTAGGTTTTCAACACGGCTCCAGTACCACCAGCAAATCTTCCAATGCCAAATCCAGCACCAGCAGTTTCATCTGTGGCGCCTTCAGAACTATCTGCACCCAGCAAGGAGGATGTTGAATTAGCAATGGCTATCAATGCCTCCATTCAATCAGCTATTGCAGAGGGAGTGCCCAATGTTCAACCAAATGCGTCCACCCCCAACAACAATGGCTGGGGTATCCCACCATGTAATTCTCACAACGGATGGGGGCCACCAGTCACTCCTGCACCATCAAAGACGAGTGGCCAATCCCAAGCCCGGGTAGATGCCCCAAGCAGCAGCACGTACAATGGATGGGATGTGCCTGGAACAAGCTCAGGTCAAAGTTCATCGAAACCCCAGAAAACCAAAACCAACACTCCAGTCTTGATTCCACAGGAAGCACTTCAGGCTCTTCCAACCCCGACCGCGCCACCATTCGCTGAAGAAACCTTCTACAGTGGTTCTGTTCACTATCCATCCATAGACTCTACGCCTGTTGATGTAACCATGCCGGCTACCACTGAAGGCGGTTCAACAGTCGGTACAACGGCAGCACCTATGAAACCAGAAGGAAACGAAGCTGATGCAAGTGACAGTGGCAAAACTCCCTCCGGTACATGTGTTATATGTTTGGATGCCCCTGTGGAAGGCGCCTGCATCCCATGCGGTCACATGGCCGGTTGCATGTCTTGCTTGAAGGACATAGAATCGAAGAAGTGGGGATGCCCTATCTGCCGTGCCACAATTAATCAAGTTGTTCGCCTCTATGCTGTTTGAGGAGTTAAAATGGTGGGTACCGAAAGTTGGCAATGGAGGATGTCCTAGGATCAAATTTTGTTTGGAGCGTCTCCATCTCAAAATTGTGCAAAGTATGCTATTGTGCACTTCGTACTGCACTGCAAAATATGACTTCCGTGTAATGTATGTGGGCTGGCGCCTTATGTACATAGGTACTCCATACAAGACAATTCTATATATATAAAAAAAGTATTGTTGCAAAAAAAGTTGCAACTCAGTGAACTCAGGTTTGCAGTTGCTGGATCGGAGCTTTTCCATTAACCAAGACAGTGGCATCGGCGGAGGCTCGTCTCATCAGTTAACGCGTGTTGCAGTGAACTACTAAGCCCGAGAATGTCTGTTGCTCTCTTTGAGTCTAAATAAAACTACAATATTGGAAGTTTGGAACCACGATTGCTGTTTGGATTTTAGGTCTAAAGGTTGTGCATAGATGACATTTTGTTCAGAGCCCATGGACGTGTATACAGAACACCCCCACCAGGGCACCACTGGATTTTTTTTTGCCCTAGCTGAGGGCACATGTATCATTTTCCTGGTTAGATCCAAGGGTTAGGGTTAGAGTTAGTTTGAGTTAGTTTCAGCTCAACTAGCTCAAAAGTATCAAACAGAGAGCTGGAGTGGGTTATTTGTAGCTAGTCCATAAAAAAACTATCCTCTCCAAGAGGTGATTATTTGAGATAGTTTTGATGGGCCTACTCAAATTGATGATATCTTTGCATATTTTATGCTTTTGAAAGTAAAAAAATCATATATCTTAAATCATGTATCCTAATTAAAATCTGATTGCACCATCTGACAATAAACTCTTTAAAACAAGACTCCACGTGGATATGTTTTGATAAAAATTTTAACGAACATTTA
Organism: Bothriochloa decipiens; assembly: GCA_023333625.1. Lineage (NCBI taxonomy): Eukaryota > Viridiplantae > Streptophyta > Magnoliopsida > Poales > Poaceae > Bothriochloa > Bothriochloa decipiens. The sequence goes on from CM041631.1 coordinate 44,542,076, forward strand.
TCTCACAATTAATATTACCTCATATTTATTGTTAATCTAACCCTCGTATCCAAACACCACTTTGCTAGAGTTAGTTTAGGGTTAGTTTAGAATTAGAAACTAACTCTAACCTCTAGCCGAATTAGAGTATCCAAACGGGGCCATTGTGTATACTGTGTATGAATGAAGAAGTTGAATTGATAAATATGGTGTCGGGAACAGAATAAATCATGAGAAACAAATATACGTAATGCAAAAGTTTAGCGACCTGAAAATGTGAGCTTAACAAATCATGTACCACAGTACCAGTGACACTTGTTCATATAAGTTACTCCATGATATAAATCATGCAAGTTTGTTGTTATCTTAGATAAATTTATATTTTTAACTAAAATATTTTCTATTTTTATATGAAAAAAACACAACTACACAAATCTTTGACAGAGAAAATTCAACTTACACATCACATCATTTTCTATCTTCTCAAATACAATGATAGGCAATGTTCTTGCGCGTTCGACAAAAAAAACCTTGGCCTGCCCCTGACGCTGGGAAGGACGCGGTTGGTGCACTTGCAATACATTCAGGACCGCACAAAAGGGAAGCTGTCTGGCTAGCAGGGCAAGTTGGTGACTGTTGCTGGAAGGACGGAGCTAATCAAGTCTGTGATTTCAGCACTGCCTTTATACTTGATCACTGCAATCAACACGCCCAACAAGTTCATCAAGGAGTTTGACAAGCTCTGGCGCCGATTTCTATGGGTGTTCGACGGACAACTCGCGCGGTGGAAAGTGCAAGGTAGCCTAGACGAATGTGTGCGTGCCTACAGAGAAAGGGGGGCTAGGCATCAAGGAGGTGAAGCATCCAGCAGGGCGTTGTGCCTGCGTTGGATGTGGTATGCTTGGGACGATAGGGAACGGTCATGCAAGGGTAAAAGGATCAAGGTGCTCAAGACGGGGGGTGTTGAATTGGGCTATTTTAAAAATTTTTGTAATAATTAGAACCTAAACTAGCCCATTTCGCCCTTGTGCCTAAATGTGTTTCTATTTTTAAAAGTTTTGCACCCTAAGTTCCAATTCTACTATAGCATGACAATTCTAAGAATGTAAAGACATGAATTGAATTGCTTGAAAGTAAATCCTCAAAGTAAAGAGAGGAAGAAGAACACGGCGATGTTTTCTCGAGGTATCGGAGAGTCGCCACTTCCCACTAGTCCTCGTTGGAGCACCCGCGCAAGGGTATCGTTCCCCTTGATCCTCACAAGGACCAAGTGCTTTCTATGGCTGATTCTTCGTCGCTCCGGCGGTGAATCGCCGGAAACCGCTCACAACTTGAGTTGGGCCATCCACAAGCTCCACCGGATGATCACCGAACACTCAATCACCACCAAGCCGTCTAGGTGATGGCGATCACCAAGAGTAACAAGAACAAACTCTCACTTGACCTCGCAAAGCCTAATGAGACGGTGGATGCACACTTGCTACTCTCGAATCACTCATGAGGGCTAGACCATAGATTCTCAAATCACTAGCACCTCACTTAGAGCTCTTGCACTCCCTTGCACTCAAATATATGCCTCAGCTGAACCAAATGAGCAAGAGAAACGAAATGAAGGAGGTGGGGTTGTATTTATAGGCCAAGGGCCGAAATCCAACCGTTACCCCCACTCTCAGAATATTCGCAAGCTCCGGACGTGTCCGGAGGTAGGCTCCGAACGTGTCCGGACCATTCAACATTTGAAACGTGCAACTAGCTGTTGGACCTCTGGACATGTCCGTAGCTGACCTCAGGACGCGTTCAGAGGTAGGGCCAAAGCTGCATCTCCACTGTGTAGCATCCGGATGGCTCTGGACATGTCCAAACCTGGCGTCCGGACCGTTGTTCTCCTAAGTGCAAGGTGCGTCCGGACCTACACTGCGGATGCGTCCGCAGCTCACAAGCTGCATGTGCGCCCATTGCTTTGCCTGTCAAGACCCTGATGTCAGTGTCCATAGCTTCACTAGCCAGTCCGGACCTACACTGCAGACGCGTCCGCAGCTCACAAGCTGCATGTGCGCCCATTGCTTTGCCTATCAGGACCCTGATGTCAGCGTCCATAGCTTCACAGGCTAGCATCCATAGCTTCATTTGAAGTCCGTTTCTCATCCAATTCAAATTCTTTGAGAACGGCTTCGACTCCATCCAATCTTAGGGCATTCTTGCATCTCCCTAGCACTAAGTTTCGCAAGTGTGCACCACACCTAAACCATTAGACTCAACTAGGTCAAGCTACCCGTTTGCACCCCCCTTAATAGTACGACCAAAGGAAAAACAAAGTCCTATCGACTAATTCGTCGTCCTCCAACACCATTGATGAAAGGGCCAAATCATTCTAAACCTTGTCGTCCATCCTTTGAAAACTGAAAAGAATTCCATCGTCAGGGGGTATGAAAACCATATTGCCCGAGATTGACATTACCATGACCTAACTTACCAATGTTTCTACAAAACACACGTTAGTCATGATAATCATATTGTCATCAATCATCGAAACCACATCAAGGGGCCTAGATGCGTTCAATCTCCCCCTTTTTGGTGATTGATGACAACCTATAGAGTATGGAGATTAGATTTGAGGTTTTCAACAATGCTTGGTTCACATGGGCCTTTGACAATAAGAACAAAGGATTAGAGTGACCCATGCGACACCAAGTCAACATAATGTACTCATATGATCTGCAAGAGGAGCTAGTACAACAACATATATATAGCTTATATGGAATCAGAGTAAAACGCGGAAGTATGAGCAAGATCATAACACAAGAGACATGATATAAGATATAAACATGAAAACCAACATGTCTCAGAGAATCATCACACACATATAACACAATGCAATGCAAGGAAGTAAACATGATGCACATGAGTGTATCATCACAACAAAAGAACCAAATCCCTCTCACAAGCTCCTCATAATTCTACATACTGTCACGTCTCCCCCTTTGGCACCAAGGACCAAAACCTAAGGACAAAGGGAAGAAGGCGCAGATGAGCCGGTCGCGAGAGCATGAGGTGTCACAATATACTGATCTGCATCCTCTGGACTGGCCTCGAGAGTCTGCTGTGGCTGACCATCAGTAGCTATCTGACCCTCTGAATGTGTCACTGGTGGAGAAGCGGTCTGGGTCGGCTCTGCAGTCTCTGTGAGTAGGCCAGCTGTCTCTATAGCTGTCGCTACAATTGTCTAACGTTGCGGCTCTGGAAGTGGAGTAGTCTGCAGAGCTGGAGCCATTAGGGGTGCTGTCTTAGTGACAGGGGCTACACGTGTCTCTGCTAAAGCAACTAAGGATGGAATCGTGTCAGCGGTGCCTGTCCTGCCACTAGAACAAATTGAGTCTGAGGCTGCGACGGTGGAGCAGGTAAGTAAGAAGTAGAAGGACCCGCTGTCATCTGAGTCGGTGTCGGCTGGCCTGTGACCCCACTATATGTATGTTGTACAGCTCCTGAACCTGATCCTAGAGTGAACAAACGAGTAGATGTGATAGGAGAGAACCCCGTGTGGATCGGTGATAGACCAGGAGACACCTGAAATGGATGAGTCACCTGAAGGGCAGGAGAAGAAGGGCCTGGTTCCTGAGCCTAAAGCAGCTACAGACTCTGAAACCCACTGGGCTGTATAGCTGGAGCCTGTAGCAACTGAGGTGGCAATTGTACTCCTGTCTGCTGTACTATAGCAGTGAACAATCCGAGGTACAGCTGTTGTGTCCCCTGGTTTTTCCTCTGTATCTCCAGCTGCTTTCTCTATATCTCAAGCTGCTGTTGTTGGAATGCATCCTGTCGAGCGCGAATCTCTGCTAGGGCTGCAGCAGTCCCAGCCCTGTCACACTAAGCCTAGTAGTCAGCTCGCTCCTGGTTGTTCACCAACCTCTCAAGTAGAACAGAAGTGACGGCCTCTGCATCATGCTGTCTAGGCTCATAAGGGGGAAGATTCATCATCAGAACTATCAAAGGTAAACTCAAGGTCTTCTCCCCCATCTCCTCAGCCTCTAGTTGTGCCTCTTCTGTCTCTGCAATCTGTCGGATGATGGCATCCTTCTCAACTATTGTCTCTATCACCTCTGGCCTGTGACTCTGACTGACTAGAGTAGCTGTGGTGTGACTCTTTAGAAGTTGTGAACCGTCGTAGTAGCCAAACTCTACATCGGAGGCCTAATACTCATCAATAACTTTCTGAGAGACCGGTCCTGTACCTGTGTAGAGTAAGTAGGTGATCTAATGAGCAAAGTGCATGTGCCTCATGGTCATGAAACCTCCATAGATGACATCCTCAATATCACTGATCATCAAGTCCCAGATATCAAATGGAATCTTACGGATTAGGTAGGAGAGAATCCACTGTTGTAGTCGTGTAAGTCCATATCTAGCACCTTCTCGTGGTAAGATCATTCGACTCACTATGGAGTCAAGAATCCGAGCTGTAGTGGTCAAGTCCTTCACCATTCTGCTCGATCCCTCTCGAAAGTCCCCCTTGAAGCAATTACGAACATCCTCAACAGATGGGAGTACTCCGGTGTGTGCACGACGAGGAGGTTTCATATCAGGAAAGCACAACTGGTGTAACTTGATTGGCTGACAAGGAATCCTCATGAGATCTCTGGCGTCTTCACTGTGGAGCTCGTGTGTTCAACCCTAGAAGATGAAACTGATACTGGAGTGATCAAGGGCGATCCAAACTATGGCATAGAACTCTCTAATCCATGAGGGCACAAAATGACCTGTCCTGGCAATCAAGTCCAGAAGTCTTATCTAAGCCTCAAGATACTGAACAAAATCACTACCAACCACAGCCTGAAACCTCTCAAGTGAGATGACCTGCTGCTGTGTAAACCAAGCCCTAGTGTCCCTATATGCCCTGTAGAAGTCCTCATGAAGGGTTGTGTGAAAGTAGCGGACACCGGCCTGCCTGTGGCGAGGAAACCAAATGTGTCTAGGCACCCGTCGAAGCTTTCGGATGGCCTTGGTTCCTCTCTGCCTAAGGTCAAAGTGCTTGGGTGGACGACTGGCCTCAGAAGTAGCAGCTGCTGCCTGTGCAACCTGAGTGGGAACCCGACCAGAACACCTGAGAGGTATCCCCTGCTGCTCTGTAGGCTGCTCCTCTTCCTATCTACCCTCGGCGTCTCGCTCCTGAGAAACTCTATTGTGGCTGGGGCTCATTGATGAGCAAAGCCCCATGCCTGCCACCACGGCGAGCTCTGTTAGCTGCATCTGCTATCATCTCTGCTTGCTCAGCCTCTATCTCATCTCTGGTCCTCTTCTTTGGCTTCTTTGAAGTTTTCTTGTGCACTCCCTTTCCCTTCTGAGCTGCTGAAGCCTATGAGGGATGCGGAGGATCATCACCATCACCACCTCTAGAACCTCTGTCGGTGACTGTGACTCAACCCATGGCTATCACTACAACTAGAGATCAAGCACTCAAACTAAAAACTCCCCAGAAACCCTGACAAACAACTTATCTCTGAATCTGCATGCTCAACTATCAAGAGAATGAATTGTCACCTTTAGAGGCTTGGCCTTAATCCATATTCATGGGCTTGGCCCTAAGTTTAAACTATCACTGTTCACTGTCAAATCTTCCCTATGTCCAAGCAATCACAAACGACACGGCTCGCTCCATAGATAGAATGAAAAGAGTATATAACATATAAGCAATTAGCTGGAGGGAAGAAATCCTATTTGAAGCAAGCAACATAGGTAAGAGTATAGAGTAGCATGAAGTTTATACCTATGGCATAACAACCCTGTGAAGAGGTAAGAATTTGGCGAAACAGGGCACCCTCGAATGATCAAGGTAGTCACTGCAAAAGGATTTAGAGCAAGACAGTGACTTGAGAATTGGTTCAGACACCTAAACCCTAAACCCTAAACCCTAAGCTCACCATGAATGAGATGACTCCTGTCAGAGATGATGCCTGGCGGTGAGCATACAACAGAGACAAATCAAAGATAAGCACGGAGAATGCCATGGACAAAATCGAACAAGGGCGAGGAGTGCTTCCCGGCGACGGAGGTAAAGTTGTCCACGACGCTGAGCTCTGCAAGTAGGAATGTGGGCGCAAACGTGCAGAGGTGCGAGCATAGAGAGATGAGGTGCGCGCAGTGGAGCAACATGCACGGCGGCTTGGCCACAGAGGAGGAGCGGCTGCGCAGTCGCGGGCGATGGCGGTACGGAGGAGTTGCGGCGTGCGGGCAGAAGATGTAGGCACAAATGCTGGCATTGGCACACGGATGGGCAAGGCATGGGCAGCGCGGTAATGATGGCTGGTGGTCGGAGCAGCACGATGGTGCTGTGGGAGGTGCAGAGCGGCGCGATATGAGCGTGGTGGCCGGGCGAAGGCGAGGGGCGACGACGGCGCTCGCTAGGGTTAGGAGCGGGCGCAATTGGAACTGTGGGGGCTGATAGGCACATGGAGGGACAGCAGCCAGTGGCGGCGCAACACACGGCGGTGCTGGGGAGAAGGGAGGAGCTGAGGCAGCGCGCAACGGAGAGCGACATGGGCGGGCATGACGACGAGCAGCTGGGGCACGTGGTGGCGGCGTGGTGTATGGGTGAGAATTGGGAAGCCACAAGCCAGAATTGATTTGAATGAGAGGATAAGGAAGGGGCCCACACATCAGTCAAAAGAGCAGAAAATCTTCTTCACATTCCTCTGGACGCATCCACTTTGAGGCTTCAGACACGGCAAAAAACTACGAACGCAACACAGAACGCCTTGCAAACCTGAGCAACCTCCAGATGTGGGGCCTCCCACCTTAGGATGCTACAGTACAGGGTCCGGACTCACGCTGATTTCAGCCTTCCTCCTTCGGATGCATCCATGCCACGGGCACCGGACGCGGCCCGTTTACTGTTCAGCGTCCGGACCATGGTTTTGAATCAAATTTTATCCTATTCTTCGTGGCTCCTTCTTCCAACTAAGTTCCAACTCAAATAAGACTCAAATAAACACTGGTTGGAACCATTAGGAGATCCTCACTCAAAAATTCCTCAATTTTTCAAATATTTTGCCATAGGCTTAACATATTTTTTATGAAAATAGGTGATAAAAGGATCGAGTGAACAAAACGACAAACAACAACCATGCATATTCAATGCGATTACGAGAATTTGAATCAAGTTGGCTTGTCAAGTTTGAACCAAGGGTAAGCTTCTTCACACCTCCCAATGAGGGTTATCTTAACCATGTTAGACAAGCCCCACATGCATTTCATAAATTTAAACATGACATATATTACAATGCAATGCAAAGATAACACATTTTCATCTTTTTATGAAGTTGCTTAGGTCAAGAATATTGAGCTCATTCCTTAACCTACAAAAGGTCAATTCATCCAATGGCTTAGTGAAGATATCTGCAAGTTGATCCTCGGTCCTCACACTAACTAGAGATATATCCTTTTTAGAGACATGATCCCTAAGAAAGTGGTGGCGGATATCTATATGCTTTGTGCGTGAGTGTTGAACCGGATTATTAGCAATTTTAATGGCACTTTCCTTATTACTTGACCAAGGTTGACTCCATAGTCAAGGAGGGTTTGTTTCATGTACAAAATTTGTGCACAACAATCCCCCGCGGCAATGAACTCCGCCTCGACGGTGGACAAAGCAACACTATTTTGCTTTTTAGATGACCAAGAAACAAGAGACCTTCCAAGCAAGTGGCACCCTTCGGATGTGCTTTTTCTATCAATTTTGCAACCAGCATAATCCGAATTGGAATAGCCAACAAGTTGGAATCTGGCTCCTTTGGGATACCATAAGCCAATGCTTGGGGTGAGCTTAAGATACCTAAGGATTCTTTTCACGGCACTTAAATGAGCTTCCTTAGGATCCGCTTGAAAATGAGCATACGTGCACACACTAAACATGGTATCGGGCCTAGATGCGCTAAGGTATAACAAGCTACCGATCATAGAATGGTAAAGAGTTTGATCAACCGAGTTACCTCCCTCATCAAGATCGAGATGTCCATTGGATGCCATGGATGTTTTGATTAGCTTGCAATCCTTCATATCAAACCTTTTGAGAAGGTCCTTGGAATACTTTTCTTGAGAGATGAAAGTCTCTTCTCTCATTTGCTTGATTTGAAACCCAAGGAAGAAGGTGAGCTCACCAATCATAGACATCTCGAACTCTTTTTACATCATGTTACTAAACTTCTTGCAATCTTCTTCATTTGTTGAGCCAAAGATGATATCATCAACATATACTTAACAAATGAAGATTTCTCCAAGATGCTTATTGGTGAATAGTGTGGTGTCAACCTTCTCAATGGTGAAGCCCTTCTCAATGAGGAAGTCTCGAAGGCGCTCATACCAAGCTCTTGGGGCTTGCTTTAGCCCATATACTACCTTCGACAACCTATAAACATGATTAGGATATCTAGGGTCTTCAGACCCAAGAGGTTGATCAACATAGACAAGCTGATTTATGAAACCATTTAAAAATACACTCTTCACATCCATTTAAAATAGTTTCATCTCATGGTGTGAAGCATATGCAAGGAGGATATAGATGGCTTCAAGTCTTTCAACCAGTGCAAAGGTCTCTCCAAATCTAAGTCTTCAACTTGAGAGAACCCCTTTGCCATGAGCCTTGCCTTGTTTCTCACAACATTGCCTTGGTCATCTTGCTTATTGGGTAACACCCACTTGGTTCCAATGATACTTGCATTCTTGGGGCACTCTTCAAGTGTCCAAACTTGATTGCGGGTGAAGTTGTTCAATTCTTCGTGCATGGCATTCACCCAATCCGGATCCTTGAGAGCTTCATCTACATTTTTAGGCTCAACACAAGAAACAAAGGAGTGATGTTCAACAAAATTAGTCACCTTTTGAGCTCTAGTCAATACACCCCTTGAAGGACTCCCTATGATGAGATCTTGAGGATGAGCTTGGAGTTGAGGATTTATTTTTTTAACTACTTGAGGGGATGGCTGGGGAGCATCAACATCTTCAGCTTATGCCTCTCTTTGTTCATGGGAGACATAAGTGTCTTTATTTCTCCCATCTTTATCTTCATCTTAAGGCACACTTGATGAGGTAGATGGCTTGTCAATGACTCACACATCATCATCATCTTCTTTAGGCTTGATGTCACCCACCGGTATGTTCTTCATGGCCTCCCTCAATGGTTCAGCACCTACATCATCAAGATTCTCAATTGCTCCTTTGGAGCCGTTAGATTCATCAAACTCTACATCATATGTTTCTTCTACCAAGCCGGTGACATGGTTGAATACACGATATGCTTTGGATTTTGATGAGTAGCCAACTAGAAATCCAATATCACAACACCTTTGAAACTTCCCTAGGTGTTGCCTTTTCTTGTAGATGTAGCATTTGCAACCAAACACTCAAAAGTATGAGACATCCGACTTCTTCCCATTTAGGAACTCATAGGGCATCTTGCCAAGGAACTTGTGGAGATATAACCGGTTGGATGCATAGCATACGGTGTTGATAGCTTCGGCCCACAAGTTCTCCAGTGTATTATACTCATCAAGCATTGTTCTTGCCAAATTCATAAATGTTTGGTTCTTCCTCTCAACTATGGCATTTTTTGCGGTGTATAGGTGGAAGAGACTTCATGCTTGATTCCAACTTTATCACAATAAACCTCAATGTGTGTGTTTTTAAATTCTTTTCCATTGTCACTTCTTATTTTCTTGATCTTGACATCAAATTCATTTTGAGCTCTCTTGACAAACTTCTTGAAGCAAGCGGCCACCTCGATCTTGTCATGAAGGAAGAAAGTCCAAGTGTATCTTGAATAATCATCAACAATCACTAAGCAATAAAGTTTTCCTCCAAGGCTCTTGTATGTGGTTGGTCCAAATAGATCCATGTGCAATAGCTCTAGCACTCTTGATGTTGACAAGTAAGCTTTGGTTGGATGAGTGTTTACAACTTGCTTGCTGGCTTGACATGCACTACAAGGTTTGTCCTTCTCAAACTTGACATCCTTCAAGACTCTCACTAGCTCTTTGTTCAATAGCTTCTTGAGTGTACCCATACCAACATGTGCTAGCCTCCTATGCCACAACCACCCAAGTGAAGTCTTGGTAAATAAGCATGGATTTAAACTTGCATCTTCAGAGGAGAAATCCACTAGATAGAGATTGTTGTATCTAAAGCCTTTGAATATCACTTGTGCATCTTCTTTCTTTGTCACTACCACTTCTTTCTCATCAAACAAGCATTGGAAGCCAAGATCACACAATTGACCAACGGGTAGCAAGTTTAAGCTCAATGGTGCAACATAAAGCACATTTGACAAAGAATGATCGTTTGAGATTGCAACTTTGTCCAACCCCTTGACTTTGACCTTTGAATTATCACCAAATATAATCTCTGTCTTGATCTTGGTCCCCATCATCTAGTGAGGTGAACATACGAGGATCACTGGTCATATGTTGTGTGTAGCCACTATCAATAACCCAATGACTTCCACCAGTCTTGTAGTTCACCTACACACAAGAGATCAAGCTTGATGTTTAGGGACCCAAACTTAATGAGGGCCCTTAGCTTTCTCAACTAGTAACTTTGCAACCTAAATTTTCTTAGGCATATTCTTGTTGGGAGGTCCTAAGAATGTGACTGTCATCTTTCCACTAGAATCCTCTCTAAGCAAGTAGTGAGCATTGAAAGCAAAGGGTCTAGCATGCTTGGGCAAGGGTTGTGATGAGGTTGTTTCACACTCATGAGTAGAGTGACCTTCTTGTCCACACTCAAAGCATCTATTTGGCTTTAGCTTTTGCTTTTGTTGAGTTGCTTGCTTTGCTTGAACTTGCTTCTCTTGATGTGTCTTGAACCCAATGCCACTTCTATTGGTCTTCATCACAATGTTCATCAAGAGCTCACTTTGAACCCAATGCCACTTCTTGCTTTTTTCTTTGAGCTTTGGTAGCTCTTTTAGCATAGTTCGTGCTCTTATAATTTACATTCTCTTATTATGAATAAAAGCAAAATGAAAGGTGGGGGGTTTTTCCCCACCATTCCCTAAAAAAAGAGCTCACTTTGAAGTGACTTGCCTTTAGCAAACTTGCTCAAAACAATCTTAAGGTGCTCCTTCTCTTGCTTGAGCTTCTTGTTTTCTTCTAAGAGTGACTCATTGGTTGATTGCTTCACACATGACATCTCAAACTTGAGCCTTTTGTTTTCTTCTTTGAGCTTGCCATTCTCTAGAGCTAGTTCTTTATCATGATCAAAGTTCTCAATGGTGATGGTGTTGACGGCATTTGCTTGTTCAAGACTCTTCTTGAGCTCTTCATTTTCATTCTTGAGATTGGCATAGTCATCATAGTTCTCGGCCTCAACAAATTTCTTGCCCTTGCAACTAGAACCTTGCTCAATGCTCTCCACAAGCAAATCATCACATGATATGGCTATATCAATCTTAAAAAAAATTTTAGTAGCATAATGTGTTTCAGAGAGAATATCATAAGCCATAGCAAGATTATCATAATTGACCTTGATAGTTGTATACTTCTCTTTCAAAGAATCATAACTAGTGTTGAGCTCATTGTGCTTCCTCTAAAGTTTATCATGTTTTTCTTTGAGCTCCTTTTTAGAGGCTTTGAGCTCCTTGAGTTGGCAAGACATAATTTCAAATTGTTCTCTAAGGTCATCACTAGATTTTTGCAAACTTTCACATTTTCTATTTAGAGAAGTATTTTCACTATCAAGCCCATCAGTTTGGGCTCTAGTTTTGATGATGACTTTGGTATACTTTTTAATAAATTTTACAAGTTCATCATAAGAAGGTGAGTCATATTCATCATCACTATCACTACCACTTTTATCATCACTATCCTCATGTTTAGAGTTTACCTTCTTGTCATGTTTACCTATGAGGCAATAGTGTGTAGAGGATGAAGACACCGATAGTGGTTGCAGTGGTGGTGGAGACCCAATACCAATGGCGGCAACCTTCTCATCATCACTTTCTTCATCGGATGATCCACAAGAAGACTCAATGTCGGTGAGCCAATCACCAACAATGTATGCCTTGCCATTGCTCTTCTTGTGGTACTTCTTCTTGTCTTCCTTCTTCTTGTGAGACTTGTTCTTCTTCTTTTCTTGCTCATCATCATCACTTTAATCATCTTTCTTGTTCTTGCCTTTCTTCTTGTACTTCTCCTTGGGAGGCTCCGGGCATTGATGAGAGAGATGCCTAAGCTTGTGATAATTGTAGCACTCCATTTTGGAGATGGGCTTTCTCTTGCTACTTATGAAGAACTTCTTCTTCTTGCCATCAAACTTGATTCCATTCTTGTGAAGATTTTTCATCATCTTGGTGGTCTTCTTCACCATGAGAGCAAGACTTGTATCATCAACTTCACCGTCACTTGAGTTGTCATGAGTGATCTTCTATTTGCCTTTTCTTTGACGACTTGCATTGAGAGCCAAGTCTTTCTTCTTGGATGATGAGCCATCCTCGGGAGTGAGATGCATGTACATCTCATGAGCATTGACCTTTCCTAATATTTGAGTTGGAGTAGCATTGGAAAGATCACCTTGATGAAGCACGGTGACAATGTGGCCATACTTGTCAATGGGGAGGACACAAAGGATCTTTCTTGCAACATCGGATGGAGACATTTGAGTGAGTCCAAGCCCATTGAGTTCCTCTACAAGAATATTCAAGCAAGAATACATCTCATTAGCACTTTCATTAGATTTCATCTCAAATGCATTAAGCTTGCACATAATAAGATGATAGCGTCCTCATGCTCACTCTTAGTTCCCTCATGAAGCGCACAAAGTTCCGTCCATAGCTCATGGGCGTTTTTGTGGTTCCGCACAAGGTTAAAAACATCCTTGCAAATGCCTCTAAAGATGTGATTTTTGGCCTTTGCATTCCACTTCTCGTGCTCCTCTTCATTAGGAGTGAGAACAGTGCCTTCTTTGGGTTTTGGGAATCCATGAGTGGCGGCTTTGAGGCATAGAGTGTTTTGTGCTTCTAAATATAATTCCATACATACTTTCCAATATGGGAAATCATCTCCATCAAACATGGGCGATGGCCCATCCTCATTAAACATCTTGCTCTATGCGGTTAAGCCTAATTAATGAGCACTTAGCTCCGCTACCAATTGAAAGGATCAAGATGCCCAAGAGGGGGTGAATTCGGCTATTCTAAAAATTCTTGCAATAATTAGAAACTAAACTAGCCCATTTCACCCCTTATGCCTAAATGTGTTTTTATTTCTACCGTACAAAAGTTTTGTACCCTAAGTTCCAATCCTACTCTAGCATGGCAATTCTAAGAATGTAAAGACATAAATTGAATTACTTGAAACTAAATGTTCAAAGTAAGAGAGGAAGAAGAACACTGCGATATTTTTCTGAGGTATCGGAGAGTCGCCACTCCCCACTAGTCCTCATTGGAGCACCCGCGCAAGGGTATCGCTCCCCCTTGATCCTTGCAAGGACCAAGTGCTCTCTATGGCTGATTCTTCGTCACTCCAATGCAGTGAATCACCGAAAACCACTCACAACTTGAGTTGGGCCATCCATAAGCTCTACTGGATGATCACCGAACTCCCAATCACCACCAAGCCATTTAGGTGATGGCGATCACCAAGAGTAACAAGAACAAACTCTCATTTGAACTCGCAAAGCCTAATGAGACGGTGGATGCATACTTGCGACTCTCGAATCACTCATGAGGGATAGACCATGGATTCTCAAATCACTAGCACCTCACTTAGGGCTCTTGCACTCCCTTGCACTCAAATTTATGCCTCAGCTGAACCAAATGAGCAAGAGAAACAAAATGAAGGAGGTGGGGTTGTATTTATAGGCCAAGGGCCGAAATCCAACCGTTACCCCCACTCTCAGAATATTCACAAGCTCCAGACGTCTGGAGGTAGGCTCCAGATGCGTCCGGACCATTCAACATTTGAAACATGCAACTAGCAGTTAGAGCTCTAGACGCGTCCGTAGCTGACCTCAGGACCCCTCCGGAGGTAGGGCCAAAGCTGCATCTCCTCTGTGTAGCGTCCGGACGACTCCTGACGCGTCCGAACCCAGCATCCGGACCGTTGTTCTCCTGAGTGCAAGCTCCGGACGCGTCCGGACCTACACTGCAGACGTGTCCGCAGCTCACAAGCTGCCTGTGCGCCTAGTGCTTTGCCTGTCAGGATGCTGATGTCAGAGTCCACAGCTTTACTGGCCAGCGTCCATAGCTTCATTTGAAGTATGTTTCTCATCCAATTCAAATTCTTTGAGAACGGCTTTGACTCCATCCAATCTTAGGGCATTCTTGCAGCTCCCTAGCGCTAAGTTTCATAAGTTTGCACTACACCTAAACCATTAGACTCAACTAGGTCAAGCTACCCGTTTGCACCACCCTTAATAGTATAGCCAAAGGAAAAAAGTCCTATCAACTAATTCGTCGTCCTCCAACACCATTGACGAACAGACCTTCCATCTTTTAAAAACCAAAACGAATTCCATCGTCAGGGGGCATGAAAACCATATTGCTCGAGATTGTCATTACCATGACCTAACTTACCAATATTTCTATAAAACACACATTAGTCATGATAATCATATTATCATCAATCATCGAAACCACATCAAGGGGCCTAGATGCGTTCAAGGGACTACAACTGCAAGTTGATGATGAGGATATGCATCTCTTCAATGCAGCAACTACAGCTGTCATCGTCAATGGCGACGAGGCATCATTTTGGCACTCAGTGTTAGAGCTCTCCAAGCACAATACCTCCTATTAGAGTGCAGAGCGGAATTTGGCCCAGCTTGTGCGTCCACGAGCAGACAACCCCCTCGGGCCCAGGTTCACCAGAACCCACAATATATCTAGGCCTTACGCCTAACTCAACGTAAAACACTAGCCTGATAGGTGAGGACTGCCCCCGCCTTATATGTTGTGCTCTTCCAGCATCATTGATGATGTGGGATTAAACCCAATAATCTCCCCCATCACATATTAGGCCCAACTCTTTATATCACACTACCTCATGTGATCTCGAGAAGACATTATCAAGGCCCAGAGTCCAAGGCTCCATGTCACACACACAACCCTGTGTCTCTGTGCGACCTCCGAGACGTTAACGAGCTCCCCCGTTACCATGTGATCTCCAAGATTTTCTAGTTTTTTCGACCATAGGCTTCGATACCACTTGTTAGAGTGCACAGTTAATTCTAGACTCGAACAGATCTATTAACTAACCAACACGGAAGCATAATCACCATAGAAGAAAATATACAAACGAGAATGACACCGAGGCATGATGTTTATTTAACGAGATTCATCGATGTGCATAATCCTTGGGGGAAATGACTACGGGTGCTCCTCCCCATAAACAGCAGCTACACCGGCATCCGGGTGATCCCGCGGCCTTGCCGCCACCCAAACCAGCCGCCAAGTTGTTTCACCATTACAATCAGGGGTGGCCTCATATTTATAGCCACCTAGGACATAGAGTTCGACTATAACTCTATCCTAACCCCTAATACAACTCAAGTCCAACGTAATTAACCCAGGCATGATGTCTTTTAACGAGGTTCAGCGATGTGCCTAATCCTCGGGGCAATGACTACAGGTGCTTCTCTCTATAAACAGCAGCTACACCGGCATCCGGGCGATCTTGCGGCCTTGCGGCCACCCAAACCAGCCGCCAAGTCGTCTCACAACAGGTGGCCTCATATTTATAGCCCCCTAGGACATAGGGTTCGACTAAAACTCTATCCTAGCCCCTAATACAACTCAAGTCCAACTAACCAAACTGTACATATATACAACACATATTTCACAAACTCCACCTTGGCGAATATGCAGGCCATCTTGAAGTCGTCCATGCGTGAATCTCTATGTACTCGGACTTGAGCCGTCTCCTTTGCCGCTCACTTAGAACGACCTGATGAAGCTGATCCCACAGCCGCATCACCATCCGGATAGAACACCACCTCATTTGCATTGCCATCTATGACTCTACCTTCAACAACGCTTCCTTTCAGCTTGTATTGGTATGCACTTGACTTCTCATCAATCATAACTATCTTATCTCCATGCATGACTCTTATCTATGAGGCTAGTCTTTTGGGTTGAATTAGGCATAAGGCCTAGATGTTTTATGGGCTCCGGTGGACCTGGTCTCAAGGTGGATGTCTGCTTATTGACGCACGAGCTGGGCCAGATTCCGTTGTGCACCCTAACACCTCCAACTGCCAAACATGCTTCAAAATGGGATCAGATCATAATGAACTCCATATCAGATCAAGCTATGACCTGGAGCTCCGCAGGAAACAAAGGAACGCATCTCATTCTGCCGGTGCCCAATGACGATGCCCCCGGCAGCATACGCAAGCTGGCTCGATTGTCATGTAAATGAGCTTTAAGATTGTCAGGGGTGGCTATGAGCTCACTCATATGGACTCTGAGCAAAATGGCGCAGGACGTAATTTGTACTTGTAATTATGCTTATAATATTTTTTTCGCTCTTATTAATGAAAGCTGGTAACGGATCTTTCGAAAATAAAGAAAAAAAATACGCATATCATTTCATCCTACCGCACAGAGATTACATATACGTGTCTTCTAATAAGATTCTATTGAGTAACAAGTATAATTTATATAACAACATAACAAGTCAGAAATATCTTGCACAAAGTATAATTTATATATGAAATCTCTTGAACAAGATAAGAGGTCAGAAAAAGCGGATCAATATTACATTACAGAAAGAAACAGAAAAAAGAATGGCATTTGTGCGTGCACACCCCACTCCTGGGAACGCTAAATGTTCGTGACCTTCAACTCCCTCCCCAATGCATGTGCCCTTCTGATGAGTACCATATATACATATATATCGATCGATTGCCACTTGATCTTGCTTACGAATTGGGCTCAAAGTACTTTCCGGCATCCTGATTTCATCTCCAAAATTAAGTTTTTTTTTTTGAATTTTATCTCCAAAATTAAGTTCGTATATACGAGGCCGCAGCCGCTTGGATTACCACCCTAGTCGTCGTCCACGGCGGGTGGGGTCGTCGCCGCCGCCACCTCCTCCGGCGCGGCCTTGGTGGCGTCCTTGGCCGCGGTCCCCTCGGAGCTGCCCTTGTTTTTCCGGCGGTTGGACTTCTTGGGGACGGCGGGGAGGTCCTGGCAGGTGGCCGAGGCATCGTCACCGGCCGACTTGTCCTTCGTCTTGCGGTTCTTGCGGGTGCCCTTCTTGCCCTTCTCCTTCTTCTTCTCCTCGGCGCCGCCCTCGGCGCCGGTGACGTCCATGGAGGAGGTGGCGGAGCCCCGAGAGCGGTGTCGTCTCGACCGGCGCGTGCCGGGGGACGGAGGGGAGTCGCCCCCGCCGACGTCGCCGCCGCATGCCTCGCTTTTGGTGTCCCTGAAGGAGGTGTCTCCGATGCTGCTTCCTCCATCCATGACTATCTCTGTCAGGCACACATGAGAGTTCAGTCGTTCATGTGTTTGTGCACAAACCAAAGTATGCATTATGTTCTTATGATCATCATTCTGTATGCATTATTTCAATTTCAGACCCTCTTTTCTGTATCAAGTAATTTCCTTTAAGGCAACTTCATTGCTATCATACATGCAACTTCCACAACAACAATGACATGATCAATTCAGGGTTTGCAACATGAGGATAACAAAGACAAACAAGTTATATATGTGAGTGGCAAAACAACCTTGAGAAGCCCAGGGATTTGCAACAGCCGTGCCTCCACTCTCGCTCCTAAAAGAGGACGAGTCAAGCGGTGCCGAATGGTAATCCTTCATCTGTCAAAGCCAACTTCTTTTGTCATGCTACAATATCCACTATTATGATTGAATTTCTTTTACATAAAACTGAACTCTTGCGCTCTTTGCTACATGGACTATTATGATTCTTACTGTTGTCAGGTCAACAAGGAAGACATTGTTAGAATCAAGTGGAAAAAAAGATTGATTTTCTGCACATATGTTAAACATTTTCTTTGCTCGATCTATGCCATTGTCAAATATTGTTGCCAGCTTACCCAGCTAGGTGCTCCTCCGGCGTTGTTGTTGTTGTTGCTGCAGCTGGTGTTGTTATTGTTGGAGCCAGGACCATCCCAACCGATGTGTGCCACATGTTTTACGTCCGTTGGGAACCCAATTTGCATCTCAGGCTCCTTACCATCTTGTGGTTGCAATTCAGTATGGAAAAAATTATAATGAGGTCAATGCCACCCGTGCTATGAAAATTCAGTTTAAGGTCAATGAATAGTGTGATTGGGCATACCCATCATGTTTGAGATATAGCGGAACGGCTTCAGGATCCCCTTCTTCATCTTTGTGCCCATGTTTCTTCTCTTAAACCTTGCTTATATCAATGTGGATGCACGCACTCTTCTTGAACTCGCAAATTGCTGATCGAATTAATCCATAAAAAAAATACAGTGAAACAATACGATAATGAACAAAAAGAAAAGAAAGCAAAGAACTATATATATTCATATTAGATATTGAAAGTATGTATAAAATTGAACAGAATGTCGCATTCGAATGCTTACTCTGCTGGGAACCTTAAACACTGTTAACAAGATTGTCCAAATGCTGGCAATTCTTGTTAACTGGTTCTCAACCTTCCTCAATGCGCCAGTGCCATTCTTCTCCCCTCTCAGTCTCTTTCTTTGTAAAGGCTAGCTCAATATTGTCTAGCCTCAGGCATTGCCAAAATATGATTCAGAAACTTACACTGACCGCACCGGAGGGCCCTTTGCGGTCAATGTTACTTCGAGGGTAAGAAGGGGAGATCTATCTTATGCCTAACTTTTTTGGAGGGTCAAGAACCCTTTGAGCCCTCTCCTAATGTTATTCAACCATGCATGGGCGTAGGAAGAGGCTTCTGTCCTCTTCTTTTGGCTATTTAAGGTGTAGACGGTTATGGGAAACTGGATGGAGGATGCAGACGAGTCTATCTAAAGATAGTCATTTGGGCAAAGATGTCAATGCTGGAAATAATGGGTGGTGGTTAATTTTCAACATGATTTGGGCATTTCAACTTTTATATGCACATGTTCTGCTTCTGTCCATCCGTTTGGCCATGTTTATGGAAAAAAAGTATTGACACTTAGAACATCAAATTTGTTTGACTAAATTCTCAATGAGGTATGTTTCGATAGAGCATTTATTTGAACTTGTAAATGTAAATACAGATATAACTTGGTCAAAGTTAGAGAACTACTCATATTTATCATTTTTGGTTAAATTATGCTAGAATTCAAAGATAAATTTGCAACTACTAAGTCAATTAAACATTATTTTTGTAGGCATGATTGTGATGATATATACTCTTCTCATTTAATTTATTCTATTCAAAGTCTAAGATGTTAGTCCGATGCTAGGCACAGAAGATTTCCGGTGCCCCAAATTTTGGTAATGCATTGACTTAATTTGGCGTCAGATTTCTCCAGTGATATCCACCAGAGTAATTGCCAGAGCTCTGTTCAATGCATTTGAAATAATTTATTTGCTTAGTTGAGACTGCCTTTGGCTGATATCCACACGTATTTGCTTAGTTGAGACTGTTTTTGGTTGAGACTGGAGTTGATCCAGTGCATTTGCTTTGAGAGTTAGCATCTACCATCTAGTGGTTTGTGTTTCAATTTCTTGTTACTTTTGATGGTTGACATCATTTAGACGGCCTGAAGCAGTGCTGATCCCTTGAAGCACTCAATTAGAGATCAGTGCTCATACCCACTGGTGAAGGCGAAGAGAAACTTTAGTGGATTTATACACACAAGCGAAGGCAAAGAAACAAGCATCTGTTCAATGCAAGAACAAAATAGAGTACCAAGATCCAATGCAAGCACAAAAAAGAGTTGAACAGAATTTTATGGATACAAGGGGGGTATAACAGATGTTACACTTAACACTCATAACCCACAATACAAATTCTCGACAGATGCTTGTGTCTTTGTAAGCTTGGCATAGAACATGAATGATAAACGATTAGGATGCCTTAAGATCGTCCATGCCCACACTGGCCTGCAAGTAGACACAGGTGTGTTATATATCATAAAACTTCACCTTCAGAAAATGTTGGGTTGGTTACACCAAATGTACAGTAGTTTTGGGCTGAACTTACCAGAAACTTGTGGTTTTCTGCCAGCAAAGGGGAGAATGTTGCGCAGAACTTCTCAATATCAGCGTCGATGTCGCCTGAACCACTGATTATCTCCATGAACTTCTTCCTGTCTGGTGCAAGCTTTATGGCAACCTGAGATTATGTGGCATTAGATTGTAAAGAAGTACCTCTCAGGAGCAAATGACACAACCAGTATTTACTGAAGGTTTCAGGCATTAAAAATAAAATCCACTTTACATCATCAGTAGTGTTTAGTAGTTACTGGAGAGTTGGTAGATTATGGGAAGGTATGTTAACTTCATCCGGGAGCTGAGTTAGATAAGTAGTAGTACCGAAAAGCTCGAACTCGCCAACCAGCCATGCCATTTCTTCAGTGTTTTGCTATAAGCGTCACTGCAAACTTGTGACATCTGCCAATCTGGGTGCTGTACCAAATTGTGGAACAGCGCATCCAAGAAGTCCATGGCTCTGTCGACAAACAAATGCAGAAAATAGTTCAATACTGATCGATATGTTCTGTGCTGATGAATGAAACACTGAAATAGGATCTCGGAAAACATGTCGAAATACCCAAATTTTGGGGGATTACCTTGTCAGCCAGAGAAGGCCGTTGGTACAGCTGCTAGAGCTTTTGGCTGTCTTGACGCTGACTTCTACTTTCACCAAGCTGTGCAACTGCTCATACTTTGTAGGATCAGACTCATATTTTGTCTCCAGCCTCTGCACGAGATCAAGAATGTGGCATCATAAACTGCAGTAGCAGCCAATCAGATGCATATATATGAAACTTGCAACGTGAACGGATATATTCGTCTTACCGTGATATTGCCTCCAGTGTCTGTCTTGACAATCGACATGGCTGACCCAAACTTCTCTGCAACAATGATCCAAGAATCAGAACGCCATTTCTCTAACCAAATCAAGGTAATGCTCATCGGTGATGAGCTCCATGAAGAAACATCATCTCTCGTTTACCTAGCACTGGAAGGATTTGCTTGCATACTTGGAGAAATGGCTTGGTCAGGATCACGCCATTCTCTGACTTGACATGTTTCATCCCCTCAAGGGAGGGTGTGAACACGGTCCCCTCCATCTGCATTCAATTTCTGCATGACGACGTTGGTTACAGAAACGAATTAGGAAGATAACCAAGAACAGGCATTGCGCCAAGCCAATCGATCACCTCGGTTCACCAGAAAGAGGAAAACGCTCACTTCATCGAAGCGGCTAGATGATCAATGAAACGATCTGACACACTGAAAGATCAAAGTATCAAACCACACCTAATGTTCCACGCTGAACTGAATCTCATCACAATAAAACTACAGGGAATCTGAAAAGCAAAATCCTCAATACTGTTTCCTACCCTAGATATTTCCTACTACTTCAACTTGCTCCTACGTGCTAACCAACCAAGTAAACAGAAATCATATCAACAATTCGTGCAGAAGATTAGCACCACCGATCCGAGAGCCCCATTGCCTTGGTAGTAGCATACGTGTAGCCTCCTCCTAATATTCAGTGCAATGCAAATCGACAAAGCACACTCACCTACTCAGGACTCAGGATGAGGAGATGGACGACAGATGAGAAGACTGAAGAGAAGAATGGGGAAGAGCCTGGTTGGGCACAGAAAGAAGACCTGAAATGGAGGAGACGTGTGTCTGTATGGCGGAAGTGGGAGTGTCGTGGGATTCCATGAACTGGACCGGGCCTCATGGTGGCATATATACTCATGGTGGACAGGACGGAATCTGTCATCGGCCTCTCGTTTGAAACATGGGCTGACAGGAATGGGCATTGGATTTTTTAAAAAATTTAATCTTTTTCAATCAGAAAACTAATAAAAACCTGTTTGAAACATAATTCCACCCCTCGCGACCACCCTGTTGCACCAAATGATTTGGCGCGACAGGGTCGTAGCCAATTTGACAAACCCTATAATTCTATAATTAGACTATAGTTTGACTACGCTATAATTTAACTAACTCTGCATCTAAGCGGTTGAGGACACTTCCCCAACCAACACTGATCGAGTATCAGTTAATGCCAATCCCACTGATACGCAAAACGTTACTCAACTTACTAACATTGTTCCACATCAAGAAACAACAACTACTTCTATCTCTGGTATGAATATCTTATTGCAGCCATCCCTGGCCAATGGCTATAGGATCACCGAACCAACTAGGTTCCGAGGACCAACATGCTTTGTTGATGCTTCTACTGTGCCGAATAGCTCTTCTACAACCCCTAGACGTGCTGGTCTAGGAATTCTTTTCACTAATATGCAGGTGCAACCAGCTCAAAGGATCCTCATCAAGGCCAAACTTCATGCCTGCAGTTTTGTCCTTATGGCAGAGCGGCAGGCCTAGCCTTGGCCTCCACTCTCATGAACAGGCTGCGCATTGAAGGAACCAATTTTCTAACTTACAGTGAGCAATTGGCTCACTTCTTCAATCAGCAGGACCATTCCAATCCACCTGATTGGAGAATCAGGCAATATATTCAGGTCTTTTCCAACAATACAGCAGAACAGGATCAAGGATTTTCAAAATCAATAGAGATTTAAACATAGAAGCCGATAATCTTGCCCGACAGGCTTTCCAAGTTGCCTCTATGAGCACTTGTTTAGAATTTACATGTTCTCATGTACAACATGTAATGGGTTGTCCCTTTTCACAAGTTTTACAAGTGGTAGAACTGAATGGTATATCACTCTTAGCAGTGTTTTGCTGCTGTTAATGAAGTTGTTATTTGTCAAAAAAATCTAAACGACTAATCTGTGGTTTCGTTATTTTGGCTTAGATGTTATTTTCCCTTTGGAGTAAACTTTAGGACTTAGTCGAAATCTAAGTGACTAAGCCATAGTAAATATTTTGACTTCAAAATTTTGTTACATGCTTTCTCCTATCGCACCAAAACATTTGGCGCGACAGACTTATCGCGCCAATACATATGGCCCGACAGGGTGGCCCCACTGTGGCCCCGGTCAACCCCTTTGCCACGGTGTAATGCTTGTCGCGCTAAAACATTTGGCGCGACACAGTGCTTTGGTCGCGCCAAATGTTTTGGCGCGACCAAAAGAGATACGGGGTGGAATTATGTTTTAAACAGAGTTTTTTTGGTTTTTTAATTAAAAAAGATTAAATTTAAAAAAATCCATGGGCAGCAGAGTTGTTCGCCACCACCTTCGATCAAATTTCAGGATGGCACGTCGACCATCATGCTTGCACAACGACTGCAGCGAGGGATTCTTCAGTACAGTATCCTGTTACTGCCTGAAAGCCCCGATTAAATAAATATTGTTTGCTACAGTAGTGTAGTATATATTAAAAGAGGGAGGAGCACGCTGAAACCGGAGGATTCAAGGGCTTGCCCAGCTTTCAGAAAAGGCAACTGGAACCTCTAAGGCTCTAATAAACTTCTGAACTATCTGAAGCAAGATGCATGATTACCACCTCATCTCATTCATAATCTTCATCGAAATAATCACATCAGTACTTTGGGATTTCTTTTCAGCAAAAGGGAGATAGATCATCAAACAGCATCATTACTGTCCATCATTAACTCTCAGATTCTTCCTGACCTGACGACCCTACCACAGAGCCTCAGAAGTAAATAAATAAATTAAACAATAATTAAACATCAACATGCTCTGACACGTACCAACTCGCGTACTAGACAGACATGGCGAGCACTCGCTCCATGTGGCGAGCTTATTAGACGTGATGGACAGTGGGCATATGATCTCTTTCGTGGGCCAATCACAGGTCGCGGCTACGATTGATGGTCAATTGGCGATGGCAAAGTTGTGGTTGCCCAAATCAGGCAGCAGCTGCGCCGATCTAGACCAACACCGACACTGTGTCCCTGTGGTACATACAATCATTGTGGAATAGATTGCTGTAATTTGTTTCGTCGCAAAAAAAAATTGCTGTAATTTGTTTGTCCTTTTACTAATCTAGAAAAAATAAGGTGCAAAATATCCATCCAAAACATGTAAATAATTTGAATATGTAGGGAAGTACCCTGTCTTGAAAGTTGATTTCTATGGTACCGCTACAAATAATTAAACCGTGGAGCGATGGGTTATATCTAAAAAGGCCGTGTATTGAGTAGGAAATCTAGAATATCAGTATATAGTCTAATTTAACTATGTCACTTGAAATTTTCAACCATACATACAATCTGTCTTTGGTGCTCCAAGTAATCTATGCTTCCATCGATCCCACACTATCTAGTACCCATCTTCTAAAACTACGATTATTCTTCCCCCTCACATGTCCATGCACTTCCAATGCCACCCCTAAAAAACGCTTCTTACCCTAAACCCGCTTTCTTGTCTAGGTAGTCAATTTATTCTTGAATATTTGCTTCTCCATTGTTGAAAAGTGCTTGTTATGGTCACATACTCGCATAGGTCATCACCACCATTAAGTTGTCTCCTTGTCGTTACTCCTAGCCCGGGTATGCAAAGGCTATTTATATTCCACAATCCACCTAGGCAGACACTTCTTTTTGCCACCCAGACTCATCTCATTCTTTATCTTCCCATTGACATATCCCTATTATCATCGGTTGCCCAGAACCCTTGGACTACCTTCTATATGATCATCGATGGCTCCATAACATTGTGACATCTTGTCTAGATATTATGGCAACCATTTTCACTTGCATTTGGCAACAAAGACCACCCACAACTCCACATGTCAACTCCACTTGTTATTTCTCTCATTTGAATATACTTTTTGTCACATATTGTTTCACCCCCTCTCCCCTTTATGTAGCTGCAACCCTAGCCATTCATCCTCAAGAGATCTAGATTGACCTTGATAATCGTCGAGCACCAAACTTAGAACCCAAACCCCACCCACCTAACAATTATAGGGGCTGATGAGTACATAAGGAGTACATGGGGAAGTAGAAGTACATGGCATGTGGAACCTTCGTGGAAGCGAAGGAGCAGGGAGGACGATAAATTGTTAGTTGCCACCTAGGTGGAACCCAAAAGGAAATCTCTTGGTTGTGATGCCATATCTTTCTTCATGCTAATATATTTTTTTAAAAGGTTACTCATGCTAAACTTTAGCACCACTTCTTGGATGGCATTGTGTTCCATGGGCTCATTAGACTCTGCTAACTACTACCATACCTTAGAGGGATTTCAGGGTAGTAGACCTAAGAAAACTTAGGCTACTCGGCTTAGCTCAGCAAGCCAACTCATTTCCCTTATCCGCATGCTTGGATAGAGGTATCACTGCCTAAATTTGTTTTCTCGGCTAAGCTTGGTCTGAAACACTATTTTCATTTGTGTTTATGATGAAAACTTGCAAATGGATTGCCAAGGCTTAGGCCCCATCTGCAATTTATGTCTGAGCCTACCCATTAGGTGGGCATGGAGGCACATATTCCACGTACAAAACTAGTAAGACTTTTGTAGACTAGGCCCGTCCCAATTTTAGCTTAGGTCTATCTTGGGTATCTTTTTTATTCTTCTCATTGTTAAGGTACTCAAGCTCCTTACTATGGTGTCGAGTCTTAAAGCTTTACATAACATGAATCCCATGTTGTAGTTTTAAAATATGTAAAAAAATGTTTCATATGAATGTCACTTTTTGATTACGTGGAAAGAGATGGGCAAGAGGTAAAACAAGTATGAGCCCTCATAAATTCAGAAGATATAATCTATCAATTTAAAATAAAATGAAGTAACCAACCAAACTATTGGTTTTAGAGGGCAAGTTTGTTAACATGATTCTCCATGCATTTGATTACGACCATGGCATTCAAATACCAAAACTATCGACTGATTTAGTGTCTTTCTCCTCTAGTTTGTCGATCAGAGCCTGTTTGGAATATTGGAGTTATACATAAATCATATATGAATTTTACAGGAATCATACAAAAATTTCATAGAAATCAGTCTAATTTCATAGGAAAAACAATAGAATTTCTTGCACTGTTTAGAACACGGAAACAACGCTTCAAGGTGTTTCTTGAATTTTTGTTTTGTGTGAACTACAAATGAACTGATTGGCTAGCGTCTGTTTTCTATGCCCGTTGACCTGATCATGAGTCAAAGGTCTAGCTACTCGCACTGCACAAATTCCCACCCACACAAGCAAGAAAACTGGTCGGGAGTTGAGTTTTGGTATGAAAAGGGGTCATTTGCTGGTTTGAATCCTCAACTTCTGCAAGGCCAATGTGGATTTCCTATGGTGTAGAGTTCATCTTTAAATCTGGCATAAAAAATCTCTTCTTATATTTATTTATTTATATATAATAAAACAAAAAAAATCTGCGTTGGGCGGTGAGGAGAGACGAGGCATGAGACGGGTCGTAGGCACGGGCCTCCATTTTTCTGTCCATTATTGTTGTTTTAGATTTCCAAAATCGTATGAGCAGCGCAGCTGGTGGTGTCCGGCGTTTGTACCCTGCACTCCCCTTCATCGATTTCCAGGCTTGTCTTGCTCGGAATCCTAGGCAGGCGCAGAGGCACTGGCCTCGTGCTGCGCTGCCACTGTCACTGCCACTTTGTCACATACCACCTCGCGTCGTTGTGTATTTCGGACGTCACTCTTTCAAATCGCTTCTCCCAGTCTCAGATGCGCTAATGATTGGGGGTTTAGTTTGGGCTGGATCTACTATCTATCTACTGTATCTATTCTCATCAGGTCCGTCCCCATACCGATCTGCAGGCGTGGAAATGGAGAGTCCACATGGACCTAAGAGCTGCCAGGGTGGATTGGATACCATGCAGCACCGTGTGAAAGCAAGTCAACCACATGCTATGCTACTTATTAGTACTTCAACTAGTTCTAAAGCAATTGTGGAGTCCGACATCTCTCTCTCGACATTTTAGCAGCAAAATGATCATAGACATGTGTGGCAGAACCTCCTAAATCATACGGCCCACACGCATGATTATTGTCTAAACAGACTCCAAATAACCATGACTGTGTTCCATACGACTTAAGAAGTCTGTCGGGTAAATCCCGAATCATCCACGATTCTCCGAGCAGGATCAATCGTTGTAGAGAGATATTGCAGTATTACAACAGTTTCATATAAACAAAATACCACGGAGTAAAACAGCGGAAGACTGACAATAACATAAGTTTACAAAACTCTAACTTTCAAATATTTACTACAATAGGTTTGGATTATATACACCATAATAGTAGTGGAGTAGCAGTAGATTACAATATTAACAAAAGCTCTGCCCAAGAGCTAAACTCCTTTACTCTTCGTCGCTTTCCTCGACGACTGTCATGCAGCAGGATGCAAAGCACTCCTGCCCATGAGGCTCACCTGCAACAAGGGTTCAACAAACCCTGAGTACAAAGTACTCAACAAGACTGACCCGACGAAAGAGAAGGGTAGAGCAAACAGAAATGCAGGTTAGAGGGACAAGGTAAGGTCTGTAGGAGACAAGAAATTTTTGCGTAAAAGCTTTATAGAAAGAGAAGTTTGCTTGGGCTAACTCCCATTATCACTCAACTTCATTATTGAATCTTAACTTTTGTTCAAGTTGTTACTACGATGATGATCAGTGATCGAGTCTTCTTCTCCGAGAAGCAACGGCGATTCGAATCCATTTTCGTACCCAGTTGGGACCTAGGTGACTGAGCATACCGGAGACTTTAACTCCGAAGCACCCCAGGTGCACCGATATACCGGGATAACAACCTCAGCCGTATATCACCACATGATACACGTGAGCTCTGCGGCCCAGCGTACCGAGATACATGGGAACTTAAACCCCACAGTAAAACGCACTATGACACAGATGGGATTTCTCTGGTCCCACGCTAGGTCACTCCATGGCATACACGGCTCCAACCATCCGTATACCACTTCATGCATGTGGATTTTCTAGTTTCTCGATTATCGACAGGTCACCATCGCACGGGACCTAGGGCATCAACAGACGAGAACACTACAGAGGGACTCCATTTCCAGTGCAAGTTCGCCGTCCGGACTCGATTTATTACTATCATCAATATTCCAACAATAAAACCAATCTCATCTTTTTCATTCTTCTGCCTTTGAATAAATAAATAAATAAGCAGGGCTAAGTATTACTACTTATCTTCCAAGTAGGTAACAAGGAATAAGGAATAAGACAGGTAATGCAATTTGTGGGTTTTCACTCAACTCCTATTACTAATGCAACATATCAGAGCTGGAGCGGTAAAACTTTTATAAATAGAATAGGGTTTAAATGTATCCGGGGCTTGCCTTGATGTTCGGGGTAGAAGTTCTCGAACTCTGAATCAACTCCCGATTCTTGAATCTGCTCGTCCTTCGGATCTGAGTGATACGTTAACTCTCCGTTAACGAAAACTATTCGATAATTAATATGCTTTACATGATGGAAGAGTAAACATGATGCTCGATGAGTGCATAATCAAATTAAGGGCTTGAGTACAACTTTCTTTCACGATAAAGTTGCAAATCAACAAAACTTCGCTTATATAATTTGTTAGGGTTATCTGCGTCATATTTATATTTAATTAAACACATAAAATAACGTTAATTAAGCCCTAATGACATGATTAAGGTAAGTGCAAACAATTAATTAAAGTGCCAAAGGTCATTAGGGTTAATGACCTAAGATCATCAATCAATCTCAAAGTCAATCAAATCCTATAATGATTAGATTAACTAAAGGGTTTACTTGATTATTTAAAAACATTAAATAAAGACATAAAAATTAAAGTTATCAAATTTGGCATTTCATATTTTTCCTAGGTAGATAATATCATAAAGAACATTCATAAAAATTTTCAGAATTTTTGGAGCTATATATGAATTACTATAAATTTTCAAAGAATATAGCATTTAAATCATTTTCTGAAAATAGAAGAAAAGAAAATCGGCACAGTGTCTCCGGGTCAACAGCCGACCCCGCCGGGGTTGACCGACGATGCCTCGAGCTGGCTATCGACGCTCGAGGTCCCGCAGGCTAAGATATGCCCGGCTAACTCACGGACGGGCTATGGCGGTTCGAAGCTAAGGCCTGCTCGAGGAGCTATCGGTCGGTTAGGTACTGTACATTCGAGGGTACAATTCGGGCATCCCTTCGAAGGCTGAACTTCGCTCGAGCGAATGGACCAGCCTCGAAGACGAAACTTCCCCCAGCGAACGAACCTCCCCTCGAGGACGGAACTCCGCCCGACGAACGAGCCTCTCCTCGAGTACGGAACTCTGCCCGACGAACGAGCCTCCCCTCGACTCGGTTCCTCGACTCGACCCCTCGACTTGATTCCTCGATTCGATCCCTCGACTCGATTCCTCGACTCGATCCCTCGACTCGACCCTTCGAGAACAGTGCATCCCTCGAATACCCTCGAGAACAGTGCACCCTTCGACTCGACCCCTCGATTCGAGTCCGCACCTCGACCGTCACCCCCTCGACTCGTCGGCCGAGCCCTCGAGCAGGACTCCGACGACTTCGAACTGCACTACAACAACTCCCGATGCGAGATGGATGAAATTGATAACACGAATAGACGCAGGAGCTCACCACGGCGCTGATGCGCACGTTAAAGGAGGTCCGGAGTGGCTGGGTTGCTGTGGTCGACGGCGGTGATGGCGGCGGCGGCGCTCCGATGGCACGACGATGTTACGGCGACCTCCGGTAATGCGCTGCCCAAACCAAGGTACGCATCAGACGCAGGATAACACGGAGAGCACGATAAAAGGGTCGAAGGTAAAATATTTTCACCTCCGGCGACGGCAAACGACGGAAATGGCGGCGGCGGCGCGACTGACCGGCCGCGGGGAAAGAAGACTGCGTGCAGGCAGCTCGGGCGATGAAAGAAAGCACGGACTGGCCCAAAAGGACCGTGAGGAAGTTGCGGAACTTTGGGCGAGAGCAATTGGACAGAGGTTGAGCGTCGACAGCGAATTTCGACGGCGGAGCGAGGTCGTCGGCGGCGGTGGCGGGAGGAAGAAAGGAAAAGAACGGCTACGTTCGGTCGGTATTTATAGCTCGGGGCGATAAAGGAGCAAGTGACACGGCGACGGTGAAGTTTCTCGCATCCGAAAACGCTCGGGCGGCCGGGAAGGCGCGGCGGTGGACGGCGGCGCGCGATGCGAAGCCGGCCATGGCGTTCGCCGATAGGGTTAGGTGCTGTTCAAGTTATTTACAGAATTGCCACTGGGTTTAAAATACAAATTACTCCAAAATTTGTATAAGAACTTGAAAATCTCCAAAAATATCATTTGCATAACTTTTCAAGAGCTACACTTTTCCTTTAATGGGCATCTTCAAATTCTGTTTAGATTTTAAAATTTGAATTCAGATTTGAAAAGGAAATTAAACCCTAAAAATAAGTATTTAAAATTACTTTTGATTTTTCAATAAAACTTAAGAATCTTCAAAACTATGAAATGTTGAGTTTGTCAAACCAAATATTTTTCATGTACCAAGTTTCCTCAAATTATGCATAATTTTTAAATTATGGTTTTAAATTCAAAAGGAGATAAATGCTAGAAACTGTATTTTCAAATTAATTTGAAATTCCTTTTGGAAACTTGAAAAACTTTGTATACCAACTTTGTAGCTCCTGTCAAGATCTACAAACTGTCTTTTTAGAGTATCTCCAATTTCCTTATAGATTTTGAATTAGAGAAAAGGGGATAAAACTAGGGTTGGAAATAAAGGGTTTTTGAAATAGAATTTAAACTCAATTTGGTTTCTAATTTAATTGGTTGGTTATTAATGATCACAAACATCATCCAAG
Organism: Bothriochloa decipiens; assembly: GCA_023333625.1. NCBI lineage: Eukaryota > Viridiplantae > Streptophyta > Magnoliopsida > Poales > Poaceae > Bothriochloa > Bothriochloa decipiens. The sequence continues at coordinate 44,572,944 of CM041631.1, forward strand.
GACATTTTTAGGTCATTGACCCAATGACACCCTTGGTTGACTAAATTGGCTCGTGAAAAACCTTTTATAGTATTTCCTATTTGAATTTAAACTTGGATA
>CM041631.1:44598134-44662596 GCA_023333625.1 Bothriochloa decipiens
AGCCACACAATAGCCGGGCTCTAGAAAGACAAGCACACAAACAATATTCTTCCACTTTAGTGGTGGTATAGCCCACATGATGGTACATGATATTTTTGTGCATAGGACTGGGTGGGTGTATGAATCGTCCATGGTAAATTGGTAAGGATATCAGAGATATTGCTCTAGTATCTTTTTTTTTGAAAGAGAATTGCTCCAGTCTTATCACTGTATATATTCAGTTAATTTATTATTTCCTAGACTTCATCCAGCTTTCTTTTTCTTTCTTCCTTTTTCTAGTACCAATTCAACCTGAAATTAACCTCTATTCAATTCTCTGGTTCTTAGGAAATCTACTGATGATGGTATATCATCCTGGGACTGGAAATTAAAGGGCGATCGTTCAACATATCATGCTTTGTTTCCTCGAGCATGGACTGTTTATGATGGTAATGATGCTTATTATTTCTAAGAAAAAGTTTCTTTTTGTATGTAATGATTCTTATTATTTCTAAGAAAAGATTTCTTTTGCTATTAGTTTGAGTTCTAATCTTCTTCACACTATCACAAAATTTCCACCATCTCTTTTATCACTGCTCCATCTATATTCGTTTTTTCAGCCATTCCCACTAGTAAAATATAAAAAAGTAAACAAACTGAAAATTGGAAAGATAAAAATAATTCCCGATACAGATTCAGAACATCCAGTGGTGACTTTTGAAGGACACATCTAAAGATTTGTAAAAATACTCATTTGGGCATGGATGAATAATTGCTAACTACTTCCATAAGTACCACACCTTTTATAATATTGCATATATGCAATGAGGTTCACATGTTATTATTCTTTTGGTTTGAAGGCGAGCCAGATCCTGAACTGAAAGTATCCTGCCGTCAAATATCTCCATTTATTCCCCATGATTACCAAGAGAGCAGTCTTCCTACCTCTGTTTTTGTATATACTGTAAGTCTTCATTTTCTTTTCAGAGTAAATTTTATGAACATACAACATTAACTTTATGTTTCGTACAGACGTGAATCTAAAATCTTTGCTTGAAATAGTCTGATGTTTCTCTGCATACCAACTTATTTATGTTTATGGAGCCAGCGAGAGTATCCATAACTCTCTTTAATCACTGAGGCATACTGTCATTGTCAGTATACTGTGACTACTGTTGCATTATTAATTGTAATTAGACATGCTGACAGCGCAGTGCCTAGGTGCCAGAGCGATACTATGGCTAACTAAGCTTTTTAACCTCATTTTCCGGTCAAACAAGATGCCTGAAGAATGGAGGAGAAGTATATTAGTACCGATCTTCAAGAACAAGGGAGATGTTCAAAGTTGTACTAATTATCGTGGAATTAAGTTGATGAGCCATACGATGAAGCTCTGGGAGAGGGTTATCGAGCATCGCCTAAGAAGAGTGACATGTGTGACCCAAAACCAATTTGGGTTTATGCCTGGTAGGTCGACCATGGAGGCAATTTTCTTATTACGACAGTTGATGGAGAGGTATAGGGAGCAGAAGGACTTGCACATGGTCTTTATTGACCTCGAGAAGGCATATGACAAAGTACCGAGAAATGTCATGTGGTGGGCCTTGGAAAAGCACAAAATCCCAACTAAGTACATCACCCTCATCAAGGATATGTACAGGGATGTGGTGACGTGTGTCCAAACATGTGATGGCGATACCAGTGACTTTTCAATTAAAATAGGACTACATCAAGGGTCGGCATTGAGCCCTTATTTATTTGCTTTGGTGATGGATGAGGTCACAAGGGACATACAAGATGATATCTCTTGGTGTATGCTCTTTGCTGATGATATGGTGCTAGTGGTTGAGACTAGGGCATGGGTTAATAGGAAGTTAGAACTATGGAGGCACACGTTAGAGTCGAAAGGGTTTAGACATAGTAGGACCAAGACCGAGTACATGAGGTGCGATTTCAGCGCGACTAGGTATGAGGAGGGAGACGTTAGCCTCGATGGGCAAGTGGTGGCCAAGAAGGATACTTCTCGGTATTTAGGATCGATGCTACAAAAGGATGGCGACATTGATGAAGATGTTAGGCATAGAATTTCAGCCGGTTGATTGAAATGGCGTCAAGCTTCAGGCGTCCTCTGTGACAGAAGGGTGCCTCAGAAGTTAAAAGGTAAGTTTTATAGGACAGCGATTCGTCCGGCGATGTTATACGGTGCTGAATGTTGGCCTACAAAAATGCGACATATCCAGCAATTGAGTGTAGCAGAGATGCGCATGTTACGATGGTGTTGTGGGCACACAAGGAGAGATAGAGTCCGGAACGACGATATTCGGGATAGGGTTGGGGTGGCACAAATTGAGGAAAAATTGATTCAACACCGGTTGAGATGGTTTGGCCATGTCCAACGGAGGCCTCCTGAGGCACCGGTATGTATTGGGGTTCTAAAGCGGGTCGATAATGTAAAAAGAGGTAGAGGTCGACCTAAACTGACTTGGAACGAGTCGGTTAAGAGAGACCTTAAGGAGTGGAATATCCCTAAGGATTTAGCTATGGATAGGAGTACTTGGAGACTAGCAATTAACGTGCCTGAACCGTAATCTTTTTTCTTGTACTTTTTATGTGTTTTTTGTTTCCATGCCTCTTTTGGGTTTCATCTCTAGCCTACCCCAACTTGCTTGGGACCAAAGGCTATATTGTTGTTGTTGTTGTATGCTGATAGCGCAGTGATTGAGCACATGAGGTGTGGAGCTCCCCACCAGGGTTTGATCCCTGGTGCTGCATGGTTGTGCCCACCTCCCTGGTTGAAACAATGCAGATGGTTCCGCAGCCGCCAAAGAAGCGTGCGTGCGTGAGGTTCCTGCCTGTTTCCCAGGTTCGGTGGGCCCCTTCTTAAGACTAAAGTCAAGGGGCGTCTCTCCCCTTGATCAAATATTTTTTAATATTAATTTTAGTTTCACTTTTTTTTCTTGAGCACGCAAGAGAGCTGTCTATCATTATATTAAGAAGAAATAGTTTTAGAACTCGTACAAGCCCAACACACACACACTCACAGTTTAACAAAGAAACACAAATGACTCCAGCTACGAACAGTAGCCTCCAAGATCTAGCCTCCAATTCGAGCAAGGGCATCATTCTTACTTTTATTACTGATATTTTGCAGCTAGTAAATACTGGAAAGGAAAGGGCAAAAGTTAGCCTATTGATGACTTGGGCGGTACTGCTACTACTTTTCCTCGGGTGTTTACACCAAATTTGTATTTTATGATATTAATGGATCTAATCATGTTCTATTCTTGATGCTATGCTAGAATTCTATAGGAGGACTTTCACATCAATCTGGGGGTCATGTAAATGAGCCATTCATGTTAGTATGGTGTCACAAAAGCTTAATATGTTCTCTATTGCCAGTGCTCCAAGTAGTGAAATGATTTGTGTTCTGTTTGATACGCAGAGGAAAAAATGGAGTTTCTGGTGTTCTTCTACATCACAAGCAAGTCAACAACTGATCACTCTTTTTCTGTTCTTCTTTTGGTGAACTTCCTTGGATATTTCAGATTAGTCCAATCTTGAAACTAAGAATGTATTTTTGATCTTAAGTCATCCATACTCTCTGGCTAAAAAAGGAAAAAACTATGGCTCAAAATATGGTGTTTTCTGCATATATCTTCCAACACGATTTTTTTGTTACTTAAAGACTAGCATTGATTCTCTATTTGATAACATTGCAGGACAGCCAATAATAATCCTCCTGTAACATTTGCAATTGCGGCATGTGAAAATCAAAATGTAAATGTCACAGTATTGCCTGTTTTTGGGCTTTCTGGAGAAAGCTCTGTTACTGCTAGGGGAATGTGGGGCACAATGGTTCAGGTGATCTTTAATTTTTTTTTCCTTTCCTTGTTTTTCCCTACCTGTAATTCCCTGTTTTAGATGAGATTATTGTATGCATAGAAGGATAATTTTCTGTGGAACTGTGATTGTTTAATTGTTTAAAGGATGGTTCCCTTGACAGAGATAATTTCAATGCTGGTCCCAGCATGCCTTGTTTGCTGGGCGATACAGTTTGTGCAGCAGTTTCTGCTTCCACTTGGGTTGAACCACATGGAAGATGTACAGTTGTATTTGCATTGGCTTGGTCTTCTCCTAAGGTTACATTTGAAAAGGGCAGTACGTACTACAGGTAAGTTCTTTATTCCTAACTTTTATTTGGTGAAAACTATTAATCATGACACATCCAAGATCGACACAACTCAGAGCACTTGTTAAAAACACTTTATGGTTCCAATCATTCAAACCTTAAAGTTACTGGATAATGCACTCTTTTAATCTTTTCCTCCATTTGCCATTCAGCTTTTACTATGCAGTATATATAGACTCTAAATAATAAATAGTCTGTTAATCAGCTTATCTTTTCACGAGAGCTAAACATTGATAATACTTCCATTTTTCGTTAAACTATCTGTAGTGATGCAGCTTGTATTATTGATAGCAAAACTCCTGGATTCCTAGCTTTCTGCTACTTTTAATAAGATTTAGTTCATGCTGTGCTAACAGGAGATGCACAAAGTTCTATGGAACTTCTCCAAGATCAGCCATCAATTTGGTAGGACACTTTGATGAGTATGTTTCCTGTAAACATATATTGCGCAACATATACTTTTGTTCCCAAGTTGTGTCATGAATTTAACATATGATGATTATACCTTTTAGCTTTCCTCTCATATTTGAATATTCTGATTTGATTCATTCATTAATTCTACTGCTCCCTTTAATTTGCGGTGTATTTATTTCTCTACTAGTTATTTCTTACTTGATAAAAATTTCTTATTAATGTGACTTCCAGAGTATAAGCATTGGGAAGAAGCGATTGATAAGTGGCAGACCCCAATTCTCCAAGATGAGAGGCTTCCAGAATGGTACATGTTTGTGTTGTGCATGACTTACACTGGTTTGATTGTTTCTGACATATTTGTACTTCCTGAATATCAGTTATACGAAATTCGTGCTTGTACTTTATATTTTCTGTAGAGACCATATGATTTAGTTGGGTATTATTAGATTTTGCATGGTAAGATGTCTGTACTCTATCATCTTTAACTCTTGCAGCTACAAGATTACGCTCTTTAATGAGCTGTACTTTCTAGTTGCTGGTGGAACCGTTTGGATTGGTACTAATCTCTTCATATTGTTACACTTTTCCCTTCCAATTTTCTCCTATTCGCCATATTTAGGTCTGCAAGTAACACAATGAACTTGAATGATATTGATATACACATTCCTGGATTTCGGCAATAATTAACCTAGTATTTTCTATGAAATTATCCTCCGTTTATCTTCTGTTTGACTGTTGTCTTTTGGACAAATATGTGAAGTGTATTTTCTTCATCGATCCTAGTTCACAAAAAAAAAATTCTGTAACAATGAAAGCGTTGCTTGCAAATTTTGTGTTGAAGTTGTGCGTGTTTGTTGATATGTAGTCGTTTTTAAAGATCAAGTTGCTTTTGGACAAAGAAATGAAGAACATAATATTTGATTAACCCAAGAGCACACTGAGCATACAAGTCCCATTGTTCTGATATTTTGGACGGTCAATTTTAGTCTGATTAAATCTTCTCTCTTAGAAGGCGATAACACAAAAAAATATTTTTTTATAATTTAATTTTTTACAACTTCTAATATTATGGTTGTATTTTTTCAATTTTGGTATCTGTATTTGTTACTCACAGATAGTGAATCATTTTTTTCTGTTCGTGACAGATAGTGAATCTTTGGTGTCTAATGCTGATGACAAGTTGAATCTAAGTCCCCCAGAAGACAGTAATTTGCCATTTCATGATAGCACATGCAATTCTACAGTTCCACTCATCGGTTCTGACCCACATGAGATTGATGACAAAGAAAATGTTGGGTAGTTTTTGTACCTTGAAGGAATAGAATACTTCATGTGGTGCACCTACGATGTACACTTCTATGCCTCCTTTGCTCTTTTGGATCTGTTTCCTAAGATTGAATTGAGCATTCAACGTGATTTTGCTAGAGCTGTTTTGCGGGAAGATAACAGAAGAGTCAGATTTCTTGCTGATGGTACCTGGGGTATTTGTAAAGTAATCGGTGCTGTCGCCCATGATCTTGGAGCACATGATCCTTGGCATGAATTGAATGCTTAAAACATACATGACACAAGTAGATGGAAAGATCTTAATCCCAAGTTCGTGCTTCAGATTTATAGGGATTTTGCTGCAACAGGTAATAAGTCATTTGGCAAGGATGTCTGGCCTGCAGTCTGTACTGCTATGGAATACATGGAACAATTCGATCATGATGGTGATGGTATGATTGAAAATGATGGGTTTCCTGATCAAACTTACGATGCTTGGACAGTTCAGGGAGTAAGTGCGTATTGTGGTTGCCTCTGGCTTGCTGCCCTTCAAGCTGCAGCGGCACTGGCCCGAAGCCTTGGGCATGATGATTATGCTGAGAGGTGCATGACAAGATTTGCAAAAGCTAAATCTGTATTTGAAGCCAGGTTATGGAATGGTTCATACTTCAATTATGACAGTGGTACAAGTTATAATAGCCGTTCCATCCAGGCAGATCAGCTCGCTGGACAATGGTATACTGCATCGTCAGGTTTGCCTCCTCTATTTGATGAGGATAGGATAAAATGCACGCTTCAGAAAATATTTGACTATAATGTGATGAGGGTGAAAGGTGGACGTATGGGAGCCGTGAATGGTATGCATCCAAATGGGAAGGTAGATGAAACCTGTATGCAGTCAAGAGAAATCTGGACAGGAGTAACATATAGTTTAGCAGCAACGAAGCTGCTCCATGGAATGGAGCATCAGGCCTTCACTACTGCAGAAGGCATTTATATTGCTGGATGGTCTGAAGAGGGCTATGGGTAATGCTTCTTTCCCAATACTCCTTCAGTCTAAAAAAAGTACAATTCTAGGATTGGCTTAAGTCAAATTTTCTTAAGTTTAACTAAGTTTATTGAAAATAGTATCAATGTTAATGTCTCCAAATTACTTTACTATGAAAACATATTCCATGATTAATATATGATATGTATATATATATTTAGATTCAGTCAAACTTGTGATTGATTGACTCGGGGAAAAGCTAGAATTGCACTCATTTAGGGAGTACATGAGATGTACAGTAATGTGAATAGATTCTCACAGAATTGAGATATGCAAATGTCAAGTAATGTGTGACACAGTCATAAAGGGTTTTGATGTTATTGTGCATTCTCCTTTGGTATAGGATGTTCGAGAGTCACTATATCAAACCTATTCTTGTTTCTTCAAAGAGCTGTTTAAATATCAAAATCATAGCTTCCCTCCAGTCCTCAAGTAAAATCATCGCTGTTTGTTCTTGGCATAGATTTAATTCTTTTATGGGTACCACACTTTCCTGGATTTGGTACAGTCATCAATCTATCTTGTAGCAGAAATAGAGCCATTTCATTCGATTTATTCTGCTAATAATTAATAATCAGTTTCTTTGAAACAAATTCAGGTACTGGTTCCAAACTCCAGAAGGATGGACAATTGACGGTCACTACAGGTCACTGGTATATATGCGCCCCCTTGCAATCTGGGCAATGCAGTGGTCCTTGTCGCCTCCAAGGTCGATACTGGAGGCGCCGAAGGTAAATACAATGGACAGAGCTCACATTTCTCCAGGCACGTTCCAATTTCTCCAGGATAGCGTTAGAAAGACGACACCCAAGAATGGTTGTTTTGGAAACACTGTAATTAACTGGGACTGTTGATGTGTGTGTGTTTAGAGAGCACCTTATGTGAGACATCCTTAATTTTTCATGAAAAGAAAATCACAGAGTGGCGAACAATATGATAGGTTGAAGCTCAACTCATCACATTATCTAGCAACAGTCGATACAGAAATCTATACATCGAATAAAAGAGTATAATTAGAAGGGATTACATAAATAGTTCATCGTCACACTGACGGAAACATCAGAGTAGCAGCAGCTTCTGGGACAGCTGCTGTAGACAGAAGCAATAACAAATCTTCAAAAGAAGCCTGAGCATAGGAACGAGACGTCTACTCATCGGTGAAGGCGTAGTCGGGTTCATCTGCCAAATAATTTTTAGTACGGTTTGTACTGGCCACATCTCTCACCCTATGCTTTGCTTTTACTATAGAGTATTTGGTGGGATGCAAAGGATATAATCAAAGCGACCTAACATATGGCCGTGGTTTCCTATGCAAGCAGTGATCAATATTATATAATATAACTCATTAAGTTTTAAGCCATCTCATCCATATATCCATCCCATTCCATCACCACATCTCACCCTCTCGCACTCAGTCGACAGCTCCAACTCCCTCTCGGAGCCTGTCTCAGCGGCTCACAGCCGAAAGGGTAACACCAGAGGAAGAATAGAAGGACTCATCTCACTACTCACGAGAAGCGTGGGTCTTAGGAAAAAGCCATACCAATGGCTCACGGATTATATATATATAGATTCATAAACTCTGCAGAGCGTGTACTCCCGTAATCACAAGATTACTATCATCGACGGTGCCCCGTCTAAGCTGATTTCGGCTGCTTTCTAACCGGTGCGATGCCACCCTACCACTCAGTACTAGAACATCCCGGATAGGTACCACCGGCACACTGAGACTGTGAGAGATAGTACCGGGCCCTCGAGGTCACTATGTTGTCTAAGGAGGGTGTGGGTCCCAATGCCCGTACCTCCCGACACTATCTGCTAACAACCTAGTAGTAGTGGCACCGTTCTAGCTAGTCAGACATCCGTCCCCGCCCATACAGGGGCGAGCGGTGAGCACGTAGGTCCCAAGGTTCCAGTCCTCAAGAGATATCAGATCCTAGGGGGATCAGACAGGATTATCTTCTTATAGGGACTACAACAGTCCATGCTACAACAGCACCTCCTATCCGGGGCCTCGCTCCACGAAGGCTCTCACCCCCGGGATCACCATATACCTCACAATGTGCCCGCCACAAGCACCTCATACGGGAATGCCCAGAACACATCCCCCGGCATGGCTTGCCCACAAGGCTCGTCATAGAACCCTGTCCGATCGACTCAACCCTCACCACACACCCAAGACGCACGCAGCGCTCTCCCCGAGTAAAGTGGCACCACGTGCCTTAACCACGTAACCATACTCTCCACCACGCATCATATCACGCAGATATAAGCGCAGTAGAAGTAAAGCATCATAAGTAAATAAGCATGCGTCTAGCCTATCAGCGGGTGTGCAGGAGTAAGGTTGCAATAAGGTAAAGGCTCATTAAGCAAAATCTACTATGCAACCTATCATCAGGTGATATTCATAAATAAAGTACTAGCAAACTAGATATTATGCCATGCGTAATAGGATCTACGAGGTTGGGTGGGGTGTGGCACCTGTGAAGTCGTCACCGAGCTCCTCCTCATACTCGTAGCCGTCCTCCTCAAACTGCTCCTCCTCTGAAATGAGACGTAAATAGTCGCGTTAGCGACTCCTATAGAGTATCACAAAGAACCAAATGAAATTCAATAACCCAAAATGCAATCATACATAAGCCTATGACGTAGAGCTCATTTTTATGAAAATTTGGACACTTGGTTCATATTTTCGGAGTTCGTATGAATTAGTTATGAATTTTACAAGATTTAATAATATTCTGAAAAAGAAAAAGACTGATTAAACCAGGGCTGACACGTGGCGGCTTCTGATTTGTCCACATGGCACGCGGGTCCGGCAGAGGTGGCGTGGGGCTGACATCATGCTGATGTTAGCATGGGTCCGGTGGTTTAGACGCTGACAGGTGGGACCCATGGTCCTGGTCACTGACATGTGGGACCGGGTCAACGGTCAACGTTGATCGGTCAACGATCAACGCCGACCGGGCCTCAACCGGGCCTCGACGGGCTTGGGTAGGGCTGGATCTGGGCCGGGTTGGGCCGGCCGGCCCGGACACATGTCGGGCTCTGGTCGTGCCACGTTGCGGATCTGGGTCCAGTGGGGTTGGTCCACGGTGCTTTGGTCCATGGACCCGGCTCACGGTGCACCGAAGACAGGGCGGCTAGGTGGCACTGCGCGGTTTGTCCAGCTGGGTCCATGTGGCCACATGGACGTGGTCCAGTGGACAGGGGAAAATCCCCCTTCTCTGCCTCGCGCGCGGCCAGGCACAACGCTTGTCGGCGTGGAGCAGGGACGTGACGGCTGCGGGCGGTGCGAGCCAGGCGGAGCAGTGGCTAGGCCTACGCAGAGGTATGGCAGAGGCGGTTGCAGGGCACAAGCTGGCTCGCGGGCCCTTGGCTCGTCGACGCACGCGCTTCGGCGGCGGCCGGCGGCGAGGCCGTGGCGGTGGGGCGCTACAGCGCATGGGAGGCATCCTTGACTTGCGCTACGGCTTCCTGAGCAGGAGGCGAACGTAGTGGGGCGCTCAATTTGGAGGAATCAGCCCCTAGGCCGGCGGTCGACGGCGGCGGCGACGGACGACGGTGGCGGCGAAAAGCTCCAGCGAAACTCGAAACTGGCCTCCATCTTCACCTTCTCCTACCTGTGCGGAGCAGCTCAGAGCTCCAGAGGACTATCGCGGTGCTAATGGTGGCTCACGGGGGCGCCCGCGACGGTGAGGTCGCAGCGGTGCTCCGGCGGTCGGAGGCGCATGGCGACTAGGGCCGGCAAAGCGCGCTGAGCCCCACTGGGGTCAAACCGAGCTCCAGGAAGTTGCCTAGATCGTGTTCCAGACTACGGCGAGCACGGTGGGGTAGCTAATGAGGCCTATGGCGCACTAGACGACGGGAACGCGAGGATGAGCTGGTCGGCGGCGATGGGAGGCATGGGCGAGCTTACCTCGACGGTGCTGACGGCGGCAGATGTTGCGGGGTCGTGGTAGCAGGCGCTCGGGGGAGGTGTAGCAGAGCAGCGGCGTCGCGGTTGAGCGGGGCCGCTAGGTCCTCCTTCGACGAGTAGCAACGGCAGCGGCGCGCGGGTCCGGCTCCGGCAGCAGCAGCTCCTCCCCGCCTTCTTCCCCTCCTTCCACTCCTCTGCTCCTTGGTTAGCAGGCAAGGAAAGGTGGTGTGGTGAGCCAGCAAAGACGGCTGGGCATGGGGGAAACCCTAATGGCACCGAGCCTCGCCATTTATAGCCATGGCGGCAATGGCGGACGACGTGGATGGCTTATGCCGATCCAGCGGCTGGGCGTGGCCGCGTGCTAGGGTTAGGGTTTCGAGGGAGCACGGCGCGGGCAGGCGGAGATGGACGGGATCGTGGCGGTTGCGGGCAGGCGGAGATGGACGGCATCGCGGTGGTCACGAGCGCGGGACGAGCGGCGAGGGCCCATTGCCACTAATGGAGCGGCGGACGCGACCGGCCGATGAGCAGAAAAGGAAAAGTGAAGGGCTGACAGGCGGGGTCCGGGCGTCAACGGCACAGCGGCGGCGACGTGCGGGTGTGCGGCGTGAGCGGCGCCTCATGCTGGGCCGGTTCGGCTTGCTGGGCTGCGGCAGCGCGAGCGTGCGGGGCGAGGCAGCGGGCCGAGGCGGGCGTGGTGGCAGGCCGAGGCGGCAGGCCATGCTGGGCTGGGCCGGTGCGGGCGAGCCAGCGCGAGCAGGTGCACGTGAGCGAGCAGCGGGGCTGGCCTTGCTGGGTCGCGAAGCAGGCCGGGGCGTGCAGTGAAGACAGGCCGGGCCTGGTGGCCTTGCTGGGCTGCTACTACTGCTGGGCTGCTTTCCTCTTTTCCTTTTCTTCTTCTTTTCTTTTCCCTTTTCTATTTCTATTTCCCAAACACTAATCCATACCATGAGCATGTTAGTATATGCATGTTAATGACTATAGCACCAACATCATACTAGGTCCACTAGAGTCTCATGGTCTAGTTGGAAGCCAAGTCCAAGGTTAGTATACTTATATATACATATGATAATTATGTTGTTAATTTTATTATTCAATATATAAAATCAACAAGATGCAAACCAAACTCTGGATTAAAATGCAGATGCTCAACTACGAGTAGGTGCTACTTGTGCAACATCTAGGTAGTTTTCTACATGACACTCACCAACAACGGGATACTTTTAGAAAAATTTTTGTTGGTTGTGATTTTTGGTGTTCGGATTTTTAGGGTTGTTACAGTCCTACCCCCTTATGAGAATCTCGTCCTCGATATTTTAAAAGTGCAACTTACTCTTGAAATAAGTAGGGGTAGAGCCTTCTCATTTCTGATTCCTTCTCCCAAGTTGCTTCTCCTTCTGTGTGATTGCTCCACTGAATCTTCAAGTATGGCGTGCTGGTGTTTCTAGTTTCCTTCGTGGTTCTATCCATAATGCGGATGGGGTGCTCTCTGTATTCCAGGGTGTCCTGAATATCAAGTGCCTCTACGGGTATCGAATGCTCTGGTGGCTGCAAGCACTTGCGCAGTTGCGACACATGGAACACTGGGTGCACTCCTGCTAGTTGCGCGGGTAGCTCAATTTTGTAGGCAAGCTTGCCAATCCTTTCACAGATTCTGTACGGTCCACATACCTTGGTGCTAGCTTTCCTTTCACATGGAATCTGACAGTTCCTCAAAATGGGGAGACCTTGAGATAGACATAGTCCCCGACTTCAAACTCAAGATCTCTACGTCTCTTGTCGGCATAGCTCTTCTGACGGCTCTGGGCAATCCTCAGATTCTCTCGCACTTGGGCGACTCCTTCTTCAGCCTCCTTGATGGTGGCAGGGCCAAAGAATGATCTTTCACCTGTTTCGGACTACATCAGGGGTGTTTTGCATGGTCTTCCATACATAGCCTCGAATGGTGACATCTTGAGACTAGCCTGGTAACTGTTGTTGTAGGAGAACTCTGCAAAGGGCAAACTCTTCACCCAATCAGTTCCATATTTCAGAACACAAGCTCGGAGCATATCTTCAAGGATCTGGTTCACTCTCTCTGTCTGACCATCTGTCTGAGGGTGATAAGTGGTACTGTAATCTAGCCTGCTCCCTATTGACTTGTTCAGGGCCTTCCAGAACTTGGACGTGTACTGCGGCCCACGATCGGATATTATGCTCTTAGGGGCTCCATGCAGCTTGAGAATGTTCTCAACATACAAATCTGCTAGCTGGCCAACTCGGGCATCATTCCTGATGGCTAGGAAGTGAGCTACCTTAGTCAAGCGATCGACTATCACCTATATGGCATCATGGCCCTTCGATGTTCGAGGCAAACCCACAATAAAATCCATAGAAATGCTATCCCATTTCCATTCAGGTATATCAAGTGGCTTTAGCAGTCCTGCAGGTCTCTTGTGCTCAGCTTTGACATGTTTACAAATGTCGCATCTAGCAACATGACCTGCGATATCCGACTTCATGTTCTTCCACCAGAATTTCCTCTTCAAATCAGCATACATCTTAGTACTGCCTGGGTGGATACAATACTTTGAGTCATGTCCTTCTGAGAGGATCTCATTGCAGATAGCTGGGTCTGTAGGCACACAAATTCTGTCCTTGTACCAATAGGTACCTTGCTCATCTTCACTGAACTCTGGTGAAAGGTCCTTGTGTGGTTTTGGTAATTGAGCGACAACTTAGGTGGATTAACATGTGTTATGATTAAGATACACAGGGGTTAGTTCACAAGATCATGTGTGTGGGCAACATATGCCATGGAGGGCTTGATGTTGTTACATTGCTCACACATGTGATGATGAAGGAGCTTTATTGCATATGTGACATGACATGGAGTCATGTGACCAAGTTGGTGAAGATCAAGATGAGGCTTGGCTCGATGGACCGGTGGATGTGTGAAGGACAAGTCAAGGCTTTGAAGCGATGGACCATGAGACGGTGAAGCTTGAGCAAGACTTGGTGCTGATGGACCATGAGACGGTGAAGAGCAAGTGAGGTCAAGTTCAATGGACCAAGAAGGTTGCATGATGATATGAAGTGGATCACATCATTTGATGATCGTGTTGGTGCATATGTTGCACTTGCACATTTGGAGGTGATGGAGGAAATGGAAAAGCACAAGGCAAAGGTATAACCTAGGGCTTTTCATTTCACCGGTCCAAGGTTGAGTAGAGAAGAGCTTGACCGGATTTAGGATAGATGGCCGTACTATCAAGAGGGGCAGATTGGTTTGCATATCGGTCATCTAGTGCCACTTGAGCGATCTAACATTGCGACATGCTAGGATCGAGTGGCGTTGTGAGATCAAGCGAAAATCCTTTGAAAATGATTGTGAAAATAATAACACACATGCACATGGTGATGTACACTTGGTGGTGGTTAGCACATTTGTAAAGGCGGAGGTGTTTGCAGGGTTGAGTTGGATTCGGCGCTTTTGGGAAAATTAGAGAGCTATTTTCTATAGCGCCGGATGTGAAAACATGCTAATTCTCGTGCACAAGGTGGTATACTTGTTGATTAGCATGTATGAGCAAAGGTGGCGAAGTTAGCGTCGACGATGGCTTGATTTGCAATATTTCTAAGCGTCGAACGCTGGGCGTTGAGGCGCCGGGTGCAGCCCTAACGCGTCCGACGCGTGGAAGACTGAGCGCAGGAGCGCCGGACGCTGGGCTGACGCGTCCGGCGCATGAAGAGTCTGGCAGCAGGCGCGCGATGCAAGTCGTGTATGCACCGGACGCTGCAGTGGCACGTCCGGTGGTTCGTGGCCGGGCGTCCGGCGAGCAGGCGCTGGGACGACACTCTCTGGGTAGCGTCCGGCGCTGCCCGAACGCGTCCGGCGCTGCAAAAAGGAGATCGGCGCGAGGCACAGCAGACGCGCGCCGGACGCTGAACAGTGTCGCAGCAGCATTTGGTGCTCTGTGGAGCTGCAGCGTCCGGCGTGGCCTAACGGCCAGACGCACGGATGGTGAATGCACCGGACGCGTCCGGCGGTTCCATCAGGCGCGTCCGGCGCGTTGATCTGAGCCATTTTGAGAAGTAGCCATTGGTAGGCAACGGTCAACTTTGAACGCGGGCGACACGTGGTGCAAGATGAAGCGCCGGACGCGTCCGGCGGTTCCATCAGATGCCTCCGGCGCTCATGATTGAGGTGCCCGAGGGGGCAACGACTAGTTTGAGCTGTTGGGCTATAAATAGAGATGGTCACCAGCCTTGGGCGGGTGCTGAGCACACTCCAGGCATGGTGGCTGGTGTGGTCATGCTTGGGAGCCCTCTAACTCACATATGCTTGATAGGAGATCATTCGATAGTGTGAGAGAGCGATTCTAGTGCGATTGCTTTGGGAGAGAGCATCGTGTGGCACTAGGTGTTCGTGTTGCAAGCCGGTGGGCTTGTTACTCTTGGAGGTTGCCACCTCCTAGATGGCTTGGTGGCAAGAGACTCCATCGAAGCACGCAAGGAGATTGTGCGGTGCTCCGGAGAAGAGATTGTGAGGGGTACTTGAGCCTTCCCCGCGGGAGTCGCGAATTGGCTACTCTAGTTGAGATCGTGGCTTGGAGGATCCCCATCTTGTGTTGATTCATCACACCCGAGGTTGTGGGTTTGGCTAGGTGACGCCAATTAGCGAGTGAATCTCCAAGTGGGTGCATCACCACAAGAGGACGTAGCTTGGTGGCAACCAAGTGATCCTCGGTAAAAATCGCCGTGTCATCTTGTGTCCACACTTCGTGGTGGTTTGCAATCTCTTTCACAAGCTTGTATTTACATTCATATATATTGTGCTTGTGTTGTTTCTCTTGCAATTAGTTGGCTTGTGTAGCTATCTAGTTACCTTCTAGTTTGTGTAGCATAGAAGTATCTCTTGTGTGACTAATTAGCTTGAGTAGTCTAATTAGTAGCTTTTCTTAGTTTGCGTTGCTAAGTAATTTGAGCTTTTGGGTTTGGCTTGTGTATCCTTGTCCTTGAGCATCTTGTGAGCTTAGGTTGGCTTTGTGCTTTTGCTCATTAGAATTGTGTAGGTGCTCCCTTGCTTGATAAAGCACTAGTTTCTTAGGTTTGTGTGACCTTGCAAGCTAGACTTGATTAGGAGGGCACTAGCTAGTTTGGCACCTTGCTTTCTTGTGTAGGATCTTTTACAATGTGTATCTAGAGTTATAGTTAGAGGGGTGAAGTCTTGGCTAGACTGATAGTTTTAATTCCGCATTTATTTTGGTTAGCCGGTGCGATAAGTTTTAGAAAGGACTATTCATCCCCTCTAGTCCGCCATCTCGACCTTTCATCTGGGCACTCGCCTTGCGTCAGGAGCTCATGTATCTCCCAAATTTCTGGACAATGGCACTGGGCTTCACGGATCCTATCCATGAGGGTGTAGTGTACACGAAGCTCATTCAACTGGCCATGGGGTATCACCTCCATCTGTAACTCATCAATGCCCTGTTGCAACTCCTTGGACAAGGTGGTGGTGAACAGAGCATGACAATGGCTTTTGCGGCTAAGAGCGTCAGTGACCACATTGGCCTTCCCAGGGTGATAGAGAATCTTCACATCGTAGTCATTAGTCAACTCAAGCCAATGACGTTGTCTCATGTTCAGATTTTCCTGGGTGAAAATGTACTTTAGGCTCTTGTGATCGGTGTAGATTTCACACTTGTTCCCAATTAGATAGTGCCTCCAAATCTTCAATGCATGGATCACAGCTGTAATCTTGAGATCATGGGTGGGGTAATGCTGTTCATGCTCTTTAAGCTGGTGGGAAGCATAGGCAATGACTTTCCCATTCTGCATCAGAACACAACCGAGCCTGTGGCGAGATGCATCGCAATAGACCATAAAGTCCTGGTGGATATCGGGCAAGGCAAGAACAGGCGTTGTGGTGAGCTTCTCCTTCAGAGTCTGGAAACTCTGTTCGCATTGGGGCGTCCATTCAAACTCTTTGGTCTTCTTCAGAAGGTCGGTTATGGGGCGAGCTATCTTGAAAAAGTTCTCGATGAATCGGCGATAATAACTAGCCAATCCTAAGAAACTTCTCACATCGGTCACATTCTGTGGCTGCTCCCATCCCTTCACTGTCTCTATCTTGGACGGATCAACAGCTACTCCATCAGCATTGAGTATATGGCCTAGGAAAGTGACCTCCTCAAGCCAGAACTCACACTTGCCGAACTTGGCATAGAGCTGATGCTTTCTCAACTTCTCCAACACTATCCTCAGATGTTGTTCATGTGCCTCGGCGGTGGTAGAATAGACAAGAATGTCATCAATGAAGACCACCACGAACTTATCCAGCTCCTGCATGAACAATTTATTCATCATGTTCATAAAATAAGCCGGTGCGTTCATAAGACCGAAGGACACGACGGTGTACTCATACTGCCCATATCTGGTGACAAATGCTGTCTTGGGAATGTCCTCTTCTCTTGTCTTCATTTGATGGTAGCCTGATCTGAGGTCAATCTTGGAGAAG
Source organism: Bothriochloa decipiens (assembly GCA_023333625.1). Lineage (NCBI taxonomy): Eukaryota > Viridiplantae > Streptophyta > Magnoliopsida > Poales > Poaceae > Bothriochloa > Bothriochloa decipiens. Next base: position 44,615,449 of record CM041631.1, read on the forward strand.
TACTTGGCATTGCGTAGCTGGGGGTCATCTATCCTCGGCAGGGGGTACTTGTTCTTTATGGTCACGCCATTCAGGTTCCTGTAATCAATGCACATCCTTTGCGTACCATCCTTCCTCTTAACAAATAGAACAGGAGATCCCCAGGGCGAGGCACTGGGCCTAATGAACCCTTTCTCGGATAGCTCCTCAAGCTGTTTCTTAAGCTCCTTAAGATCATCAACTGCCATACGGTAGGGTCGCTTAGAAATAGGACTCATACCAGGCAACAGGTTGATCACGAACTCAACATCCCTGTTCGGTGGCATCCCTGTTAGTTCTTAAGGAAAGACATCGAGGTACTCACGAACTATAGGCACTTCCTCAAGCGACTTCTCTTCAAGGGCACATAGCATGGAAACATCTGTCCTTTTGTTTGGCTCACATCTGATCCGGCGACCACTTGGATCGGTTATATCCACAAATCTAGGTGAGCAAGATATCACTCCCTTGTTCTGGGTTAACCAATCCATCCCTAGAATGACGTCTAGGCCTTCGAAGGGTAGCAAGGTAAGATCAGCAAGAAAGGTAAGACCCTCGATTGTGATACTCACTCCCTTACATCTTTTGGTACAACAAACATTGCCCAAAGGTGAACTGGTGTATTTGGCTTCGTTTCGTGGAGTGACAGGTATATGGTGCTCTCGTGCCAACTTGGTGGCTATATAAGAACATGTAGCTCTTGAATCAAACAACACGGATGCCTTAACTCCATGCACTAAAAACATACCGTACACCACGTCGGGGGCACTCTGGGCAGCCTCTGCTGTGATGTGGGCGAGGTAGCCACGGGGTGCTCCAGACGGCACCTGCTTGTACGGGGTGCCCTGGTTCTGCCTGGCGGGCGCTGGTGTAGCCGGTGCAGCCTTGCTCGAGCACTCGGCTACCTTGTGACCTGGCTGGCCACAAGCGAAGCAAGTGTAGGTCGCGCCGCCTGTGGGGGTTGGCACGGCGGCCCTCCACGTGCTACCTCCTGGTGTGACACGAGCGTACACTTGGCGGTCTTGAGCAGGGCGGGGGTAGTTGTTGGTGTGGGTACCACCGCCCCGGCTCGAACCATGTGCGGCTCCCTAGGCGAAGCGAGAGCAGGGAGGCTGAGACGCCTCACCACGCGATCTCCGTGGGGCAGGTGCGTGGGAGGTGCCCTCAGCACAGCGCTTCTTGGTCTTGCCAAGTGCCTCCTTCTTCGCGAAAACCTCATCGTGGTCCTTCTCAATCTCCATGCACCTGTCGATCAAGTCACACAGGGTGTGGCTCTTGGTGCCTGAGAGGGACAGCCTAATGCGGCTAGACAAACCCTTGTGGTAGTAGTACATCTTCTCCTTCTCAGAGTTCACCACTGAGGCAGGTGCATAGCGCAGCAGGTTAGTGAAGCGGGTGGTGTACTCATGCACCTTATCAGTTCCCATGGAGATGTTGCGGAACTCATTCTCCTTCTTCTCCAGTGCACCCTCGCGGATGAAGAATACGCGGAACTCCTCCACGAATTCATCCCAGGAGATGTTGGCAGGGTCCTGGTGGGTCTCACAGAGGCTGTCCCACCAAGATCGCTCAGCACCCACAAGCTGGTGAGTTGCTAAGCCAACACACTCCTCTTCAGTGCAAGTGGTCAAGTCCAGCTTCTTCTCAACCTCCCTCAGCCAGTCATTGGCAGCGATGGGGTCGATGCTGGTGCCATCGAATGTCGAGGGCCTCAGCTTGAGAAAGAACTCTAGCTTCTTGTAGTAGTCATCGCGTGGCTCCCTGTGGCGGTGGTCCAGCATGTTCTCACCCAAGTCACGAGAAGATCGGTCTGCTGAGCCATCACATCAGCCAGAAGTGGCGGAGGTGGTGGTGGCGGAGCTCCTTCCCTAGTAGCACCCTCTGGCTTAACAACAGGGGGTGGTCCTCCTCCATCCGCGCCTCCTGCAGGCTGCTCAACAGGTGGAGTTCCTCTAGCCGCGCCTCCAGCAGCTGGTTCCGGCTCAACAACCGGTGGTGGTGGTGGGTGAGCAGGCTGCGGGGTGACAGCGCGGGGTGGATCCTTAAGGTTGAGGGGTATGTGACCAACGCGTCCACGACCACGACCTTGACCACGACCACGTCCACGGCCCCTGGTGGGCGTAGGTGAAGGGGAGTGGTTGTTCAGGCGGCTGGTACGACAAGTGGACATCCTGCTTAACATAAACCTCAGATTAGGGCACATATGCATGTGATATAACTTGACACTACTGATGTAATAATTAAAATAGCTTAATGATTTAAAAGCATTTAAATCTAACCAACACTCGTACAGAGAACCATGAAGATCCATAAAGATTTGATAAAATCTGAATCATCCATTACATCAAGTGGGTACATGGTGATGTCTCTAATAGCTACGCTAGGATACTTGCGGGAAACGCACTACATGCAGGTAGCTCTTAGCATGGGGTGGACAATCTACTCAACAACATGGTGAGTCTGGTCATTCGGCCACACAGGGCCCATCATCTCCTGATCCTACACTACGCTAAACCATCCTTAGGGACTGGTCCAAACTGTAAGCTGTGGGGGGAATACCGATGCCAAAAGCTTGGATCTGCTCGTCTGTCATCCGAAGGTGAGAGACGTAACGATGGGCCTCCTTGAGCTGAGGGGTGGACACTGACTGTCTGCTGAGTCCAGTGGTGGGGCACCTACCCAAGTTGAGGCGAGATTGCCCCAGCTCGAACGTCTCAACTCTGACCTTCTTATAGGCTCGTACGGGGATCTTGTCCTGCAGCTCCTCGTACTCTCTGACTCTCTTGCGATCCGACCTCTTCCAAGCCTCCATGTTGAGTTTGAGCTTGTCCATGAGGTATGCTGTCTTGTGGACGTAGTTAATCAGGTGTCCTTGGTTGTAGCTGGCAAGAGTGTATTCCTGCAGCAACTTCTCACGTTGAGCCTTGCATTGCTCATGGAGTTTGTCCCTGTAGGCGGCATCTTGACTCTTCTCCTGGAATCTCTTCGCAATGTCTCTGTTCTTTTCAGCTATGGTAGTCTCGAGCTCCCAGACCTTCCTGTTGAGTCGGCTGTCGTGGAGCTGAAGCTTCTCCATGTCATTCGTCATCCTGGCGATCTGGTCCTGGTGAGTGTGCTCCTTGCACGCTAACTCATGCTCTAGGTCCGCAATCTTCTGCTTCCATGCTGCCTCCTTGCTCTCTGACTTGCGGATTCTCTCATCAACCTCCATCAGGTAGTTGCGGTCATGGCGTCCCTTTTTCTCCAACTCAGCAATGTACATTTCCTGGCACTGTAGGTACATCACAGAGGTGCGGTGGCAAGGGTTACGGTCAACTCTGATATTCTGCTTGGTGTAGGCGATCTCCTCCCAAGTACCCTGCTAAATGTCAAGGGCACGAGGAAGCAGACGAAAGCGACTCTCCTTCAGGTAGTCGGCCCCGTTGCGCAGCACAGTATGAAGTGCCTGGCGCAAAACGGTCTGAACACACATGCTGATGTTGTTTCCGAAGGCGAAGTCAGTGAAGGCGGCAACTCCAGACAGGTTCATGCTTGCAGGCACGTTGATGTGGACTGCCTTGTAGCCCTCGATGCCTCCTCCAAGGGCGGGCTTGCCGCGGCAAAGGTACTCGATGTTCTCCACGGGAACACCAAGCTCGGTGAGAACCTCACAAAGCACGTGAGCGTAGCCTCCATACTCTGTCCCGTCGAGTCTGTACTCCACGACATCCAACGGCGGCAATGGACCAAGCGGCAAGTTGGGGTCCATCTGTAGGTTGACACGAGAATGGAGTTAGAAAAATTGCAGAGAGAGGTAAGCCATGCATAAAAGCGTAGGCAGTGGTCGGTGTATAACCAAGAGATTTTAAGGTTCTCCTAATTCTATCGTATAATCCTATGGGTCTCATCCTAGGGTCAAGCATGGCTCTGATACCAACAGAGACATCCTCAATTTTCCACGAAGGGAAAATACACAGAATGATGAATAATATGGTAGGTTGTAGCTCAACCCATCACATTACCCAGCAACGGTCGATACAGAAATTCATACATCGAATAAAAGAGTATAATTAGAAGGGATTACATAAATAGTTCATCGCCACACTGGCGAAAACATCAGAGTAGCAGTAGCTTCTGGGACAGCTGCGCTAGGCGGAAGCAACAACAAATCTCCAAAAGAAGCCTGAGTATAGGAACGAGACGTCTACTCCTCATCGGTGAAGTCGTAGTCGGGTTCACCTGCCAAATAATTTTCAGTACGGTTTGTACTGGCCACATCTCCCACCCTATGCTTTGCTTTTGCTATGTAGTATTTGGTGGGATGCAAAGGATATAATCAAGTGATCTAATATATGGCTGTGGTTTTCTATGCAAGTAGTGACCAATATTATATAATATAATTCATCAAGTACTACAACAGTCCGTGCAACAACAGCACCTCCTACCCGGGGCCTCGCTCCACGAAGGCTCTCACCCCGGGATCACCATATACCTCACAATGTGCCCGCCACAAGCACCTCATACGGGAATGCCCAGAACACATCCTCCGGCAAGACTCACCCACAAGGCTCGTCGTAGAACCCTGTCTGATCGACTCAACCCTCACCACACACCCAAGATGCACGCAGCACTCTCCTCGAGTAAAGTGGCACCACGTGTCTTAACCACATAACCATACTCTCCACCACGCATCACATCACGTAGATATAAGCGTAGTAGAAGTAAAGCATCATAAGTAAATAAGCATGCGTCTAGGCTATCAGTGGGTGTGCAGGAGTAAGGTTGCAACAAGGTAAAGGCTCATCAAGCAAATCTACCATGCAATCTATCATCAGGTGATATTCATAAATAAAGCACTAGCAAACTAGATATTATGCCATGCGTAATAGGATCTACGAGGTTGGGTGGGGTGTGGCACCTGCGAAGTCATCACCGAGCTCCTCCTCGTACTCGTAGTCATCCTCCTCAAACTGCTCCTGCTCTGAAACGAGACGTAAATAGTCGCATTAGCGACTCCTATAGAGTATCACAAAGAACCAAATGAAATTCAATAACCCCAAATGCAATCATACATAAGCCTATGACGTAGAGCTCATTTTTATGAAAATTTGGACACTTGGTTCATATTTTCGGAGTTCGTATGAATTAGTTATGAATTTTACAAGATTTAATTATATTCTAAAAAAGAAAAAAACTGATTAAACCAGGGCTAACACGTGGCGGCTTCTGATTTGTCCGCATGGCACGCGGGTCCGGCAGAGGTGGCGTGGGGCTGACATCATGCTGATGTCAGCATGGGTCCGGTGGTTTAGACGCTGACAGGTGGGATCCACGGTCCTGGTCACTGACATGTGAGACCGGGTCAACGGTCCACATTGACCAGTCAACGATCAACGTTGACCGATCAACGGTCAACGCCGACCGGGCCTCGGCGGGCTTGGGTAGGGCTGGATCTGGGTTGGGTTGGGCCGGCCCAGCCAGGACACGTGTCGGGCTCTGGTCGTGCCACGTTGCGGATCTGGGTCCAGTGGGCTTGGTCCACGGTGCTTTGGTCCATGGACCTGGCTCACGGTGCATCGAAGACAGGGCAGCTAGGTGGCGCTGCGCGGTTGGTCCAGCTGGGTCCACGTGGCCATGTGGACGTGGTCCAGCGGACAAGGGAAAATCCCCCTTCTCTGCCTCACGCGCGCGACCGGGTGCGGTGCTTGCCAGCGTGGAGCAGGGGCGTGGCGGTTGCCGGCGGCGCGGGCCAGGCGGAGCATCGGCTAGGGCTGCACAGAGGTATGGCAGAGGCGGTTGCAGGGTGCAAGCTGGCTCGCGGGCCCTTGGCCCGTCGGCACACGCGCTTCTGCGGCGGCCGGCGGCGAGGCCGCGGCGGTGGGGCGCTACAGCGCATGGGAGGCATCCTTGACTTGCGCTACGGCTTCCTGAGCACGAGGCGAACGTAGTGGGGCGCTCAATTTTGAGGAATCAGCCCCTAGGCCAGCGGTCGATGGCGGCGACGGCAGACGACGGTGACGGCGAAAAGCTCCAGCGAAACTTGAAATTGGCCTCCATCTTCACCTTCTCCTACCCGTGCGGAGCAGCTCGGAGCTCCAGAGGAATATCGCGGTGGTACCGGAGGCTCGCGGGGGCACGCGCGACGGTGAGGTCGCAGCGGCGCTCCGACGGTCGGAGGCGCATGGCGACTAGGGCTGGCAAAGCCCGCCGAGCCTCACTGGGGTCAAACCGAGCTCTAGGAAGTTGCCTAGATCATGTTTGAGACTATGACAAGCACGGTGGGGTAGCTAATGAGGCCTATGGCGCACTAGACTACGAGAACGCCGAGGATGAGCTAGTCGGTGGCCATGGGAGGCATGGACGAGCTTACCTCGGCGGTGCTGACGGTGGCAGATGCTGCGGGGTCATGGTAGTAGGCGCTCGGGGGAGGTGTAGCAGAGCAGCGGCGTCATGGTTGAGCGGGGCCGCTAGGTCCTCCTCCGACGAGCAGCAACGACGGCAGCGCGCGGGTCCGGCTCCGGCAGCAGCAGCTCCTCCCTGCCTTCTTCCCCTACTTCCACTCCTCTGCTCCTTGGTTAGCAGGCAAGGCAAGGTGGTACGGTGAGCCAGCAAAGGCGGCTGGGCATGGGGGAAACCGCAATGGCACCGAGGTCCGCCATTTATAGCCATGGCGGCCATGGCGGACGGCGTGGATGGCTTATGGCGATCCAGCGGTTGGGCGTGGCCATGTGCTAGGGTTAGGGTTTTAGGGAAACGCAGCGTGGGCAGGCGGAGATGGATGGCATCGTGGCGGTCACGGGCGCGGGACGAGCGGCGGGGGCACCATTGCCACTAATGGAGCGGCGAACGCGATCGGCCGGTGAGCAGAAAAGGAAAAAGGGTAGGGCTGACAGGCGGGGTCTGGGCGTTAGCGGCACAGTGGCCGCGGCGTGCGGGTGTGCGGCGCGGGCAGCGCCTCATGCTGGGCCGGTTTGGCTTGCTGGGCCGCGGCAGCGCGAGCGTACGGGGCGAGGCAGCGGGCCGAGACAGGGGCGGTGGCAGGTCGAGGATGGGGTTCTCTCTGTATTTCAGACATAATGCCCCGTACGCTCGCTGTATTTCAGGATGTCCTGAATATCAAGCCATACCGGCCCCGTACGGGTTCTCTCTGTATTAGCACCCCATCCTGAAATACAGACATGCTGGGCTGGGCCGGTGCGGGCGAGCCAGCTCGAGCAAGCGCGCGTGAGCGAGCGGCGGGGCTGGCCTTGCTGGGCCGCGAAGCAGGCCAGGGCGTGCGGTGAAGGCAGGCCGGGCCCGGTGGCCTTGCTGGGCTACTTTCCTCTTTTCCTTTTCTTCTTCTTTTCTTTTCCCTTTTCTATTTCTATTTTCCAAACACTAACCCATACCATGATCATGTTAGTGTATGCATGTTAATGACTATAGCACCAACATCATACTAGGTCCACTAGAGTCTCATGGTCTAGTTGAAAGCCAAGTCCAAGGTTAGTATACTTATATATATACACATATGATATTTATGTTGTTGATTTTATTATTCAAAATATAAAATCAACAAGATGCAAACCAAACTCTGGATTAAAATGCAGATGCTCAACTACGAGTAGGTGCTACTTGTGCAACATCTAGGTAGTTTCCTACATGACACTCACCAACAACGGGATACTTTTAGAAAAATTTTTGTTGGTTGTGATTTTTGGTGTTCGGATTTTTAGGGTTGTTACAGTCCTACCCCCTTATGAGAATCTCGTCTTCGATATTTTAAAAGTGCAACTTACTCTTGAAACAAGTAGGGGTTGAGCCTTCTCATTTCTGATTCCTTCTCCTAAGTTGCTTCTCCTTCTGTGTGATTGCTCTACTGAATCTTCAAGTATGGCGTGCTGGTGTTTCTAGTTTCCTTTGTGGGTCTATCCATAATGCGGATGGGGTGCTCTCTGTATTTCAGGATGTCCTGAATATCAAGTGCCTCTGCGGGTATCGGATGCTCTGGTGGCTGTAAACACTTGCGCAGTTATGACACATGGAACACTGGATGCACTCCTGCTAGTTGCGCGGGTAGCTCAATTCTGGTCTGGCTTTGCAGTTATGTGGTGTGCCTCTGACAGTGAGCCGGAATTTGTACATTGTTGTACAGAAAACGTACAAAATGCTGTGTTAACCTAATATCATGACGATGTTGTTCAGCACACAGATCTATACAGTTTATTGTTCATATAGTATTTTGAAACGAGTACCTTTCATGGGCTTCCATAATGCTATTGCAACATGAACAACTTTAGAAAACATGAAACACATTTTGAATTTTTGAAATTTTTCTTTCAAAATGTTGAAAGTTGAGCACATAAAATCATATAAAAATGGTTAAATACAATGATTAGGCCTTGTTTGAATCGCAGTTATTAAAAGTTAGTGAACTAACTACCACCTAATAGGTGTTTGGATAGTTGGCTAGAGGTGTATATGAACTGTTAGCATCTATTAACACCTCTTCATCAACTATGAACTAATTGCTGGCACCGAATCTAAATAGACCCTTAATCATGAGGCCCTTAACCATGGGGAGCAAAGGAGAAAAGAAAAGAAAGAAGAAAATAAGGCAAATATGGTCTATTTGGTAAAGCTCCACTGCTTGATTCTTAGTTTCAGCTCTTTAATTTTTTATCGATGGAATGATTCTCGTTGATTCAAAGTGATTCTAGTGGGGATTGAATAGGGAGTAGCTAGGAATAGATTCTTTTCGTTCGAAGCTTAAATGGAGAACGATTTTTATCTGCTCTTACCACGGAGAATCTGATTCAAGAAGCGCTCCCAAGTGACATAGTCCGGTTAAGTGCTTGTTCGGTTACCCTGAAATAGGCTACGAACCATTCCAGCTTCATCAAACTTATACAAAATTAGCTGTTTCAAAAAAAAAGTTTTACAAAATTAGCTAACCATTTATTCGGTCAAAAAAATTAGCTAACCATTTTAACTAGAATATTTTTAGGGAAAGGTTTCTAGAGTGTCGACGAGCACTAAGGGCGTCCTCAACAGTAATGGTAGGAAGCTGACGATTTAGTGCCACGTCACCAAATGAGTCCACGTCTAAGTTCTATTTTATTATATATTTCTCTTCTCCCCAAATGCAGTATAGCCTGCCGTGTGGTGGGAGCTAGCCGATTTCTTTTTGTATAGTCTCTTCTCACTGCAAGAAATTGAGCCTTCTATGACAATTTTCATATGACAAGGCACATTTTAGTCATAAAAATGATGCATTTATGACAATTTTTCAATGGATGACAAGGGTTTATGACTATCCGTTTGGCCTAGAGTGCCATACCCTGCGAGATCACAAAGCAAACTATAAACTCTAAATCATTCGGCCACGATCTGTTACCCAATCCGGCAATCCGACCGCCTTCATGATCCGCCGATGACCTCCATCTCCAGCTGGTATCAATGAAAATGGTCGGAAACGATAGGGAAAGTCTTTAACCACTTTTTATTCATATCTGAACCCAGATAAGGTAATCGGAAATGTTAATTGAGAAATTGGAAATGGAACAATTCGGACAAGAGCACGTCGAGATATTGCTCGGGAACCGATAATTCAAATCTGAAACATTCTATATAAGATCATACAAGTCTAAACCTATTAAATTTATCATCAATGCACGTTACCATATGTAAAACATGGACTAGGCTTTCTAAAAAAACATGGACTCATGAATATATCTTTTAATTTTTATTTACTTTAAAAATAAAATTAGAAAGAAAAAATGTAAACAAATGGGCAAAATATATCTGCTGCTAGCCTCAGGCTTGAGAATGAATTTAAGAAGCATTTTGCCTGCTACCCATGGGATTCCTACCTCTTGGGGCGCAAAAACAAGTAGGCATAGCACTTCACCACTAGAGCTGCAACAATGTTTATCCCACCTTATAATTTGAAACGGCAACGGTACTGAGGATAATTTTCAACGGTATTAAGGATAGCCTTTTTAGAACATAGGAATTTCACAGAAATTGTGTAAGAACTTCAAATGAATTAATTATTTTTCACAGGAAAAATGTAGTAACAAGGAAAATATTCCCATGTGTTCCAAAAAAGGCCAAAGTCTTTTACCGGAAAAGCAGTAAATGGTTGGGAAATACAGTAAACGCTGTCGGTCCGGAAAACATTTTTCTGTCCTGTTTGTAAAGACTATGGAATCGTGATTATCTAGCTTAGCTCATCACGTGTACGTGTTAACATATATATACTAGTTACATGTTTGACTTACAAGGCATTCGGTTGGGTGAGATATCAATCTAAACAACTAGGCTAATAACCTTATCTAAACCCTAACCAAATGCAATCTTTCTATGCACAGCCGCCATGGTCATTTTGCCGTGTTACAATTGGTGTGCATCGTACAAGAGAGGATATATCACGTTTCCTAACACTGTTTTCGTCCCCTAACCTACCGAACTCTAGACAGTCCTAGAAAGTATTCTGTCATCCTAAATTAAACTTGGTCAAACGATACTGATTATAGAAAAACTCTTAAGAGAACACAAATGGAGTGTTTCTATGTTAGCCTGGGAGATACCTGCATATGCAGCGAACATTTATATATATATTCTCTCCATACATGACATCTGAGCACAACCCCTCTGTCCCATATTGAATGTCGTTTCAGCTTTTAACCCGTACAGCCAGGAATCGATTGCCCTGTTGCTTGGTCGTTTTTGGCTGGCTGGTTCTGGCTGCTGCTGATTTTTTGTGAGAGAAAAATACTGTTGAATGGCTGGCTGGTTTGGCTGATAAGTTCAAATGAACAGGCTGGATGAATGATAAGTGTAGGTATGTCTAGGTTCCTTCTACGAAATATGAACGTAGACATTTACTCCTCTGCCCAGAACATCAAGAGTTCTGGGACGGAGGGAGTAAGTCGCTTTTTCATGTCATATTATATATTAGTACCATATTAGTTTAACTATGGTGCGCGTCATACATTGCACATTTCTGTAGTTCTTGCTCTTATTTGACTCCATTTGTAGGACAAACTAGACAAGTACATGTCAGCATTTCATTTCATTGTTTGGTCCGTCATGGGCACAAATGGCTTCAGTCAGATTTCCACATCAGCTAGTCGAAACACTCAACCGAGCGTTGTTATTCATGTCCTTATTTTTGACGCCTTACACTCACACACGCTCAACATATAAATATATAGTTTCTTCGAGAGCTTATCCACCCATCCAAATAATTGGCTCTTGATCACCAGTGACGACGAAAGGCACCAACGATGACAACAAAACATTGTGAATTGTGATCGAAGTCCAATCCAAGTATATAGTATACCAATGTCCTTGTTTTGAAGACATACCGAGTATATGAGTATATAGCAAGAAACAAAGGAGCTCCTGTGGTGAGTGCACGATGGAAGGCCTAGAAAACATGGAAGACGTCGACTTGGAGGATCAGCCGCTGCCACACTCACCATCGCCGTCTCCGCGGCAGCCACTACACAAATCGTCGAGGAAGCCAGCCGCCGGCGGCAGCCGCTTGCTCGCCACGCCTGCGCGCGTGCTTTCGCTGGTGGTGCTCGTGGTCGGCCTCCTGTTCTCCGTGCACCTGCTGGTCCACGACGTGAGGACGCTGGTGCTCCTCGTGGCCGAGTGGCTGTGCATCTTCTTCGTCATGTCGTGTGTGGCGGCTTGCGAGAGGGGCGGCGACGATGACGACTGTAACATCCCTAAAAATCCAAACACCAAAAATACGAACTTTCAAAATTTTTTCAAAGTATACCAATATTTGGTGAGTGCCATGTAGGCAACCACCCAAAAGTTGCACAAGTAGCACCTAATGTTAACATGAGCATTGCATTTAATTTACCAGACCTTGATTTGCTTCTTATTTGATTTTATGTGATACTCAATAAAATCAAATAACTTATTATCATATGTATATATGTATGTAGACTAACCATGAAAATGGATCCATCATGACCTTGAGACCCTAGTGGACCTACTATGATGTGTGCACCATGGTCATTAACATATTTAACAAGGATCTTTGGCATAGTTGGTTAGTAGTATAAGAAATAGAAATAGAAAAGGATTTAAAATTAGAAAAGAAAAGAGGAAGGAAACCAGCCCGAGCATCAGAATCGGCCCAGCTCGGCCAACAGATCGGCCCAGCAAACCCGCCGCATGACCAGCCCAGCAGCGGCCCAGCCTGCCCACGTGCTTGCCCGGCCTGCCGCCCGCACACCCGCACGCCCGCTCACCCGCGCTGTGGCCCAACTGGCCAACGGCCCAGCAAGGCAGCTCACCGCCTGCTCCCCCGCGCGCGTCGCCCGCTCGCCCGCGCTGCCGTAGCCCAGCAAGGCCGAGCGGCCCAGCAAGGAGGCCTGCCAGCGCCGTGCCCGTGTCTCTCTCCCCTGTCTCGCTGACGTGTAGGCCCTGCCTGTCAGCATCTTCTTTTGATCACCTTGCCTGCCTTTCCCGCACACGAAAAATGGCAGCAGCGCTGCTCCACCGTCCGTCCGCGTACGGCCGCGCTCCGCGCCGTCAATCTAGCCGCCTGGCCACGCCTTCCCCCGAAGCCCTAACCCTAGTCGGGAGCCCCGCGTGACCGCCCGATGGGCATCCTCGATCGCCACCGTCCATGGCCGGCCGCCATGGCTATATGAGCCGAGCCCCCGCCTGTTAGGGTTTCCCCTGTGCCCAGCCGCCTTCTCTGCTGGCCACCACCGTCACTCGGTTGCCCGCTACTGCCAAGAAGGAGTTGGAGAGGGAGTAGAGGAAGAAGGTGGGAAGAACTGAGCCAGAGCCACCACCAACGCCGCCGTCCGCATGAGAAGGAGGCCCGGCGACCCCGACTTGCTTCCCCAACGTTGCGGATCTGCTTCTCCTTCAGCAAGCCATTACTTCATCACCAGGCCCGTCACCGCTGCGCCGAGCCCCTGCCGTCTGCCGCACCAAGGTGAGCCCCGAGCTCCATGGCCGCCGCTAGTACACCACCCATGTTCCCATCCTCTATTCAACCTTTTGCTTCTTTAGCTCCCCCACCATCTTCGTCATGATGTAGAACGCCGTATTGGAAAGGTTTTGGGAGCCGGCATAGACCACAGTGAGGGCGCGCCGCTTTGCCGCCCTCGGTCTCCCCGGACTCCGGCCGCTGGAGTACCACCGCGGCCAATCTGCCATACGCGCCTCTGCCGTGCCTCCGTTAGGCCGTAGGTAGGACCTTGAGCTCTAAGCTGATCAGAACGGAAGGAGATGAGAGAGGTGGGGCACCCAGGGCATGCCAATTTGGAGCTTCGCCGCTTGTCGTCGTCCGCCGCCGCCGCCATCGACTGCCTGGCTAGAAGCCCCTATTTCTCAAATTGAGCACCCCACCGCGTTTGCCTCGTGCTCAGAAAGCTGTAGCGTAGGTCAAGGATGCCTCCCATGTGCCGTAGCGACCCGCAACGTGGCCACGCCGCCCGCTGTTGCTGCCGCGGCTTCCGTCGCTGCCTTCGGTCGATTGGAGGGACCCAGGTTCAATTAAACCAGCGTGATAGGTTCGCGTTGCCCTCACGGGTTCAGCGCACAAGTCAAAGTTGCCTTTCGCACGCCTCATCGCCTTGCAGCCGTAGTCTCGCCGTCGGCCACCGCTGTAGCACGTACGCCGGCGAGCATAGCTCCACGGGCGCCACCGTGACCCCACCAGTGCCTTCGCCTTGGCTCTGCACTGCCTTAGCCGCTGCCTTAGTTGTTGCCTTAGCCACCCGAGCCGGTCGGGGGCGCAGCGTCGCCCGTCGCCGGCCGAGCGTCACCATGCCGCAGCATGCTCGCACGGAGGAGAAGGGGATGTCCAATGTGGACCGCGCCCACCGAGTGGCCACGTGGTCCACTCAGGGCCAACCACCTCGCCCCGCTGTCCTTGGTCCACCGAGGACCTGGCTCACAGAGCACAAGGCCATAGACCGAGCCCAGTACCAGCCCGCAGTGCCACATGGCTCAGCTCATGTGTCGACATGTGTCTGGGCCGGGCCAGCCCAACCAGGCCCAGATCTAGCCCTACCCAAGCCCGTCGAGGTCCGGTCGGCGTTGACCGTTGATTGGTCAACATTGATCGTTGACCATGGGACCCACCTGTCAGCCACTGACCGAGTCCACCCGTCAGTGCTGATGTCAGCATGACGTCATCATGACGTCATCTTGTCATCCAGCCGCCAGACCCACGCGTCAGTGCTGACGTCAGCATGACGTCAGCCCTGTGCCACCACTGCCGGACCCGTGTGCCATGTGGACTAACCAGAACCCGCCACGTGTCGCGTCCAGGTTTATTTGGCCCTTTTCTTTTTTAGAATATGATTAAATCTTCAGAAATTCATAACTAATTCATACGAACTCCAAAAAATATGAACCATGTGTCCAAATTTTCATAAAAATGAGCTCTACGTCATAGGCTTATGTATGATTGCATTTGGAATTATTGAATTTCATTTGGTTCTTTGTGATACTCTATAGGAGTCGCTAATGTGACTATTTACGTCTCATTTCAGAGGAGGAGCAGCTTGAAGAGGACGACTAAAAGTACAAGGAGGAGCTCGGTGATGACTTCACAGGTGCCAGACCCGATCCAACCTCGTAGATCCTATTATGCATGGCATAATATCTAGTTTGCTAGTGCTTTATTTATGAATATTACCTGATGATAGGTTGCATGGTAGAATTGCCTAATGAGCCTTTACCTTGTCACAACCTTACTCCTGCATACCCGCTGATAGGCTAGTACTCCATGCTGTGTGCCCTTGAAGAGAGGTCACTTGAGGAAATACCTGTAGTTCCTGAGTACCCCGATGTCTTTCCTGAAGAGCTACCAGGGATGCCACCGGACAAGGATGTTGAGTTCGTGATCAACCTGTTGCCTGGTACGAGTCCTATTTATAAGTGACCCTATCGTATGGCAGTTAATGAGCTTAAGGAGCTTAAGAAATAGCTTGAGGAGCTATCTGAGAAAGGGTTTATTAGGCCCAGTGCCTCACCCTAGGGATCTCCTGTTCTGTTTGTTAAGAAAAAGGATGGTACGTAAAGGATGTGCATTGATTATAGGAACCTTAATGCCATGACCATAAAGAACAAGTACCCCCTGTCGAGGATAGATGACCTACTAGACCAGCTGCGCAATGCCAAGTATTTCTCCAAAATTGACCTCAGATCAGGATACCATCAGATGAAGATCAGAGAAGAGGACATCCCCAAGATAGCATTTGTCACCAGATATGGGCAGTATGAGTACACTGTCATGTCCTTCGGTCTTACAAATGCACCGGCTTATTTTATGAACATGATGAATAAAGTGTTTATGCAGGAGCTAGATAAGTTTGTGGCGGTCTTCATTGATGATATTCTTATCTATTCTGCCACCGCTGAGGCGCATGAACAACATCTAAGGATAGTGTTGGAAAAGTTGAGAAAGCATCAGCTCTACGCCAAGTTCAGCAAGTGTGAGTTCTGGCTTGAAGAGGTCACTTTCCTAGGCCATGTACTCAATGCTGACGGAGTAGTGGTTGATCCGTCCAAGATTGAGACAGTGAAGGGATGGGAGCAGCCACAGAATGTGACCGATATGAGAAGTTTCTTGGGATTGGCTGGTTATTATCGCCGATTCATTGAGAACTTTTCTAAGATAGCTCGCCCCATGACCAACCTCCTGAAGAAGACCAATGATTTTGAATGAACGCTCCAATGCGAACAGAGTTTCCAGACCCTGAAGGAGAAGCTCACCACAACGCCTGTTCTTGCCTTGCCCGATATCCACCAGGACTTTGTGGTTTATTGCGATGCATCTCGCCTCGGGCTTGGTTGTGTTCTGATGCAGAATGGGAAAGTCATTGCCTATGCTTCCCTTTAGCTTAAAGAGCATGAACAGCGTTACCCCACCCATGATCTCGAGCTTGCAGTTGTGATCCATGCATTGAAGATTTGGAGGCACTACCTGATTGGGAACAAGTGTGAAATCTACACCGATCGCAAGAGCCTGAAGTACCTTTTCACCCAGAAAAATCTAAACATGAGACAACGTCGTTGGCTTGAGTTGATTAATGACTACGACGTGGAGATTATCTATCACCCTGGGAAGGCCAATGTGGTCGCTGACACTCTTAGCCGCAAAAGCCATTGTCATGCTCTATTCACCACCACCTTGCCCAAGGAGTTCCAAGAGGGCATTGATGAGTTATAGATGGAGGTTATACCCCATGGCCTGTTGAATGAGCTTCGTGTACACTACACCCTCATGGATAGGATCCGTGAAGTCCAGCGCCATTGCCCAGAGATTTGGGAGATACACGAGCTCCTAACGCAAGGCAAGTGCCCAAAGTTCAGTGAAGATGAGCAAGGTACCTATTGGTACAAGGATAGAACTTGTGTGCCTGCAGACCCAGCTATCCGCAATGAGATCCTATCAGAAGGACATGACTCCAAGTATTGTATCCACCTGGGCAGTACTAAGATGTTTGCTGATTTGAAAAGAAAATTCTGGTGGAAGAACATGAAGTCAGATATCACGGGTCATGTTGCTAGATGCAACATTTGTAAACACGTCAAAGCTGAGCACAAGAGACCTGCAGGACTTCTAAAGCCACTTGATATACCTGAATGGAAATGAGATATCATTTCTGTGGACTTCATTGTGGGTTTTCCTCAAACCTCGAAGGGCCATGATGCTATATGGGTGATAGTCGATCACTTGACTAAAGTAGCTCACTTCCTAGCCATCAAGAATGATGCCCGAGTTGGTTAGCTAGCGGATTTGTATGTTGAGAACATTCTCAAGCTGCATGGAGCCCCTTAGGGCATAATATCCGATTGTGGGCCGTAGTATACGTCCAAGTTCCGGAAGGCCTTGAACAAGTCAATAGGGAGGAAGCTAGATTACAGTACCGCTTAGCACCCTCAGACAGATGGTCAGACAGAGAGAGTGAAACAGATCCTTGAAGATATGCTCCAAGCTTGTGTTCTAAAATCTAGGACTGATTGGGAGAAGAGTTTGCCTTTGTAGAGTTCTACAACAACAGTTACCAGGCTAGTCTCAAGATATCACCATTTGAGGCTATGTATGGAAAACTGTGCAGAACACCCCTGATGTGGTCTGAAACAGGTGAAAGATCATTCTTTGGCCCTGCCACCATCAAGGAGGCCGAAGAAGGAGTCGCCCAAGTGCGAGAGAATTTGAGGATTGCCCAGAGCCGTCAGAAGAGCTATGCCGACAAGAGGCGTAGAGACCTTGAGTTTGAAGTCAGGGACTATGTCTATCTCAAGGTCTCCCCGCTTCGAGGGACCATCAGATTCCATGTGAAAGGAAAGCTAGCACCAAGGTATGTGGGACCGTACAGAATCTATGAGAGAATTGGCAAGCTTGCCTACAGAATTGAGTTACCCGCGCAACTAGCAGGAGTGCACCCAGTGTTCCATGTGTCGCAATTGCGTAAGTGTTTGCAACCACCAGAGCATCCGATACCACAGAGGCACTTGATATTTAGGACACTTTGGAATAAAGAGAGCACCCCATTCGCATTATGGATAGGATCACCAAGGAAACCAGAAACACCAGCACGCCATACTTGAAGATTCAGTGGAGCAATCACACAGAACGAGAAGCAACTTGGGAGAAGGAATCAGAAATGAGAAGGCTCTACCCCTACTTGTTTCAAGAGTAAGTTGCACTTTTAAAATATCAAGGACGAGATTCTCATAAGGGGGTGGGACTGTAACATCCCCAAAAATCCAAACACCAAAAATACGAACTTTCAAAATTTTTCCAAAGTATACCAATGTTTGGTGAGTGCCATGTAGGCAACTACCCAATAGTTACACAAGTAGCACCTAATGTTAACATGAGCATTGCATTTAATTTACCAGAGCTTGATTTGCTTCTTATTTGATTTTATGTGATGCTCAATAAAATCAAATAACTTATTATCACATGTATATATGTACGTCGACTAAACACGGAAATGGATCCATCATGACCTTAAGACCCTAGTGGACCTACCATAGTGTGTGCACCATGGTCATTAACATATTTAACAAGGATCTTTGGCATAGTTGGTTAGTAGTATAAGAAATAGAAATATAAAAAGATTTGAAATTAGAAAATAAAAAGAGGAACGAAACCAGCCCGAGCAGCAGAATTGGCCCAGCTCGGCCAACAGACCAGCCCAGCAAACCTGCCGCACTACCAGCCCAGCAGTGGCCCAGCCTGCCCGCGTGCTTGCCCGGCCTGCTGCCTACACGCCCGCACGCCCGCTCACCCGTGCTGCGGCCCAACTGGCCAACGGCCTAGCAAGGCCGCTCGTCGCTCGATCGCCCACGCGCGCCGCCCTCTCACCCGCGCTGTCACGGCCCAGCAAGGTTGAGCGGCCCAGCAAGGAGGCCTGCCAGCACCGCGCCCACGTCTCTCTCACCCTGTCTCGCTGACGTGTAGGCCTCGCCTATCAGCATCTTCTTTTGTTCTCCTTGCCTGCATTTCCCGCACGCCAAAAATGGCAGCAGCGCTGCTCCACCGTCCGTCTGCGTACGGCCATGCTCCGCGCCGTCCATCTAGCCGCCTGGCCGCGCCTTCCCCCGAGGCCCTAACCCTAATTAGGAGCCCCGCGTGACCGCCCGATGGGCATCCTCAATCGCCACCATCCATGGCCGGCCGCCATGGCTATATGAGCCGAGCCCCCGCCCGTTAGGGTTTCCCCTATGCCCAGCTGCCTTCTCTACTGGCCACCACCGTCACTCGCTTGCCCGCTGCTGCCAAGAAGGAGTTGGAGAGGGAGTAGAGGAAGAAGACGGGAAGAACTGAGCCGGAGCCACCACCAGCGCCGCCGTCTACACGGGAGTCTACACGCGAAGGAGCCCCGGCGACCTCGACTTGCTTCCCCAACATTGCGGATCTTCTTCTCCTTCACCAAGCCATTACTTCATCACCAGGCTCGTCACCGCTGCGCCGAGCCCCGGCCGTCTGCCGCACCAAGGTGAGCCCCGAGCTCCATGGCCGCCGCTAGTACACGGCCCGCGTTCCCGTCCTCCATTCTACCTTTTGCCTCTTTAGCTCCCCCACCATCTTCGTCATGATGTAGAATGCCGTATTGGCAAGGTTTCGGGAGCCGGCATAGATCACAGTGAGGGCGCGCCGCTTTGCCGCCCTCGGTCTCCCCGGACTCCGGCCGTCGAAGCACCGCCGTAGCCAACCCGCCGTATGCGCCGCCATCGTCCCTCCGTTAGGCCGTAAGTAGGACCTTGAGCTCTGAGCTGCTCAGAACGGAAGGTGATGAGGGAGGTGGGGCACCCAGGGCGCGCCAATTTGAAGCTCCGTCGCTCGTCGTCGTCCGCTGCCGCCGCTATCGACCGCTTGGCTAGAAGCCCCCATTTCTCAAATTGAGCACCCCACCGCATTCACCTTGTGCTCAGAAAGCCGTAGCGTAGGTCAAGGATGCCTCCCATGCACCGTAGCGACCCACAGCGTGGCCACGCCACCCGTCGTCACCGCCGCGGCTGCCGACGCTGCCAGAGGGACCCAGGTTCAATTAAACCAGTGCGATAGGTTCGCGTTGCCCTCACGGGTTCAGCGCACAAGTCATAGTTGCCTTCCACACGCCTCACCGCCTTGCAGCCCTAGTCTCGTCGTCGGCCGTCGCCGTAGCACGTATGCCGGCGAGCCTAGCTCTGCGGGTGCCATCGCGACCCCACCAGCACCTTTGCCTCAGCTCTACACTGCCTTAGCTGCTACCTTAGCTGCTGCCTTAGCTACCTGAGCCGGTTGGGGGAGCAGCGCTGCCCGTCGCCGGCCGAGCGCCGCCGTGCCGCAGCATGCGCGCACGGAGGAGAAGGGGATTTTCCCCCGAGTCCCATGTGGACTGCGCCCACCGAGTGGCCACGCTGGTCCACTCAGGGCCAACCACCTCGCCCCGCTGTCCTTGGTCCATCGAGGACCTGGCTCACAGAGCGCAAGGCCATAGACCGAGCGCAGTACCAACCCGCAGTGCCACATGGCTCAGCTCATGTGTCGACACGTGTCTGGGCCGGGCCGGCCCAACCCGACCTAGATCCAGCCCTACCCAAGCCCACTGAGGCCCGGTCGGCGTTGACCGTTGACCAGCCAACGTTGATCGTTGACCGTGGGACCCATTGTCAGCCGCTGACTGAGTCCACCCGTCAGTGCTGACGTCAGCATGACGTCATCTTGTCATCCAGCCGCCAGACCCGCGTGTCAATGCTGATGTCAGCATGACATCAGCATGACGTCAGCCCTGCACCACTACTGCCGGACCTGCGTGCCACGTGAACTAACCAGAACCCGCCACGTGTCGCATCCAGGTTTATTTGGCCATTTTTCTTTTTCAAAATATGATTAAATCTTTAGAAATTCATAACTAATTCATACGAACTCCGAAAAATATGAACCAAGTGTCCAAATTTTCATAAAAATGAGCTCTACATCATAGGCTTATGTATGATTGCATTTGGAGTTATTGAATTTCATTTGGTTCTTTATGATACTCTATAGGAGTTGCTAACGTGACTATTTACGTCTCATTTCAGAGGAGGAGCAGCTTGAAGAGGACGACTATAAGTACGAGGAGGAGCTCAGTGATGACTTCGTAGGTGCCACACCCCACCCAACCTCATAGATCCTATTATGCATGGCATAATATCTAGTTTGCTAGTGCTTTATTTATGAATATTACCTGATGATAGGTTGCATGGTAGAATTGGCTGATGAGCCTTTACCTTGTCGCAACCTTACTCCTGCACACCCGCTGATAGGCTAGACGCATGCTTATTTACTTATGATGCTTTACTTCTACTACGTTTATATCTGTGTGATGAGATGCATGGTGGAGAGTATGGTTATGCGGTTAAGGCACGTGGTGCCACTTTACTCAGGGAGAGTGTTGCGTGCGTCTTGGGTGTGTGGTGAGGGTTGAATCGATCGGACAGGATTCTACGACGAGCCTTGTGGGCGAGTCTTGCCAGGGGATGTGTTCTGGGCATCCCCGTATGAGGTGCTTGTGGCGGGCACATTGTGAGGTATATGGTGATCCCGGGGGTGAGAACCTTCATGGAGCGAAGCCCTGGGTAGGAGGTGCTGTTGTAGCACGGACTGTTGTAGTCCCTAGAGAAGATAATCCTGTTTGATCCCCTAGGACCTGATATCTCTTAAGGACCAGAACCTAGGGACTTACATGCTCACCACTCGCTCTTGTATGGGCGGGAGACGGATGTCTGACTAGCTAGGACGGTGCCACTACTACTAGGTTGTTAGCAGATAGTGTCGGGAGGTACGGGCATGGAGACCCACACCCTCCTTAGACAACATAGTGACCTCGGGGGGCTCGGTACTATGTCTCACAGTCTCAGTGTGTCGATGGTATCTATTCGGGATGTCCCAGTACTGAGTGGTAGGGTGGCATCGCACCGGTTAAAAAGCAGCCGGAATCAGCTTAGGCGGGGCACCGCCGATGATGGTGATCTTGTGGTTACAGGAGTACACGCTCTACAGAGTTTATGAATCTATATATATAGTCCGCGAGCCACTGGTATGGCTTTTTCTTAAGACCCACGCTTCTCGGGAGTAGTGAGATGACTCCTTCTATTCTTCCCTCTGGTGTTACCCTTCCGGCTGTGAGCCGCTGAAACAGGCTCCGAGAGGGAGTTGGACCTGTCGACTGAGTGTGAGAGGGTGAGATGTGTGTGATGGTGATGGAATTGGGATGGATATGTGGATGAGATGGGTTAAAACTTGATGAATTATATTATATAATATTGGTTACTACTTGCATAGGAAACCACAACCATATATTAGGTCGCTTGATTATATCCTTTGCATCCCACCAAATACTACATAGCAAAAGCAAAGCATAGGGTGGGAGATGTGGCCAGTACAAACCGTACTGAAAATTATTTGGCAGGTGAACCCGACTACGACTTCACCGATGAGGAGTAAACGTCTCGTTCCTATGATCAGGCTTCTTTTGGAGATATTTTGTTGTTTTCGCCTTCTGTAGCTGTTCCAAATGCTGCTACTCTGATGTTTTCCGACAGTGTGGCGATGGACTATTTATGTAATTCTCTCTAATTGTAATCTTTTTATTCGATGTATGAATCCTGTATCAACTACTGCTGGATTATATGATGATTTGAGCTTTGAACTATCATTCTATTCATGATTCTGTGTATTTTTTCTTCGTAAAAAATTGAGGATGTTTCGACGACGCCGGTGGTTTCAACGGCGGGCTGGCGACCGTCGCGGAGGTGGCGCTGTGGTCGTTTGCTATGGCGCTCACGGTGACCATGACGTTCTGGGTTGCAGCCGGCCTGCCTCTGCCGGCCGTGGCGGTTCTCTACTTGCTATCTCTGCTCGCTGTCTCAGCATGTTTTGCGGTTCTCCTGAATTAATGCTTGATTAGCTAGTACTGTATGTACTGAAAATGTCAGATGACATTCGTGGTTCTTGATATGCTGTCCTCGATCTTGACTATGTACATATGTATTATGTCACATAGTAACTTTTGAAGGAGGTTTAACTTTTACTTAATGATGTCCTTGATCTTGACTATATACATGCATTATATCACATAGTAACTTTTGAAGGATGTTTAACTTCTACTTACCCTCTTAGCAGATTTCTTGTAACACCTCATGTCTAAAAACTGCTTATATATGGCCCAGCTCCACACGTGAAACGAGCCTAAATACACATAGCACATCTCTTACACTTTCATTATCGTTTAGTGAAAAAGGTTACCAGAGCTGCTACGATTGCAACACTAAGGCTTATAAGCTGATGACCCTCACCCTTCTAAACTTTTGAAGTGGCACTAAATTAACCCACTAACCATAACCACATATGATTCACTTGGACCAACTTGGCAACTACTACAATGCTTCTAACTGACTGGGGTGTTATATTCATTTTGTTATGGCCGGTGAATGGTGAATTATGTAATTTAAAAACTAATGGGTAATTAAAACCTACTGTTGTATGTGCCACTACCGTCGTGACTTCCTATGACTATGACACCTCCACACGATTATTGCAATGTTCAACACCATGATCAAGTGCATAAGGGAATGGAAGATTGAAGATAAACTATTTATCATGAATCTTGGAAATGAAAACAACAGTTGTGCAATGATGAAATTGTTGAAGACCCATTTGTTGATTAAGAAGACGCTACTTTGAGTGGTCGGTTATTTCACTAACATTGTGTTCCTGACGTCATATATCTCATATATGTCAGGAAGTAGTGTTGTTTCTTAGTCCCATGGTCAGCAAGATATATACATGACACCGTGAAATTAATTCAAAGCTCACCATGATTTATGGCTAAGCATATCATGAGAAAAGTCCAACTCTTGATCTCAGCACTCGTTAGAGCACTGTTTACCTAATGCTTAGTAAAATATAACAGTTCAAAGGATCTTTGGATGGCTAGGGAGGATGAATACTCTAATTTAAAATTCTACATAACTCACAAACACTAGGCAAAAAGTTAGGTGCAATGGAGGCCCTAATAAAACTACCACACAAGATACAGTTTTACAAGCCAAGGGTGAGAGAAACCCACAATACATTCTAAGGTCGAGATGATGGACTAGGGGGATGAATAGTCCTTTCTAAAATTTATCGCACCTGCTAACCGAAACAAATACAGAATTAAACTAAACAGTCTAGTCAAGACTTCACCCCTCTAACTATGACTCTAGATGCACCTTGTAAAAGATCCTAAACACGATAATCAAGGTGCCAATCTAACTAGTGCTCTCCTAATCAAGTCTAGCTTGCAAGGTCACACAAACCTAAGCAACTAGTACTTTAGCAACCGAGGGAGCACCTACTCAATTCTAATGAGCAAAAGCATAAAGCCAACCTAAGCTCACCAGATACTCAAGGACAAGGATACACAAGCTGAACCTAAGAACTCAATCGCTTAGCTACACAAACAAGAACACAACTAGAGAGCCACACAAGCTATCTAATCACAAGATCAACTACACAAGATCACGCGAAGTGTGGAACAAGATGACACGACGATTTTTCACCTGGTTCACTTGGTTGCCACCAAGCTACGTCCAATTGTGTCGACCAACACCCTTGTGGTTCCTCTAGTTCTTGACTCGCAAGTCAAGGCCTCTCAAGGCAAGCTCTCACAGGAGCACCATGAGCGAACCCACACACAAGTGGTTCTTCGGTTTGACCCGCAAGCCAATTGCCTTGCAAGACAAGCTCCCTCAAGAGCACCGCAATACTCTGCTATGTTGAGTGAGGTAACTCAATGACACGAGTAATCCACTAGAGTTACTCTTCGCGATCCCCGCAAGGTGAGCACAAAACCTCTCACAAGTCGACCTTCAGAGCACCGCACAATCTCTGATGCATGCCTCACAAAGTCTCCAGCCACCAAGCCATCTAGGAGGTGGCAACCTCCAAGAGTAACAAGCTCGCAAGCTTGCAACATGATCACCTAGTGCCACACGATGCTCTCTCCCAAATCAATCACACTAGAATCTCTCGCTCACACTGTCGAATGATCTCCTATCAAGCATATGTGAGTTCTAAGGCTTCCAACACCACACACATCCCACCAAGGGTGTAGTGTGCTCAGCAAGTGGCCATACCTGGCCACACAACATATTTATAGCCCCAAGGGCCAAACTAGACGTTGTTCTCTCAATAGCCCTTTTCGGGACCTCCGGATGCGTCTGGAGCCTACCACCGGACGCATCTGGTGCTATACGATTTCACATGCCAAAGTCGAGACGACCATTGGAGCATCTCCAGACGCGGAGTCAGGCGTCTGGTGCTCACCGCTAGACGCACACTCCCGGTGTCCGATGCTTGACCCAAACATGTGGACCGCAGTGAGTTGCGTCCGGAGCGCCGTGGACGCGTCCGCCACCTGGTCACCTCAGCGTCCGACGCCTCTCGTGCCTAAGCCACGCCAGCACAACCTAGTGCTCCAGAAGCGTCCAGCGGACGCCACCCAACCACCGTTCAGCATCCAGAGGACACTATCTCTGTCACTGCCGAAAACCAACTGTCCGGACGTGCCACCCAGTGTCTGGAGCTCCTCTGCTCAACGTCCGGTGCTTGCAAAACACCTGTTTTCAAGCCGCCAACTACATTATCTTCTCCACCATGCTGCCCAACAAGTATACCAACTTGAGATCGAGAGCTAGCATGATTTCAACAACATTTTGCATCTGGCGCAATAGAAAATATGCATCTCATTTTCCCGAAAGCACTGAATCGGGGGAAGGATGAGCGGTACCCAAACCCATCTCAACCCTGCAAACACCACTACCTTTGCAAATGTGCCAACACCACCAAGTGTACATCATCATGTGCTTGTGTGCTAGCATTTTCACAATCATTTTCAAAGGATTTTCTCTTGATCTCAACACCACTCGATCATAGCAACATCGCAATGTTAGATCACTCAAGAGGCACTAGATGACCGATATGCTAACTCGTTTGCCCCTCTTGACAGTACGGCCTATCAATCCTAAATCTGGTCATCAACTTCTCTAAACACTTCATGACCAGTGAAATAAAATGTTGTAGCTTATACCTTTGCCTTACGTCTTCATTTCCACCGTCACCTCCAATGTGCCAATGCAACGCATGCACGACACGATCAACAAATAATATGATCCACTCCATATCAACACATGACCATCTTGGTCCATCGATCTTGATCTCACTTGCTCTTCTCCTTTGCGTTGGTCCATTGGCACCAAGTCTTGCCCAAGCTTCACCGTCGCACGGTCCTTCGCTTCCAAGCCTCAACTTTCCCTTCACACTTGCAACCAGTCCTTCGAGCTAAGCTTGATCTTGATCTTCTCCATGCTTAGGTCACATGACTCCATGTCATGTCTCATATTCAATAAGCTCCTTCAACATGCAACCTTCTTGGTCCATCGATCTTAACCTTACTTGCTCTTTATTGTTGAGTTTGTCCATCGGCGTCAAGTCTTGCTTGAGCTTCACCATCGCATGGTCCTTCACCTCACAGCCTTGACATGCCCTTCACACACTCAATCGGTCCATCGAGCCAAGACTTGTCTTGATCTTCACTTCTTGGTCACATATATGTACCTATGGACTAATCCAGTGTATCTCAACCATAAACATATTAGTCCACCTAAAGTTGTCACTCAATTACCAAAACCAAACATGGGATTTTCATATGTACTAGTTCAAGTATGTAATCTATGCTATGTCACTAGAATTGAGTAAACTAGTATCTCACTTTGCTTCCTAGGATCACAAGTCCTAATAATTCTACTCTTTAATTGAAAAAATATAAAGTAATGCACAAGAATAGAGTAATCAAATTGAATACCACAATAGACAAGGAACAAACATATATCCATGATGTTCAATAACTTGCTAGCTATACCAACATCTATATTTAGGTGAGTCCAAGGATTGATGCTTCTTTATTGAGACTTGAGAATGGAAGGTTGCCTACTCCACATGAGGGTTCGATCACAAATTCACAAGACATTCTCAACACCTCTATTCCACTAAAGTTGCTCTTTGCTTACTTCGGTGAGGATGAGCACAAGAGAGCCTCTTAGAAATCACCTTCAGAGCACATCACAGTCTTTGATTGAGTGCTCTAATGAAGTCGAGCTGCTCCAAGCCATTTAAGTGGTGACAACCTATATAAAAAAAACTGGTGACAACCACTAGGAGTGTAACAAGCAAACCCACAGTCAATACAATCTCAAGTGCCACTTAACAAATTTTCTCAAAACAAATGCACTAAGATCACCCCAATCTCTCCAAAGACATGATCACTTGCAAGCAAGGACAAAGCCAGGAATCAGATATAGGGTGGTAGCTCATCGAGTGTCATCATTGATCTTGATGTTGGCTTAAAAATTATGGACTTTTAGGCTAGGTTAAAAATCTATAATGAATCATTTTAAATCTCTATATATCTTAGAGAAATGCTAAACATCTAGATTGTCAAGAATATCTTTTCTTCTATAGGCATGTGAGTGGCATTTAATTCTATGGATTGATAGTCATTAGAGTGTGTGGAGTTTCCTCTTTTGATGATTATATGCTTCTTGTCAAGAAGAGGCCAAAAGAAGTATTTTCAAAGCTTTGTATCAAACTCAATCTAATGTGCTTGAAGTGTTTAGATTAAAGATAAAAAATGAGCTATTCATTGATCAACGGTTCATATCATATTTATTTTATTTAGATGCTTAACAATAGACATAAGGAGATGTTTGAGAAAAACAATCTTGAATTAGTTGAGAAATATTGTTTACTTGTAGGTTTTTATTAGTGTCTAGTGAAATGTACTAATGAATATCCTGCAACATTAGGGGGCTAGGTCCCTGCCCTTGGTTGCGAGCAAATGACACTGGCAGCTTAACTTGAGCTCTAGTGTGTGTGTTGATATCAACAGGGGGGTTCATGAGAGTGGCTAAGCTTGGACTTGCCATTATTTGTAGCCCTCACACAAAACTAGTCATCGCACAATCACTGTAACCTTTTTTGGCCTCATGGAAGAGCTCCAATGCACAACTGGGTTTTCACTTGATCTTATATCACTCAAGTGGCATTAGATAATTGCATTAGAAATTAGATTTGTCCCTCTTTATAATAAAGCTATCTAACCTATCAACCCAACCATTTTCACTTCTCTAATCACCTCATGGCTGGTGATAAGACAAAAACCCTATGTTATACCTTTACCTTTCATTGTCTTTCATCTTCTCCACTTGTAGCATCCACATTGTTTCCTATTTTCACTTCAACCTTTTGAGCTTTTGTGTCTTGTGGTCTTGCAATCTCACCTTCATGGCCGCACGTAGCTCGTATATATTCATCCTGTTGATCCAAATTAATATTTCATCTCACATGAAAATCGTTAGTCCAAAAATGTTATTAATTATCTAAACCCAAATGAGACTTTCAAAAGTTATGTTTAGTATTCGACTCATTGTCCATTCAAGACCCATATTACATGTTAAGATCTTCTTTTGAGGAATAGGGTAATGATGATGTTGTTTGCATATTGCTGAAGGTTTCCATGAATCAGGCACAAAATACCTTACTGCTAAGTGCTAACTTATTCCTTCATGCAATGTTGAAAGTGAAGTTGATCTTGGGGCAGAAACGTTTTGAAGAGGAATATGAGATGCACTTTATGTTCAACTGCAAGAAGAAAAAATTTGGCAAGTGCTGGAAGGTGTCATGGATGGATCTCTGCATTCCTATGATTTTTAGACCCCCATATTCAAGTTCAAGTACATCGAACTTTGATTTGGTATGGAGTTAAGGGATGATGCTACATGGATGATGAATAAAATAAAAAAATATTCTCCATCGGTTGTTTAAGGCATATCTCAAATTGAATGACCATGTTGTAGATCATCCTATGCCTTAAGTTGGTGATGTTGAAATAAGTGTAAGGTGATGTTGAAATAAGTGTAAGTGAATATGATGCTTTGGCAAGTTGGGACCAATATGTTACTCTTAGTGCTCGATCTACCAATGAGGCTCCATTAGAACTTCAAACATATCTGTCAAAGTTTTTTCATGCTAAATTAAACTTGGTTAAACGGAACAGATTATATAATAACTCAAGAGAACACAAATGGAGTGTTTCTGCGAGCTTAGCCGGGGAGATACGACAGTGAACATATTATATTCTCTCCATATGTGACGTATGAGCAAGTCGCTTTCCATCCCACATTATATATTATTATGTTAGTTAACTATAGTGTGCCTATATTGCACCTTCTGTTGTTCGTTCTCTTATTGACTCCATTTAGTGGACAAACTACACGTCAATATTTCATTTCATTGTTTGGTCCGTCATGGCCACAAACTGCTTCAGTCGGATTTCCACATCACCTAGTCCAAACACTCAACTGAACGTTGGTATTCACGTCTACTTATTTTGACGCCTTATACCACACACACACACACTCACTGACTCACTCACCATATATATATATATAGTTTCTTGGAGAGCTTATCCAAAACCTCAAACGATACCCATCCAAATAATGGCACGTACATCTCTCTTGATGATCACCACTGACGACGAAAGGCACCAACGACGAGAACATTTTAAAAAAACATTGTGATCGAAGTCCTAGTATATATACAGAATACCGATGCCTTTTTGTTGTGAAGACATAATAGCAGCAAGCAAGTCCGTGTGGTGAGTGCACGATGGAAGGCCCACAAAACATGGAAGACGTCGACTTGGAGGAACAGCCGCTGCCACATTCACCACCGCTGTCTCCGCGGCCGCCACTCCGAAAATCGCCTGGGAAGCCTGTTGGCAGGAGCCGCTTGCTCGCCACGCCTGCGTGCGCGCTTTCACTGGTGGTGCTCGTGGTCGGCCTCCTCTTCTCCGTGCACCTACTGGTCCACGACGTGAGGACGCTGGTGTTCCTCGCGGCCGAGTGGTTATGCATCTTCTTCGTCATGTCGTGTGTGGCGGCCTGCGAGAGGGGCAACGACGACGATGACGACGACGCCGGTCGCTCCAACAGCGGGCTGGCGACTGTCGCAGAGGTGGCGCTGTGGCCGCTTGCTATGGCGCTCACGGTGACCATGACGTTCTGGGTTGCAACCGGCTTGCCTCTGCCGACCGTGGCTGTACTGTACTTGCTATCGCTGCTCGCTCTCATCATGTTTTGCAGTTCTTCTAAATTAATGGTTGATTAGTACTGTATGTATCAGATGAGATTCGTGGTTCTTGATGTTGTCCTAGATCCTGACAATTTACATGTATTATGTCACAGTTACTGGAAAAAATGTAGTCCTCGGTCTTGATCCTCGCCAGACGCTGAGGTTCCGAAGGATGTTTTTAACTTCTACTTAATTTCTTTGTTTTTTGAGACCACGTCTTAGCGCGTATTTCAGCGAAAAGAGTTTTGTTACACCACTACATACCAAACCTACACGTAACAATCAACATGAGAACGATTACATGATTGAAACTAATGCTACGTAAAGGAGTCCAAAACTCATAATCAGGCCCACTCGGCCTCCAGACCCTCCAAGTTCAGATTCATGGCCGTGACGTCGAACCGGCCGTTGAGGAGGATCTGCAATCGCCATTGCTTGCTCTATGTCATGTCTCCTCGAAACACCTCATTAAACTTCTTCTCAATGTCCGGATTGGTCTCGTCTTCCTGGACCTCGTCACCCAACTTTTTGAGAAGGAGCCTTTGCGCCTGTACAGCTGCATTAACCGCTCGCGGTGTGGCTGCGATGCGCGTGCTTTGCCTAAGGGAATGGACGGGCACCGGCGTCTGCGAATGCCTATGATTATGACCCTCAGGAATGATACTTACTTTCTTGGCATGTTCTTTTTGTTGTTCCTAAATATAGCCGGTAAATTAGGTAATTTTAAAACTAACTAATGGGTAATTAAAATAACCTAGTGTTGTACGTGTCATTCTCGTGATGCGATAGAAGAAAACCCTCCCGCCGAACAAGATGCGATAGACGATGGCAGGTGAGTGCTTTCCAGCTTTGCCTTCGTTATTTTTCTGTTGTTGTGTCACTCATTCGTGGACTCCAAGAAATGGCACCGCCGTTATGCTTCCTGTGATTGTGGCACCTCCTCAACAGTGCATAAGGGAATGGACGATTGAAGATGAACTATTTGTCATGACTTTTTGGTAATGCAAACAACAATGGTGCAGTAATGAAAATGTTGAGGACCCTTTTTGTCGACTAAGAATCGAAGATGCTACTTTTGAGTGGCAAGTTCTTTCGCCAACGTTGTGCTGCTCATGTCGTAAATCTGATATGTCAAGCAATAGTGTTGTTTCGTAGTCCAATGGTCAGCAAGATACGTGATACCATGAAAAATATTATTCAATGGTCTCCACGATTCATGGTTAAGCATATCATTTGAGAAAAGTCCAAGTCTTGATGTTAGCACTCATTGGAACTCTACTTACCTGATGCTTAGTACAACAAAAGAGTTCAAACTTCAAAGGGTCTTTATTAAGTGATGACTAGATATGAGGGGTCTAATCCCCGATGACACGTGGCGGAGGGTGGTGGCGG
This sequence comes from Bothriochloa decipiens, assembly GCA_023333625.1. Classification (NCBI taxonomy): domain Eukaryota; kingdom Viridiplantae; phylum Streptophyta; class Magnoliopsida; order Poales; family Poaceae; genus Bothriochloa; species Bothriochloa decipiens. The sequence continues at coordinate 44,646,521 of CM041631.1, forward strand.
CGCGCGCGCTGGGCTGCGGGGGGCAGGGGCAATAGCTAATGTTAGGGTGATATATAGAGAGAGCCAAGAGCTGAGAGTAAGGGTTGGGTTTACCCTAATTTTCTTCTTGATTTCAATGAGTACATGGCTTATATTTATAGTCCTTCCAGGGGCGGCGCGCGCGCTGGGCTGCGGGGGGCAGGGGCGATAGCTAATGTTAGGGTGATATATAGAGAGAGCCAAGAGCTGAGAGTAAGGGTTGGGTTTACCCTAATTTTCTTCTTGATTTCAATGAGTACATGGCTTATATTTATAGTCCTTCCAGGACTTGACCCCTAAGCAACTTCGCCTATGTTGATTGGAAGACTTTCTTGAGTCATTTCAACATAGCTGGTCCCAAGCCCGGATAAAGGAGGAGGGTGTGTTAGGTGCGGCTAGCCAATATTTCAAAACCAGCCACTCTCATGGATATGAAACCCACAAGAGATTCGTTGGGGCGTAACCCTCTTAGTGACGTGCTACATCGGAACCCGGGTGTAGTGTCAAATGTGCAAGGGCCGGGTCGTCATCCCCTTAGTGGCGCGTCGTATTGTGATCCGGGTACGATGATAAATGAGCAAGGGTCGGGTCGTCGCAACCTTTGTGACGCGCTACATCTGTGCCCGGGTGTAGTGAAAAATAAGCAAGGGTCTTCGCACTTCCCTCGTCGGGTGCGAAGGGTAAGGAAGCTAGCCGAGCCAACTAGGATTCGTCTAGGTAGCTAGAATATAGGGTCCCTAACGGGTAAGTTAAGAGAGCTAGTCGATACAGCAATTAGGAGGCGTGTAAATATTCTATGCGTTCAGGAGACTAAATGGAAGGGCCAGAAGGCGAAGGAGGTGGTGGATACTGGCTACAAACTTTGGTACACGGGGATAACATCGGGTAGGAATGGTGTAGGCATCTTGATCGATAAGAGCCTTAAGGATGGAGTAGTTGAGGTGTGGATGCAAGGCGATCGGATTATCCTAGTCCGATTGGTAGTTGGAGATTTGGCTCTGAATGTGATCAGTGCCTATGCCCCACAGGTAGGTCTTTGCGAGAGCACGAAGAGGCAGTTTTGGGAAGATCTCGATAGCATGGTTAGTACTGTGCCTATCAGCGAGAAACTCTTCATAGGAGGAGACCTCAACGGCCATGTGGGTGCGACTAATGTAGGTTTCGAGCGGGTGCATGGGGGTTTTGGGTAGGTAGTAGAAATCAAGAGGGGGAGGATATTTTGAACTTCGCGTTGGCCTATGATTTGTTGACAGCAAACACCGTCTTTAAGAAGAGCGAATCCCATCTAGTGACCTTTCGTAGCGGACAACACCTGAGTCAGATCGACTTTATCCTTGCAAGGAGGGGGGATAGACGTGCTTGCTTAGATTGTAAGGTGTTACCTGGGGAGTGTGTTGTCCCTCAACACAAGCTTGTGGTGGCGAATTTTTGCTTTTGGGTACGTGTCCATCGGGACAATCGGGCCAAGATTGCGAGAACAAAATGGTGAAAGCTTAGGGGGGAAGCAGCGCAAACATTTAAGGAGAGGATGCTAGATGAGGGGCCGTGGGAAGAAGGAGAAGATGCAGATGACATATGGCTAAAGATGGCAACATGTGTTCGGAAGGTGGCTTCAGATGTGTTTGGAGTGAGTAGGGGAAGCAAACGGAAAGCAAAAGACACCTGGTGGTGGAATGATGAGGTGCAAAGGGCTATTAGGGAGAAGAAGGAGTGGTTTAAGCGCCTCCATCATGACAAGAGTGCAGCCAACATTGAAGGCTATAAAATAGCGAAGAGGGCTGCAAAACGAGCGGTGAGTGTAGCAAAAGATCAGGCGTATGATGACCTTTATCAGCGACTAGGCACGAAGGAAGGGGAGAAGGACATTTATAGGATGGCTAGGATCCGCGAGAGGAAGACGAGGGACATCAACCAAATCAAATGCATTAAGGATGGGACGGATCAACTTTTGGTGAGGGATGAGGAGATCAAGGACAGGTGGAGAGAGTACTTTGACAAGTTGTTTAATGGGGAGAATGAGGGTCCTACCATGGAGTTGGATGACTCATTTGACGATACCAACAGACGTTTCCTGAGGAGATTTCAGGAGGCAGAGATCGGGGAGGCTTTGAAGAGGATGAAGGGAGGTAAAGCGATGGGCCCTGATGGTATCCCCATTGAGATATGGAGATGCCTAGGTGCCAGAGCGATAGTATGGTTAACTAAGCTTTTTAACCTCATTTTTTGGTCAAACAAGATGCCTGAAGAATGGAGGAGAAGTATATTAGTACCGATCTTCAAGAACAAGGGAGATGTTCAAAGTTGTACTAGTTACCGTGGGATTAAGTTGATGAGCCATACGACGAAGCTCTGGGAGAGGGTTATCAAGCATCGCCTAAGAAGAGTGACAAGTGTGACCCAAAACCAATTTGGGTTTATGCCTGGTAGGTCGACCATGGAGGCAATTTTCTTATTACGACAGTTGATGGAGAGGTATAGGGAGCAGAAGAAGGACTTGCACATGGTCTTTATTGACCTCGAGAAGGCATATGACAAAGTACCGAGAAATTTCATGTGGTGGGCCTTGGAAAAGCACAAAGTCCCAACTAAGTACATCACCCTCATCAAGGATATGTACAGGGATGTGGTGACGTGTGTGTGAACATGTGATGGCGACACCAGTGACTTTCCAATTAAAATAGGACTACATCAAGGGTCGGCATTGAGCCCGTATTTATTTGGTTTGGTGATGGATGAGGTCACAAGGGACATACAAGGTGATATCCCTTGGTGTATGCTCTTTGCTGATGATGTGGTGCTAGTCGATGAGACTAGGGCAGGGGTTAATAGGAAGTTAGAACTATGGAGGCACACGTTAGAGTCGAAAGGGTTTAGACTTAGTAGGACCAAGACTGAGTACATGAGGTGCGATTTTAGCGCGACTAGGAATGAGGAGGGAGACGTTAGCCTCGATGGGCAAGTGGTGGCCAAGAAGGATACTTTTTGGTATTTAGGATCGATGCTACAAAAGGATGGTGACATTGATGAAGATGTTAGGCATAGAATTTCAATCGGTTGGTTGAAATAGCGTCAAGCTTCAGGCGTCCTCTGTGACAGAAGGGTGCCTCAGAAGTTAAAAGGTAAGTTTTATAGGACAGCGATTCGTCTGGCGATGTTATACGGTGCTGAATGTTGGCCTACAAAAAGACGACATATCCAGCAATTGAGTGTAGCAGAGATGCGTATGTTATGATGGTGTTGTGGGCATACAAGGAGGGATAGAGTTCAGAACGATGATATTCGGGATAGGGTTGGGGTGGCACCAATTGAGGAAAAATTGATTCAACACCGGTTGAGATGGTTTGGCCATGTCCAACGGAGGCCTCCTGAGGCACCGGTGCGTAGTGGGGTTCTAAAGTGGGTCGATAATGTAAAGAGACCTAAAGGAGTAGAATATCCCTAAGGATTTAGCTATGGATAGGAGCGCTTGGAGACTAGCAATTAACGTGCTTGAACCGTAATTTTTTTTCTTGTACCATTTATGTGTTCTTTGTTTTTATGCCTCTTTTGGGTTTCATCTCTAGCCTACCCCAACTTGCTTGGGACAAAAGGCTATGTTGTTGTTGTTGTTATATTTTTCTAATTTATCAAGATGATGTGGTGATCTCCGTAAACGGTGGCGGCGGTAGCAGCGGGGCTGCGTCCACGCCCTCCTCTCCCACACGCGTAGCGACTTGGGCCCATGAGATGCGGCTTGTTGCGGCGGCGGCGACATTTCTCCCTTGTTGGGCCCTCTATTTGGCCCAATTTCTTGCCAATGTTTGGAGCGAGCGTTGCACTTGTTACAACACTCCCTCCTTCTCCGATCGACGTGTGCTCATGACAAAATTGGAGCTAGTTGGTGATGTTGTCGAGGAAAGGTGCTCGTGACGAGGTGGTCTCCAGGTGGTAGGTCATGTGACCATCGATGGAGTTATCGAGGATGTTCCACCTTGTGCAATGTGGTACGTACTCGGAGTAGTCGTGGTGATTGCTAATGCTGCCGAAGGCGAAGTGGAGGTTCTTGCGCAGTGATAGCCGGCATGCATCCTGTTGAGGAAGGCATTCCATGATGGCGATGTTGGTGTCATTGTGGAGCTTGCCATAGTTGATGCCAATGTAGCCGATCATGAAGTTTATGTAGTCGTGCGAGGCTACTTCGTTGTCGTGAGCATAGCGCGACGGTCTGCTGCCATCGGTGCCAGTGTTGAGGTTGACGTCTGGGGCATAGTCGTTGTCATAGATCAACATTGTCTCCATAGCAGGGTCGTCTGCGATGATTGTGCCGCCATGGGAGTTAGTGTGGATGTGCCTATTGCTTGCGGAGCCGGTGACAATGTCATCGTTGACGGCGGGGCATAGCCGCTTGTCCTTCTTAGCTATGAAACGCTGGGCAAGTTGGGTGTTTCCATCAAACACCTAGTGGGCATTGGTGATGGTGATGTTGTTGTTGGCGCGTGTTGGAGCTGTTGTGATGTCGGTGGCGCCGATGACGAGAGTGGGGTTGCCCAACAATGTGGCCGCAGACAGTGGCGTTGCTCTTGGTCTGGTCGGAGTTGTCGTTGTTGGTGGCGTGTATGTATCCAATCTGGGTTGGACCGTGGTGATGGTGACTCCATGGACGTCTTGACTTTTGTGGCATTGTCGATGATGTCTCTGTTGATGCAGGGACGTGTCCAGTAGGCCTGCTTGGCTGCGACGCGCCAATCCAGTTTGGTGAGTTTGTCGTCGAACAGTTGGTGGCCGTTGGTGGTGACGTCACGTGGCAGCATGCTGCTGTTGCTGTCGTCGGGGCCCAACTTGATGAAGACGTTGTTGATGGCGCGTTGGGGCTCCGGGTTGATGTTAGGGTAGTTGAGGGCGAGGGAAACCAACAGCTCGGCCGCGTGCTGCGATGTTGTTGTTGGCATGGTCATGATCGTGAGGCGTTGCTTTGCTTGGGCAGGCACGTCATCGAGCAGCTGGTGAGCGTTGATGTTGACGTCCTCCTTGTTCATGACGATCTTGTTCTGTTGTGTCTCCACAATAGGGTTGTTGACGACGGCATCCAGATTGACGTCGTCGGGGGCGCCGGTGACGAGCGTGAGGGTGCCCAGCGGCCACACCGTTGGCACCGCCGTTGACGTGGTCATGGGGTCGGCGAGGACGGTGTCGCACATGCGTGTAAGCTCCTTCTCGTTGGCCACGAGGCGTTGATCCAGTATCACGATCTCCTTGTTGGGGTTCATGGTGATGTTGTTGGCGACGTTTAGATCTGATTCGATCTCAACCGCAATATGTTGCTGTAGAAGAAGATTTTTGAGTTCTTGTACTCCACATGTGATTATGGCATGGAGCTCCTCTGGGCTGTTGTCGATGTTGGTGGCGAAGATTGCGAACTCTTCCTTCATGATGTCGGCGTTCATGGTGGTCACGGTGGCCATGGGTGCCCGAAGGATCGACTAGTCTCCGGATACCTGGTATAAGGGGCCTAATCCCCGATGACACGTGGCGGCAGAAGCTGGAGCAGCGGGGGCAGCGCCGGCGACGAGGCCGCGGTGGATGGTGGTGGCGCGCGCGGCTATGCAGGCAGGGGCGGCGGCTAGGTTTAGGGTGATAGAGAGAGAGCCAAGACCTGAGAGCTAGGGGTTGGGTTTACCCCAATTCCCTTCTTGATTTCAATTAGTACATGTGGGCTTATATTTATAGTCCTTGCAAGACTTGGCCCCTAATTAACTGGAGATCCTACGATCCTCCGCTTCCTATTTTATTTATTTCTATTTTTCTAGTTTATCTAGATGACGTGGCGATCTCTGTAAATGGCGGCGGTTGCGGGGCTACGCCCGTGCCCTCCTCTCCCGCGCGCGGCGCCATGGGCCCACGAGATGCGGCTTGTTAGGGCGGCAGCGACATTGCTTCCTTGTTAGACCTTCAGTTGGCCCAATTTCCTATCAATACGTGGAGCGAGCGTTGCACTTGTTACACTAGAGGGGGTGAATTAAATTTTACAAACTCACAAACACTAGGCATAGAGTTAGGCACAGGAGGCCATAATAAAATTACCACTAGCTGTAGTTAGGCAAGCTAGGGTGAAAGCAGCCCATAATACTAGTTCAAATATGTAATCTATGTTGTGTCAGTAGAATTGAGTAAACTAGTAACTCATTTTTCTTCCTAGGATGACAAATCCTAACAATTCTACTCTATAATTGGAAAACATAAAGTAATGCAAAAGAGTACAGTGATCAAACTGGATACCACAAAAGACAAAATTATATCCCTTTGCTACCGTACAAACATATATTCCTATGCTACGGTAACTTCTCGGTTCCTTTCGTCCACGTTGAGTGCTACTTTGGCAGCAGGGGATCCCGGAGAGTTCCCGGCGATTTCCCTGGGCCGAGAAAGCACATGCCAATTTTCCCTGGGTGATTTCGCGGCGCTCTTTGGAAGCCGACACGCACGGGGGCATGAGCCCGCTTCCCTTCGTTTTCCACGGGAGAGAAAACCACGAGTCAGGACGCCGGGAGCGCTTCCCCGACCCGTCACGCTCGCGCAGCTGCAGAAGCAAGGCACCGAGGCCGCCTCCCTGGTATCGTCGGATGATCTTTCGTACATGCATCGTGCTGGTTGTCTAAGCTAGCAGCTATAAACAAACATATGATTATTTCCCTGGAAAAACTACTGCTAAATAGCAACAGGGAAGCTACCCCATGCGGGGATATCCACCCAGGAAGTGGACAGGGGTTGGCTTGTCCAAAAAATTCCCTCCCACCCGATCACTTCCCTGGGTTAATCGCCCTGTGGCTGTCAAAGTAAGTCTCAGGTGAATCCAAGGATCAGCACTTCTTTATCAAGACTCAACCTCGCAAGGTTGTCTCCTCCACTTGAGGGCTTGATCTTTAAGCTGGTTCGATCACAATGATGTTATGTGTTTCCAAAACCTCAGGGCTAGGGGGTTGGCTTGACTTTTAGGTCGTTCACTGGCGGCAGCGCAGACATCTACGAGATGTTGGGATAATGGAGACATTCTCAACACCTCTATTATACTAATGTTGCCTTTTGCTTACTCCAGTGTGGATGAGCACAAGAGCCTCTCAGAAATCACCTTCGGAGCACATCATAATCTTCAATCGAGGGCTCCAACAAAGTCCATCCATCCAAGTGGCGATAACCACCAAGATTAACAAGCAAACCCATAGCCAATACAATCTCTAGTGACACTCAATGCAATTTCTCAAAACAATTGCACTAAGATCTCTCCTATCTCACAAGATGCGATCACTAGCAAGCAAATGAGAGTAGTGGCTTAACTTGAGCTCTGGTGTGTGTGGATATCAACAAGGGGTTCAAGATGGTCGCCAAGCTCAGCCTAATCCTATATTTATAGCCCCACACACAAAACTAGTTGTGACATACTCATCGTAAATTGTTTGGTTTCATTGGGGAGCTCTGATGCACCACTGATCTTTCCAATAGTATCTGCCAACGACACTCAGAACTAGCCGTTAAAATCTAGTATACTCTACAGTGCATCAATCGATATATAGTGCTAAAGGTTTTTTCAATTGATCTAACTTTGCATATGCATTATGTAACACCCTATGTTTTGCATCGTGTTGAAATTCACTAAAAATTTAAACTCTTAAAAAGAATATACAAAATGTCGACTATTTATTTTCTGCAAAAATCATTTAAAAATATTTTCTAAAAACCTGCACAAAAAATTCACCCATATGCATTAATTCTTGCGTCTCCTAGTTGTAGTGTTAGAGATATTTTATAGAGTTAGTAAATCGCTTCACATTATGTTTGGTTGAATGATTTTGTGTCTATTTGAATGCCTATCTGTATGTTTGCCTTCTAAAATTTATTTGTGGTATCAAAAGTTTTGTTTGCATTTTATTTCTTTCATTTTATAGAGGTAGAAAATGCACAATAAATATAAACGATATTTTGCTACATTCTTTCTTAATTATAAAGCTACCTTATTATTAAATCATATGTTTGATTTGTTCTTTCTGGTTTACACTTAGTTAAATTTTACACACTAGGAAAACCTGAGAATGAAGTTGTAGTCTTCATCACTAAGTAGAAAATATATTACATTCTTTTTTTTGAAAAAAAGTATTCCTAAATGAAGAAAGGGTCGTGCTCAATCTCCCTCCTCTTCTCCCCCTAGCCCTCACCGCAACCCATTCCCTATCTCCCTCCCCTTGCGTGGGCCGGCGACAGGCCGATTGGCCCAACTGAAACAAAGCAGCAGTAACAGCAGCCCATTCTCGTGGGTGTGGTAAGAATTAATGCACCAAACTCTCCTAACCCAATCCAATCCATGTCGCAGCTTTAGGGCTTTTTTTAAAAAAAATTACATAGTACAACACGATCATCTATAATATGCATGCATATTCATCCTTTCGAATACATGTAGCAAATCCTACCCCTATGAGCACCTTCGAATGACTGGCATCTTCGAAGTCACTACTGTTGGCTCGCTGTCCACGGAAACGTCGCTTACCATTTAAAATATAACGTCAAAAAATCCTGAAATAATCTTAGAAATGAGAACACCCGTGCCATGACTTAACCCGAGTGGATAGGTTCCACCACAAGGGACCTAATCAACTAATTTATTATCAGTTCGCCACTGCTTTGAGGCTTTGTTTTAACATGATGATCCCTTATCTTGTCCGTCTTTGTGTTCCAACCCTCATAGACATTCCTCCTTATGTCTTCCAATTAATGTATTTTGTGCATCCCGCAAATTACTTATGTGTAAATTTTCCATGAAGTGATCGGGCCACATCAGTCTTCACTCGCAATTCTAAAAATATATTCTGTGTGTTTGGCCCTTCGGTCGGCCTGTCATACTCTCAATGGATTATATCAACATGTGGTCTTAAATATGCATTTGTTGAAAATGCAGGTCTCAAAATTTAGTTTCCATGGTCATGGGACATGGTCTAAAGCTAGGCTCTCTAAGGCTTCAGTTTATACTGACGCTAGTACGCTACAGTAAGAGCTCGTTTTGTTTCTCCATCCAAAATAAACTAGCAATCTAGAAAAAACAGTGAAGCCAGAGGAGCGGGTTTTAGTTACTAGCGTAGTAATGGCACAGTGCAAAAGTGGAAGTACGATTAAGGGTGTGGTACTGCTTGTGGCCACTTCTCCGGATCCACTCCCTTCTGCTTTCCCTATGCCCACTCCTGATGGTCCTCCTTGCACCATGCCACTTCATGTCACTGAGCCATCCATCACCGCTGCCTGCTTGTCGACGCCACCATGCTCCGAGCATGAGGACCCCTATCTCTGACACTACGCCGCCGCTTCGTCAACATGGGAATGTCCAGCGTGCTCCGTCTGCTGTTGTTGATGATCCTCCTCCTCATCTTTCCCAAGCTACTCCACCACATCCTCCCCAAGCTAGTCGAATCAACACCTCTGACACCATGCTGCCGCTTAGTCAACATGGCACTACACAACTTGCTCGGTTTGCTGTTGCTGATGATCCTCCACGACATCTTCCCCAAGCTAATTCACAGTCCACGGCTCTGAGTCCCATGGCGTGAAACTGCCGAGGCTCAGCACCGCATCGTCTCGCAAGCACAGCAGTTATAGGAGGACTCCCAGCTCCAGGAGCAACACATCATCTTGCCACTGCTGGCACTGGCCGACAGGGCACCACCGGCATCATGACACACCTCGCCTGGAACTGTTGAGGAGCGGGCGGGAGCCTTCGCGGTTCCACCATGACGCACCTGTGTCCGCCTGCTAGGTTCGACTAAAGCCCAGGTATGGTTTATTTCAAAAACTAGAAATTTAACAATAACTAAAACTGCTCTTAAAAATTATTTTAATATAAATGATGCTTTTGTTGTTCCTTCTCAAGGCCAATCTAGCGGCCTTTGGTTGATGTGGACAGATGAAGTTGATGTCACTATCTTTGATCATAATCATCACTTCATCTTTGCTTTATGTGTAAATAGAACCAACCAGCAGCAGTATGGTCTTGTTCTGTGTTTATGGTGACCCTTACCACCGTGCCACTTCTAGTATTTGAGACCAAGTGTTGAACTTTGTTATGTTGAATCGTAATCTACCTATGTTCTGTATGGGAGACCTTAATGAACTTATGCATGTGAATGAAAAGCTAGGTCCTACCTGTCCTGATGTTAATCGTGTTAATGATTTATGTGCTTATGTTAAGCAATGCGGTCCTGCTTACACTTGGACTAATAAGAAATTTTCCTTTGTTCCAACTTATGAAAGGCTTGATCGTTATTTAGGCAATGCAGAATAGTGTTTGGCGTATCCTGCTATTACTATCTACCACCTCCCTATGATGTACAATGACCATACTCTCATTCTCGCGGTGCTCAACTACCAACGTCCACGCATCAACAAGCCTTTTCGTTTTGAAAATTGTTGGTTAATGGAACAAGAGTACCATGACATTGCTAAACAAAGCTGGCAACGTTCTTTCTTTCGTGACTTCTCTCAAAAGACCAAATTTCTTGCTGCAGATCTTAGGAAATGGAGGAGAAAGAAACCCAAGAATAATGATCTTCTTGCCCAGATAAAGACTCAACTCCTTGACCAGCAAAGTCTCCACCCCACCCAACACATACACACCCTTCAGCAACAACTCCACGAGAAACATCATCAATTGACCTCCAAGGAGGAAACTTACCACATCCAGAGAGCAAAGAAAAAGTGGACAGTCGCTGGTGACAGAAATACTGCTTTCTTCCACCAGGCTATTGTTAAAAGGAATATGAAAAATAGAATTACCCACCTCACCAATCCGGATAGGAGCCATTCCACTACCCCTGCACAGCTAGCTGACACTTTAGTCAGTTATTTTACCAACATTTTTATCTCCCCCAACACAAGTCACCAAATTAACCTTCATCCTCTCACCAGTACTGCCCCCTCCACCGAGCAGACTGCTTCCACTTTCCACCGTTCCTACCACTGCAGGAGGCACCCATAATGATTGGCCTTTCCAAATCCTATAGGAAGAGGAGGCAGTTCACACAAATGACTTATTCAGGTATACTTAGTCAATTCTGAAACTAAAAGAAATTTATGATCTCATCAGGGAAACGAGGAGCAATGCTGCACCCGGTCCAGATGGCCTCAATGCGGCTTTCTACAAATCGGCATGGCCATCGGTCAAAGAAGATGTCTACCCAGTGGTAAAGAACTTCTATTCTCATGCTCACATGCCCTCTGATCTGAACCAAACTTATATTACTTTAATTCCTAAAACCAACCAACCTGCTTATCCTTGGGATTACAGGCCTATGAGCCTCTGCAATGTCATTTACAAAATCATCACTAAATCTTTGGCTAACAGGTTGAAGCATCATCTTCCCAATTACGTTTCCCAAGCACAATCTGCTTTCATAGCTAATAGACATATTTCCTCTAATATCATCATTACCCAGGAGATTCTTCATTCTTTTAATCTAAAAACATGAAAATCTAATGCTTTTATTCTGAAAATTGATCTAGCAAAGGGTTTTGAAAGGATCAAATGGCATTTTATTGGTGCTGCTCTTCGGAGGCTAGGGCTCAATGATAACTTCATCAACCTCATTCATGCATGCATTTCTTCCTCTACTTTTGCAGTTCTTGTTAATGATGAATCCTCTAGGCATTTCAATTCCCAAAGGCGAATTAGACTGTAACACCCAAAAATTTGTCCTTTTGAAATTAAAGTAAAAGTGATTTATTTATGTATTTTATGCTCATAAAACATAGGGAAAATAATATTTTTCATTATATTAAAATTTATCATAGGAAGTAGGAACATGTTTGAGCATACATGCTGCTGCATTTGATTTATTGTGATGTGTGGCTTTGACCAAAACTCAAAATGATTTCAAAATCCCTTTGAAAATGTCTTTGAAAGAGTTCTAAAAATAAAAATAAAAGGCAAAAACTCTCCCTTCCCCTCCTTTATTCATTCTGGCCCGAAGGCCTTTTCTCCCTTCCTAGCCTGCCCTCTCCCTCCTCGGCCCAATCAACTCAGGCCGCCTCCTCTCCTCTTGGGCCGAAAGGTCACAGCCTAGGCCAACACTAGCAGTGCGCGGCCTGTCTTTCCTTCTCTCTCTGCAGCTGACAGCCTAGCCCCGCTCTTCATTTCACTTACGCCACGGGCCTGCGTGTCAGTCGTCTTCTCCAACCTCCAGCTCGTGACCGAGCAGGACTTTGCTCTGGCATAGAGACCGTCAGCGCCCCGACTCTGCGTCGCCTTGGCGTGTTCTCCACGCTTTGGCCCCCTTAAATAGCAAGCATCGCGCACTGCCTCGCCCTTTCCCATCTAGCTCACGCGCCAGCGCCGCTTCAATCGAGCACCAGAGCCGTCGCAACCCTAACCGCCGCCCTTGAGCTCAATTCTGCCGTCCCGCTGCTTCATCGACACCGTAAGCAGGTCGCCGAGGTCATCTTCGAGTTCGTGAAGTCGCCAAGATCTTTCCCCCTCTTTCTCCGTCACTATTTTGCTTATCCCATGTCGCCGGACCTTGCAGGTTGCAGCCGTCCGCCTACCCGAGCCGCGAGCCGTCTTCGTCCCGCCTCCGCCGCCATCTCCATCGTCGGTGGGATCGAGGAAAGCCTCTCTCTATATATTTGTGCCGGTCCCGTGCCTTTTGGTGCACGGACCCGTCAGATTCCGTCACACCAGCGAGCTCCACCGCCGTCTGCCCCGTCTCCAACAACTGCGCCGCCGCCGTCCCCTCCCATCTAATCTGGAGAGCTGAATCCAGATCCAACAGCCCAGATCGCTTCGTACCCCTTCGCTGGGTGAGTTAGCAGAAAACGCCTCGTACTTATTCCTATTTTGTTAAGAGCTCTTTATGCTTTCAGCCATATATGCTTTCTCCTCTGGAAAGCGTATTTTCCTTCAGACAAATTCTAAATACGTTTTATTTTATTTATAGTTTTGCCCCTGATTTCAAAAGCTTATAACTTCTTCGTTTTTGATCCAAATTGATCCGTTTAAGTTGCGTTAGATTCATAATTTCATAATCTACATGTTAGTACCACTGTTAGATTTATTTCAATATTTAAAAGCTAAGATTTATTTTAATCTATTATTTTACAATAAAAAATCTTGTAAAATCCATAACTTTATCGTTATAGCTCCGATTTTGATGATCTTTATGTCTGCGTGATCATAGTAACCCATAGATTAGTTTTAAAAACTTTTCAATCTATTTATTATGTTTGGTGTACTATTCTAATTTTGTCCTATTATTTGCTTCATGTATGATTATATAGATTCTTGTGTGGTGTTCTATGATTATGTCCCATCGGTGAGCTTTACGTTGGTGATCTACAAGAAGTTGGAGAATCAAGAAATAGTTCCAAGAAGATTTGGACTTGAAGAAGGATCTAGACTTAAGGCAAGTATAGTTGGGACCATCCTTGTTACCTATTCATTATACACACTAAAATCATATGCATGTGTCTCTTTGCTACCCTGTGAAGGTTTCCTAGCTTTGATTATCTGTTTACCTTGATAACTGGGAATATTGCATATGGGTAGTTTATGCTAGTGATTTATAACCATGATCTTATAACTTGATTAATGACTATGCAACTAGTGTTTAAAGATGGTTTTCAATAAGATTCAAACTGTAAGTGATCATCCGGGACATAACGTACAGCTATGGGGTTACATGGCTCTGGCTCCAGTTATTCATAGGACCTTTTCTAGCAAGTTAGAGGATCTGCGAGTTGGGTATAGGGCTGTCTCTTTATTATGTGTTATAACTTGGATGTGCCATAATGGGAGAGGGGTTTTCTACATTCGATGATCCTGCGGCCCTAATTTGTTAGACGAACCTTTGAGTGGCTTTATATGTTTTTAGTGTTTTAGGAGTCATGACCTTGGACATTTGGAAATTATGACCCGTAGTGAAAGTGTACACCTCTGCGCAGAGTTAAACCGATATATCATTCGTGCCCACGGTTAGGGCAGCCAAGGGATTCTTATGGAATGGACCATCAACTCAAATTGTGTTACATGTTAATGTTGTTTTTATCATATTCTTAATCATGTTTACCTGATCATGTGGTTATGGGTTTGCTACTACCTTGATGCTAATTGCTAAAACTTGACATACACTAAAAAGCTAAATGCAGTTAAACCATGTCAGCTTCTTGAGCCTCATAAACCCTGCTATACTTGTTGAGTTCGACATGGACTCACTCTTGCTATTTCTCCCACACCTCAGGAGAAGTTTTAGGCTTGTGATCAACCAGTCAGTTGGATCTAGTGGAGTGGAGTCTTTATCTGAAGATCGGAGTTGTCCTTTCGCATGTTTGCTACCTAAGGGTATATTTCTCTTATACTAAGTACGTTATATATTGAGCATTGTTTGTTGACACTACCCTTTACTTGTAGCTATATATGGGATTTGACTCTTAGGACTCACATATGGCTTATATCTGGTTTTGTTCTTAAAACCGTGTATGACAAGTCAGTTTCACTTGAGACCTGAACAACAAGTTCTAAGAACGAATCAAGGTACCACATCTTCCCATGCAGGTGATCCGGTGACATGCTATCATCAGCCTACCCAGCCAATTCGGAGGCCACCTAATCTGCAGACTACATTTGCCTCGCCACCAGCACCTCCACAAGGTATGCAAAGTTCCAATGCGGGTTCTTCCCAAGAAGGGCTTCAGGGAAATTCTTTCCCATCAGCAGTGATGGAGGTTGCTGGTTCCACTCCCCTCCATCCTTCATCGAACACACTGCTACGATGATGCATCCACTCCGCCAGACCAGCCGATTTCCTCTAATATTTATATATTTTAATATATGATTGCTGGTAGTTTGAAAATGCTGACTTCTCGAAAAATGAGAATGATATTTATTGGAGAGAGAGTACGTCACTATGCCATAACCGTTTGTGGGGAAGTAATATTTTTATTTTGAACTAAAGAATTCTAACACAAGTAGCATCGGTTAGCAGCAGCGATGTCCACCGTTAAACGGTATTTGCACGGGAGATGGGCTCCGTCCGCGGATCACACAAGCGTCGCTCCTATTTAGGGTCGCTGCTAGCTGCCGAGTGTCCACGTTAGGTAGGAGCGTTCTCCACTCCTCCTAGCTAGCACACTTGGTTTCCCTAAAAAAAGAAAAAAAAAGACTAGCACACTTGGTATTGCAGTCTCAAATTTGATACTAGTAGATCTCAGGCCAATGCATGATACAGATTGAGCTGTAAAAAGAACACTACTGGTGAGAGGACTGTGACAGAACCGACCAATTTATTAGAGCACAAGCACATAATTCACCATTAGGATGGCAAACTACACAATTGAGACCTAATAAACCCGTTAGTCCGTGAAATCTCGAAGGATTTTAAACTTTTCCGGCACGACCAAGATCGTAATAGTTTAGCGATTCCATTCACAAGTACACAGTTCGCATATAGTTTAAAACATCATCGGAGTACGAAATAGAGTTATTACAAACCAGTTCAATTTCAAATAAAAGCGGAAGCGATTTAGTTTAAAGCCACACACGCATTTAGTTCAAATACAGTGCCAGGTCCTTGGTCCATATCCAGCAAAAGCATCAAGTCGAGAAGAGTGACCATGCCTAAGGTCTAATCATCTCCCAAGGCGGGATAGAAACAGTTCTGACAATAGCCATAAAGCATCTCACCATCTGCAAAAACATGGGAAAATAAAACCCTGAGTACGAGGATGTACTCAGCTAGACTTACCCGTCATAACTAAAATAAAGTGACTCCAAGGAGTATGCAAGGCTGTATAAGTAGGATAGCTGACTCATTTAATTGCGAAAAAGCTTGCATTAAGAAACAATTAAAAAAAACCTTCTAGCAATGTATTTTAATCTGATTAACCTTATCATGCTACATTAGCACCTGTACTAAACAAGCATGGTAATAATTATTCAACAGAAAGTAACCAATTCCGGTTGAGTATCTTTCAATCTCAACAGCTCAACCATCTCACCTCTTGTTTAAGTTCTTACTACGATGCCGCTGCTCAAGTCAAGTGTTCACTGTCCAGGA